>JAQFVV010000214.1:1318903-1994269 GCA_028023455.1 Epiperipatus broadwayi
TGTAGCAACTTATTTGGGTTTGTTTGTATATATATATATATATATTAATTCTAATGTTCTCACAGATAAGTGATGAATTAATAATATTATTCCCAGGGGCTTCTGTGTAATAAAAATATAATAGCTGAAGTTTCAGTACAATAACAAATACTTTCCTCAGAACTTCATTCTCATATCATAAGAATAGGTGTGGTGAGATTTACAATTGTTATGTTTTTCCTTTGTTATTTTCTCCTCATTCTCAAATTCTATTGGTTGAGAAGTTTTAAAAAATATTTTATCCTCCAATAGCTTTTTCCAAATACTGTTAATTTTTTTTTTAAATGAAAAGTGTGAATTAAAGACAATTAACAATATTTGGAAAAAGCTATTGGAGGATAAAATATTTTTTAAAACTTCTCAACCAATAGAATTTAAGAATGAGGAGAAAATAACTGTCATGTTTTGTATAAATATGTACACTGAAATTCAAGTATAAATTCTGTACTCCAAAAAAAGTAAAAAAAATATATTACAGAAATATATTTTAGGTTGCTAACTAATTAATTAATGATTAAATTTGTGTAGAATGTAACAATGGAAAATAGTTATGTATTTGCAATAAAAAAATTGTGTTTGATAATTGGCAAGAAATATTTGCTAATTAAAAATATTTATTGATACAATAGAAATTGAAAATACTAATTAAAAACATCAATAGGAAATACAAGACTAATAACAATCAAGAATGAATCCTGGATTGCTGGCAGCAAACCTATGTGTGTAAATAGTTTTGAACAGCAAAGTGTTTTATTCTCATTCCAGTAAATTTACCAAGTGAACAGGTTGCTGAGAGATTTTAAGTGATAATAGCTGAAAGAAGCTTAAGTGATGGTATAGTGCTCTAGTGCAAAACCAAAGTGATCATGAGCACCAGCTGAACAAATCCAAGGTGTTTTGGAAACAGAGTCCAGAAGAAACTGCCCAGAAAGCAGCCATTTGTTAATTGCATCAAGGGAAGTGAACTATAAGTGAACTATATATACTGTGTTCGGGTGTATCAATAACTTTCCACTATTAATTACATTTCAACATTTATTGATTTATATATTAGTATATATACACAAGAATAACAAAAGAAAAAAATAATGATTTTAAATGTCACCACATCTTATGATTTGAAAAAGAAGAAGCTCTGAGGAAAGTACTTGTTATTAATACTGTACTGATATGTCAGCTATTTTATTTTTATTACATGGAAGCTCCCAAAAATAATACTATCAATTCATATTGGCATGGTACAAAATGATTGGTATTATCAAATTTACTAAACTATGGGACAAGAGGGCACTACTAGACTGATAGCCTAGAACTAGATTTGAATGAATCCCCATTTATGGTGATCTCACCCAAAACCCTAGTTTTTTTAAAATTTATTTATATGGCATGGTTACCCAAACCTTCAAGTACATAATTATTGTACCCAAATACCCACTAACATAAAGCACATCTGAAATACATAATTTATAAATTCTGACATACATGTAAGTAAAATTATCAAATCAAATTTTCATTAAGTTTATTATTAACATGTCTAACACTGCATCTAAGCAAGATGATCCAACTTTTTACCTTCCTTTTTCCTTCAGTTCTGCTACCGATTCTCTTTACCTAAACTATTTTTCAATATAGCCTTTGAACATTTAATATCACCTGAGGAAATACACTGCCACCCCCTTTTATGTATCGGCGAAGATACAAGGTATTTCCTGAGTTTTCCGCCCAAATAAAAGTACCCTGGCCTAGACATATAATTAATCATATCTCATTTGATCAACTCAAACCCTCACCATTTAGGCTATGTGAAAGAATTAACAATTCTAGATCAACAACAAGTATCTCTGTGGCTTTATTATTGATTTATTTACCTATCCTATTCACAGTAATTTTCCAAGATCATCTATTTCAGCTACATGAACACATACACATGCAGCGTAAAATAAAATGTATAAAAAACAATTTATAAAAGATAATAAGATAATATGGTTTTAAACTATTATGAAAGCATATATATCAGATAACCCAATGTTATGTTCTAATGAGAGAAATATGAATTTCCCAAATATATTTTATTCTAAGATATGACATGAGTCTCTAAACTGCATCTAAAAAAATAATTTCCTAGCATTTACTTAAAGGGATAGTCATAATTACCCACTCTGTTGTAGCATTGTTACTGTTGACCAAATTGGAATCAACCCTCCACATCACACTTAATTGGCAGTTATCTGCATTGGAAGCCATGAGCCTATGTACTTCTTGCATGTATCTGGATTGTCTCAGTTTTAGAGTTGTGCCCTCAGCTAACTGGTGGGCAACTTTTCTTCCAGGGTTTATCAATTCCTGCAGTAACATCAGACTCAGCAAAGAAGGCAAAGCTTCCTGGGAAAGTCTGATTTCTCTAGCCAGAGAACATTGTAGATTTATAGCTATAGAGTTTATATATATTGTAACGGAATCGTAACGGTTGAAGGTTGTTTCTTTTTATTTATATATAATACAGATTCTTAAATTCAAAATCATCCACCTTCTGTTATCGCAAGCAAAGAGAACATATAGACATAAACGAATTTATATCCATACATGATTGAACCTGTGACAATACGGATACTGCCACAAGGTTATTTTTCCCGACCAAATGTCTCTCGACTGCTGCAATATTAAAGAATTACAGTGCTTGGTTAAATTATAAATTTAATGGGATTAGTAATATTGTATAACTATCCTCATGTGTTACTTAGTACTCAAATGGAGTAATAATTATAACCAAACCCCCTCTGGATATAATAACTATTTGGAATGGCGAAGAAACGAGACGAAACAGACAAAATAATTAAGGAACATTTAATATAATAAATAAATAACAAAAAAGAAATCAATTGAAATATTTACATACAATAAAAAAAAATCATTTTGATATAATGCTACGATTAAGTGTATGGGTTAAATCGTATAAATGATTATAATTTATTACAATAAATTATACATTAACAGACGTCATTCCCAGTATTAGAAAGAGTCTAATTAGTGTCTATCTCATGAATACCTGGGATTTGCAATTGCTTTAAATCAAAAGTATGTGCACATGTGTTCTATATAGGTGTGTTATGTAATTTATCTAGGTTTTTCTTCTTTTCCGATGTGAATGAATGTCCTGTTGACCATTATGTGGAATTCCTCCACTTCTTTTGCAGAGACGGTCATTCTTAGGCTTGGATTTGGTTTGTGGAATCTCTTCTTAGGTCTGTAGACATCAAGGGCATGGCAGGCAGATCATCAGGCAGGTGCTACACCGGCAGCTGTTACATGGCGAGGTGACCGTACGAGCACGGTGGGTCTGAATCGGCTAGAGATCGTGATGGCCCTTAACCACACATCCTTGAAGCTTCAGTTATGTTGTAGATTATTTTCATGTTCATACAATGTTCAGTATTCTACGTCGAGGTTCTTATACTCGACTCAGCTTTCTGGGTTTTTTTCTTTGCGAAAATTAAAAGATTTTCATATCTGCTTTCTACTATATTCTGATCTGCTTCTTATCAAAACAGTGTCCTCACCGAAGTCTCTATATGAACTGTCCTTTTTGAATTAATTTATTAATGTCTTTTTCCAAATTCTTTCATTATCTTGACCTTTTTGTTTATAGCTTTCCATTCACACCTTTCACTTTAAGACGCCTTCAACACCTTATACAAATTTAATTTTTCATACAATTTCGTAGCAATATTTTACATTTATTTACTATTTCTTTTCTTTTCTTTCTTTATAAAATTATTTTCATTTGACATGCATTAAACATTGCTCTCTTTATACATACTTTCACACATGCATTTCGTTTTCGTCAAAATGTGTACTTTTTTGGAATAGATCTTTATCTTTTGTCACATTTTAAATTCTATTTATAATCTTATTTAAACTCCTCAATTTTTACCTTTTTTTATATAAATCATTTTTAAGTTCCTATTTCGTTTATATTTCCTTTCTCACTTTTGATTTTAAACCAAATATACGATTTCAATATTTTCTAACTTTACTACTTATATTTTTTCAAAATATAAACTTTGGAGGGTAAAAGATAAGAATCTTGCTCAATTCCATTTCCCTCTCTTTTATTTCATTACAGTCATTAATTATGACATTTTTCTTTCTTCATTAGTTTAATTCTTTTATTTTTTTTTCTATTTCGAAAAGAAAACTACAATATTTAATATTTGTTAAAACAGGCAAAACTCACTATACGTATGCCACACACAGCAAGCTAGAGTAATCAATGGATGCCAGAAGGCTTGTGCATAAAATCCCCATCTAGTGCCTACTCATCCAATATCCCCAGACTAGTTTCTGGCTTGTGGCCTTTGTCAGTGAGGAGCCTTGGATCTGAGAGCACTGCATCTAGATCTTAGGATCTAATGCAACCCTCCAGCAACCACCTTTTATCTCCATTTAACCACAAAAACTACGAGTCTTAAACTGAAAACACTTTAATGTTTCCAATTCAAGCCCATCAGCTTATATAGTTATATGTGTCTGAACGCAGTTCAGTTCCCATATATTGTGGTGTCTTTGGTTCTTTAATAACCATAGCCACCAATATCCTATTAGGCAGGATTGGTTTTAAGCCAATAAACACAAGCATAAGAGATGGTGGTCATGTGATGTTTAATATTTAATATTGTTTAATATTAAATATATACATGTGTGATCACAATATGTGTGATCATCACAATATATATATATATCCTCCTTCAACACCTATTGCTCTAATCCTACTCTTCTTTTTTTTTTTAAAAATTTTTTTTTCAATTTATAGTTTTTGTCTTTCTACACCCCATCCACTCCAATTTTCTTGATTTTTCTTTGAGATAAGATTTGCACTTCTATGGTATTTTTAGACCATGATGAATAGAAATAATAAAATATTTTGTCATCTTCCACTTTATCATTTATGAATCTTTAGTAAAATACAATTAAAACTCATCCATAAACTTATACCACTATAAAAAAAAATACTTGCACTAACATCTTACAATAGAACCTGATTTAAATTTAGACTTCCCCTTCCTCACCTAATTTTTCTTTTTCTAAGCCATTTAGTAATTAAGCAAAACTTTTCAAATTTGTGTAATTAAAATATATTTCTGCTTGGATAATTAGTAGAAAACTTTTAAATCCTGATTATAAGGAAAGATAAGAATTTTTTTAGCTGATTAATATATAACATAGGTGCACATATTATACACTTTAAAATTCATTAAATGATTAATATAAGACAAATAAAAAATATTAGCCAAAACCAATAAATTAGAATAATAAATTTCTATATGAGATGGAAAAATACCATCTCAACATATATATATTATACAGGACAAAAAGATTTTTCTTTCACATATCCTGACCACAAGGGCGCCACTAGTCTGAAAATCAGAACTAGACATTTATTTTAAGGGTGGGCAGGATATACAAATATAAATGTGCCGGACTAAACCCAGGGAGAACAAGAGCTCGTGAATGTTGTTCAGACAAGTGAGAAAACACTGAGACAAACGTCAACTAAAATAATTACAAGAACTTTTAAATTTATTGAACATGTGACAAAATAAATATAGGAGCTTGACCTTCATTGAGTGTATGAGAGCATTAATACATTAAATACCCAGGCAGACAAGTTCATTTCTCACCTATAACATAAGAATGACTTATATCTTCCTGTTAGCAGTTCACCTAAACCAATTTCTTTTTTTTTGTCTATAGAGATTTAAAAAGATGAATGTTTATCGAGAACCAACGGAATGGTACAGATGAGCTTTTCTTAGCCCGGAAAAGAAACGTCGGATCTAAGAATGTCCTAATTTTGCAAATCACCCCTGGTCATGTACATTTAAATGTGCCAAGGTTAGACTCACACTAGAAAAGGGGAGATTACAAACTATGTAATCTGAACTATAGAAAATAAAATCTCTACCAAGAAAAAACAGAAAGATATACTCGATAAACCGCCAGCCAAAAGATCAGTAGTCTGCAGAAAACTCAAACCATGTTTGATTAAGTTTAATGACAAAACAAACAAAAAGGGAAGGTGATTAAAAGAAAACTACTAAGATCGACCTGAGTATTTATCAGGGGTTAGTCATATAACAGAGAAATCATTAAGCACATAAAATATCACTCGCCATACACTCTCAAATAAGTAATATTTTAAAATGGAAAATCTTGCCACTAAGATTCTAATATACAAAAAAACATTAATATTTAAATTAATAGGTTACACATCAGAAATATATAAAAATTTTTAAGGTTAAGCTGAGATTTGCTAGAGACTTAATTAGAGATTTAAACCCGATTTTAATATGGAAAGGTAAGTTACTTTGAGGTAATATTAATTTCTGCTGTTCACGTAAAGTACAGTTATAAAGAGTCCTATACAGCGGCTTTAATTTACTACAGGTTCAGAAGAATGGAAGCACTATCAGGATCCACTCTGGACTTGACACTTAGGTCATGATTGAAGTCACAATTTTGGAGCTCCGGAGGCTCATTTTTGGAAAGGTTTAGCCCATCATGTTGTGGAGATTCTTTATGGTGTAGATTATAGGCACAGCATCTGAAAAGGCTGCTACTATCATGGCATATAATAGAATTATTGTTGGTCAACAGAAATTCAACTTGGTGATTCCCGTGGAACAAATATCAAATAAATTAGAATCACTTCAATGACACAGAAGTTCAATAACAGAAAAATCTGGATGAATCCTCAATAACAAGAAGCTGAATAAGCTGAGCAATCAGAATAAATAAACTGAGTGACTAGAATAGTCTCTCTGAATAATCTGAATGACTGAATCAAAAAAAAAAACTCAGAGCTATTTATGTCCCATTATTATCTCCCGCACAATCTTTTACTGCAAGTTTCAACCAAGGTAAATCTTTATCTTCCACTCAATCTTAATTAGAAAAACAACATCTGACAGGGCTTTATCTTACAAAATTAATTTTTTTTTAAAAAAAAAAACATGCCAAATTAAACCTCACCTTTAAAATAAATCAAACTTTTTTTTTATAAATAAAATACTTTAATAAAAAAATTAATTAAACTTTGCTTGCTTTTAATTATTTTAAAAGAAAACAAGCATCATTAAAAAAAATTATTTTATCCTAAGATCAATTGAGAATTAAAAATATAAGATTTCAATATAAATAAGTATGTGTGTTATTGCACATAAAAAACTTGGTTTTAATTTACGTGATAGAACTTTTGAATCGGATAAAGTATCCAATTCAATATAGTGATCATTTTCAGCCATTATCTATCATCTGCAGGATGAAGACCTTTTGAAACTTAATACAGTTCTTTTACATCACATCAGCAACCTTTCTTATTTCATCTAATTATTTCACATGTAGTTTATTTCTAGGGCTTTTACAAATTCTTAGAATTCCATTTAAGACTTCAATTGTCTATATATTATCTTTTATAACAATATGTCCATCACAGCTCCATTCCAGTCTCTTAATTCTTTCAATAATGTCAATGACTTTCATTCCTTTGTGTCTTCTTCATATATTTCATTTTTGAACTTTCTTGTTACTCTAACAAATATCTCTATATTTTGTTGAATGATCTAAAGTTTTTGCATTACTTTTCTGTTATGTGTTTTAATATCAGATTATTAAAAATATTTCTTTTCAAACACATAAACATATTTCCTTTTGATATTATGTTATTTCTAACAAAATTGCTCCATCCATGTTTATTTCTCTGACTAATTACATTCATTATGTTTCCATCTGTATTAATAATCTGACTAAGGTATATGTAGTTGTTACTAAACACACACTCACATAAAACAAAATGTCCATTATGGAATAATTATTGCAGTAAAAATAATGTATTATAAAGACAATCATATATTTTATAAATAGCAATTGTAATCCACAGAAATACTTTCAGTTAAGAAATTGATTGAAAGTATTTCTGTGGGCTATTATTGCTATTTATAAAATATATTACCACTTTTATAATTCATTATTTTTATGACACACACATATATATATTAATTGGTTTACATCAATGTTTTGAATGTTAGCTAAATAAAGGTTTATCCATAGAGAGAAAACCTGTACTTAGCTAACATTTGACATGTTTCAACAAATTAATTACAAATAGGATAAGGAAAAGAATAGCTTGAATATTATGCATATATACTAATGCATAATTAATAACTAATTGATGATTACATGTCCATCATCACAATCTTCATGCTTAAGCAAATCAGTAGAATATATTACATTAAATGGCACAATTGTGGTTTTGCTAATATTCCACTAGTTTGTTTAAACATGGGAGCTGTGGTAATGTTATATACATATCAGCACTAATTCCTTTGTTTATACCATAATTAATCTACAAAACCATTCAGAGATTAATAATACACCTGGGTCTCGTTTTACGCGATAGATAGGTTCCTCAGAAAACACGTGCAAACGAAATTGCGCAAAAATAGACTTAACTTACATTGAAAAAGGGGGATGCGGTCTGTGATTTTTCAAAATTTGCGTAAAAGCAAAGCACCAACGTAAAATTACTTTAAAATTCATGCAAAAAAAAAATAAGGAAATAAAATATGACTAATAAAAAATTTCAAATTTGAAAAAAATTGATACAAGACAAACTTTTTTTAACTATAATATTTAATTTTATTCAAAATAACATATTTTTATGCATAATTTACAGTACAGTAATTTACATTTTTTTATACACGTTTTAATTATTATCAGTATTTGCCGAAAAACACGTTTGTTTGCACTCTCATGTTGTGCTAATGGTTTTCTGTTGACAACGTAATTAGTAATTAATCTTTGAGATGATGATTTTATTAATTGTTTATGAACTTAGACTTATGATAATAAAAAGCCATTTATTCATCACTGCTGGGAAAAATTTAATTAAAACTAACAACTAAAAATTAAATTCTTATTTTTGTCTTTAATTTTTTAATTTTTAATTCCGTTTAAAAATCAAATTTCGTTTCACTACTATTACTCACCTTTTAAAAATAAACTTGCGGAACACTAAATGATTAATAATTGATTAAACATTCTTTTTTAAAAAGCAAAAACAGAATGTGATTTAAAATGCAAAATTAACACGCACAATGTTTGAACAAATTTACATTATAATCTTGTAAAATTTAATGTGTGTATACATAAAATGTGGAAATCATGATTTTAATTTCATTATTGCATAAAATCTTACTATTATAAAGCACTGAAAATATTGAAATTACTAAGATGAAAGTCAAATTCCAATAATGTGCTATTACTTTCAATATGACATAAGTGCGTGAAATTTATTATTTAAAGTAATAGCGCATTATCGGAGCTTGACTTCCGGTGAAACGTGAATCGCGTAACTTCAAAATCGTGTTAAATAAGTCTGCATAAAAAGAGACCTAGGTGTAATTCAATTTAATATTAAGAGTAAAAACATTTATCCTTTTTAACAGCAGACTAATTCCACTTTTTTGTTCTAGTGTTTAAATGAAAAAAAAAGAAAAATAACATAATTTTAATTTGTTATCACAAAAGCGACTTCATTAACAATGTAATCAAGTTTTTTTTTTAGTACAACAAAAAAGAAAACTTATGTTTCTTACAGAATAAGCTTGTTGATTATAAAATTATTAATTACAGGGCATCTATTATCTTAAATACATTTTGAAATCATGATTTTCCAAAAAATTAAGATTTCTTTATTTAAAATTAATTTATTAATTTACTAAATATTTCAGGTAGGGTCATAGTTTGTAAACATAATCTCTAAAAAAATAAGATACCTTTAAACAATTATGGCATAAAGATTTGTATCTTTTTGATATTCTGCATACAATTATTATCCAAAATGCTTGTAGAATATATGTGAAATGTAAACTGTCTGAAATGCAAACTATAAATTTTAATTATTTTTTAGTCATAATAATACAATTATCCAATACATTTTTTGTACTACCTTTAAGATAGGCAGCTGTAATTTTGATACTTCCTCCACTTCCTCCTCCAGTTTTAATTATCTGAGCATCAGCACCATTTGCTCTGATTTCTCCATCAATAACAGCTTGATGAAAAGCTTCAAGAGAGATTACTCCACCACCTTGATTTTTCTAAATATAGCAATACAAAAAATAAATATAAAATATATATGTATATGTAATATAATGATCAGGAAGACATTTATTCAGATGTCAGGTTGATGGGTACAAAGATGGATTGACCTCAGGCACCAACAGTTCATTAATAATAGGAATTTTTAATCTATACCCATCTTGAAATATACAAAATGAATGTAGTCATTGGAATTCTCATTTATTTAACATCCCATAATAATTATAGTAATCATATCCCTTCAGTCAAATGCCATTGGAACATCAACATAATATTTTCAACAATCCATGTCAAATCAGAGATGTACAAAACTTTTGGTGAAGATCAATTTTTGAGAAATTATCTTTAAAGAAAGTGAATGCCCTTCCACTGAAGTAATTTTTTCCATGTTTTTTTCATCGAAAATAGTGACCTATAAAAGTGTTTCTCTAAGAAAAGTCTTTGATAACTTTTGAATTGTGCAGGATTAGCAATGAAGTTATGTTAATGATGTTCTAGCATTAGAACGAAAGTATATAAATAGCATAATTATTAAGAGATGGTGAATAAATAACTAATAAATAATACAATTCACAAAATCTATGTTAGCCTTGTGGTATTTCAGGATGGTTGTAGGTCATAAATGCAAATCATCAATAAGTACCTAAACCCAATACCCTCATCATACTGACATATGTGGATAATAACAAGAAAATTGTAATCAATAACAGACTAGAGAAGTCAGTATTTATTATAGTGATGATGATAACAATAACAATAATGATAATAACAACAACAACAACAATAGTAAAATGTATTCCATACCTGAGTGGGGAAGTCAGTATTTACACTTCCACTACTTCCAGAATCTATAGGATTTGTAATGCTGCCATAAGGTTTTTCCACACATAAATTTCCATTTCCAGTTCCTCCTTGACCACCATGAGAACCGCCAGAACCACCAAATTTATGAAATGTATCAACAACTTGGCTGTTTTCAAGATCCCATCCTCGATAAGAAGCATCAATAATAGCATCATAGTCCAGAGTAATATTTGAAGCTAAAATATAATAGCAATAAAATTACGTCTCTCTATTTCTTACATTCTTTTTTTCTTCATTTTATTTCTTTTGCACAGTCATACATTTATGTTATTATTATTATAATAACAGTAATAATAATAAACAACTGCGCTAAAAATATTTGTAATAAATTAAGAGTAAATTTTGCTTTCTAGTAAAGATTGTCAATTACATCATTAATTGATATCTAATTTTAAATAAACAGACTGATTTCTCATACTGCATATGTTTTGTCTACAATCTAATCATGCTAGAGATCTAAAGCACCTACAACTACATAAAAATAGTGGTCAGAATAAATATTATGCTTTTAAATATTATTAAATTTTTGTAATATTGCATTTTTTAAGCTGTGTTCAAATCCATCACTTGTGTTTGAACTCAGAATTGTCTCTTCTGTACATTAAACATCTATTATAAGATGCAGAGATAATAATGACCTTATTTCAAACTTCAATCTGCATAGTAATCTTTAGTATTTTATGATAATTAACCATCATCTGATGATACTTTTAGTATTGACAAGGATTATATAATAGCCTAAAACATTTTTATAGTTTAATCACACACATCAAACATCTTATCTCAAACATATGACAACATTCTCTTTAGGCATACACATTAAATGACTATTATAAATCATGTTTCTTCTAAAAATTATCACATCATTTTTATCCACATATAAACTTTAATGTACAAATTAATATCTATACTTAAAAATTACAACCACATGACATCATCAATTCAACTCCTTTCTTGTTTAGTTTCATACTTAACACAAGACAGCTACAATATGTTTTTGTCATGTAAATACAAGTGACATCTCATATCACTCCTAAGACAGTATTTTTTTTATATAATTATCTTTCCAAATTTGATTTTTTTATAAGCCATATTTGCAATAAATATTTAAAATATTTATATAAAAATTAAAAGAATATAACCATAAAATTTTAAAAAATGGAGAAGTAAAATTATTTTTGTTTAAATATCTTCTAACTGAAATCAGTGGATTTTTTTTCTTACAATCAGTTATTATAATGAAATAAATTTGATTTTTATTAATGTAGCATTAACTACAACAAATATAGCAATATTTGTCTAAAAATAAGTAAAATAGCAATAATTTTCCAAACATGAAGATAATTTACTTCTATTTAAACTACGAGTGTCATGAGATATTGTTAAATTTAAAAAAAAGAGGAGGTATACAAATAATACTATACAAGCTAAATTCAAATTAATTTGATTTTTGCACAATAAAGACATATCTAGGAAAAGAGTGAGATTGACACTTGTTCAATATAAAAAAGTATATAAAATTAAGGCATATGAAAATTTAAAACAGTCACATATATCAGTTGTAGCCATTGCCATTAAAACATTCATTTCACCACACATGCATTTTAAACACATGAATAAAAATATTTACTAAATAGAATATTTCATACAATATAAATTTTGGTTAAACATTATTCAAAGCACAAGACTAAAAATGTAAGGTAAATATTTTACACCTTTATTCAAGTGTAATGTCATTCTATTTATTTGATGCAAAATAATTATTATTGATATTAAATTGTCAAACTATGCTACAGAATGATACCTTTTGCTTCTTATTTATATAGATAAAATAATATATATTAAAATGCAGATTTTTATGTGAAATAGATATAAAAGATATATTTTCCAGATTCATACATGTGGAGTTAATAATAATATTATATGAATGTTTCAGCTGGACTGTATCTACCATTGACTGGGTGAAAATATTAAAAAAAAAAAACATTATAGAAGTTATGCAAGCTACATGTGGAACAAAATTAAATGATAATCAAAGTTTTATATGATACTGATTTATTGTCACTCTCTCTCCCACTTCACCTATTTTTTAAAAATATATTTTTACTTTTATTGGATATACATTAATCTTGTTTCATGCACTCCTTACTCTGCCTTTACAATGTTTTTTTAATAAAATCATTTATCTAGATAATGGCATGTATAATTCAGCTAAAATGTCATTTCTGTTAATTACATATAAATGAGCTGGATAATATATATATATATTAATCCATAAGTGCACATATGTAAATTGTATCATTCCAAACAATGCTTAAAATTAACCAATAGAATATCAGTAACTCTGTTGACATTGCTGATATTCTATTGGCTCTTTTTTAGCATTCGCTGGTATAATGTAATTTATATATATATTAATCATCTTATTTAAGAAATAAATAAAATTATGAATGTATTTGTCTATTATTTTAAAAATGAGTTGAGTTTAATATATATAAAATTAATGCATAGTAACAGATATAAAAAATATTTATAAAAAATAAGGATTAACTTAATTTCTGCCCCCCCCCCCCATTTTTATTTCAAATTAAATATAAACACTTATTCTCTTGATTTTTATTTTTCATATCTATTATTATTATTTAGTTTTTAGCATTAAGATTGTAATCAAAGATTTGTTTTTATTTTAATTTTAAATGATGCTAAAATACTTTTAAGGTTGAAAGTAAATCATAAGTATTAATTCAACCTTGTTTACAATATAGTTTTGTTCATCCACCCACTGCTCTGGTTTAAGAAACTAAATAAGTACCTAAAATATTTTACTGTCATATTGCATTGTCAGTTATTTATAAGAAAATCTTGATTTTAAAATTTTATTCTAACTTCAATACATAAACAAAACACCTAACAATATATATATATATACCACCGTCTTGTGAGTGTTACTGGAAACTTTTTATCTTTTTTAGAAACTTATTTCATATTTGATATCAAAATGAAAATTTCTATAATGTAATTTTCACTATACCATCTCAAGCAAGATAGGGACTGATTTCTATCCATGTATAATATCTTGTGGAGGAGTGTAATCATAAACATATGATCAAAGACATGTGAAAAAGTAGTACGATCTCCAAGATATACATTTCATGCTGAATCAGCGCTCATCAGTTGGCTCAGATCATTTATCATTGTTCAGTACATATAGATAACCAATTATTACAGTTTAATTGATGTGTCAAATTTACTGCCCTCACAACTTTGACACAAACCACTTAATAGAAGTATATTAATAATTTTTATTAGTCATTCAATAATACTTCTATAATGCAATTTTCACTACACCACTCTCATGCAAGTAGGAACTGATTTCTATCCATTTTTAACACCTTGTCAAGGAGTGTAATCATAAACATATGGCCAAAGTCATATGAAAAAGATGTATGATGCCCGAAATGCATATTTCATATTGAATCAGCACTTATCAGTTGGCCCAGCTTAATATGTTTCCTCCCTGCTCTCATATAAAAAAAGGAACTGATTTGTATCCACTTTAAATACCTTGTAAAATAATGAAAAATCATTGCAATATATAACTATTCAATTTTTTTGGGTTTTATCAATGATTTTCTCACTTTAATTCCACATTACAACCATTAACCAGCACATACACGGATATATATAAAAGATACAACAATATTTGTATCACAGACTTGCCAATTTCTGTTTAGTTACAATGTGCATTTTTTCATCTTTGCTTTATTATGTATTTAAATAACTTTTTAGTAATTCACTTATCTATTATATTATATTAATTATGGACTAAATACATGAGAACATACTATAAGAAAGACTAATTAAAATTTGAGTAAAGTTTCATATTCAAAACAAAGCAAAACTCTCCATACACTACTGTATGGAGAGTTTTGCTTCGTTTTGAATTGTTTAATAACAATTATGTGCTAGTATGAGATAGTGATCATGTGATGTTTAGTGTTTTAAAGTTTCATATTGTGTTTGACCTGAATTTGAAAAGGAGATGCAGATGCTAGTCTTCCACCACATGATCTTAGTATATATATATATGTATGTTTTAAAGTGAATGTTTTTACAGGTGAAAGATGTTTTATAAAGCAAGTTTTCAGGTATAACATGAAAACATTCTTCATAATATATATATAATAAACGTAAAAGTATAATACCTGTTATAAAATCATTTAAAGTTGATGAGGATTTGGCCCCCTCTGACATCTATGACTCTACATGGAGGTTATTGATCTGGCCCCCAAAAGCTGATCCCTTTCACTCCTGAATAGAAATCTCCTTCCCTGGGGAGTGATTTGAGGCTGAATGGCCTGCATCCCTTTGTGATAACTCACCTTGCTCTGCATGTTTATTGCCCAGATCCTGAGTTGTTATGGAAGTAACCTCCAATATGAAAGGTCAACTTGGTCATGCGGAGCATGGACAAAGGATTAGACCTATCACTGAACTATATGAGACATGCAGGCATGGTCATCTATATCAACAAGATAATATTCCGGACTCGTTCCTTGCTGATATGCTTCATATTAGTCCTTTTAGCTGGTGTCAAACAAGATATCAATATTGAGCTTTCATCCCCCTGATTATCATGTAATATATTCTATGTTTAACTATTATCATATATTGTAACCAAATTTCTAAATAAAATTCTATATTTTATAAAAAAAAAAGTTGACGAGGATTACTCTGTAATTGAAAGCATTACTAAAGAATTTAAAATATATATTTTTACCGTTAAATTGTTTATTTATATATTACATATATATATTAATTCTAATATTCTCATGGACAAATGATGAATTCATAGTATTATTTCCAGGAGCTCCTGTGTAATAAAAATATAATAGCCAAATAGCTAACATTTCTGTACAATAACAATAATGTGTGCATGGGCAAGTGAATGATAAAGATTTTATAGTCCAATATATTTTGAAAGTGAACGATAAAATCAACAATCATTATTATAACTAAATAAATCAATTATATGATCTGTCTCTCATGAAGTCATGGGAAAATAGGCAAAACTCTTTCCATACAGTAGTGCCACTCTAAGCAAGACAGAGTAATCAATGGATGCCAGAAGGCTTGTGCATAAAATCCCTATCTAGTGCCTACTCATCCAATATCCCCAAACTAGTTTCTGGATTATGGTCTTCGCCTACTCATTCAATATCCCCAAACTAGTTTCTGGCCATAAGCCAGAAACTAGTTTGGAGATATTGGATGAGTAGGCACTAGATAGAGATTTTATGCACAAGCCTTCTGGCATCCATTGATTACTCTGTCTTGCTTAGAGTGGCACTACTGTATGGAGAGAGTTTTGCCTATTTGAACAACAGTTATGAGCAAGCATGGAAGATAGTGATCATGTGAAGTCATGGGAACAAAAGTAATAGGTTGAGGATTGATTGATATAAATCTTTAACATTTATAAAAGCTACATATAATATTCAATGCATAATGCTAACAAAAAATACAAAGATCTATCCTATCCATATATCAAAAAACAATCAGTTCAACTACAATGCCACTTATTTATAATTGATTATCAACGACTATAAAAAAATGGTTCAGCTTAAAATAGTTTGTTAAAGATATCTAAAGTGAGCATATTTAAAAAAACCAAAATAAGTACAAAATTTTAATTAACTGAAATATTATTAAAACTCCAAATTAAATGATAATGATATAAATTTAAACTATAATGGATGAATAAACAATTCATTAACTTTAACATCTAAAGAAGTATTGATGTTTATTGCACTGGATTGTTTTATCAATACATGAGTAGAATAGTTCTCCATTTAGTTTTTTGTATTGAGTATCTTCCATATGTTATCAATTATTGGTCAGACATATGTTCAAAAGATGTTAAAAGCAATAATTGTTTATTTTGTTTTTACAGCTTAAATTTACAACATTTAATTTAAAGTTTTAATAATACTTCAGTTAATTTAAATTTTATATTTATTTATTGTTTAAATGTACATTGTGTCTTTAAATATTAACGATGAACTAGTTTTAAGTGGAACCACATCTTTCTAGTTCTTACTAACAGTTATAAATAGGTGGAGTTGTAGCTTAATTGGATTGTTTGTTGATATACAGATGAAATACTTCTTTATATATAAATCACATGAAAGCAGCCCTCACTTATAAACACCAAGCATATTCCTTATCTATCAAGGCAGACTTTTAAAAAAAGATGGCTAAACCTTCCACTCTAGTCTAAGATGGTAATATAAACAATAAAGTTGGCTGTTTGATTGTAGCAAATTGAGTTTTTAATTCTTAGAAGTTTAAATAAATTCATTAAACTACTATAACCCAATTTTAAAATAGACTAATAGTCATTTTTAAAATCTTCAAATTCCACTGCTATTCATTATTATGAAGATAATAAAGCTGATTTTGGTCAAAGCTAGATGGTTGATAAATGTAAATCACATGAAAGCAGTCCACACTTATCAACACCAAAAATTTTTAAACAGCTATTAATGTTATCATTCTAAGAAAAAATGGATCTACTTTTCTCCCTGGTCTAAAATTATAATATAGACAGTAAAATTGTTTTACATTTATGAACCATCTAGCTTTGAGCAAAACTAAATTCTTTATATATATGTAACCAAATAGTTTATTACTCAGAAAGTCATACTAAACCAGAGGTGAATAACTGCTGGTCCGTGAACCACATCAGACCCATGACGATGTTGAATTTGGCCCACTCCAATAAATGCTTAAATATAGAAAATCCATACCTGACTACAGTTGCTGTAAACCGCAATCACTAGGCCTATCACTCACATGTTCATATAACATTAACTTTATCTTAATGGCATGAGAAATATAAAATTGTAATTATAAAAATTAAAAATTTATCATAACTTGCGTAAATTTAATTATAACTTCAAAAATACCAATTTTATATTACAAAATATAAAAATATGGGAGGAATCATGCTGCAAAAAACGTTAGTTTAGATTTTAAAGAATATTTCTACGCAGCATCAGAGTACTATTCACTAATTATTATTGTAGTATCAATAGAATGAACTTTCTTTGGGTTTAATTTCTTATTGAAAAAAATAATATTGGAATATGATATTTTATAAATAAGTTTATGCCTTTTCTAATTATTACAATTTTTAATTTAATATAATTTATAGCTTATAAAATGAATCAATTAAAAAAAAAAAAAATTGATGCTGAATGTTGTATTTTCAAAGATAATTGGACATTCAGATATTTATTTGCTTTCTGTTTTTAAACAATATAATCTAAAAGGGCATTTTTCAACAAAACATTTCATAAAATATAAACTATCTATAATCGATTCCTATTTAAGTCATTAAACATTGTATTTACTTTTTTTAAAAATACATTGATAATTCAAGTAATATAACATTTTTTAGGTTCTGATTTTTTTACTAAATCATTCAATCTAATCCGGCCCACATTATGATACAAAAGTTTTATTCAGTCCGCTGAAGAAAGAAGTTGCCCAACGCTGTACTAGACTAAGTCGTTTTTTAAAATCTTCAAATTCCATGGCTATTCATTATTATTAGGATAATAAAGCTAATTTTACTCAAATCTAGATGGTTGATATAATGTAAATTACATGAAAGCAGCCCACACTTATCAACACTAAGAATCTTCAAACTGCTGTTAATGTAACCATTATAAAAAAAAATGGATCCACTTTTCTCACTGGTCTAAGATGATAATATAGAGAGTAAAATTGTTTTACATTTATGAACCATCTAGCTTTGAGAAAAACTAGCTTCTTTAAATATATATATATAAGTAACCAAATAGTTTGTTGCTCAGAAAGTTATACAGAATTTACCTATCAGAAATAACACACACATATATACACATAATTTAGAAAATTTACCTGTGAGGTGTAAGTGAGAAGCTTTAATATATGAATTGCCTTGCATGTAAAATTCTTTCTGTACAGAAATTTCTAATTTACTTGATATATTTTCCTGATTTTGTTCTTGTTCCAATTTTCCACCATTTAAAAGTTTTAATTCATGAAAGAAAACATTATTAAATTTATTTGAATTAATTCTACTTGATGAACTTAATTGGAGGATTCCATTTCTAGCTATAATAAGAGATTGTAGTTGTGATATAGTTCCATCAACTTTAATTTTGCAATCTTTGATATAACTGAGAATCGGCAGAGATACCAATCCTTTCTAAAAAATATAAACAAAAATATATATCTTACTTCAATATTTCAAAATCTACTATAATTCATTTTCTTTTTTCTAACAATCTAAAGTCTGTGAAATGCAAAACATTCTAAGGTTTTGAACCCAAACCATACACACACATATACACAGATTTTTGCATTTCCAATTTTTTAAAATGATCAATATATAACTTTTTTATTATTATATTTCAACAATATTTTATGGTTATTATCAAAAGCTGTTTTAAATACAAAATATTTAAAATTGATATGTGAAAAAATTACATGAAATAAATGCATATATGAATTTTAGACATTTCATAAATAAAATAATCTTGATGATGATCACAAATTGTGTTTGAAATGTAGAGATCAAAAAAATAATTATATATTTATAAAAAATGAGAATATCAATATTTAGAAAGAAAATGATGTATATATTTTGAAGTATTTATTGGAATAAAAATTATATTATTTAAAAATTCATTATATTATTAGTATTAAATGAAATCAAGTCAATTTGTCTTCCAATAGATCATGATTTACTATTATTGCAATTAGAAAATGAAATTACTTTAAAAAGTGAAAAAGAGAAGTGGCATATTATAATAGCCTATCAAATAATGATATTATCACTGAAAATGCACAATAAAGATATACTCCTTCATACATGCACACACAATATATATATATGTATGTATACACACATACAAATATATAATACACTGTAAATGCTATTAAAAGATGTTAATCATGCTATAAGCTAGACAAAGCATATTTACTTATATGTTAGTATGTTGAAAATTATAAATCTAATTCCATATTTTGTTTTAATACATTTATAAACCATAAATATTAACAGCTAATTAGTTATTATATGGTAATCACATTATTACAACCTTTATACTTAAATAAACCAATAGAATATCAGAAAAATTGCTTTCATTTACAATTGATTTAAAAACTTAGGTATACCTAATCAAAATGTTGCCTTTACAATAAATTGCTGATGTTCTATTAGTTTATTTAAACACATAATGATGTGATATATATATTTTATCAAAAAAAAAAACATTTATGTACTACATCCAAGACATGTGTAAATATATGCTTAAATATATTAAACAAAACTGATTAATTAAACCAAACACAAGTGTGTAAATGAATTAATAGCTTGCACATATCAATATACAAAAATAAATTAACTCTTCACTATTCAAATTTCATTTCTTAAATGAAAATTTATAGATAATTCAAAGATTTAATATCAGTATTACCCTAAATCACCTGAGTGACATAATTTCAAAGCATGTGTTATTAACTTGAATATTACATATCATCTTATCACTGTAAGGGATGAAAGTAATAATATACTTCCTGGGTTACTAGACAAGTTCCCAGTATAGCCAACATGCTCTGTTGCGATTAGA
Source organism: Epiperipatus broadwayi (assembly GCA_028023455.1). NCBI lineage: Eukaryota > Metazoa > Onychophora > Udeonychophora > Euonychophora > Peripatidae > Epiperipatus > Epiperipatus broadwayi. The sequence goes on from JAQFVV010000214.1 coordinate 1,339,648, forward strand.
AAGTTGTTAGTTTCTCTCCACATTGATATGGGCAACTAACTATTAATTCATTTATATGCTTAAATTCAATGTTATTGCCCAATTCTGCTATTTATATATAAACAAATCTGTAGAGACATTAACTCCACTATGATACATAAAGAATCCATCATTATGTTGTCATATTATATGAAAAAATAGACAAATCGCACTCAATATGTATTTACGTAATATTGAAACTGAATAATGGATGTTTCAGTCACTAGGATTAAATATATATTTAGATCTGTTTTTCAGATTTTTTTAAAATTATGTTAATCAATATATATAATAAAACAATAAAGTATTAAGAATGATAATAAATAACCATTATAATATGCAGAAATACTTATAGTTATTTGCACAACTATTTTTAATTGGAATTGTTTTAAATTTTATGGAAGTGAAATCATTTATGATTTCCTAAGTTTCATGAATTTTAGCATTCTCATTTTGTATATTTTATTTATTGAAATTGTTTCTTTGATATTTCTTTTATTATGGTTTATTTCTTCATAAAGAATTCTAGGGTTTTGCAGATCAAAATTGTAAGTATGCCACCATAATAAAAAAAAAAAAATCAGAGACAATTTTGATAAATAGAAATGAAAAATCTTTAATTAATAGATAAAGTACAAAGTTAAAATTTATGAATCTTGGGATATCACATGATTACTTCATTTCTGCAAAATTTGAAAGATTTCTAATTAAAAATGGTTAAGCAAATAACTGAAATACAACTGCATTTTATAATGATCATTAATAACATTTATTCTATAATAGATATTAATGGCTGATTAAACTCCTAACCACAAAATAATTAAATAAATCCATTATCTTAAATATTAGCAAACTAAATAGTGTGTCTGTCTGTTATTTAGACTTTTGAAGTAAATAAGTTAAGTTTGAAGACAATGTGAAATTTTGAAGTGGAATAAATAGTAATGCTTGATGCAAATATGGTATTAATTATGTGTTCATATTTAATAAAGCAAATGTTAAAGACTATATCTGATTTATAACAACTCCTGCATTGATAACCAAATTAGAAGTCAAATCAGAACCAGTTTTTATCCTCTGCATAATTAAACATAATCTTTCAATTAATATGGCAATATTTCCATCTGACATTAGTATTAATTCCACTTTGAAATTTCAACAGTGTCAGCAGCCTATTCACATTGAAAGCACAAAGAATACACACATCCATTTTATTTTTTTATTTGCTGATTTAAGACAGTGGATTTGTTTAATTGTGTCACATTTAGAGGGAGCTTAGCCAACTCTTGCTCCATTTCATATATATATATATATATATAGGAAATCTTCATACTTTAATAGACAGGCATCAATCTTTGCCACCCTCTAACTCTTCAGCTATCCATATTATTGAAAATCTGATAATGGAATAGTCACAACTCTTGTTAATGCCAATATCTGAACCCTCAAGTATAGGACCTTAAAGTGTCCATTTAAATACACAGAAGAGGGAGAGGCAGAATACAGGCTGAATATTTAATATTTAATTACAATTATATTGTTTATACTAAACTTACTGTAATTTAGAAAAAAATTGTCAGAGTTTCAAGCTCCCTACAGCTATCCATTCCATCCTATATACCAGATACATGTGAACACATGCACTTGAAAAAGTGAAATAATCTCCAATATATGTATTTCATGGAGTAAATAGCTGCAGGAAGCTTTAAAGTCTGAGTTTGAATCCCTTCTAAATTACATTAAGTTCAGTATAGACAATATACTTGAATTTAAATATTACATATTCAGCCTGTATTCTGCCCATCCCTCTTCTTGTGTATTTAAATGGACATATTAAGGTCCTAACATGAGGGGTCAAAGTGACTAAAGTCAATATGGGTATGACAATAATATTAGCATCAACAAGGGCATTGAATGTGCCATTATCACATTTCAATGATATGAATGGTTGAAAAATTGAGTATGGAGAAGATTGAAGACTGTCTATTAAAGTTTGAAGATATGCTATCTTAATATAAACTGAGCACTGATTATATATATGTATAGGAGATAATGATCTGGACCAACTGATGAGTGCTGGTTCAGCATGATATACATATATTGGAGATCATTTATCTGTTTCATATGTATGTGATAATGTGTATCAGTTGTATAGAATGGAGTAGATAGCTGTAAGGAACTTGAAAGTCTGAATTCAAATCTCTTCTAAATTACATTAAGTTCAGTATAGACAATTTTTTTGTATTTAAATATTCATAATATTTTTAAAAAACAAAAATTTACAAATAATAAAATAAATTTATATTATTTTAAAAATTACATTTTAACTCACCTTTTCTATTATAAGATTGAATGGCACATATAGATTTGCAATGGAAGCAATGTTTAATGTTATGCCTTCTGTCACATGAATCGTTCCTGTATTATCACCTTCAATATTTTTTACATTAAGTTGCCTTTTACCTGGATGATACAGACCATCCAACTCAACTGGAAGTAATCCAACATCTGCATGTTTTCCAATATTTAGCACATCAAATGCATAATTTTCATCAGTAAAAGGAGGAACAGTAATCCATGTTAGTCTTGTCTGTTGAAAAATGATACATATAAAAATATATATAATTATGAAAAAATTCCTGAAATATCACACAGAAAAAAATGCTTTATACTATAAATTATATATATAATATTAGATTCATATTTATATAATTCAACAGAAGAATATATATATAATAAAATCAATAAAGCATTAATGGTGATAATAAATATTACTAATAATCATTATAAAACATAGAAGTATTTTCAATTGTCTGAAAAACCATATTCAACTGGAAACCTTACCATGATTACAAATATTTTTATTTGATTAAACATAACATAAATATATCATAATATTGCTAACATTAAATGTATCTATTGATATATTTCTTCTGGATATATTTCTGTCAATAACTTACATCATCAGTAGTTTCACCAAACATAACAGTACATTTTCTATTTAATCTTAATCACAATGTTCTATTTGCTATTAAAATATGGAGTTTCATTTAATTTCCAGACTGTTGATGATGTAAGTCACATAAATCCAGCAGATTGCTTGCTTTTTTTTTTATCAGATACTTCCACTGAAAGAGCTATTAAAATTTCTATTTAAGGTGTAAATTAATATATATAAATTAAAATGCCCTTTTTAAATAAATAGCACACTGTAGAATAAAGATATCTCCAAGAGTTGTCACAAATAATACTGAAAAGAAATGCTCATTAATATTGTTAATTGCCATATGGTTAGAGTTTGGGTAATCTTCCATCCTTATTTTACTCTCTCCTTAAACAATAGTCAGATAATCATATATTAACCATATTATGTGGTTAGTTGAGTTAGCTATAGAACAGTTACCTGAGAAAAAAATCTTAAAAACTCAATAATTTTAGATTGTAAACATGGTAGCCAGATGTGCTATCTCTGCACCATGAGTCTCTTCTTATATACATCATGATCATCATCAACAACCTCTCATATATAAACAAATGAGAATGGCTATTCCAACTCCAAGAGAAAAAAAGATAAAAAGACAAAACAAATAACAATAATAAATAAACAAAACAAAAAATAATAAAGATGATGATGATAATAATAATTAATAATAATACACTAGAGATTAGTTTTGGAATGACTATACAAATCAACCTATGAAACACAAATATGATCATAAATAAAAAACTGATCCAATATTTTTTTTATTTGAAATTTTGTGATGTTACTATTTAACTTTTACAGCAAACTTTTTGTGAGATACTTTAACAATGTAATGAGTATTTCTGCAGTGTAATGATTCATTATTGGATAGTCTCTAGTCTAGTGAATGACTAAGAAAAATCATCAATATATTTTAACGCTGTGTTTAATTCTAGCTCTTCAATGTTCTCTACACTCATCCATATCTTCACAATGTAAACAACCAATATTGCACTTTTTAGAATGTCTTTGAAATAATCATTAGGAATCTGCCACTTCTATAAAAATGATGCCCATGTTCACACAAAATATTTTAGAAAAGTTTGCATTGTCCATTTATTTCACATGTCCAATCCAATGAGACATGGATTTATAATATTCTACAATATTATATCCAGCAAACTGAGAACATATTAAGATTGGTCTTATGGTCTTACTGCTGAATTTTAAAAATATTGTGGAACATTCTTAAATGAAATTTTTAAATATATTTATGATACATCATCAATAGAATATGTTGAAGTTCTCACTTTCATATAATAAGTAAAATAACAGTTCTATAAAGAAATAATTTAGTTTCTCTAGTTTTTAAACTTCCATGAAATACGCCTATTTTTAACTTGTTAAAAGCAACAATAGTGTGTGATGCACCTCAACATCTAAATCTACCTTTCTGTTTAAAAATCTTCCAAAATATTTAAATTAGATTATATTCTCAAGTGGATAACCATCCAAGACAAAAGTTACTGAAGATTTTTCTTTCATCATTGGATGATAAAGAATTTGAAGTTTTTGAATATTAATTACTAAATCAAAGTCTTTATATATATATTCCCTGATTCATTAAGTTGTTTATAAACAGTTAAAATGTTCACTTATGTAAAATTTAAAACCTAAGTTGAATAAAATACACATCATTGTCTAACACCAGTTTTCATTTCAAATGCTTCAGATTGTCCACTTATATTAATAACATTTCTCCTCATTCTGTATGTAAAAGATGTACAATATAAAAACATTTTAATGGTCACCAACTAATTTCAAATAATGTTATAAACTTCGTTGATTAATTGAATGTCTTAATCAAATCAATGAGAGCAATGTGCACATCAGACTTTTGTTTCTATTAGTGTTCTTGTATTTTCATAACAACAAAACCATGTCTATAGTCTTATCTTGTTTTTCTAAGACTATATTAGGTCTCTGATAGCTATTTATTAATGGCTGGAAGCAGCCTATTTAACAAAATCCTTGAAAGTATGTTTGTTGTAGTGTCTAATAATAATATTCAATAAGAATTGCTGCAACCTTGTCATTCTGTTGGTGTTTAAAAATTGGAAGAATAAAAGCATCTTTAAGATCAGTGACATAACTTCATGGAACACATATTCCTAAAAAAATCCAATATTTTTGAAGCTAATGTATCACTACCATATTTTAAAACATCTCTATATAATTCATCAGAACCAGCAACTTCTTCATTTTTAATTAAGATTATAAAGAATTGTTTTGATTTCATTAAGCCAGATAATTTTGTCCAAATCTAAATAAATCGATGAAATGAATATATAATTAAATGATGTCATTTCAATTTTTATATTATTATTCAAAAAATAATCTAAATATTCTTTTAATTTATCCAAAATACTAGTCATTATATAAAAAAGTGCCATTATGAATTTAATAGGATTGCAATTACATTATTCAGGCCCATATTTTACTTTTAGTGCATCAAAAAATATCTAAATTGAATATAATGAGCAAATGTATTTATTTCCTATGTAGCTTTAATTTAGCGATCATTTTAAAGCCTTCTTGACAGTCACTGAATGTCTGCTTCAGATCACTATATTTATTATGAAACTCCATATTCTATTTATTATTTTACAAGGCAGATAATTCCACATTTCCTTTTAATCAAGTTACTAATAATAATACCATTGTTGAAAAAGCATTCACAATTCTCCTTTTTATTAAGGCCAAGAATAAATTTACTTGTATTTATAACATGCTCCTTAAAAGAATTTCACATCTCAATAATATAACACTCTTGATTTTAATATTTTATAGTTGTTAAAATTTAGCAGGGATAATAGATACTTCTAAAGAATGAATATTACTTTTCTTGCACATATGATTAAAATAAGTCTTACTTTCAAATCAACAATCATTTTAACCTGGAAAGATAATAATAATTATACTCTGTTCAAAATTCTGATGCTTGCAAATGCTCTTGCAATATGAACTCTAGTATTAGGACTTGTAACTATAATGCAATCTGATAAAAATGTCATTAATCAATTTATAAAATCACATTACTGATCATGAGTTCATAAGAAAAGTACAACTACTGGCAGTGACAAACCTGGGCATGATAGGAGGATATTATCCCCCAGAGTCTGCCACTCTACCACTACACAGAAACTGAAGGCAATAAAATATTATTACTTTGAGGGTAGATGCATCTATATTTCTTTATAGTAATTTTTTTGTATTAACAGAATGTTTGTGATAATCAATCTGTGTATTGCATAAATAATACTATCTAGGAAAGAATAAAAAAGCTTTCCTTCTCTGAATCTAACATTGGGACATATGCACTAATAAAATTACTATAAACTAAGTTAAAAACTATTAGCTTTTCACTGATACATCGAGAAATTTCAAAAATAGAAATTACTAAAATTCAACAAGCATGGTATATTCTTTCACTGGTCGATAAAAATATCTGTATTCATCTATTTGTTTTATTAAACTTTCTTTTTGTTGGAAAATGAGATTCACAAAGACCAGCTATACCAATGTTAAATCTTGACAGTTCATTGGCTATTAATACTGCTATCTTCAGGACTAAATATTTGCATCAGTGGTACAATCCATATACTTACATTTAGGAAAGAAATAGATTTCTAATACTTACCTTTAATATTATCACTAATTTCTGTTATATCACCACTATTGATAATATTATTATTTCTATCATTTTAATGTCATTAGTTTTAGCATGGATATATATGTGTGTATGAGTATACATTTTACAAAAAAGTCTATAATCTGAGATGGAATTAGAATTTAGCCTACATATTTTTTGAGTTTCCCTCAAGTAAACTTACAAATAATGCAAATAAAATTGTACAGATTTGAAAAAGTGGATTCCCAGAAACCACAAATAATTAACATTGAATACATTAATTTTATTAATCTAACAATACCATTGTTGAAAACAAAAAAAAAAAACACCTTACTTGAGAATTCAGTCCACTTCATAAATGTAATTAATATATTTAAAGCAAATAAAATATACATATTTAAATAAATTGATAGATTTGTTTTTATTAATTGCTAAAAAGGTGACAATGAGCTTCTGAAGTCCTTAAAATGTCATGACTCTAAGTTATAATGTGTAAATCCAATTTTTAAGACATCTACCATGATCCTCTATATCTAAGCATTTTTATGATGTAAACATTTATTAAATGTTATAATAAAACCATAGAATTGAAATGGCTAAGGTAAATTGTGTTAAAAAAGGAGACAAGTATTGACTTCTTTCTAGGATTTTTACAATTCCTTGGGATCTAGTTTAAGATTTCAACTGATCATCTATCATCACAGTTTCCAACAAGATGTCTAGCCAAGCTCCATTCTATTCTCCCAACTTTGTCAATGATGACAATGATGCCATTTGTTCTTTTTCTCATGTATAATGCCTTAGTACCAACATACATCTTTTCAATATTGATCTTCTGCTAATTGTCCAAATTCTCAGATTCAAACATATCTCTTAAAATCTTTTCTTTCAAACACAATCTTCCCTTTTAATATTAACATATTTCTACCAAAAGTGTTCCATCCAAGTTTAATTCTGTAATTAATTTTGTCCATTACATTTCCATCTTCAATAATAACCTGGCAGGTATTTGCAATCATTTAATTAAATTGTAATTCATGATTGTCAATTTTTATTTTCTTCTTTTAAAAAAAATCTATTGAAAATTACTTTAGATTTTGGTATACTTTGTAGAAAATATATTAGGCTTTAGTAACTCGAGAGTTAAAAGTTATAAAGCTAAGTTTTACTTCAGAGAAAAAACAGTAATGAAATGTAAATACATATCTAGTTTAGAAAGCAATAAAAAGATTGCTAATAATTAATGAAATGTAAATAGATATGTAAGTTTTTAAAAAAATAATGAAAAATAAATTCATAAAAATAAAGGAAACTTTAAAAAAAAGTAAAAAATAAAATATAGTCATATATCACATGACCCTATTTCTTTTTTTAAGCTTGTAAAATATAAATAAAGAACTTTTCTAATTGCTCAATTAGAAAAGCTCTTTGTTTATAATTTACAAGCTTAAAAAAAGAAATGGGGTCATGTGATATATGATACTATTTTTTATTGACTATTTATAGTTTTTGCTTTAAGTCTTAAGTGATGTTATATTGCTAAGACTACTAATATATGGTTTGGCTGAAGATCTCTCAGTCCCATATAGCTATTTGAGTTAGATAGCTGGGTTTGAAGATATTTAAGTGTTTGAAAATTTCAGATTTTCTACTCAATGGTTAACTCTTAGATAAATGCTGGCTTTGGATTGGTATTTTTAGATCTAGTGTCTGAAACTACCCTAGTGCCTCTCTGAGGAGTGCCAAAGCACGAAACCATTGGTCAGGGGTTTGGGTGTGGTTTATGATAGAGATATTTTAAATGCTTTCTCTTGCTAAGCATTTATCACAAAGCTTGTTGAGCAATTAGCATAGTTCTTTGTTTTAAAAGAAACTTTATTTTGATAATTTAAGTTTTAAGTCTAATTCAACGAAGTAAGATTGGTTTGCAGATAAATTAGACTTAAACAGATAAAGATTGTAAGAAAAAACATTCTATAAAAGATTGCCAAAAGATAATGCAAATGATTATTTTCAAGGCCGGATATATCTCATGGATTTAAAATACCAAGAAAACTGTATAGTTAAAATCGAACCATTAAACTATTTTAGTAGAAAACAAATGGAAAAAAATATCTGAAGCTAATTACTGAGGAATGTGAACGGTCATAATTAGAAGCAGAATCCTTATCATCAGTGTCAAAATGCATTTAGTCAAATGGATTTACTTTTACATTAGAATTGATAGGAATTTATTAATGAATTCAAGCAAGGAGAAAAGAGTATAAATACTGCATGCAAAAAAGAGCATGCGTTATCAGTTTTTCTCTACTCATCGTGTACTATTGTTGTTGCTGTCATAAGGACCTTTGAGAAAAGCAGAGGGAGAAGTGGTTCTACTTTTCTGCAATGATGGAAGTGTCCCAAAGCCTATGCCTTAGAAGGTGAAAAATAACGGGTTAGGGAAAATATTTATAGACCTCACCGGCCTTTTTATTATTTATGTACATCTGAGAAAACCCAATGAGGATTGTGTTTTAAGTACTGTGAGTGTAAACTTTTAGTATTCACTTAAGTCCACCACTATTGCAGTGGCAATATTTTTTTACTTGGTGATGATTATAGCACTGAAGATGTAAAACTTTAAATCAAGGACTAATTGTTGTGTATATAAAGGAAATAATGAACACTATTTAGTTAAATCTTAACTGATGTGTATATTTATAATATGTAAATAAATGTATTTATTCTTATTTAATAACGTTTTGGGTAATTAATAGTTTTGTGATCATAGCGTCATAGCTGAATACACAACAGTTTTTATAATATTTATCTTTGCTCCTGCTTTCATAGTTCAGCTGATAAATCATGGAACATTTCGAAAGCTCTAAAGTATTATCTAAAAAAAAAAAACAGCCACATCTCTGAAAAATCAACCATATTAATGTTAATATCCTTAAAATCTTCATGTGATCTAATCAATGTTGCTGCAATTAATAAATCTTCTTTAGAATATGGAAATATACTGGGTCTACACTGTGATGTTCCCAAACTTTAATCATTGTAGAAAATTTATAGAATCAAATGTTTTTTCATTATCTACAATCCCAAAACATAATGGTAGCTCATATTAATTTTTTTCCTCTAATTTCTCTCAATACATTTATTTGTCAAGGCCATTTCTACACACAATTTATTCTTTTGGTTTTGATTGGTTAGAGTCCAAAGTTTGCTGTAGATGAGTTGTCATTATCTTAATAAAGATTTTGTATTGAACTGAGAGAAGACTGATAGTTTTGTAATTTCTAATATCTTTTTTATCATCTTTCTTAAATTCAATATTACTTCTCCATTCATTCAATTATCTGTTACATCTTAATCTGTTAGAAATTTCATATATAGTTTTGAAACAAATTTAACTATTTTTTGACTTGCTTATTTTAAAGTATAGATAATAAATTCATCATCTGGAGTTTTCGCTTTTCTCATAAACTAAAACTTACCTCATCTCTTCATTTAAAATGCTTGGCTACCCCCCCCCCCCAAAAAAAAAAAAAAAAAAACATGCTATTATAGGAGTTACTTAATTTTTATGTATTTTATTATTTGATATTTTTTTAAAAAATTTATTCACCCATTTCATGATGTCCTGTTCCTCTTTTTAATTATTACTAAAACAACTTTCTTAATAGATCATTTATAAATATGCTTATATTTCTTTTTTTCTTCATACATTGTCTTATCTCAGTTGAACATTTATTGAAAAATTGCTATTTTTCTTTTTGTACCAGATACTTTTGATATAATTGTTAATGAAAGAATCAGTTAGTTTCCTATTCCATTCAGTCAAGTTTGAACTATATTTCAAGTTTGTCAATATTTTAAAATGATTTTCAAGTTCTAATTTAATTTCATTGGACGGTTCCGAAACTTTAGAAATATTAATTTTTAGTATTATCTTTCTTAATAGTTTTTGGCGTTCCAGTTTTGCATTAATGAGTATTTTATATTTCACTAAGGGATGATCACTTCATGCAATAGATTTATTAAGAATGGCACATATTTTCTGTTAGTTAAAAGAAAATTTAATTCTGATGTACTTTCATTTGAATGCCACCATTTATCCATTAAAAAATTTTTTTCAAAGAAAAAATTTATAATCCTCTCCATCCCCCAAATTCTCTAATCTATGTCCTTCTTCAATGTTGTCACAATAATCAAATTTACCAAGGACATTTTTATTTTTCAATCTTTTTCCAACTCAAGCATTAAAGTTTCATAACAATTTTAAAATATTGTTTTATATAATCAAAAGTATTTTGTACATTTAAATAAAAATCCTTCACATCCTTATCACAATAAAACTTAAAAATGGGGCATAAACCTAAATACACTGGGTATCTTCCTTTAAGTTGTATAACTAACCTTACCACTCTCTGATATTCAATCACAATATTGTGAATTCTATTCCTTATTTATAAAATTCCCATTCCATTTGTGCTTCCAACATTTGACTTTATATATATATAAAGCCTCATGATGCCTGCCATACATACGATCAATATTTCAAAACTGGCCAAGTAAAGTTCTTGTCAAAAGACTTAGCACTTGTCTCTTATGTAGCTGACAATAGCCTACATAGATAATTTGATAGTGAAGTTGATTACAAAATCCTCTTAAATTCAATATTCATGAATATTAATATTAATATTCTCATATTAACACTGCCACTAGCCAGGAAGAAATATCATTAATTGGTTAGAGCCTTATCTCAAACATCAGCATTCAAATCTAAAGGTCTCCAGTTCAATCTGATAATAATACTATTCTTAAAAAGGCCCAAAACCTCTTTAGTTGGTTGTAGCATCACCTTAAAAAATAGTATTTAATTTTAATGGTTACCAATTCAATTATCATTTTAACACTGTCACTGGGCAGGCCATCAACACTTGAAGAAAAGAGAAAAATAAAATCACTCAAAACATTTTGTTGTTATTAAAGCAGTTACATATACTTGAAAAATTATACAAAGTCTAATTTTCTTTCTAAAAACACTTAATAACTGAACTAGATGATGAAAATAATCAAACAATGAATTATAAAAGATTTTTATTGGAAAAAAATTGCCAATATAGTTTTACATCATAGTTTATTGTTATAATTATAGCAATGAATATTAGTTGGATCTCATCTGCCAATGTCTATGCAATCAAAATGTATCCAGGGTTTTTCCAGAGACTGTTTCTCTAGTAACAGTTACAGAACCACTTGCACTATCCAGGTGAGAGCAAATAAGATCCAGATAAAATGTAGTTGTTATAATAGTAATAACATATACATAAAAACTATGTGTATATAAAATAAGCTATCATATAGATTTGAAAAAAATGTTTCATTGACTTTTATGCTACATTTTCATAATATAGTAAATGCTGCAATTATAAAATGTAACATTGTATAAAACTTATTTCAATTAATATTTGCTATAATACCCGTAAAACAATTCTCTGATGATCATTTTTTTAATGTTATCATTACATAAGTAAAGTCAAATTTGAAACAAGAACAATTGATTATTGAAGTATAAGATTGTAAATATATAATACCTAAAGAAAAATAATAAATGAAACAAATATAAGTGTATGTAAATTTTAACCAGTCTCTCCAAAAGATATAGATATGGTTCTTAAATATAGGTATTTCAATTAGAAAGTCTTGTGAAGTAGAGGTAGCACCTCTGCCTGCCATGAAGCTGGGGTTTGAAAGTGAGCTAATTGAAAATCTTAAAAAAAAGGCTTAGCATTGTTTCTCAGGTAAATTTACTTGTAGTCAATCCACTGACTATCTAACATTAGTCAGTAAATAGATGTTGAGACTCAGTTATCTTTAGGTACAGAGTAAAACAAGGATGGAGAATTATTTAAACCATCACTATCTGGAAATTAGAATACCCAGACTACTGCCTTCTTCTCTACTATTTCTCTGTGATGGGTGATTAATGAGGCCCTGACCCTGCAGTAAGGTATTTATTAAAAGGGTTTTACCCTTATCATTTTTACTCTAAATATCAGTACTAGTGGTATAACCAGGGTGAAGCAGTTAGTTGGCAGCTGGATTATATTTTAAAATAAAATAAAAATCATCATCATCAACCATTATCAATCCACTGCAGGATGAAGGTCTCTCCAAGTTCAATCCATCTTTTCCTATCTTTAGCTTCTCTTCTCCACATCACCCCTGCACACTTTCTTATTTCATCGACCCATCTCACATGTGGTCTCTTTCTGAGTCTTTTACAATCTCTTGGAATCCAGTTTAAAATTTCAATTGTCCATTTGTTATCATGTCTTCTAACAATATGTCCAGCCCAACTCCACTTCAGTCTTTTAATTTTTTCAATGAGGTCAGTAACACCTGTTTGTTCTCTTACCCATACATTGCATTTTCGATCCCTTCTTGTTACTCCCAACATGCATCTCTCCATACTTCTTTGAGTGGTCTGAAGTCTCTGTATTGCTCTTCTATTAAGTGTCCAAGTCTCAGATCCATAAGTAAGAACTGGCAAAACACATTTATTAAAAACCTTCCTTTTCAAACACATAGGCATATTTCCTTTTAGTATCAAGTTATTTCTACCAAAAGCACTCCAACCAAGTTTAATTCTATGATTAATTTCATCCATTATATTTCCATCTGTATTAATAATCTGACCAAGGTATTTGTAACTGTTAACTTCTTCTAACTCATCATAATCAATCTTTATTTTCATATTTTGAGAAAATCTATTAAACATTACTTTAGTCTTTTTAACATTTATCTTTAGTCCTACTTTCATCTGATAACTCCTGCAACATTTCCTGTAGCTCTAAAGCATTATTTGCAAAAACAACTACATCATCTGCAAAATCTAAATGACTTAAATAATCTCCATTTACTTTCACTCCTTTAGCTTCCCATTTTAATCCACAAAATACTTCTTGCAGCACTGCTGTAAAAAGTTTTGGAGATATGGAGTCACCCTGTCTTACACCCTTTTCAATGTTGATTTTCCTACTATCATTATGTAATCTAATTGTTGCTGTTGCATTTTTATAAATATTCTTCAAAATATGACAATATCCTGGATCTACACCTTGATGATCCAATGCTTTAATCACTGAAGAAATGTTTATAGAATCAAATGCCTTTTCATAGTCTACAAATCCTAAGCATAATGGCAACTCATATTCATTTGTCCTTTCTATAATTTCTCTCAATACCTGGATATGATCTACTGTACTAAAACCACTTTTAAATCCAGCTTGTTCTCTTGGTTGGTGGAAATCCAGTGTTTTCTGTAGACAAGTTGTAATTATCTTAGTAAAAATTTTGTATAAAACTGATAAAAGACTGATAGGTCTGTAATTTCTAATATCTTCTTTATCACCTTTTTTAAATATTAATATTAATACTGCATTCTTCCAATCATCTGGTACATCTTTATCATTTAGACATTTGGTATATAACTTTGCTAAAAAAAATTTCTATTTCTTCACCTGCTTCTTTTAATATATCAATTACAATTCCATCATTACCTGGAGCCTTCCCTTTCTTCATAAATTTAATTGCATGTCTCACTTCCTCATTCAAAATTCTGGGCAATTCGGAAGATATAATATATATAGGAGGCACTTGTTCTTTATTACTATATAATTCTTGATAGAAGTCTTCTACACATTTTATGATGTCATCTCTCTTTTTAGTAATAATGCCATCTTTTTTTCTTATTGCAGATATAAATTTCCTACCAATACCAAAATGTTGTTTTACACTCTTTAGACTTTTATTCTCTTCTACAGCTTTCCTTGCTAGTTCACAATTATACTTTCTTATATCATTTTCAACTCTTTTCTGCACCATTTTACAAAATTTCGAGATATTCAATCTTTTTTAATACATCATTGTTGTATATCCTCATATTCCTTCTTTTCTTCATAAATTCTCTAGTCTCAGTAGAAATTTTATTGGTCAATTGCTGCTTTTTTCTACCAGCTATCTTTGTTGCAGTTTTTAAAAGTGTATCGCTTATTTTCCTATTAATGACATTCAAATCTGAATCATGTTCAAAATCTAGTAATACTTGAAACCGATTTGTAAGTTCTAATTTAAATTTTCGGTTAGTCAAAATATAATCCAATTCTGCCGTACCTTTACTTGGATGCTTCCATGTACATTTCCTTTTAACATTTTTCTCAAAAAAACAATGCATAATATAAAGTTTTTCTTTTTCTGCAAACTCCACAAGCCCATGTCCTCTCTTATTTCTATTACCATAACCAAAATTACCTACAGCATTTTCATCTTTCATTTGTTTACCAATTCTAGCATTAAAGTCTCCCATAATAATTTTAAAATGTTGTTTACTCTGATCAAAAGCCTTTTGTACATCCATATAAAAATCTTCTATAACTTCATCACTATGAGAACTTGTTAGGGCATAAACCTGAATTATCTGCATTTGGTATCTGCTATTAAGTTGTAAAACTAATCTTGCCACTCTGTCTGATACACCATCAATGTCCACAATGTTATTCTTCCATTTTTTATTTATAATGAATCCTACTCCACTTGTATTTCCAATATTTGTGCCTTTATAGTAGAGTATATGTCCACTTTTTAAATCAATTGTTTCTTCACTTTTTCTTCTAACTTCACAAAGTCCAATAATGTCCCATTTAATATAAGACAGTTCTTCTTCTAACTCTTGCAATATTCCTTCACTTGAAAGTGATCTGCAGTTGTAAGTACCTAAATAAAAAGTCGTCATCAAATGGCAGCCTGAGTCCGCAATCAGGGGATTCTTAGCACCCTGGTTGGTGACTTTACAGCCTCCTGGGAATAAGGGCCATGATTTATTTTTGTCTGTCATGATTGTATATATTGAAAAAAAATTCTTAAACTCGGAGGTAAAAAGCCAATAAACTCACCATGCTGGCTAATGCGTGTTGGTGAGCAGCCCATCCATGTCTGTATACTATATGAATAATCACATAGTAATAACAGCTGCAATGACAAGAACGTATGGAGTGGACATTAGAATTTGCCCTGCTTGGTTCCTTTAAGGCCTCCAAGAGGAATCAAAGTGTCTCCTTTCAGTTAATAGCAAACTCCTTTCTGCAAAAATAACAAAGCTTAAATAAAACTTCAAGAGTTTATTTACTCTGAATAATAATTACCGATATTAGTAAAGTGTTTGTAGTTTCAACATGCTCATTGCTATTTGAGAAAAGGTAGTTCAGATCACTATAAAGTTGAAATCACCTTAGAAATTTAACATCTGTAAGTCTCTTTAACTCAGTAGTTTTGTAACTCTACATCTATAAGCACCCTACTGCTCATACACATTAATTCAGAGATAGAGCTCTTCTTTATTTATTTGCAGAACTTCACTTTCATTAGTTTATCTTTCCACTAGTTTTTACACACAACTTTATTTCTCTTCTCACTTAATTCTTCTGCAGACTTTTTATCAGCTTTCCTAATTTGCATAAAATAAACTTTTCATAAAATACAAATTAGCTTGTTCATACTTTCAGTAAGTTTTCTCTTTCTGCATAATTAATTATTTATTTATTTTATTTTTGGAGTACTTTAGCATATCAACATTAAAGCTTATACAAACAGACACCTTTATTCTTTAATAAAATATATGAGTGATTTTTGAAATGTGAAGTTAAATCATACTTATTACACAATTGATTTTATATATAAATCCTAAGTACATAATTTTAAAATTTTCCAACAATTCTATTTATGTTACAAAGTTTCAAACAAACAGATGTCCGCTTGATTTGGAATTTGTAACCTAGATAATGCTGCTAAAAAATTTACATATTAGGTATATTGTGATATTTCTTACATTTAATTCAAGCATAACATGATGCTTATTCTAATTTTGCATATGCATACATAAATACACAAATGTAAATGCATAAATACATTTCCATTATTATATGCACATGTCTTTAATAAGAGATAAAATTATGTGTACATACATATAAATTTATATGCATAAATATATAATAATAGAATCACATCTTATAAAATATACATATCTATATCATTCATATACATATATTTATATATGTAACATAATGTGGGTCAGGGAAATATTATTACTAATAAAGAGCATAATTTTAGTTTGCGTCATCAGTTTTAATTGGTTAATTGTATGGTTATATTGTAGCTGAAATTTTATCTAGATCATTATATGAAAACTCCCATTATATTTAATGTTTACATCTGTAGAGTCTGTAAAAAATTTTAAATAAATACATAAAAAATTGATATAAACAATAAGAAATATATGTAATGATTAAATGTTTAAATCATGTTAATTTTTAATATAAAATTTTAATAATAAATAAATTGTAGAAGTCTTTCAATTACTACTACAATTTTTTTCCACTAATTTCATCTATAAAATGGTTACAATTAACTTCCATAATGCACTATTCATCCTATTCAGCATACTTCATGGAATTTCATATTAGTTATTTTGTCGATTAAACAAATAATTTCCTCTGTTTTATCCATTTTATTAATTTTTTCTTTATATAATATTTTCTACATTATCTATTTCAAGTAAAATTTGTCCAGTATATTCAAATTCATGATCATTAAATATAGAAGATGCTTGAGCATTATTATTTAAGTGATTGAATTCCCTCATATAAAAATTGATATTTTTTAAATGTCTTTTTCAATGAGTACTTAGAATCACTAATATTTAAAACTCCATAAAGTAAATATTTTTATACCTTGCATTACTTTTATACTATTTATTAATGCTATCTTTAGAATTATTAAATAGCTTATTAACATTGTGATACACGCCATATGTAATGTTATAATACTCAGAACAAATCATTTACAATGTATTATTAACTTCTGCATTTAATGCACCTGAAATTCATTCTTTATATTTTAATTCTATTGGTGTTACTTATGTTTCTTCTAAAATTTTCTAGCACTTATCTTATGCATCCAATATCAAATTGTATTGATACCATTTCCTACGCATAATGTTTAAAATTTTCCTTCTTATCACTTGTATATTTATATAATTTGTCATTTCTAATTAAAAAAAAACACATAATAAACCAATCAAAAAAATATTGCATGAAGAAATTAATAATAAAAAGAAGAATAAAAGCAGCTACTTTCTATGGCAAAGAAAACAATTTGCTTAATAGGCAAAATATTATTATAAAAATTCTCAAAGCTCGATGGATAACATAAAATAGTGCATTATGGGATTAATTGTATCCATTTTATAAATAAAAAGAAATGCTTCTACAATATATGCAATATTTTAAATTAAAAGTTGCTGTGATTTATATATTTAGATAATATTTAAATATCTAATTCTTTGCAGGCGAGATTTAATTGCTTGTAGAAATTCAAGGAAGTTGTTACATTTCAAATTTTCATATATATAACATACTTATATCTGATTTACCAGTTTCGTAATATCTAGAGTAATAAGCTCAAAATGATAGTCTCCATTTTTGACTTAATGTGGATCAAACAAATATTATTATTAATTTTAATTGTTTGTTTGCCTGGTTAATTAAAATTTTATCTAAACTACTATATGAAAAAAAATCTCATTATACTTCAGTGTTGCATGTTAATTTTATATCATATGTGTGAAGAAAACTTTCCTTCAACAATATTTCAAATATATGTATGTAAATATATACATATATCTATAAATATGAACACAAATAAACATATCTACATAATTATGCACATATCATTTCATAAACCAAAATTTGATTTACTCACTTGTTTAGATGTTGCTTTAGGACCACCATAAACTTGCAATATCTTTTTACCATTATGACTGCCATCTTTAATAAAAAATGTTCCTGAACCTCCATCTTCTCCATCATTGTTGTTTGCTTTTCCACCACCAGCTTGGAATTTTCCACCATAATCACTATATAAGTAAGTCAATGAAATGCGACCACCTCCTCCTCCAGAAATGCCTGACCCACCATTTGCCTTCAATTTAAAAAAAAAAAGATTCCGTTAGTTCATAAAAAAGTAAGTTTATGTATTCTATTGTAATATTTCTAAGGCTTTTTTTAGTTTCTGTTTAATCTAATTATAATATGTGAAACCTTCCTTGATAACATTTTCATTTAAATTTTCTCAGTATGGAAATTTTGAAAAATAAATGCAATTAAAAACATATGAGAATATTTCAAAAATACAAAATTAGAAGTGAAGATAGTGAGACCACAAACAAATGACATAGAAAAATGATTTCTTGTTCATATACAAAAAATGGTTGACACAAATCAACCTTCATCAATGAAATAAATACTAGTAAAAAACTCAATCTAAGATATCATAAAAAAGTGGATATAAAAAAATAAAATAAGATTCAATTTAAATATTGTTTAATAAAAGACAAAGAAAGGTGCCTAAGCAGAGTTGAAAAATGTTTTAATAGAAATGCTGATAATGATTTGATTAAAATTTATGTTATTTCAAACAATAATGTAATCACAAAAAATCACATTTACCATAATCAATAATTATGAATATTACTCATAAATCATGAATGTAAAGAAATTTGAAAAAGATTGGTATTCTACATGAACTTCACATGCTGTTTATAAAACAAAAAATATTATGTGAGAAAATGATTTGATTAAAAAAATAGTAATATGATATTGCTATATCTGGAAGCGATCACTATGCTACCAACAGATATAGGCTTATCTAAAATTTACTTGGTAACAATAATAACTGCAGTAACTTAGATTTAGTAGATTACTAATACAACTATTATAAGCATTTTAAGTGCATATTAACAATTTATATTGTACCTAACTGAAACTTCACTTAGTTCCAATAGGTGCCCAAAGTTATCTTAGCTTAAACTTTTGTTTGAAGTTTTCTGATTTAAAAAAAAATAATAATGATAAAAAATGAAAGTTAACTTAGTTAATGAATAAAATAGGATAATCTCATGTAGTATCATAATAATTGTTAAATATTTGTGGAATTATGTTTAAATATTTCAATAATATATGTGAGTTAATTTGGTAAGGGATGTCAGACAATAATTTGAAGTAAAAGGAAATATCAGAAATAGTTGTCAGTTGATAAATAATATTAAATATATTTTAAAGTAACTGTTATGTAATTCATTTAAGTTTAAAAATAATCTGTAAATTTTCATTAAAACAGTAATAATATTTATAAGATGTAAGTTAGATTAGCATTTCACTTATAAAAAAATTATTTTGGATTAAATATTCAATAATATTTTTATTGTTGTAGTTTTAAAAATAACTTTTAAACAATTAGTGTGAGGTCACATGTAGGTGTGGATGTGTATGGGCATGCAAGAATGACATGTAAACATAAGAACAAAAAATAATTTAATTCCAATATTGATTAAAAAAAAAAAAAAAAAAACAAATGTATGGATGAAGTTATTAAAGTTAAATATTTAAAAGTGAATAATGAGGAATAACTTTAAATTGTATATTTATTACTTTTGTCTTTATAAAAGATTGTCTAAGAATATTAGATATTTGTTAACAATGGATTTTTGACTTTGCAGCTGTGAGTCACATGGTTTGGTATAATTAGATCGATTACGTCAGTAAATCGATTCCACAGCTGGTCTGCCAAGAATATTAAAATGCAAAAAAATAATTTCATTGGTTTTCAAGCCAATTGATCAAACGTGGGTGTATTATAGATTTTCAGATATAAATAAAAATCCAAGATTCATTCAGGGGGCTTACTTATTTTTGTTTCTACACGTGGAAATCCTGAAATTTTTCTTTAATAAAAGTTGTAATTTTTATTTAAATATTTTATTTTTAAAAGTAAAAGTATGTTTTTAAAACAATTATTTAAAATCATCTTGCAGTGATGGAAGGCTAAAGTTAAAAAGGTAATCGTTTTCTGACAATCAAATTTCAATTGGAACATGATATTATAGAAGAAAAAAATGTTTGAAGGAAATTTAGCATCTCTTATTTCATATGCATTTGATCTATACGTTTTTCTTTATTTAAAAGTAAAAGTAAAATTAAAGCATGAATTATTAATTATTTTTATGGCTAAACAATTTATTGCACTGAACTATAGTAGCTATAGGATACTTAGTCTTTATCCTATTAAATTAAAAATATATGTGAGGAAGAAATTAAAAGACATTGATAATTTAAAAAAAAAAACATTATAATGAAAATGTGTCATCTTCCTCATAAATTAAAATTGACTTTTAATTTAATTCTTCATTATCAATACATGATATATACATGTAAATATGCTCTTAACAGAATAATGTTTCTGAGGAAAATATGTATTTTAAAATACTAATTCCCGTTTATGCCCAGTAGTATGAAAAGAATTTGTTTGGAAGTAAAACTTTAAAAGAATCTACAAATATTAATAATGAATGTGTGTCTATCAAATATATAATAAATTGTTATATTTGCCATTACTTATAAGTAACTTTGGGATGGTTGATCTTAGTTCATAAACCAAAGAACATCCTTAATTATAAATAAAGTCTACTCTTATGTTTAAAAAGTAAAAGGAAATTTGTTTAAAAAAATAAATACATTTTGAAATATTAAAAAAATAATGTTTTAAAAAAAGAGCTCTATTTTAAAAAAATGCATTTATCTAAAGGAGAATAGTGAAATTTAAATAAAGCTATACATTATTATTATTCTGCATTTGAACCCGGGATTTTAAAATGTAAAAAAAATGTACTCAGCTGAAGAATTTATTTTTCCAATGCTGGCTATGCTTATGCTATTTTATTATTTTAATATTTAAAATTATCTTTAAAGATAAAAAAAAGTGAAAGTGTTTATTTAAAGAACTATTGAACATTTTTGTTTTGGAAATCATTGCCATGTTTATAAATATTTTGACTGAAACTTCGAACTCGGATAGATAAATTAGCCTGAATAAATTATCTACATATTGTAAATGGAAAAACCATTATGGAGCTGGAATTTGAACTTGAGTTACTGTATTATTTTTTATTGTCTGTTTTATTGGTTTTAAAAAAAAATGAAACCATAAAAATATTTATGCTATATATTTTGTGTAACACTTTTTGCATAAATATGCCAGGTAAATTAGGATTATAATTTTAAAGCTTAATGGGTTTATTAGAATGAGCAAATATTTTGCCATTCTTAGGTCAATTTAATTTATTTATTAAGCATTTCACAAGTGAATATCTATTTGATAATTTCATTTACAGAGATTTAAATATCATAGTCTTAGTTTATTATATGTGGGATGTTTCACTCAGTTTTATTTTAAACCAGCCAAAGAAGTTTATCAGAGAGTTTCCATTCATTTGTTTTATGAGTGCTATAGTAATAATAACTGCAAATATTTTTTATATGCATTGAGAATTAATATTCTCGCATTTAATTTGCAATTTTTTTAAAAAGTCCACTAGTCATTATATTTTAGTATTGAATATTTTATTATGTGTGCATTGTGCCTTGCCTAGAATTTTATATGCATTTAATTTTAAAGTATTTCTCATAGTAGTCGCTTGACACAGTTTGCTTTGTTGGTTCGAACATTGAATATACATTTTGTATTTTTAAACTTCTTAGGAATAACTTAGTTAATTCAGGTGAAGTATATATCTTGCTATTAGTTAGTATTTGTTAGCCTCATAGAGTTAGGCTTAGTTAATAATTTTGAGTATGCTTTATGGAGTAGACAAAGTCCTCCATCCTTATTGTATTGTATTTCCATGATTTGATAGTGCTTGTCCCCAAAAGAGGGTTATTGTATTGTATTTTTCAGTGATGATGATCACATTTATAAGCATTGGAAATCCCATGAGAGAGGATCGTGCTTTTCTGGTGTGTCTTTCCTGTTCCCAGATGTGCTGTAGACAAGTTCCAGGCATCTTAGTTTCTGCCTCAAAGTTAGGTATTTTTGAAAGCCACCACATTCTTTTCCAGCTCTGAGGAGCCTATTATTTTTATATTTTAGCCTATCATTCATGATGACTTAATGCTAATTCCACCACAGTAGGTGATGTTGCATTTGTTTTAGATTAGTGATGACAAGATATGTGTGTTTGAGGAACTTTGTTTCTTCAGGTAGTAATAGCTATTTTTAATGCTCATAGGTATATCAATGTTTGAATTGTGTTGATATGATAGTTTTATCATCCACAAGCTAACCAACAATAAGTTCTATTTATTTTTAAGTATGTTAAATATATGCATATGGTATAAGTGGCAATTCACACATACTAATTTTAATATTTTCATCCAGAGTTTCGCCACTGGATTTGTAAGTCTGTTACATTTTTTTTAATTTTAAAACATTGAGGGTAATAGTTTTATGTGGACTAAATTTATTTAAAAGAGTATAACTGATCTCTGATGAGTGAATGCCCCATACATCTAATTTAGTTTAATTTTAAAATTAGCTTAGTTTGATTTAAATATATCACTAGCTATAATATTAGTTATGTCAGTGTAACTAGTGATGATATTTTTCAAAAATATGTTGAATATGCTTATTCCAGTTTAGCGTTTGTTAAGTTCAGGATTATAAAGTTAAGCTTAGGGTTTCAAATACAAACCTAGTTGTGTGTTATTCTGATTGCTAGATGACACCATAGTGTTATGAATTATTTTAATTAAAAATTAGAAGTGTGCTTATTAAATACAGACATTATAATTAAAGTTCAAAGATTATAAAATCTCTAATTGTTTAAAAGAGATTAAAATTTAGTATTGAATAACCTTTGCCTGCTATTATGTATAATTATATTATTTTATTAGTTTATTTATTAAAATAAACAATGTAAAAGAGTTTTAAGAGGGATACTCAAAAACAGTAGCTAAAGAAGTTGTGTATTATTGTAAACCAAATAAAGTTTTCAAAGGTCAAAATACTTGTATTAGGTCCCAGCACTATATTGGCAATGTTTGTATTCCATTTAAATTATAAACATTTTCTCAATAAATTAAATTATTATTATTTCAAAAAGTTTGTTTTTGTTTGTTTTACTTTTATATGAAAATATTATTGTCTTGGGTTCCAAGTTCACAAAATCTTAAGTTTCCAAAGTTTATTAAATCTTCAATTCAAAAGTTCACAAATATATCATAAAGTTAATTAAATATATTTGATATTGGTTTTAAAATTATAAAGCCATGCTAAAGTAAGTGATTCTTAGATTGAATCACAATAACAGATAATTGCATTATATCAGATACTTAGTTAAATGCTTAGTTAAAAGTTTATTTTTAAATTATCAGTATATCTTCTCAGACTAAAGATTATGCAATATGAGATTAAGAATATTAGTACATCAGAAGAATATTTTTAGTTACTATTATTTTAAAAGCTGCACATTATCTTATATTAACTGCACATTGTCTATCATTATTTTAAATCCTTATAATGTCCAAAGAATTTTAATCCATCTGTATTTGAGGTCTTGAGTAGGTTGTCTGTGAGTATAGGAAAGGCATAAAAAGTACCCTTGCCCTTTTCTTTGCTCGAGTAATGTCTTGGATAATAGGCCATTATTAGTTTAAATTTAAATTGATTCATTAAATTTGTGAATTAATATTTGTTTTGTTTATTATTCTAAGATTGAATATAATATAGTTATTCTATGGTCAGCTAAGATATCACTCATTTGTTTTATTCATCCAGCAATTATTTTATAGGCAACTTAAACTTTAATTTTGCACAAGAGTTTTAGTTTTAGAATCCCTGAGGTTATTTACTCTTGTTGCCTTGTTAGATATAATTTAGTAAGATAATCTTTCACAATCAAGGTATCATTTATTCTTATTCAGAGTGTGTGTGATCTGTTGGTAGGCCTATTCTAATAACTATTAATTAATGATTTTAAATAATCTTTTGTATGGTTTAGTAATAGATTATTAATATGCCATAATAGTTATAGTTGCATTAGTATTGGATTTGGTCTTTATCTGATTATACATCTCTGAATCATCATCATCTCTTTTCTTAAATTTTATTGTAACCCCACTGAGCCGAGTCATTAAGAGTCTCTCATTTCGTTTCTTTTCATATCATTTTTCATCTCTCTCTTTCACATCTCTTCTATCATCTCATCCATTTCAAATCATTTCATTTTTTTTCTTCTCCTTCCATCTCTATCACCACCATGTATCATTTCTATTTATTTCATTTCTTCTTCTCCATCCACCTCTTTCTCTTCTTTCATTTCTATTTCTTTTCATCTTTTCTTCTCTCTCTCTTTCATTATCATTTCTCTCTCTAATTTCATTTCTACCACGTTTCATTTCTTTTCATCTTTTCTTTTCTTTTTTTCTCTCTCTCTCTTCTATTATCATCTTTCTCTCTATAATTCCATTTCTCTCTCATTTTCTCTATTTCTTTCATTTCTAATCTTTTCTCTTCTTTCTCTCTCTAGTCTCTAATCTTTTCCATTTCAAATCATTTCTTTTCATTTTTTCTTCTTCTTCTATCTCTCTCCACCACGTATTATTTCTTTCATTTCTATTTCCTTCATTTCTTTTCTTCTCTCTCTCTTTCATTATTATCATTTCTCTCTCTAATTCCACTACATATTATTTCTATTTCTTTTCCTCTCTCTTATTTCTTTCATTTCTTTTCCTTCTTTTCTTTTCTTTATCTCTCTCATTTTCATTCTCTCTTCTTTTTCTTTTCTTTTCCATCCCCTCTCCTCTTTCTTTTGGTTACAATATAAAGCATATATATTTACATACCTGAAGGTGGTCTCAAATTATAATAAAGGCCAGTGTGATCTGTTTTACTTACTTTGACATGTTCTGAAGCATGCCGCTTGGCAATATTTAGTTATCAAGGTGACACCCAATGACATCTAGCATCATTGTTGTTGAAAATAGATCTGCATGCTTGTACCTTCCATGAGAAAGTGTCCTTGGTTCTTTTCTAGACCAATCTTTCACTATTAATTAATAATCAGAACTACTGTTTTAATTGGTTGGGTCACTTAGATCCTGCTGATATTGTTTGAAGTTATTTATCTGTAGACACGTTTAGTTACTAGTAAATTCTTTTTAATTTTCACTAGATTATTTTCTAATTAAGATTAGATTATTTTCTGTTGGAATTCTGTTATCTCGTTTGCTCTTAGGAATTTAATTAGGATTGTTTCATGGATTTATAATTAATCTTTAGTAATATTAATTCTTTTATCTATTGCAACAATCAGTTTTAATTTTACTTTTCACTTAAATTTATTACTCTACTTATTTTTAAACTTTGATTGTGTATGTATTTTGCATAAATGCATATAACACAATATAATTGTGAGGATTGCAAATTCCTCAACAAGCTTTGTGATAAATGCTTAGCTAGAGAAAGCATTTAAAATATCTCTGTCAGGACTCCCCCCTCCCCAAACCTCTGACCATGGTTTCGTGCTATGGTAGCACCTCTCTGAGGAGTGCCATAGCACAAAACCATGGTCAGAGGTTTGGGGGGGGGGGGTCCTGACAGAGATAATTTAAATGCTTTCTCTAGCTAAGCATTTATCACAAAGCTTGTTCAGGAATTGGCAATCCTCATTGTTTATAACTTACAAGCTTAAGAGAATTGTGTCATGTGATCTATGATTCTTATTTTGACTGTTTATAACTGTTTTCCCAATATATATGTGTATGTATTTTAACATACACATATAAACACAACAGATATAAATGCTGCTTTGAAACAAAAGACATGTTTGTAATTCAGACAACAGATCAATATCATAATATTAAAATTGTTGCTAGGTAATAAATTTTGAATAAGGACTTGAGGCAATTTGAAATTCGAAGTATTTTAAATGAAGAAATGAACTTGCAGTTAAGTCAATGGAAAAAATGTTGTATCTCAACATAACTGTAACTAATAGATAAATCCAGATTCCATCTTATCTTGACCGGATTGAACATTCATCAACACAAACCAATAGATATATGAATAGATAATACAAATCCAATAGGAGAAATAAGCTAGTGGGTGATGATGTTCAGTGACTCCAATTGTTTTTATTATGGATGAGGATCAGGTTATAGTCATGTCATTTTGGAGTAAGGAAATCAACAACTGATTGTCAAACATGAATAGCAGTATACAAGTTGTTAACTATATGGTTAAAGCAGTGAGGCACATTCATGTTAGAACTAGAAGCTGCTAGAACCTAATTTGGATATGAGTCAAGTTGTCTCGGAACAACTGGATGTATTACCATACCTACTTACAAAGCAAGCTGTCCTGGTAGAATTTTAAGTGATAGGTAAGCTTAGAAGAATACCTGAAATACCTTACATAATAGTTGCACAGCAACAGTATCAGGCAAAGGTATAATACTGCATATATTATAGAAACACATTTATATATTTGTTTTACTAATAAATATTTAAACATTTTACAAGTTTGTATTTATAATAATCATGTATAAAAATAACAGAAAAAAATGTCATAATTATAATAACAATTTTAAAAGAAACAAAAGAATCAATACAGAAATTGCTAAAAAAAACTATATCAGATATTGAAATTATAAATATATACCACATGAGTGAAAGAATGTAATAGTGATATTGATATTTAAGAAGAATGAAAAGAGAGAATGTTGAAAATTGTAGTTCTATTAATCTTCTATCAGATTTGTGGAAGATCTTTAGAAAGATGTTTACAATCATTTATAACCAATTTTGGATTCAAGTCAAACAAAGAATAAGATGAATTAAAAAGTCATTGTAGCATAGTAGATCACATCTAGGTATTAAGAGAAGTTATAAAAAAACTCAATAACTACTTACCAATATGCTTTGGATTGCATTTCTGCCTATGAATAAAATTATTAACACAAGAACAAAAGCATTATCAAATTCTGAAGAAGTAAAGGATATGGTTCCATTAATAAGATTCATATTGATAATGAAGTGGATGAGAATGAGTCTCTCTAAAACATTTTATCTCAGTTTTATGATAAGTAATTTATGAATTAAAAAGATAATAAATAAAGTGAATAAAATATTATATTTTGTAATAATTACACTGAATGTTTCAGGAATAATAGAAATGTTTACAGTGATGTAATATTACATCATATTCCATGTCAATATTTTATATTTACAAAGATTCTAAATATGAAGGTTATTAACAATAAATACTTAATGATTCTTCCTTGACATATTAAGTTGAGCCCTCCAATAAGGCCTTATTTACACATTATTATGTTAATATATATTATGCGTATTTATAAATTGGGAAAATGACAGAAAATATACATACAAATAATTGGAGTACATATAAGTTATCTTATGGAGAAATATTTGAAAGTGATAATACATATAATTAAATAAATACAACAGATTAATTTAAATTAGCTCCAATTAAGGAGATTAAACAAACTAATTAAAAACCTAATTAAGAGGATTAAGAGTAGTAATGAAAGAATATTCATAAGCAGAAATAAAATGTGGTTTATTTAGACAAATCATAAATCAGATTAAGATAATTTGTGTATCCTTGTCCAAGATCATGTGCACTGTAAAAATTTATTTAATACCAGAGCATAAAAGGAATAGAAAGGTAGATAGGTTATGGAACTCATGGCGTTTTCATCCTAGAGAAAGATCTCCCCTGTAGCATAAGAAATTTAGACTTTGTATGGGTCATCCAGACTTTTTATTATTTTTTTAAGACTTTAGATAAAATGATATTGCTATGTCTATATATGTATGTTAAAATACATACACATATATTGAAACAGTAAGATTCGTATTCGAATCTTAAGTTTCACCTTTTTCTGTCGTCTCTCACTGCCCGGTCTATCCCGCCCAAATTTAAACTTTTTGATATCGAATTGTGTGTGTAACAATATTAAAAATGTATAAATATATGTAGAATTCAGCATAAACACGTACACATTTCGATCTCAAATTAAACACAATAAATAGGGATAAAATAATATAATTTAGATTTCTTTTAGTTATATAATTTTGTATAATTTTAATCATTTATTTTGGATTATAAAGTTCGTATTTATTGCTTTGTTTAAATTTCATTTAATAATAATTCTAAAAATATCTGATGTAATATTTAATTAAAAGTTAAAATAATCTTATGTTCCCTTTTTGTTTTTGAAATTTAAAAGCATCGGTCAGTGATAGATAATAGATTAATTAAAGAAAAATTCCCCAAAATTAATTAGTAAATGTAAAATGTAAACAATAGAATGGCAGCTTTCTTTAATTAAAAACCAACTAAATGCATTGATTATCCTCAGGGCAGATTAAATAGAACCTAAAAATATCTTAACAAAAATGTGAAAGATCAAGATAAAAAAAGAGGCCATCTTAGACTTGCTGGAGACATTCACTTAAACTTTAGCTTTGCTCTCGATCACTGAGAGTCTCCAAAAATATAAAAATAATTTGTTCCTGCCAAGGTATGACCGAGTAAAGCACCTAGATTATTCTCCACCGGGAGATGGCCTATCGGATGCTGAACTTTCCATTGCCCGTCATAAATCCACCATGAAGATCTGTTGCCTGAAATAAATGAGAAAGCTGCTGCTGCCATGAAATTAAATGAATATCTTAATACAAGAAAGAATTGCCACTCGTGAACTTTTTGCTGCTGTGAAAGTAAAATGAAACATCTAAATACAAGAAAGAATTGCCACTCATGAACTATTTGCTACTTAACCAATGGACTCGGAAAACTTCTTATAAAACAGGTACCTGTCTGTGTTCAAACTCTAGAGTACTCTAATAATATGCTATAGCTCTTCTTCATACTACTTATCTAAATTATAAAATGTAAAACTACCATATGTATAACTAAAACTGAATAATTAATTTAATATGTAAATTTCTCTAATAATCTAGCTTACCTCACTCTGTCTTTCTTGGGTGCGTATTTCTATAATCTACATTTCTATCTATAGTTATTATTTAATTATTGCATGCTCATAATTATTTCAATTTTCAAAGTTTAAATCTATGATCGCTTAAAACAATGAATGCGTGTCAAAATTTCATTAATATTTACTTTCTTTAATAATTTAACTTTCATATAAATCGACACGCATTCAGTGCATCATTTATTGTAATGCAGGGTCTACTACTTCGCAAATGGCTGGCATATTAGTTGTCATAACTCCCAGTTTATATATATTTTGTATTTATTAAATTTAATGAATAATTCTAGAAAATCCCATTTCTTTGAGAGTCGCCAGAGTTCTTGAGTAAATGTTGGTAATGTAGGGCCAAGTCAGAAATCTATTTAAATCTTATCATAATCGTTTATAAGTATACATGTGTTACGTTTTAGAGACACGATGACCCATTCCGCCGTGAAATTTCCGGATTCTTCAGGGTTGAAATTAGCCCCAGTCATCCTACACAAGCGAGCATAATGGGTGCTCCCGTAGGACTTGACAACGTCATGCAGCCAGCCGGCAAAAATGCGACACTGACCGCTTGTCCCTGGTTATGCTTATGTGACACCTTACTTAGTCGGGTCGGGGCAGAGACCAGCCTGACATTCTTATAAACCCATTCGCGGCATTGCAGTTTCAATATACTGCCATTCCATATCGCCTTTCTAAAGCGTACCACGTGTTCCTTTGCTCAATTCTATTATTCTATATATCACTCCGCCTCTGCATTATCTTCGTAATTCACTCTCAAATAAATGTTGCCCTTAGTCATAAAATTAATAGTTTAATTAAATAAATATATGTCCGCCGCCACTCTTAAATCCTACTTTAGACTCTTGCATTGCAAAGGTATAAATTCCCCAAGGCATGCATTAGAAATACTTACTCGAGAATTTTAGGTAGCTAGATTATGCTTTCAAATAAATGTATTCCTTTTGTAAACATTACAGTATCGGAAATACCGCTACTGAAATCCTCAATATAAAATAATGTCTAAATAAATAAATGTATTCTTTAAAATATAATCATGTCACAAATTCCGCTACTGAAGCTTTGAATCCCTAAAATCTTAGTAAATGTTTGTTTTATTAAAATGTATTAATAAATAATTTTAAACTATACGTCTGCAGTTACGTTTCGTTTATTCGATACCCATTCTATATAATATTTCCTCGATTATGTAAATATGAATGTTTAATTAATATTAGTTTGGTTATTGGCTAACTCGAGAAAATCATGAGTCTCTTGCATATCCCTGACCACCATGCCTAAGGAAATATTTACTAATGTCGCATCAGATGCGTTGTTTCATGGATTGTATTGTGGAACCGATAAACTATGTTCGAACTCAGTACCACGGGTGGCTTCGCTACTCGATGGTGCTGCTGTTCTGTATGGTGGTCGAATTCTGCACTATGTTTACGAGTCACACGTTTTCTGACCGTTACAATATAGCTAGAAAATAGGTATAAAGATTTGTGTGTTATATATATGTATGTATATTAAATACATACACAATTAAAATTTAAAAATAAGTAGAGTAATAAATTTAAGTAAAAAGTAAAATTAAAACTGACTGTTGCAATAGATAAAAGAATTAATATTTCTAAAGATTAATTATAAATCTCACATATATCAAATATATATTATTCATTTAAATAACATTTGTAGGAATATTAATATGTATCTAGAATTATTTACAGTTCTAGAGCTATTTATTGTATACTAGAATTGAGCATGCAATTATTATTAATATTCATCATATATTTTGTTCTAAGGGCTAAATATAATAAACCACTCCCTTATGGAATTATGTCTTTATATAATATTTATGCTCATTCAACTGATGGCTATTGAAATTCATGACTGTTTTTCTTACTGGAGAACTTGAACTATTAACATGTTGATTATTTCTATACATAGTAGATGGCAGTAATACCATTACATAAAGCTAGTCATTTCCTTGCCCCTACTTATATTGCACATACTTAATGAGTACAATTTATTCTCAGTTAGTGTTCTCTAAACTTATCTCCTATTAAAATTCTAGAACAAAATCACACTTATTTTGTTTGATTGGTCATTAGATATATGAAATTCTAGGACATTTGGAGTAATGGAAGATATCTTCACCATCAATAAATTTACACATTTCCTACAATATTTTCCTAGTATTATATATATATCTTTTAATTTTTCAATAAGGTCAGTAACGCCTGTTTGTTGTCTTACCCATACATTGCGTTTTCGATCTCTTCTTGTTACTCCCAACATACATCTCTCCATACTCCTTTGAGTGGTCTGAAGTCTCTGTATTGCTCTTCTATTAAGTGTCCAAGTCTCAGATCCATAAGTAAGAACTGGTAAAACACATTTGTTAAAAACCGTCCTTTTCAAACACAAAGGCATATTTCCTTTTAGTATCAAGTTATTTCTACCAAAAGCACTCCAACCAAGTTTAATTCTATGATTAATTTCCTCCATTATGTTTCCATCTGTATTAATAATTTGACCAAGGTATTTGTAACTGTTAACTTCTTCTAATTCTTCATAATCAATCTTTATTTTCATATTTTGAACAAATCGATTAAACATTACTTTGTCTTTTTAACATTTATCTTTAGTCCTACTTTTCTACTTTCATCTGATAATTCCTGCAACATTTCCTGCAGCTCTGAAACATTATTTGCAAAAACAACTACATCATCTGCAAAATCTAAATGACTTAAATGCTCTCCATTTACTTTCACTCCTTTAGTTTCCCATTTTAATCCACAAAATACTTCTTGCTGCACTGCTGTAAAGAGTTTTGGAGATATGGAGTCACCTTGTCTTACACCTTTCTCAATGTTGATTTTTCCAGTATCATTATGTAATCTAATTGTTGCTGTTGCATTTTTATAAATATTCTTTAAAATATGACAATATCCTGGATCTATACCTTGATGATCCAATGCTTTAATCACTGAAGAAATGTGTATAGAATCGAATGCCTTTTCATAATCTACAAATCCAAAACATAATGACAACTCATATTCGTTTGTCCTTTCTATGACTTCTCTCAATACCTGGATATGATCTATTGTACTAAAACCACTTTTAAATCCAGCTTGTTCTCTTGGTTGGTGGAAATCCAGTGTTTTCTGTAGACAAGTTGTAATTATCTTGGTAAAAATTTTATATAAAACTGATAAAAGGCTGATAGGTCTGTAATTTCTAATATCTTCTTTATCACCTTTTTTAAATATTAATATTATTACTGCATTCTTCCAATCTTCCGGTACATCTTTATCATTTAGACATTTGGTATATAACTTTGCTAAAATTGTTTCTATTTCTTCACCTGCTTCTTTTAATATATCAATTATAATTCCATCATTTCCTGGAGCCTTTCCTTTCTTCATACACTTAATTGCATATCTCACTTCTTCATTTAAAATTCTGGGCAATTCGGAAGATGTAATAGATATAGGAGGTACTTGTTCTTTATTACTATATAATTCTTGATAAAAATCTTCTACCAATTTCAAGATGTCATCTCTCTTTTTAGTAATAATTCCATCTTTTTTTCTTATTGCAGATATAAATTTCCTACCAATACCAAAATGTTGTTTAACATTTTTGAGACTTTTATTTTCTTCTACAGCTTTCCTTGTTATTTCACAGTTATACTTTCTTATATCATTTTCAACTCTTTTTCATACCATTTTACAAAATTCGAGATATTCAATTCTTTTTAATACATAATTTTTGTATATCTTCATATTCCTTCTTTTCTTCATAAATTCTCTAGTCTCAGTAGAAATTTTATTAGTCAATTGCTGCTTTTTTCTACCAGCTATGTTTGTTGCAGTTTTTAAAAGTGTATCAGTTATTTTCATATTAATTTCATTCAAATCTGAATCATGTTCAAAATCTCCTAACCCTTGAAACCTATTTGTAAGTTCTAATTTAAATTCATTAGAATGTTTCTGAAGATTAGGAATATCAACTGCAAATATTGTTTTTCTTAATAATTTTTGTCTCTCTAGTTTTACATTAACACGTAACTTACACCTTACTAATCGATGATCACTTCCTGTGTTAAATTTATTAAGAACATTATAATCTTGAAATATGTATTTTCTGTTAGTCAAAATATAATCCAATTCTGCTGTACCTTCATTTGGATGCTTCCATGTCCATTTCCTTTTAACATTTTTCTCAAAAAATGAATTCATAATATAAAGTTTTTCTTTTTCTGCAAACTCCACAAGTCTATGTCCTCTCTCATTTCTATTACCATAACCAAAATTACCTACAGCAATTTCATCTTTCATTTGTCTACCAATTCTAGCATTAAAGTCTCCCGTAACAATTTTAAAATGTTGTTTACTCTGATCAAAAGCCTTTTGTACATCCATATAAAAATCTTCTACTACTTCATCACTATGAGAACTTGTTGGGGCATAAACCTGAATTATCTGCATTTGGTATCTGCTATTAAGTTGTATAACTAATCTTCCCACTCTGTCCGATACACCATCAATCTCCACAATATTGTTCTTCCACTTTTTATTTATAATGAATCCTACTCCACTTGTATTTCCAATATGTGTGCCATTATAATAGAGTATATGTCCACTTTTTAAATCAATTGTTTCTTCACTTTTTCTTCTAACTTCACAAAGTCCAATAATGTCCCATTTAATATAAGACAGTTCTTCTTCTAACTCTTGCAATATTCCTTCACTTGAAAGTGATCTGCAGTTGTAAGTACCTAAATAAAAAGTCATCATCAAATGGCAGCCTGAGTCCGCAATCAGGGGATTCTTAGCACCCTGGTTGGTGACTTTACAGCCTCCTGGGAATAAGGGCCATGCTTTATTTTTGTCTGTCATAATTGCATATATGTATTGAAAAAATATTTATCATTTACACAAACATTCATTCTGCCTTATCAGGCACTGAGAAGAAAGACCATGGTGTTTCTTGATCTTAAACTCAGAGGTAAAAAGCCAATAAATTCACCACGCTGGCTAATGCGTGTTGGTGAGCAGCCCATCCATGTTCGTATACTATATGAATAATCACATAGTAATAACAGCTGCAACGACAAGAACGTATGGAGTGGACATTAGGAATTTGCCCTGCTCGGTTCCTTTAAGGCCTCCAAGAGGAATCAAAGGGTCTCCTTTCAGTTAATAGCAAACTCCTTTATATATAGTAACAGATACCTAAATATATTTATTACATGAGATATTCAGAAAAAATATATATATAAAAGACTGTCATTTAATAAAATTCTGTATCTGAATCTCAAGTTAAAATAAAAAGAGAAAATATAATTTAAGTATAGATGGAACACTATATAAACTGAAAAATCTCCTTTCCAACCACAAGATAAAGTCTTTTTAAAAGATAGAATGAATCCAATCTATTTTTTTAACTTAAGCTATATGTATGGGCCCATCTGAAGCATTTGGAACTGAGAGTGTGACGATTTTAATTAATTACTTTAAATTATTAATCATATGATTTTTATTAATGACGTTTGTGAAATTTTAACAATTATGAGTATTCAGTTTAAATTGTGTTCAATCTATAAAGCACATGTGCCGTGGTTTAAGCTACGTTATAATTTATATAAAAACATCACGCTATATAAATAAACTATTTACATATGTTTAACTTTCCATCTAATAATGATGTATCGTAAATTGTTAAAATTTCGCAAGCATCATTAATAAAAATCATATGATTAATAATTTTAAGTGATTAATCAAAATCTTCACGCTCTCAGTTCCAAATGCTTCAGATTGGTCCATTCATATAGCTTGGGTGAAAAAGATAGATTGGATCCATTCTATCTTTTAAAAAGATTTTATCTTGTATTTGGAAAGAAGAGTATTCAGTTTAGAAATAGTGTTTCATCTATAAAGTACATGTGCCGTGGTTTAAGCTACATTATTATTTATAAAATATTAATTGTAAATAAAAAATAAAAGAATTGTACTGTGAATAATTGTACAGAATGATTGTCTAAAATTATTAAATTAGAGAAAAATACAATCAAAAATTAAAATAATTTTGTAAATTATCTAATCAAGAAGGGATTATGTTTTACTAAAAACAGTAATCTATCCAACTGATTAGATAATAAATACTGTAATTACAAAAAAACATTAACTAATTAGAAAAAAAAGAAGACTGAAACTGATTAACGATGTAGATGAGCTTAGACAATGGTTTATCAAGAATATAAAGGTTCCTAAATTTTCATTAGAATTATTCTGGTTCATCTGCTTCTAGTTATATTAATTTTTCTAATTTATCACAAGAATGTATAGTTCCTTCAGCTATGTATAGCAATTTATTCGAACGCTGACATCACCATGCAGTGCTAAACTTGCAATGAGGTTTTTGGTCAGTTTTCATTACCTAGTTCCTGTGCATTTGATAGCCTGAAATATGGAAAAAAATCCTTGACTCACTATTGCTGAGACATATCTGTCATTATCGAAGGCTACTGCTAAATAAGGCCACAAAGATATATACTGCCTCAGAAAAAAGAAGTGACAAACTATTAAAAGAAACTGGGAAACCTATTCAAGAGGCCCATTCATGCTGTCAAAAAGACAGGAATGATCACTCCAGTAAAAATACAGAAAAATCTAGGTCAATATTGGAAATTAATTCAAAGTCTAGGCATAGATGATACACAGGGTTAAGATTTCATTCTCTTAATGAACTTTCATAAAATTAGAAATGATTAAATTCTTACTACCTAGTTTAAAGTAGATTTAACTATACTGAATAACTAGTAAGAAGTTTAATCTAGTTTTATTTATTATTATTATTATAATTTGTTTTTTTTTTTTTTTTTGGAAATAAATATGTTGTTTTAATATGTTAATTGGCCTAAATTCTCTCTTTCCACACCTTAACATGTAACATTTGAATAAGATAAAATTTGTCATTTATATTATTTGTGTTTAAATATACATTGTATTGATAGCATAAGTTAGGTAAGTTTCTTGTTCATTTGAGATAGTTGTGGAATCAAGTGCTTGGAGTATCTACAATCTTTTTTTTGTGGATATCCCAGTCAATTTGGCCGGATGGTGCTAGGGGGTCTATTCCCCATATAAATAAAAGTATCCACAGGAGAAATGGTATTGAAAGATGGATACAGTTTGTGTATTTATAGACAATCTCGGTCTGATTGTTGGTATGGTTAATATGTAAGCTACTGATCATATTAAGTCTTCTGCTTGGATAACAGTGCAGTTTCATGTTTATCTAAATTATTTTTTTAAAAAATAAAATAAACAAATGTATAAAAAAGAGCCAATCTGTTATAATACATGTAATAATAAATAATCATAACTAATAATATGCAATTGAAATGGAAGTAACTGCATCTCCTACTGAGTTGTATAAATGTTAATCAATTAATCAACTACAAAAAGATAGAAGATACCAATCTCCAGTTTTGACAACCCATAAATATCAAATGAAATGTCAATTCAATAAATGTAATAATAATTAATCATAATTTAAAGATATGTAGTTGAAATGGAAGTAACTGCACTTCCCACTGAGTTATGTAAATGTCTACCAGCTATGAAAAGATAGATTAATAATTATCCAGCCAAAAAATTTGTAATATGATCTTTATCTTAATAACTTATAATAAAAATATGACAAGCTAAATAACAGTATTATAATAAATATAAATTAAAAATGAATAAATCATTAATTTTACATAAATTTACACACACAAAACAACATTTACCTCAATGATTCCCAATCCTTGAAGTCGGTTTGTTACAATCTGAAGACTACCTCCACTTCCTCCCCCATGTAACTGATGACTCTGGCCATTAGAACTTATTCTTCCATCTAACTTTAATAAGTTACTAACATTTACACATATAATTCCTCCACCTGATCCAGCAGATGTTCCGAAACCACCACTTCCAAAATCATTAGGATGGATTACATTACCATATGAAAAAGAAGCATTTGATCCTGAATTGCAACCCCCACTTCCACCATAAGTTCCTCCAAAGCAACTTTCAGTACCTGCTCCAGGACCAGCTAGAAACATAAAATATAATGTTTACATTTTATGATTTTAATGCAAAATATACTTCATGATTTATAATAATAATAACAATATTAATAGAAATTGTAATAGTAATAACAATAACAACAGCAACAACAATAATAATAATAATTCAAATTACCATTGGCAGAATGGCCAAGATAATCAGCATGTAAGGATCCCAAGTCTTCAATTATAAGATCATCTGTTCTAAGATCAATATTTTGGGTAGATAATTCACCTCCTCCAAAAATATGTAATAGTTTGGTTTGAATTGTTAATGGTTTGATATCAGTATTAACAAACATTTTCCCATAATTACGGATATGAATAGAGTCGAACCAAACAGAATCAATGACATTTTGGTTATTACCCATCATTTTATGAATGTGTAATTGTCCTAAATAAAAAAATTACAAATAATAATAATCAATATTGGGATAAATTAGATAAAATGCAAGTAATAATGATATAAAAAATATACAGATATGCATATGTAATATAAATAAAATGTCCATTAATTAAAACAAAATTATAATCATAATAAAAATAATAAATTTAACGGTAATAAAGTATTATAAACAGTCTTTAAATCTGCATAAATACTTTTGGTTAATTTCTTAAACCTGCATCAACTGCCATAATAATAGTTTATTATCATTAAATTGATTTTTATTATGATTACATATGCATATACACATATGTATATATCGCAATGCATCTATTAATATAAATAGCCAAGATTGGTATAAATGACTAGCGTTTAAATTTTTGGCACACCTGAAATATATATATATCCTATTTGAAACACGTACATAAGCAATATGAAGGATTGACTTGTATTTTTTGGCTGAATAGCATTTATCAATATTTAAAATATGCATTAAGGGTAATTTAGAATTTACTATAATATTCCAGGTGCAAATGTTAATCTCATCTAGAAAGTAAAGTGATTGCAAAATATACACATAGTGAGAAAAGATGGTCCGACTTCCTGTGCTTATGAATAATTGTAATATGACACAAAAAACTTAAATATATATGCATAAATAAGTAAATGCAGCATTGCAAACCAAATAGTAATACTGAAGAGAGTGAATCTCCACATACTACTTAAAGCCCTAGTAGCCTTTTTTTTTATATATATCAAATTGACAATAAACTTTAAAAAACCAGTTGTATGTATTACCAACTGAATTCAAACCAGACTCATATATAATCAAAATATTTTTTAATGCAACAAAGCTTTAATCTTCACATGGAAGAGCTAATTTCTACTCATTTTCAAACCACATGTGAAATAGTAATTTATCCTTAAATATAAAATAAACAAAAAATAAATACTCCAAGCCAAATATAAATATTGAATTGATTAAATCTCCATAGACCAAGACTAATTTGAAGTTCAATCTAAAGAATATTCCTTATTAAGCTGACCATATATATATAAGGTGAAGTATTTTAATAAATGAGTAATTCATTTTTAAAATGTAGTTAAAGTTTCAAGTCACGAGGTTTCCAAGGCAACCTGCTATGCAAGTTAAAATAATATTATACTGTTTGATATGCTTTTTAAGCACAAGAAGGCCCTGATTTTTAGATTAAAACTAAAATAATGGACAAAAGTTCAAACTGCATGACAAATTTTGATTGATTGCTGCCATGGAAACTTGGTGACTTGAAACTTTAATTATGTTTTATAAATAGAATTTCTATTAAAAACATTTCACCATCTATAAGTCCATTAAAAACCTTAATATATATCTACATGTACTTTAAATGATCAAATTTCAATGTTAATATTTTATATCTACATGTAAACAATATTACAATTAAAACAACTCAAGGAATATATATATTAAAAAACAATATATATACTATTTTATTACACTTTGACTTACAAGCATCAAACTTCACAACACTTCAGATAAATGCAGCAATGATTATTACTAATCATTTATTAAATTAGAGATTATTCCTAGTCTAGATATAAACTTTAACTTATGTCTAATCCAGAGATATAGACTTTAAACTTCAATTAAACATTAATATATCTAAAAATGAATACATTAATTTTCAAGTGAGATTCAAAGTTTTATCTGAGCTAGGATAATTTCTAGTTTAATAAATGATTAATAATAATGGCTAATGTATTTATTTATTTAAAGCTGATGATAACAAATTTGTGAATGAAGAAAGATTAACACTTGTAAAATGAAATGAAATAATTTGATATTAATAAATACTGGACAAATGACAAACACATGTATAAAATATAATTTTGGCCAATTGAAGAGTGATGGTATAGCATGAAATGATGGGATGGTCAAGTTTTTATATAAGAGATGCAAAAAGCAAAATGAAAATGTTTGGTAGATTGTAATTTATGGCTAGTAAGAGAATAGCCAAAATAGTATTTAATTGGATTATGCGTAAAGGACAGGTAACAAGATGGGTGAAAAAGGTAATATGCAAAAGATTTGGATTAAGACTTTATGTCAGTATATTTGTACAAAAGGTGGGATGAATGCGTTAGGAGAATTGTTGAAATGTTTAGTGGCAAAGAATGGGATAGAAGCATAGATGCATTAATAAAAAATAGAGAGTTAGAGAGATGAAAAACTAGTATGGAGAGTAAAAAGAGTTTAAATATATATAGAAGTAAACAGAATATTGGGTATGAGTTAATTTACGATAATAGCAAGGATAGTAGTTTGCTGTTTAAGGCTCGAACAGAATCGTCAGCAACAAAGGAATATACATGTAAAAAGAGAAATGTGGATGATTTAGTTTGCAAGTTATGTAAGGAAGGCATGGAAAATATTAGGCATCTGCTAATTGAAAGTAAATGCTTACAAGCAGAAAGAGGTCAAATAATGAAATTGTGGGGAAATGAATATAAACAAAGTGATTATACAGAAAGTGGGTTCTTGGTTATTATGCTGGGTTTGGAAAAAGATCAGGGGTGTCTAGATATAAAGGCCATAGAGTGGACAAAGATGATATTGTGGAAATGGGATGGAGCAGGATAGAGAAGAATATGGGAAAAACTTAAGGTGGGGAATGAAAAGGGAAGACAAGGTGGTTAACAGGTTTCTCTGGGCATAGTGGCTGAGAAATTTCTGACTTCAATAAAGGAGAAACCATAGCCCTTCACATCTTGATGTTTTTCAGATGTCTTTATTCATATGTTTCAAGAATATGTGGTAGAATGGAAGATTTAAAATATATCTAATTTCCATATTCTTTCTAACATTTCAATCATGGACTGACTTTTATCAGAAACTACAGAACTAAGTATTAAAAAATATCCAAGTACAAAAATTATTTTCAAGTATGCAAAGTTTTTATTGATAACAAATAATTTTATTATTGGATTCATCCCATTATATTTTAGCTAAAATTAAGTATTTAAAATATTATATATATCTCATAATCCTAAAATATGAGAAGTATATTATTAATTGTATAACTGTTGATTAATTGTTTGGAAGTAAGTTATTAATTGTAAATAAATAAAAACATTTAAAAAAAAAATTATACATATGAACATAATCATATTCATAATGTATGCATATATATATATATATACTTAACTAAACATGTATATATATATATTTTTGTGATGGTGGTTATGTTTAAATTCAATCCCTGTAGATATAAAGTATTAAGTTTTAATTTAAATAACTTTTTTTTTTCTTCTTCTTCTTGTTTAACTAGACTATTTTTGAATACTGAATTGTACAATCTGATGATAAATTGAAATATTTAGATAAACACTGATCTATTTTCAATTTTGTATAAAATATCAAATTAATTATTCTAACATGTAAACTATCTACAAATTTGCATATATAACAAATTAAGTATCTCCTGCATATTATTAATTATATAGACTAACATTAATCTGAAATACTGTTTCTGGGTTTTTTGAATATGTGAATTTTTCTAAGTTCAACAACAAACCTTTCTTGCATTTATAAAACCAAATTCTGTTAAAAATTTAAATACAAATTATTTTTATTATCTAAAGTTTATATTACATTACTAAAATGCTTTATTTATTGTATATGTTTGTTGCATTAATAAGAATTGTTTTGCTTAAATGTTTCAAATGTTATCTAATAAAAGGTTTATTCCATGTTAATTTTGTTAATTAATGTGGAGCATGCTTTTGGCTGGTAAAATGAATCTGATTTCACCAGCGAAAGCATTCTCAGCTGTAATTAATAAAATTAACATACAGAATAAATATTTACTTTGTAATACAGAATAAATCTTTACTTAGCTGACATTCAGTTAAGGCAAACCAATTACAAATAGGATAAAAAAAGAATAACCTCAATATTAATAAGAATATATACAATTTAAAACACAGAATATATCTACATTTATATTAGCATGCATATTTATAATGACAGTAATCTAAACAATAATTCAAAATAATACTTGGTAATTTTGTTCACACTTCTGCTAACACCAATAGACTCATAAACAATTCAAAAGACAAATTAGATCCTAAGACAACACCCTAAGTCATATATCAAATCCAATACTTTCAGGCCAGTTGCAGGACTTCGTATTATGGAGAAATAAAAACAATCATCACAAATAGAGCATCACAATACATGTATATGTATAGAAGAGCATTGAACAATAAAGAGACCATATTGGCATTTTTAGAACATGAAAAAACTACTGGACACAAATTTGAATCCACCAACCCCATAATAGTATGTAGAGAAAGAAACGACCAAAGGCGTAAAATTAAAGAGGCCTACTTCATAAATAACGATACTAACTCTATAAATAGGAAGAACACCTGTTTCACCATTTCAAAAAAATGGACAAATTAATCAAAACAAAGAAAATGCCATGACCTATGGCAAAATGAACAGCAAACTAATTTACATAAATTACAATACTCCTCCTCATTATCATTGACTGCACTCAGCTATGAATATGAAGTTTAAGAAATTCGAAAGCGCTTTGCATATGTAAACTTACAAACAAAATTAAACTTCTCTAACAAGCGTGTTAACATAGAATTATTAGTATTAGATAATAATAGAAGTTTTTAAATTAAAGGTGTTCATGTTACAGATAGTTTATTTCATTACAGTGACATTTCACTTTTAGCGTTGATCTTGATGGAACATATCACTTACAATTTTTGTCATTATTCCCATGGTCTATTTTGTGACAAATATTTGTCATTATTTTATTGTAACTGCTTTAGGGGCAAAAATCCACATTGTGTTTGCTTGAAAGTTTGTGATGATGGCATTTTATTAGTAATTATATGGTGGACTATTTCTGTCATCTAATATTAATTATTAAATGGTTTGAGAAAAATTCAATTATAATTCTAAAGACATTTAACTATTAATATTAGATGACAGAAATAGTCTAACATATATTTACTAAAAACCCACTATTTCTTTTACTCACAAATATCTATTGAGAAAGCAATGAACCCAAAATGATAGCAGTATATAATAATTTTCAAACCAGTTTGTAACTATTTAATGTTCAGCATTTATGAATGGAATAATAAGAAATTAGTCTTCCAATTGAATAATCAGATGAAGTGCTGCTCGGGAATTTAAAAGACATTAAAGCATTGGAGATGTTAAAGCAAAGCTGTGATCTAGGGATGTTAATCTTCAGGGTTCACCATTTAACCACTTTATTAAACCACACTGAGCAAAATAATCAATGACATTATTGATTGAAAAGTTCATAAGTCTGGATATTTTAAGTGATAGACATGGGAAGTATACATGGATCCTCAGCTTCAAAATTTATTACTCTAGCACAGCAAAAAAAAACTACAGTGCTTATAAAATGGTTTATTTCTTGAGAGCTTATTCATTATTTGGATGCTGGAAATGATAGAGCTGTACCATAACTTATGGAGTTTGAGGTCTAGGGTCTACCATTTTATCATTGCACAAAATGATGCAGGGCAGTCTGAAAATTTAGATGTAGCAATTTTTAGTCTTTATTGATTATTCAGGCTTGCAATGCACAACTCTGACATAGAGTAAATTATATTGAAGCAAATTACAAGTTGATATTTTACTAATTTGTATTTTTCAGATAATTACCATCTTTAAAAACAACTTCACTATTAACTCTTAATTTTGGCTTTTAAGATCAGAAATTATTGTATTTCTTTAATACAAATAAATCATCATTTTCAAACATCATTGATCCATGGTGAGATAAAGGCCTCTCAAAATTTGAGTTTTTTTTATTCATTACCTCTCTTTTCCATATTGGACCAACAAACTTCCTTATCCATCCACCTTACATATGGTCTGTTTCTAATTCTTTTACGATTTCTTGTAATGCAGTTTAAGACAACTACATATCTTCTAACAATATGTCCAACCCAGTTCCATTTCAGACTCTTTAAATCTTTCAATGATGTCTATGATACCCATTTGTTCTCTCATTCAAGTATTCTTCTGTTTTTGATCTTTTATATCCCACTCAACATACTTTTCTCCATATTCGGGTGGACTAAAGTTCCTATATAACTCTTTTATTAAGTGTCCAAATCTCATATTCATATGTAAGAAGTGATAAACACATTTATTAATAAGTATTTTTTAAAAATCATTTTAATAGCAAATTTCATCCAAGTTTAATTCTATAATTAATTTTATTCACTATATTTCATTTTTATTAATAATATGATTCAAGATATTTATAATTATTAATTTCTTCTAATTCATAAGTATCAATCTTTATTTCCTCCTGAAAAAATCAATTAAAACACTACTTGGGTCTTTTTAGTATTTATTTTTAGTCCTATCTTCTTGCTTTCACCTGATAATTCTTGTAACATTTCATGAAGTTCTGAAACCTTATGAAAGATTAAATATATTGATTAATATTTACTAATTCATAACTACTTCTTGTTCCAAGTTTTAACAATCTTTTTCATGCAACAGACTTTAAATATTTTGACAAATAGCACAACTCACATTCATATCACTTCTTTAAACATCTA
The DNA here is from genome assembly GCA_028023455.1 of Epiperipatus broadwayi. Classification (NCBI taxonomy): domain Eukaryota; kingdom Metazoa; phylum Onychophora; class Udeonychophora; order Euonychophora; family Peripatidae; genus Epiperipatus; species Epiperipatus broadwayi. Next base: position 1,384,407 of record JAQFVV010000214.1, read on the forward strand.
TTTAAAAGTAGTCCTTCCAAAATGCAATTTAACATAAACCATGGCTTGTATATTTACCAAAGTTATTTGACTTGCTCTAACATTCTGGTGTTTGAAGAAAATAAAATAAATTACTGTTCCTAGTGCACATGTAAACAGAGAAATTCATACGATAACTTATTTGCCATTTACATATACTAAACAGGTTAACACATGTTGAATTAAATATAAATAAATTTGAAAAGATATAAGGTTCAATTATCAGAGGTTATATATTTTTTTAAATGGCTGCCATTTGACATTAAAAAATGACAAATTGCTCTGCAGTATACTTGTATTTCAAGAAAAATCCTTTCCAATTACTTTGGATCACTATCAATAATCCAAACAAATATAACAACCACTTGACTTACATTAGTACTGTATTGATATCCAGATTAGTGGAAAATGTGAATATTTAGCACTATAATTACTTACTATAACTTAGCCTATTTCAACAAGGCTAAATGCTAATAAAAGTGGAATCCAAGATTCATATTATTAAAAATAATTATTATCAACATCAAAATATGAGATAAATAGATTAAAAGACCATGAATATTTTTCAAATAAATTTAAAAAAATGTCTGGTACAATTATTATGCTAGTAAATTTTTATTATGGCTACCATATTACATCACAAAATTGATAAATTGTTCTGCAAAAGATATATATTTCAAGAATAACTTTCTTCTTCATCTCCTTTGAAATATTGCTGACATCAATGCATATATATATATTCTAACCTCCCCTCCGCACATTCTCACCCCAAAATATACTGTTTATTACGAATATTACGGGTTCTAGCTCAGTTAACAAATAAATAAATGAAATATTCAGCATTAATTAAAATGATTACTAGCTCTAATTTTTAAATACAAATACGGTTCAATTTTAAAATTGAATTAACAAATATTTACTATTTTCATGAGACATGGAGTGACAATACAGGGAACGAGATAGACTACATTGAGCCGTTATCCACACGATACTACCTCAATGGCATAAGAACACTATCCCCCCTTTTTACTATACCAAATAACTAACTCATAGTATTCTTACGACTTTCTGAGCTCTATTCACTACGATTAAAATAATAATCATATCTTAATCTTCTTTATAACAAGAATCTAGCTCAATTAAATAAAATGAAGTAAAATAAAATAAAATCTCAGGTTCATAAATTGTATTCTAGCTCAATTAAATAAAATAATAATAATATAATATAATCTTATTTCTTCCTAAATGAAATAAATAAATACGTACATGGTAGTATTTTAATAATCTGACAACAGAATACGTGTGGCAACATTAGCATATAATTTAATGTAATATTGTGGCAACCGACTTATGACCAATAAATAATATAAAATTATGATCTTTTAATTTTAACATACCAATAAATTCTCAAAATTCTTATAACACTTTTATGTTTACCTTTTGTGCAAAATTTATATGTCTGTTTCAATTATAAATGTATCGTGATTTCATGCATCCATGTGGAGAAATAACAACTCGGACACAAAACTTTAAAACAAATTTAAAACAAAGTTTATTAACAACATAAATAAATTAACAATATTTTTACACTATATACATTGGATATCCCTTACTCTCATATCTCAACTTAGTTTATTAGTTTATAAAATGAAATCAAAATATTATTTACTTTTCCTAGTTAAATCTTTTTTTTTTTAACACTTAAGAAAATACAGTATTATTACTTGATTTATTATTATGGTTAGCTTATTACAAAATGCATTTCTTATATGATTATCACAAACACTTTTCATCCCTAATATTATTAAAATTACATTTTTACAAAAATTTACATTCGTAATAAAATTCTACAAAATAACAAAATTTAATTTCATATTGGTTGTATGGAATCTTACAAAGTCAAAACACTATTCTACATTCGGTATTAGGTTTTTATTATTCCTTATCCGATGTTTATTAATCCTAATATTCTCATTCAAACCTTACTTTGGATGATATTATTATAACTATTAATATACCATGCACAAGTATATGTTTATGATACCTTATTGAATTTTCTCTTGATAAATATGCAATACTCATTCCCTCCAACATTAATATTAAAAAAAAAATTCATTCAAATTTTATTATCACTTTTAAAATACTTGGTTTAGTTTCTTTTCAAAATCTATATTCATTTCTGAATTAATTTTCATGTATTATATGTTTTTTCTCTAAACTCCTTCATCCTATGAAAATGGTGTAAAATTAGTTTCTTTTCATTTGAGAATAGGTTAAAGGGGATCGCCCCGTGCCAAGGGGTGATGGACAGATAGGTTTTTGATTCTGCTTTGTTGCTTTAGAGTGGGGTGTTTGGGTAAATTGTGGTAGTGTCTGTGTGTTTATGTTTACTTGCTATAGATAGTGGGAGGTGTTAAGGCACCAAATGGTATTGGTTCCCTATGACATATAGTTTGGTTGTTGAAAATATTATAGTGTTTTCATTTCTTTTAGTTTTGTAGTTAATAGAGTTAAAGGGGGTGAGGGTTGCTTAGTCCTAAGATCAGGCTCAGCTCTCCTGATGACAAAAAACTAGTCTGGGGATGTTGGATGAGTAGGCACTAATAGGGATTTTATGCCAACCTTCTGGCTCCATTGTTGTCTTGTTAGCACAAGATGGCCTACTATATGGAGAGTGTTGTTTTGTTTTGAATTCTTTCTCTCTTTATGATATTTTGGACTTTCAATTTTAAAGTTACACAATTCTATACATTCAAGCAAATAAACTATTCTTACATAAACGATAACATATCTTCAGTTCTATTTTATTCATTATTTCTTTGAAAATATCTTTCTGACCGATGCAGATTCACGAAATAAGGATAGCGAAGATAGATGCATAGGATCAAAATACAACTAGAATATTACTCGTCATATACCTTGACAATCATGGCACAGTGAATTAAAAGACACTATAGAGGAGTGACCTTTACCTGTCTACCAACCTCTATCATAGGAACGATGCTAAAGCTATTTCTTCAGCTTTATTCTAACATCAAAAGTTTAAAGATATGCAAACACTGTCCAAACCATATGTGTTCAGTCATAGGACTCAGTTAACTATACTAAATCATACAAAACTAAATATGATCCAAATCCCTTATATTTTCCTATTTCTTAAAAAAAAACACATCATCTTGGTTTCCTCTCCACTAGTACTTCCAAGTCACTATCCGATCTTATTTCTCAAGATTTTTTCTATACTGTACATCGACAAATACATATCTGCATTACTAACAATAATAAAATTCATTGATATTTTAAAACTATTCCACTGTTCTATAAGAAAATCTTTTTACTACTTTCCTCCGTATATTTAATCATATACAAACTATTTAAAAATCTGAATACTTTATCACATGAAAGTTCAAAAGAATCACACAATTGTTCTGTTAAATTATATTATTAATATACTTTAAATAAATTGTTGCATGCATATTCCGAATTACTCCTATCTCATTATATGTTAAAATGTTGCATAAAATGTGTACATATAATTAAGACTTTCACACTTCATTCTTAGGTCAATAAATGATCTAAAAAAATACATTATGCATTATAAATAACTATTAAAATTACCAAACGACCTTTATCTCCTCGATCACGTTCCGTAGGCTTCACCATCCATTTGATCTTTGTAGATATAAGATTCACATCCATACACTTTATTTTAAACACTATTTCTATAATTTTATCAAGCTATTATATTTAAATTTTAATATTACTAAATTTATGTTTTATGTTTTCCCTAATCTCACATAACATTTTATATTTTAAAATAAATTAGTAAAAAATATTCAAACTATATTTACTGTTCCTTCATCAAATTTTCCTGAAAACCGTTCATATTAAAGCCAAAAAAATTGTTTATTATTTCTTTTCCATTCACTTAATGTTCCTCTCCTGCTTGTTCAATTTTAAGGTAAAAAAATATCACTTGTTCAATAAATATTCATGAATGATAATCCTTGGTTTTTATAATATTTAATACAATTATTAATTATGATATTAGTTAATCCCGTAAAAAAATTCTAAATATTTCTTCTAATATTTCTTGCTAATATTTTCTCCCACTTTACATGCACTTCTCAGTACTTTAATTTAAATATTCAATAAAATTTTCGTTTCCATGGATTCATTTCATTAAGTAAATTAGATTTATATTTTCCAAATTTTATCTTTATTATCATCTCTAATGACACTTTATAATATTTTTAATTCTTCTTAGAGAAGTTTTCCGTTCCTTTGATAACAATAGCTCTTATATTATTTCTGTAACTTTTTTCTTCTTTTAAATCTGGTACTATATACTTTGTAATGTTTCCTTTAAAAGATAAACATTCTTTCTCCATTATAACTTTTACATAATTTTTCTTTATGATATACATCTTAATTTTTCCATAAAAGAATAAAAAAGAAAATTGAGTAGTCTTTTAAAATTGTGCATAATTTTTCTGATGCAAATAACTTTTCTTTTAAGTTTTCTGTATAATGTCCAAATTATATTTATCTGAGTTCTAATGATTTTCTGGTTGATCACAAATAAACTGTATTCAAGGCACTTTACAATTATTTTTACTTTATCAATACTTTTAGGTACTTTTTTCTGTAGTATTTCCATTTTACTGCAAGGTTTCGGCTAAACTTGAATAAAAATCCTGGTAAGAATCTTTAAATTAGCCTTCCATTTAAAGGCAGTTTAAATATATATTTTAAAAAAAACTTTAAAATAAATAAAATTTTTTAAATTATAACCTTTTCTAGCTACATCTTATACCTAAAAATAGTTCCTCCTTCCTTTACTTTTCCTTTCCGCTCCGTCTAATTCCTATATTTCGTCTGCTAAAATACCTCCATGATTGGTTAATGATTTTTTAGGAAAAATTTACAATTTTTAGTTTTATAATAGATTAAACTTTTTAAAATAAAGAATTTATGACGTCATGTTTTAAAATATTACTTAGAATAGTATTTTTAAACTCAATTATAGTTTTATCAAAATCATTTAAATTTTAAAAAATTATTAAAATAACATTTAATATTTCAACTTTTACTTTAACAATAGATAGCAATTACATTTAGTTTTATAATTCACAAACTTTATTATTATATTCTAAAGCATGTGTGTGAAGGTATATAATATAGTCATGATTACTAACTTTATCAGATGATTTTTTTAATTTAGTCTCGGTCTAAATTACCAAAACTGATATATTTTATAAAAATTTGGAAAATAATTTAAAATGTTGAACAAATATAATTTCACCATCCAAAGTTTATCTTAAAATATATTAGATTAAATTTGAATATTAATTATAATATAATATTACATATCATTCATATCCAAACAATTGTAGTTTAAGTGTTAAATAAAAAGAATGCCTTCAGATTTGCTCATATATAAATATTTGAGTCGTAGGATAAGAGGATCCTTTTTATTCTGCAAAATCTATATCTTGTATTGATCAGAAGGCATTCATTTATTATTTAACACTAAGGTTTGATTGGTTTGAGGGATATGAATGTAAATTATAATTATATGCAGACGCTATAAAAATAAATGCTTACTTATAAATATTACATATAGCGTTTATTTAATTTATTAGTTTTAAAACATTACAATTGAATTGTTAATATACTTTTAACTATTTATAGCTGTATTATTTTATATGGCCAGGTTTTACAACCATAAGCAAGGATATAATTAAGCTTTATTTAACTGTTTTTTTTTTTAAATAATCCATTACACTTTTATATACCAGGAATTTTTCAGCCTTAAATTGTACTATAAAATCTAATCAATCATACAATTATCAATATATTACACAAACGTATTTTAAAATTTAAAATTTTTTAGCAATTGACCATTCTACCTTATTATGACCTATAGATAAGGGCACAATATATATATATATTTCAACTCATATTAATATTATATTGGTGACTGATGTCAAAGTGCAGTATTTAGTGCTATGAAATACATTGAAAAATGTTTTACACATAATGATCGGAGTCTGATATCTCTCAATTTATTTACATTTGATTTATTACATATTTTAATATTGGAATTCTTAATTTTTTTTAATAATAAAAAATTCTAATTTTATCTTGATTAGCATGTAGTTACATGAAAGCAGGCTAATCTATACTAGTTAATTGTAACACTAAACATTTGTATTTTGATATGAAGTCAATTGCATTATAGTATAAATATAAGTCAAACAGCTGCTATGTTTGCATTAAGTATTCTTAGCATCCAAAGAGCTACAAACAAGTTATTCCTAAAATGCATGTATATTAAAGAGCAATTTGGAAATTCTATTATGCATGATGATTGGAGCTGAAACTTCTTCAAATTTACTTATTAAAATACAATGTATAAGTTAATAAATATTAATAATATTGTATGAACTCATTTTTAACTCCTCTTAAGCTTACCCTTGAATAATAGACTTGTCCTTATCAAAGTCTGCATTCAAGTTAGAATAAGACTGACCAATGAAATAATAATAATAAAAATAATAAAATAACGAACAGCATAAACAGGCCAATTAAAAGCTAGGTCAGTGAATGAAATTATTTACAGCTAAGGTTGGTAGATCACTACATTTAGAGATCCACTTGAGAGAAAAAACAGACTACAAACAAACAATCTGTGAAATGTTAAATAGCAGTAATGTTATTCACAATACTATAGGCTGTAGTGAGACATGCTCTACCATGGAGTAGGAAACTATTAGCTACAATCATCATTGTATCTGCACACAAGGCAAACTAAATAGGCTACAATTATCAGGATCTCAACAAAGAAGTCACCGAACTTCCCTTCAAACATAAAGCTGTACCACTAATATTTAAACTTGTTAATTTTCCAGCAGTAACAGAGATGAAACATTGTATATAACCATTGTATATATTTATGTATTATTATTACATATAATAAATATTTATTCCTAGAGTTACATGCTATTCTTAAATGATCAGGAAAATTACTTCTACTTATATTACAGCATAAGCACAACAGATTGATGCTGTCAAGACAGGATCCGATTATTTAGATCTTTGTTATTAATTTGAAAAAAAAAAAAACAACAACTGACAGCTAACATTATTAGCATATCAATAAAAAAGAAACCGAACACTAGTGATTGATTGTTTGCTATAAAAAAAAGTTGAAGAAAAACATTTTTCTTTCTTTCCTTGCAAAAAAAAAAAAATAAAACGGCAAAAATTGCCTGGAAAACATGATCTGACCAATCCAGAAAATTGACCAACATGCGTGGATCGAATTCAGTTGTTAGTTATGGCAAACCAAATGAAAAAAGTCAGAATTAAAGGTAGTTACTTTTATATAAGCATTTATGGTTCTTCAACATATAAATTTCACTATTTTAGTCAGCTCCTACTCATCCATCCAAGTTAGATTTTGATACATCAATATCCATTTCTATAATCATATTCGGGGGAGGAGGAAAAAGTGAGAAATTTTGCTACAAAGCTCAAATTAGTGCTAAACAGTGACTTTAATGATTTCTTAGGTGAATCTCTCAGAGGCCATTTCATAGTTGGAATGAGAGACCTCAGCCTCATAGACAAATTGATAATAAATACAAGTACCAATTTTGATTTTGGAATCTTCCTGGTAAGCTAACTGAATCTACAATGAATTAGATGGCTCCATTAAAAAAAAGAACCCTAGCATTAAATTTGTCAATCAGAAAACTGGGTTGAACAAATATCAGCTAATAATATTAAAAGCTCCCCTAATAAGCCAGTAAAAAGAAATGCAAAACTTTGTTATAAATGTGATAAATCAAAACACACACACATTAGAATGTCTATAACACTATTGCAGCAATTCTTATGGGCATGTCTGACGGGAGGCTCCGAGAGCAGTTATTAACAATCGATGACCTTACATACAAAACAGCGATCAAAACGGGCCTTGCACACGAAGCGGGAGCAATCAAAACAATTCCAGAGTGCAACGGCAGCAGAATGGCATCAAATAAACCTCGTGGAACTAAATGGAAATGATGAAACGAAGTGTTTCAGGTGCGAAAAATCCGGACATTTAGCTAAAACGTGTAAACAAATAAACTTCGCGGAAAGAAATGAAAATGACGAAATGAAGTGTTACAGATGTGGAAAATCCGGACATTTAGCAAAAACGTGTAAATGGAAAAAGAGTAAATGTAAAAATTGCGGAAAAATAGGACACTTAGTGGAAGCGTGTAAAAACAACAGGCAAGTGGAAATTAAAAATACAGAAACCGTTAATAACGACCAAATAATGCTGTCAGTAAAAATATTTGACCAACCATTTACTATGGAAATTGACAGCGGTTCCGGAATATCTCTAATGGCTTATAGAGATTGGAAAACAATAATGCAATTTCACAATCGAACCAGTAATCTAGAAAAAACAAATCTGATAGCAAAAGACGTAAACGGGAAGCACATTAAAATAGTTGGGAAAGTTATTGTTCCGGTACAAACAAATAGCAAAATCACCAACCTCCCGTTATATATCATTCACGGAAAAACAAACCCCATAATTGGAAGAAATTGGTTCAAAACCATGAGCATTAAAATAACTATCACAAAAAATTATGATTGAAAAGGAAATATGCAATACATTCCCGTCATTGTTTAAAAAAGAACTAGGGGAAATTAGAACAAAACCAGTTGAAATACAGCTTAGGGAGAATGCAAACCCTATGTTGTGTAAACCATGGAGAGTGCCATACATGCAACGAGAAAAACTAGGCAATGCACTGCAAGAGTTAACAAATAAAGGGGTATTAACACCTACGGAAAACTCAGAGTGGGCGACACCTATAGTAATCATTACTAAGCCAGACGGCAGTATACGTATTTGTGGTGATTACCGGATAACAGTTAACCAACTTTAAATAAAAACAATTATCCAGTGCCAAATGTACGTGAAGTATTAGCCACTCTCGAGGTAGCAACTCACTATGCAAAATTAGACCTTAATGCTGCATTTCACCAAATACCAGTAACAGGAAAGTCAGCAGAGATCTTAACACTGACTACACCTTTCGGTCTGTTTAAATATAACCGTTTGCCCTTTGGAATTACCACCGCACCAAATATTTTCCAATCAAACATAGACCAACTACTCCGAGGAATAAATGGTGTGATACCTTACTTCGATGATATATTAATAACGGCAAATTCAGAGACAGAACTCCAGGGTAAGGTTCATGAAGTTTGCGAAAAGCTAGCAAAATCAGGAGCCAGACTAAATGAAGAAAATGTATCTGGAATACTTCAGAGATTAAATTTCTAGGACATATAATATCAAATAATGGTAAAAAACCAATGCCTGAAAAGATACAGGCTATTAAAAATGCAAAAACACCTCGGAATGTCAAGGAATTACAATCTTTCCTGGGCCTTATTGGATATTTTGAATGTTTTCTTAAAGGAAAAGCCCACATTGCCAGTAAGTTATATGAGTTATTAGAGAAAAACTGGAAGTGGAGCTGGGGTAGAATACATGAAGATGCATTCAAGAAGACAAAAAGCTTGCTAACATCAGATGACCTACTCTAAACTACAATAACAATGAACAGATGATATTAACCACTGATGCATTAGAATATGGAGTAGGAGGAGTAATAAGTCACCCCACAGATGAAGGTGAATGATCCATAGCTTATGCTTCAAGAACATTATCAAGGTCTGAACGGAACTATAGTCAACTAGACAAAGAAGCCTTGGCAATCATTTTTGGGATAAAAAAGTTCCACCAATATCTATATGGAAGGCATTTTACAGCAATCACTGACCACAAACCATTACTGGGAATATTTTTGAGGTCAAAACAATTACCCAATCACTTGAGCCCACGCATGCTGCATTGGATTGAAATATTATCTGCGTATGATTATTCCCTTGAATACAGGAGAGGCAGCTTTATAACACATGCTGACGCACTGTCCTGAATACCGGATAAAAATGGAAAAACAATAGGACAAGCCTCGATAAACTATATAGATACATGGGAATCAAATGTGTTGAATAGTGAGTTAGTAGCAAAATGGACTAAATTAGACGATGGATATAGACTATTATGGAATTGGATATGTAATGGCTGGCCAATTAAATGACCCAACAATCTCCCAGTGGCATTCTGGAAAGCACGAGACCAAAGTTTGATCCATGATGGACATCCTGGAATTGTAAGAGCCAAAGCTTTGGCACGTTCCTATGTATGGTGGCCAGGTATAGATAAAGACATCGAAAACACTGTAAAGGCATGTACAAACTGCCAGTCAACTGCAAATCAGAAACCGCGAACGTATACATCATGGCCAACTGCAACTAAACCATGGGAGCGGGTCCACATGGACCATGCAAGGCCTTTCAGAGGGAACCTATTCTTGGTTATAATAGATGCATATTCTAACTGGGTAGAATATAGACTAGTTAGGAACACAGGGTCTAATGAAACAATATCAACTCTTAAAGAAATTTTTGCTTTCCATGGAATACCAGAAAGCCTAGTAACAGATAATGGTTCTGGGTTTACCTCAGACCAATTCAAAGATTTTACAAGGGAATGGGGTATCAAACACATTTACACTCCACCCTACTACCCAGAGTCAAATGGACTGGCTGAAAAAGCTGTACACCAGTTAAAGCAAGCCCTTAACAAATCAGAGTCTCAACAAGCCCATGAAGTTCTTCAGTTAGCAATGCTTCACCAACATTCCACACCCATAGCATCGACTGGGATTTCACCAGCTGAAAGGTTACTAGGCCGGAAACTATGAACCAAACACTACGCCCACAACATGAGTCCATTGAAACTATGACAGAGGAATGCAATGAATTGGTCAAAGCATTTGGGTTAGAGATTCCCTAAAAAAAAAAGTGGACACCAGGTGTGATCTTGAAAATACTTTCAAACAAAATCGTACTCATAGAATCAGAAACGGGCACACAATTCCATTGCCATACGAACCACATTAAGAAGCGAATAACAAACAAGTTACCCCCCTACACAGGACTAAATCGTGAAACTATAGAAGAAAGGGGAGCTGACCAAATGGCTGAAGAAGTAACCACACATGAGAGTAATCCTAAACCAGGAAAAGATAAACCTCAAAGAGTGCGGAAGCCTCCTGTCTACCTTAAAGATTACTTGTGTTAATAAATAAAAAAAAAAAAAAGAAAAAAAAAGGGGGGGAAACCATAGTTCTCTAAAGTAAAGGGGAGGAGTGCTATATATATATATAATTGGATTTGAATTATACAAATAAAAGGATTCAAGAAATCCCTGGGGCAATTGATAACTTTTATCTAGTAAGAATTTACTTACATCTATAAGTGGACCCTTCTGATTGGAGATAAGCCTTGCTCTCGGAGTTTAGAGATTTCACTGGTAAAAATAGACTTTAGAGAACAATAGCGATATACAGAGAAAGGAAAAACCGCCCTCCCAGGAATCCGGGCAGTCGCACTTCAGTTCCACGACCAGGAGGAAGGAATAATTGACTCATCGGAGAATAATCGGATAGGATATAAGAGCCGAAGGATAGGCAACAACTTCGGGAGATTGATATCGTAGTGCAGTGCAGCACTAAGATACATAGGGAGCCTCGATTAAGGCCGGATAATCCCCGCAGTGTTCATAATCCTAACCCGGTCCATAGTGTAACTTCTCGATCATTCTCTATGGCGAATTTCAAGACATATCAATTCCTGTTACTTATTACAAGAATGTTAGTTTCCTTTGATTATAATGAAATTTAATAAAACAGAATTACAATTCCAAAAATAAATATTTTATTTTAAAATCAATCATAACTATCTTTTCCTTTATTGTTGTTTTAAAGAAAAATAAAAATTATTTTTCAATATGTAAAAAGCTTATGCATTTTAAATTCATGCCACATTTTAATTTTTACCATTTAATTGGAGCAAGCTTTTGGTATAAAAAAAACCAACATCCCATGACTTGTAGATTATGTAATGCTTTATGGAGTAAATTCTTGATGTGATGCACTGAGACTTCTCCTTATATGGAGTCAGGAATCTCTCAGTGCCACTATGCCCAGAGAAACCTGTTAGCCACTTTACCTTCCCTTTCCTTTCCCACCCCTAAATTTTCCCACATTCTTCTCTATCCTGCTCCATCGCATTTCCACAACATAATCTTTGTCAACTCCATAGCTTTAATATCTAAACCCCCCCCTTATCTTTTCTCAAACCCAGCGTAAAAGCCAATAAACCACTTTCTGTATAATCACTTTGTTTATATTTATTCTGTCACAATTTCATTATTTATACCCTTTCTGCTTTCAGGCATTTACATTCAATTAACAGATGCCTAATATTTTCTATGCCTTCTTTACACAATTTGCAGAACAAATCACCCACATTTTTCCATTTATGTGTATATTCCATTGTTGCTAAAGATCCTGTTTGAGCCTTAAACAGTAAACTACTTTCCTTGCCATTATCATAAATTAGCTCACACCCAATATTCCGTTTACTTCTATATATATATTAAAACTCTTTTTACTTAACCCCACTGCTGCCACCTATTGTAATTTTAATTAATGCACAGATACTAGTGGTAGTGCTTATGGAAAGTGTATCACTGGGTATGGGTTTAATAAGCATTATTATGTAAAATCTATTAGTTATTAAAGTTTACAATAGATAGTAGTAGAATAAACATAGAATGTCTTTGTAAAGCCATTTAGAAGCAAAATTGCATTTATCATTTGCATAAGAAAAGAATCAAACACCTTTCAGTGAAAATAAAATCAGTTTACAAATCTATAAAAATCAAACAAAATACTTGTCTATTATTATTTATAGATTATAAATATGACTTAGTGCAATTTTATTGAATCAATATTTGAGAAAACAAAGTAAAATACATAAAACAATATATATATATTATAACGATCCAAACGAAGTGGGAGATCGCATCGCACCGCACCGCACTACCAAGGGCGCCATCTAGGCATTTGAGCCTAAAAAAATTTATAAAGTAGGCAGATACGCGCTGTTAGGATTCCACTTTATTTACATGTTTAGATCGCTAGCCCATTGCCACTAGCTCAGTGGAGACGCAGAGATAATAAAATATATAACCTTAGATATAAATATAAAAAAATAATAAAAGCCACTGCCAGAAATTAACACAGAAAAATATTTATTTACGCACATATAAAATCATTCTAAATTCGAGGAATAAGTTTAACATTTAGATTTTTATCTTAATTTTTAATTTTATATTTAAAATAGCTTGCTATAATGTTTAATATTTTATTTAGAGGGTCGGGTATGAATAGGCTACATAGATCTGCATTTGAAAAGACAATATTCTTCCCTTATTTAACCCTAGGCTAAAAGTTCAAAGTCAAACTGACGCCAATCATCCGATACATTTATGTATTCAATGTAGCATGAAAATACAACGGCACTAAATAGACTATACTGTCAGGAATGCACATCTGAACAGTATAGTGAGAAGACATTGTTGCTCTCCACCACCAGGAATGCTACTTCTGATGGCGAGTAGAACAAGAAACATAAAACTCCATAGGAATGGATTGCGTCTTGCGTCTTACTATCCAATTCCATAGGCAACAGAGAGTGTGCGGCGTATATATGTAATCCTGCATGTGGCAGATCTCCTGCTACATTTACTACCTACACAAATATATCGAAACCATTGAGCCAATTCAACCACGAAACAAATAACCTAAGATTACCCTCCCTTAATATAACCTTACAAAACTATATAGCCGTTCACGCCCGACTTAAATTTATCATTTAGATATGTTCGCACAGATAACTTTTATACAATTTGTTTTAAAATGTTAAGTATAGATCGACTGCACAGATTCCATGGTCAAAAACATCCAAATTAAACACAATCGATCAAAATACAAAATCATCGATAACGTCAATTGCAAAAAGGGAATACACAAACCCATGGCACTCACCATAAGGTGCCTGCATTAACATCGTTGACCTATACATTCTAATCGACTGTGAAAATCTCAACATCATCAACCGCTAACGAATCTATGCAATGTCTATACCCAACTTTAAATTTTATGCATTTAAAATTTAAACAATAAATAATTTATACAATTAAAATGAATGGAAATGATTTTTTTATCAATAACAAACATATAAAATTAAATATCAATTGATTTTAAACTTAAAGGTCAAATAGAAATTCCATTTTAACATTTAAATTGCTTTCACGAAAGTTCTTAATTATTTAAAAAAAATTTTTAAGTTCATTGTTAATAGCTTACAGTAGCAGAGTCCAGGTTCTTGTTTTATATTCCCATGATGTCTCGTTTGGAAGATAATGTTCTGGAGGTGGCATTAGGTGGTTAGAGAGAGAGTGAGGTATGTGCGTCCTACCCCATCTCTCAAAACAAAACAGCTGGAATTCCCAATACTCAATATTTCTCCTTTTTATATTATCCACACGGATTCAAACAACAAAACGTCACCAATCCATCACTTTCGTTAGGGTCCGAGCCAAGGCTTGGTGCTTCCATTGGTCAAGCTAATTTCTCTTATCTAATTTCCATCTGACCCTTTAATTACATAAGAGCCTTGAGGGCTAGCTTGTTTTTCAAATAATAAACAATCATTTCCATTTATAGATTACAGGAATTAATTAATACCTGTTTTTATTTTAACTTATATTAAATATTTTAATATTTAACTCTTGTATTTTTTTATCAAAAAAAAAAAAATACGTTCAAATACTTTTTTTTATTTATATAAAAAAAAAATATTTTTAAAGTTTAGCATCTGTGCGAATATATATATTTAACAACATTTTAATTTTAGCGTTTAGTTCTTTTATAGATTTTTAATATATTTATTTTTATTTGCGAACTTTGTTTTTCTTTTAAATTAATGTAATGACATATTTATATATCGTTACAATATATATATATATATTGTACATATATGTATGTTCTCATTGCCCACACATATATAGATTCTTTAATTAAGTAAAAAAAAAAAATTTCTTTTATATATATATAGATTTATGTGTACGTATATTATATGTATAATATATAGTTGATAAATTAATAAGTGGTGAATGAATATAATGTTGTAAGAAATGATATTTTAATATGTTATTTTTCTTATTAAATAATTAATATATTCAGTTATTTAGTTTTATTTTTGTAAAATAAAACATTAAGAAAGTGTAAAATAAGGCGATCAGATTAGTAGATTAGGATGTGAAAATGTACACGTGAGTATAAATGTTTAAACATCAAACATTTTTACACAAATCTTTTAATGACTAAGATTGCAAGCTTTGTTTTTTTTTTTTTTGTATTATCTGGATTGTAGATATCTAGATAAGGAAGTGGTGCTTGGATGTAATAAAAGTAACAATTGATCCTAAGTTTTTTTTTATTAATTGCGACAGACCATCAAACTTGTGAAGCTTTGATTTTTATTTCAAGATAAGATTTCCAGGTGGTTCTTTTCTTTGATTAAGATTCACAATATAAATGAATGAAACAATATTTAGTGATGCTCAGTTTTTCATTATTATAAAACAGAGATGTGGCAAAGGCAAGCAGTTCAATTTTTGTTTGGAGGAGAGTGATCTAACAATATGTAGTTTTAAAAAGAAAGTCAATTATTAATATTACTATGGTCAGTTTTTTTTTTAATGTTATTTAATGTTATTAGGAAGAGATGTAACGGATCATTTTATTCATTATTATTAGACAGAGATTTGGTGATTGAGTTCGTGAAAACTAAAAGGAAATGGACAGTTTTCATTTTTTATTTTTAAGAGTGAGAGCGATTAATTTTTTTTTTCACTCTTTAAAAAAAAATTGAGGAGAAAATATGACTCTTGTTTTAAAGTCAGTATAGATGAAGATGTGCGTATATATAAGTAATTCCTAGCAAGATTAAGATAAAGAAGAAAAAAATAGAACAAAATTGAATTTATTGGAAGAAGTTATTAACAGTTCTATGAAATGATATTAATATATTTTGCTGTGCATAATATAATGAATTTGCATTGCTAAAACCATTCTTTTGCTTCCTGAAATCCCCATCATGAGTTAACTCACTAATCTGTCTATGCACTCATATACCAATCGAATAGTAGCCAACAAAATGATCGAGTTTAAAGCCAACCACACAAGCTATTTGAAATGCTTCTTTTCTGGCTCCTGGTCCATTATAGGCTCATTACCTTTGGATGGAGGGAGAAGGGGAAGGAAGAGGAAAAGAAAATTGTATAAAGGCCTTATAACTAGGTTTGATTAAGCTATCAACCAAATTTTTGTTAAAATTTTCCTCATAGTCATCTAGAGTGTCTACAACAATTCTGTTTGAAATGGAAGAGACAAGCAAATCCACCAGTTCATACTTATCTAAAAGCACTTGTAATAACTCTTTTTGAGAAAATTAGAAGAAAGCCAGTCAACGAATTCAGCGTTATCAAAAGTATCAACAATAAATAATTTTAAAGTTGTGGAAACAGCAAGTCAGTTAATTCATGTTTATTAGAAGGTATCAACAAGAACTTTCTTTTTTTTAAATGGAGTAAAGACAAGCAGTCTGAAAATTCAAACTTGGGACATTTATAAGAAGTGAAAGTAATCGGGTAACTATGAACTTTCTTTAACATATCTTTTATTATTGCTTATTAAAACTAAACCTTAATTTATTGGTGAAAGCATTATTTTTTTCTTTTGATACAGAAACATTAAAGGCTTGTTATCGATAGTTATTCTCAATATCACATAACATAACACAAACACAGTTTAAATCTTTAAACTTAAAATTTCATTATTTTTTATTATTATTTTTTTTATATTATATATTGTAATATTGAAATGTTTTTTTTTATTGTTCTTCATTTGTTATGATAATGAGCAACCTATAAATATATGCATTTATAATGTTTTTTTTTTATTTTATCTTGTTGCATATTAAAATTGATATAATGTATTTTATTTTATTTTGCTAAAAGGTTGCAATAATATTTTTTATATATGTAATTTATGTATTAATCTCTAATATAGGGGTATACATTTAAAACATATATGTTAACATTACCAAATGTGTGCATGTGTAACTGCTTATACAAACACGTCAAAAGAATAGGTTATACATAATTAGTTGAAATATGGTAAATTATAAAGCAAGGCTTACATATGAATGGAAGTGAAATAAAACACAAGTTACATATGAAATTTATTTTTATGATATAATAAGTTAAGAAAGTCTTAAGTAATCATTCCATGAAATATATTTTTTTTTAAATGTCATTTTAAGCCAGCTTATTTTAAAATTATCCAAAATGACGAACTCCTATATAAAATTTTGTATTAGTTCTATATTGAATTAATGTAATAATAAGCCATTTATCTAATTAGTAAATTTGATTTTAAAGAAAGAAAGAGTAATGGTATTAATAAAATATAATTATATATCTTAATTGGTTTCAGAGTTCTTATTAAAAATATTGTTGTATTTTTCTTAATTCTATTGTTTTAAATGATCATCGTCATCATCGCTCGCAGATATTAAGAATCATCATTCATAAATATTGAGCAATCACTTGCAAATATTAAGCGCTCACAAAATGTTAAGTAAACTAGAATGTTGATTTACCTTTAAGTATTTAGGGATTAAGCTTGATAATAACCAAATTTTAATAATGATAGTTCAACAATAGAAATCTAAAATTATGTTGTGTCCATGAGTTTTGATCATCCTCATCAAAGATGGATATATTATTGATTAAAACACTGCTTCAAATAATACTATACGTGAGTTATGATCGCCATCATCATTAATAAATTATAATCATTAAATCTAATGTTTAACATAATTAATATATTTAGTAAATAAGGATTTATAGAAAGTTGAATATCATGCATAGAGATTCGTGATGATTATTCATCATCACTAGTATTATTGAATCCTAGTTTTAACTATCAAAGTATTTTAGTAAATAACCATAAACTTATATAAATGCTAGTGAATGTAATATTTAAATCCCATTTTGACAAGGGATGATTTTAAGAAAGTGCTTATGAGTTTATAAAGATAAATTTATTGTTGTGAGTTCAGTATAAAGCTATGGCTGGTATCATCATCACTATTATTATCATTATTATTATTATATCATCACCATCATCATCATTATTATCATCATTATTACCTTTATATTGTGATAAATAATCTAGTTAATGGCCATCAATATCAATAATGGTCATCACGATGCTTGTTTAGAAGCCATTAATGGGATTATACTTGTCTGTTCATCAATATACGTAAAATGAGCTAGCAATGTCTATAAGAGTCTTGATCTATATAAATTTTTGGTGATATGGGAATCTTATGATTTTATTGACATGAGTAAAATATAAGTGTCATTTTTTTCATTAGTCATCCAAGTCATGTGATAAAAATGTACCGAATGAGTTTGAACTCAGTACACTCTAAACAGATATTTATCTAGATTTAAAACAATCTAGTGGCGCTCGTGGGAAAACACATATACTTAGCTAAACTGAATAAAAGGTGATCCCATCCCTTTTCCAACTTATTAACTTTGTGTAATATGTTTTATGAGTTGTCATGAATAGCACCAGTGTGTGCATGTGACCATGAATGGTTGTATATACATGGAAAGAGGAATGAGAAGGATTCTTGGTTAAAAGAACCTAGTATTGGAGATAAGCGAAATGCACTCCAGGGATCTCACAGTGGGTAATTTTATTCAGTTGCTATATTTAATATTATTTTATTTGATGACAATGGCCAGTATGTTTCATTGTTCAAATGACTTCCCCAATATCTAAATATTTTAAATCTTTAATGATGATATTTTAATTTTCATTGTTGTTATTTTAAGCATTGAGTAATGAGATAATTTATTTATTTCATTATTAGTGTAACAGAATTAATGTTTAGGATAGTTGCAAATGGGCTATAATGTTATATTTAATTAATTAGAAATAGACACCCAGATAGAGCATGATATGCATATATTCTTATTTATATGTTAGCATCATCCTTATTTAATTACAAATTGTATTTTAGCTAACACAGTGAATTCATTTCTCATTTAATTTACTCGGTTACAAATGATGAACCAATAGAGCATGTCATATATCCTATTTAGTGTTTAGTTATTGAATTATAGCAACTATCATTTTATCACTCATCAATATATAGATTGTAATCAGTTATAAAGTAACAGTCTTCTAACAGCTTTTTTATCACTCATCATTACATTATTTATTCATACTGTTACAAATGACAGATTATAAACATATCTTATTATAATAATTAATAATTTCATCTATATATATATTTATATCAGTTACAAATGGTGCCCAACATGGGGCTCGAAATAAGCCAAATTAGGACTTGAAATATGCCACATTCCTGAGAGATGTGTAGTATATAATGATTACAGATGTATAGTTTAAAAAAAAAAAATTTTTTTTGTGTGTAATTTTTATATATATATATACAAATATTTTGGCCTTATGTTTACATGATGATGATTACTGTTTTGCATTTTTGATAATGATAAATAAAAAACAGCCATTAAATAGCTTAGTTTCAATTTTAAAATATAAAGATATCACAACTTATAATAAGTGTTAAAGTTAATAGCACTGTTTTTTAAATATTTTGCTTATCATTGAAATACAGCATTGCTGCTAGATAAGCATAGAAATATTAATAGCCTTGAATTGTAGAATAATAATTTTGTTCATATTTGAAAAGTTTGTGTTATAGAAAATCTATGATTTTGGAGGTTGGATTGGATATTTGATTGTTGGAGTTGGGTTGGTTGTATTACAGTTTTGATGATGGATGGAGAATTTTTGTCATTGCCTAGAGGATGTGATGTATTCATGCTACTGGTGATTGATTTATCTCATTCACTGTTCCAACCCACATTATAATATCAGTTATTATTTATCATGAAGCAGTTAACAGTAGTCCTGCCATGATTTTACCTCTAAGACTCCAGAGAGAGCAAGGCATAGTTTTTCTGATACATAATATTTCGCCTCTAAGACTCCAGAGAGAGCAAGGTAGTATTTTTTACTGATATATATATAATAGTTGCCTCTAAGACTTTAAAAAAAAGCAAGGCAGTATTTGACGAATTAAAGCCCCTAAGACTTGGAAGTAAGCAGGGCAATGCAACAGTGTTTGCATTAAACTATTATGGGTTGTAGTAGCTAAAAGTGACTGAATTGGGATGATCATCTGAGTGTTCATGGAGCATTGTATGCTTTAAGTGCAGTGATTGAATTTTTTTTATCTATCTCGTGATTGTGAATTGCTAATCATTCTTTTGGCTGTCAGTATCTGTCAGATCTCTGGAAGGGTAGATGAGTATATATATATAACTTGAGATGTGAACTCTATTATAAATATAGGCACATATGTTATATAAGTAATTTTTTTTTGCTTAGTGTATTAAAATAGGGCATAGAGAGAGTTAAGTTTTATTGAAAGCATTAAAAACTGGATAAATGATGGCATAAAAAGGGCACTAACACAGAGATAGCTTTTTCTTAAATGTTTTTAAATAAGGAATATGACCTCATACTTTATCAATTAGATATAAGTAAAAGTGAGTGATGATGGAGGTTAACTTAAATAAAGGCACTTGAGATATAGATGGATGGATGGGGAGAATTATGGCTGAGAAAGAGTGGTTGGAAATTTTAAAGTATATGGGCAGATAGATAAAGGTGTTTAACTCGGGATGTATAGGAAATCAGGGAGCAGAACAGAATAAATCAGAACAGAATAAATCAGGACATAATAAAGCAGAACAGAATAAAGCAGAACAGAAATCAGTAATATAAATATTTTATAGGTTTATAAATAAGTAAAGAAAAAGAGTAAGATGGAACAAGAAAAAGAAGTAATTATTGAAGGAGTGAAGGAGGTAGAGAAGCAAGGCCCTCCAGAGTGTTTGTGAGTTATGATGAGCCAAATAACTCAAGAAATGAAAGAGATAAATCAGAAATTTGAGCAACAATCTCAAAGATTTGATAATAAACTGGATCAGCAATCTCAAGAAATGAAACGAGATAAATCAGAAATTTGATCTACAATCTCAAAGATTGGATAATAAACTAGATCAACAACCCCAGAAGATGAGCCAAATAAGTCATAAATTAGACCAACAAGCTCAGGAAATGAAACTACAAATAAGTCAACAAACTCAAAAAATAGAAAACATAGGAAGAAATATAAGTAATGCATGGACAGCCAGTCAAGAGAAATGGGATGTAAAAATATGTATGATAGAAGTGAAGAGTTGTGTGACTATAATCAAGCCATATGGAAATGATGAGGTAGCTGCTGTTCAAGAACAGAGTAATCCCAAAGAGGATATATACAGTGAGTTCATAACCTAGAAATAAAGGTAGCCACTGTACAGAAAAAAATTGACCTGAGGAAAGATGTAGTCAGTAAAGCTAGTTTCTTAGAATTAAAGATATCTGCTGATGTATATGCCCCAGTAAGTATAGCAGACAGGTTTGATACAAAGGGAGATACCGAAAGGATAGCTAAAGTTATCATAGAAAGGAGGAGAGCTATAGCTATAAAGTCTCCAATATGAGAGTGGAAAGAAACCAGTTAGGCCGACAATATCCCACAAAACCCAGCAAACCAAAAATAGGAATGCCTGGGAATATTTATATATATGGTAACGGATGGTGTGTACTTCCCAATGAGAGTGGCAGACATGTTAGATGCCCTGGGAGTTGCAGAAAGTAAAGCTGAAGGTTATTCTAGGAGGGAGGAGAGATATAGTTATAAGATCTCCACCATTAGGATTATGAATAATCAGTTAGGCCGACACTATCCCACAAAACCTAGCAAACCGAATATAAGTTGGCCTGGGAATAAATCCAATGATCTAGGTGAAAATTGTAAACCCATGATCAAGGAAAATAAAAATCCAATAGCAAGTTGTTCTGAAATTAGTAAGTAATGATACATGAAGAACACTTGTTTAATAGTTCATGAGGATAGTCATCAATAATAGACTATAGTCAAATTTGTATTGAAAAAAAACAAATATATGTATTAAGTAGTTGGTTAGTAGTTTAAAGAAGATAGTGTCATGAGAGACTATCAAATTTTTTTTTTGTTTGGGAGTGAGGCAGATGTACATATACATATGTTCTCATTGCCCACACATATAGATTCTTTAATGAAGTAAAAAAAAAAAATTTCTTTATATGTATAGATTTATGTGTACGTATATTATATGTACAATATATAGTTGATAAATTAATAAGTGGTGAATGAATATAATGTTGTAAGAAATGATATTTTAATATGTTATTTTTCTTATTAAATAATTAATATATTCAGTTATTTAGTTTTATTTTTGTAAAATAAAACATTAAGAAAGTGTAAAATAAGGCGATCAGATTAGTAGATTAGGATGTGAAAATGTACACGTGAGTATAAATGTTTAAACATCAAACATTTTTACACAAATCTTTTAATGACTAAGATTGCAAGCTTTGTTGTTTTTTTTTTTGTATTATCTGGATTGTAGATATCTAGATAAGGAAGTGGTGCTTGGATGTAATAAAAGTAACAATTGATCCTAAGTTTTTTTTTATTAATTGCGACAGACCATCAAACTTGTGAAGCTTTGATTTTTATTTCAAGATAAGATTTCCAGGTGGTTCTTTTCTTTGATTAAGATTCGCAATATAAATGAATGAAACAATATTTAGTGATGCTCAGTTTTTCATTATTATAAAACAGAGATGTGGCAAAGGCAAGCAGTTCAATTTTTGTTTGGAGGAGAGTGATCTAACAATATGTAGTTTTAAAAAGAAAGTCAATCATTAATATTACTACGGTCAGTTTTTTTTTTAATGTTATTTAATGTTATTATGAAGAGATGTAACGATCATTTTATTCATTATTATTAGACAGAGATTTGGTGATTGAGTTCGTGAAAACTAAAAGGAAATGGACAGTTTTCATTTTTTATTTTTAAGAGTGAGAGCGATTAATTTTTTTTTCACTCTTTAAAAAAAAATTGAGGAGAAAAAAATGACTTGTTTTAAAGTCAGTATAGATGAAGATGTGCGTATATATAAGTAATTCCCAGCAAGATTAAGATAAAGAAGAAAAATATGGAACGAAATTGAATTTATTGAAAGAAGTTATTAACAGTTCTATGAAATGATATTAATATATTTTGCTGTGTATAATATAATGAATTTGCATTGCTAAAACCATTCTTTTGCTTCCTGAAATCCCCATCATGAGTTAGCTCACTAATCTGTCTATGGACTCATATACCAATCGAATAGTAGCCAACAAAATGATCGAGTTTAAAGCCAACCACACAAGCTATTTGAAATGCTTCTTTTCTGGCTCCTGGTCCATTATAGGCTCATTACCTTTGGATGGAGGGAGAAGGGGAAGGAAGAGGAAAAGAAAATTGTATAAAGGCCTTATAACTAGGTTTGATTAAGCTATCAACCAAATTTTTGTTAAAATTTTCCTCATAGTCATCTAGAGTGTCTACAACAATTCTGTTTGAAATGGGAGAGACAAGCAAATCCACCAGTTCATACTTATCTAAAAGTATTTGTAATAACTCTTTTTGGAAAATGGTAGAAGAAAGCCAGTCAACGAATTCAGCGTTATCAAAAGTATCAACAATAAATAATTCTAAAGTTGTGGAAACAGCAAGTCAGTTAATTCATGTTTATTAGAAGGTATCAACAAGAACTTTCTTTTTTTTAAATGGAGTAAAGACAAGCAGTCTGAAAATTCAAACTTGGGACATTTATAAGAAGTGAAAGTAATCGGGTAACTATGAACTTTCTTTAACAAATCTTTTATTATTGCTTATTAAAAGTAAACCTTAATTTATTGGTCAAAGCATTATTTTTTTCTTTTGATACAGAAACATTACAGGCTTGTTTATCGATAGTTATTCTCAATATCACATAACATAACACAAACACAGTTTAAATCTTTAAACTTAAATTTTCATTATTTTTTATTATTATTTTTTTTATATTATATATTGTAATATTGAAATGTTTTTTTTTATTGTTCTTCATTTGTTATGATAATGAGCAACCTATAAATATATGCATTTATAATGTTTTTTTTTATTTTATCTTGTTGCATATTAAAATTGATATAATGTATTTTATTTTCTTTTGCTAAAAGGTTGCAAGAATATTTTTTATATATGTAATTTATGTATTAATCTCTAATATAGGGGTATACATTTAAAACATATATGTTAACATTACCGAATGTGTGCATGTGTAACTGTTTATACAAACACGTCAAAAGAATAGGTTATACATAATTAGTTGAAATATGGTAAATTATAAAGCAAGGCTTACATATGAATGGAAGTGAAATAAAACACAAGTTACATATGAAATTTATTTTTATGATATAATAAGTTAAGAAAGTCTTAAGTAAGCATTCCATGAAATATATTTTTTTTAAATGTCATTTTAAGCCAGCTTATTTTAAAATTATCCAAAATGACGAACTCCTATATAAAATTTTGTATTAGTTCTATATTGAATTAATGTAATAATAAGCCATTTATCTAATTAGTAAATTTGATTTTAAAGAAAGAAAGAGTAATGGTATTAATAAAATATAATTATATATGTTAATTGGTTTCAGAGTTCTTATTAAAAATATTGTTGTATTTTTCTTAATTCTATTGTTTTAAATGATCATCGTCATCATCGCTCGCAGATATTAAGAATCATCATTCGTAAATATTGAGCAATCACTTGCAAATATTAAGCGCTCGCAAAATGTTAAGTAAACTAGAATGTTGATTTACCTTTAAGTATTTAGGGATTAAGCTTGATAATAACCAAATTTTAATAATGATAGTTCAACAATAGAAATCTAAAATTATGTTGTGTCCATGAGTTTTGATCTTCCTCATCAAAGATGGATATATTATTGATTAAAACACTGTTTCAAATAATACTATACATGAGTTATGATCGCCATCATCATTAATAAATTATAATCATTAAATCTAATGTTTAACATAATTAATATATTTAGTAAATAAGGATTTATAGAAAGTTGAATATCGTGCATAGAGAGTCGTGATGATTATTCATCATCACTATCAAAGTATTTTAGTAAATAACCATAAACTTATATAAATGCTAGTGAATGTAATATTTAAATCCCATTTTGACAAGGGATGATTTTAAGAAAGTGCTTATGAGTTTATAAAGATAAATTTATTGTTGTGAGTTCAGTATAAAGCTATGGCTGGTATCATCATCACTATTATCATTATTATTATTATGATATCATCACCATCATCATCATTATTATCATCATTATTACCTTTATATTGTGATAAATAATCTAGTTAATGGCCATCAATATCAATAATGGTCATCACGATGCTTGTTTAGAAGCCATTAATGGGATTATACTTGTCTGTTCATCAATATACATAAACTGAGCTAGCAATGTCTATAAGAGTCTTGATTTACATAAATTTTTGGTGATATGGGAATCTTATGATTTTATTGACATGAGTAAAATATAAGAGTGTCATTTTTTTTCATTAGTCATCCAAGTCATGTGTGATAAAAATGTACCGAATGAGTTTGAACTCAGTACACTCTAAACAGATATTTATCTAGATTTAAAACAATCTAGTGGCGCTCGTGGGAAAACACATATACTTAGCTAAACTGAATAAAAGGTGATCCCATCCCTTTTCCAACTTATTAACTTTGTGTAATATGTTTTATGAGTTGTCATGAATAGCACCAGTGTGTGCTTGTGACCATGAATGGTTGTATATACATGGAAAGAGGAATGAGAAGGATTCTTGGTTAAAAAAACCTAGTATTGGAGATAAGCGAAATGCACTCCAGGGATCTCACAGTGGGTAATTTTATTCAGTTGCTATATTTAATATTATTTTATTTGATGACAATGGCCAGTATGTTTTATTGTTCAAATGACTTCCCCAATATCTAAATATTTTAAATCTTTAATGATGATAGTTTTAATTTTCATTGTTGTTATTTTAAGTATTGAGTAATGAGATAATTTATTTATTTCATTATTAGCGTAACAGAATTAATGTTTAGGATAGTTGCAAATGGGCTATAATGTTATATTTAATTAATTAGAAATAGACACCCAGATAGAGCATGATATGCATATATTCTTATTTATATGTTAGCATCATCCTTATTTAATTATAAATTGTATTTTAGCTAACACAGTGAATTCATTTCTCATTTAATTTACTCGGTTAAAAATGATGAACCGATAGAGCATGTCATATATCCTATTTAGTGTTTACTTATTGAATTATAGCAACTATCATTTTATCACTTATCAATATATAGATTGTAATCAGTTATAAAGTAACAGTCTTCTAACAGCTTTTTTATCACTCATCATTACATTATTTATTCATACAGTTACAAATGACAGATTATAAACATCTTATTATAATAATTAATAATTTCATCTATATATATATATTTATATCTGTTACAATATATATTATTTTCTTGAATATTTTATTTTGAATCTGTTAATAATATTATTGTAATTTTTCTTTTTTTTTTTTTTTTGCAAATTTTGATTCTATAGATAAAAATGCTAATGAAGAGAATTGTTTTTAACCAAAGCTGATTTCACATTAATATGACCAGAACATTGCAAAATATTTTTGTATGTATGTTGTAGTTAGCTGCAAAATTTGTGCTGTCGCAAAACCAGTATATGTGGTAGTTATTGTAAGGCATATAAATTACAGAGTTTTGCCAAAAATAAAAAAGGATAGTTATATTCAGCAAGTAATAAAATGTATATATTTTTTGATTTTCGTAAAAAAGCACAGATCCTGGAGTCTTGATAAATATGGTTCATGTGTCATTACACCATTAACACTGTCCTTGTGATGACTCTGGGTAGATTGGTGGACTCTGTAACTCAAGATTTATGAATTGCAGTCCATATCTCTCATTGCTGTGAACTATTTATTAACTCCTAAGCAAAAAAATTTTCAATTGTTATTTATTATCCAATAACAATATAATTACAAATAAAATAGATATAATGAGGCGAATGTTTATATCACATTACCTAATTTTTCTCAAGTCACAACTTCATTTTATAATATCTAAGTAGTATGCAACTGCTACATTATTTTAATTTTATATTTATTATTAAATTCAAAAACTGTTTTGCTTTTTTTACTAATTTTATTGCTAAATATTTTTCACTAATTAAAAATAATCACTTTTTCTTAAAAACAATTAAATGATTTATTACTCAGGGATTCAATAAAAAATTTAAATAATCGCAGGTTACAGAATTAGCCATGATTCATGAATATTGAGCTTCAGAATATGCCATTCAACCAATGCATCAAACCATACAGTCTTTTTAATCAATAATTTTCTCTAATAAAAAAAATTGAATATTTCTCAACTTAGCATATTCTATTGCAAATTATACTATTAATGCTTATCTTTACGTTTTGGAAAACAATATTTCCCTTACTTCCATACGGAGTTTAACAATAGTACTTTGGCACATTTCAGCATAATGGAAATTAAAAAATATATTTATTAAAAATCTGCCATAGCATATACTTAAAATAATATAAAATATTTAATATGTTTAAAGATGTTAGTATTTTAATATTTGTTAAATAATCATGGGGATAGACTTTAAAACTCTTTCATTTATCAAAAAGCAGTATTACAATCACTAGTAAAATAATGCAGAAAAAAAAAGTAATGAAAATTTTTATAATAAAAATTTCTTATAAAAATAATTGCAATCAAAAAAAACATGACAATCTCTGTAAAACACTTTGTGACATTCTGCAGATCATGATACATAAGTTAAGAATCCAGAATCTAGATAATAAGTAGGGCAATCATGAAATAACACATAAGCAAAATTTATAGTTTATTACGTTATGACTTTATTTTAACATCTCAAGTTGTACAACAAATTCCAGTAAAGGCCCTCCCTTACAAATCCTTCATAGATTATTACACACATACCTACAATATTTTTAAATGTCCAAAGTACTAATAATGAATAAAATTTATAATCTATTAAAAGTAGCTTTTGATTCTGGTGTAATAAGCTTGAGTAATCAATGACTATCAGATGATATGCATTTAAATCAATATTATCAAATTATCTTCCGGCTTTATTTTTATAGATGAGGATTTGGCATTCAAAGTTAAAAGTAACGTAGTTAAGCATATAGCAATCGTTATCTTTAATTCCATTTTACTATTCATGCTAAAACCTGAAATTCAAAAAAATCTTAAGTTTTGCCCTCCAAGACAATTTGTTTGAACGGTTGTAAAGATTTAACTACTATTTTTAACTTTAAATCCCAGAAACTGGTCTAGGAATGGAGATAATCATTGACATGCAAGTTTATTGTATAAAGCACTATAATAGAGAGTTGTTCTTGGTTTATCACAACTGTATAAGCCATAAAAATTACCACATGACATTATCTTACATGTTGCTGATTTAGGAGAATATATTTCTTTTTCACCAACTTTCAGTAAGCGTTAGTAATTAAAAAGCTTAAAAATTAGTCGAGGAATATTGGATAGGATAGCACAGAATAGAGATTTATTAAGCATTATAATTCGGCATATATTAATTATTAAAGCTTATAGTAGTTGGCATAAAGATGGTGCAAGAAAAATATTGTATTAGCTAAAGAATCAAGGGGTAAGTCAGTACTTTAAGTACATGTTTGCATTTTATAATCAATGTATTTATAATTCTTTGAAAATCCCAATTATCTTAAGATTCTAAATTTCCAGCTAAGAATAGATATATAGCTATTTTTATTGAACAATATTTATTAGTTACCTGAATTTGTTATGATTGATTTGTTGAAAAATCTTTGTTTAAAAAATCTAAGCCATCTGAAACAAAAATTTGCTTTACTAAAATATGAACACCAGATCACAGCTTATTAGATGAATTCACTAATTACTGCACTACTAGGTCCATTAAAAGTTTAAAAAAATATACGATTAAATGTATATAGCAAAAACAGGCAAACTGTAGTCAGAAGGGTCTCATGCCATTATTTATAACTTCCTGTATGCCATATTAAATGCTAAGAATAATTTAAGAACTATAAATTAAAACTAATTTATTTGTATTGGGTTTCTAATATCAAATGTAATTAATATTTACAAGTTTGCACATTTGTATATATGTGTATAAATAAATCTAATTTTTAATGCACATTCAGTATTTTTTAATGATATTACTTATTTTATGTTAAAGGTTGAACTGTAATTATTGAGAACGCAATATTAAAATGAACTCTAAAATAAAATCATATATATTACTGTGCATTATCACCATCATTAGCAGACTTGCAGCAAGTATGACCATTCCAACTCAAAGAGAAAAAAAAAGATAAGACAAAAAAAATAATGAGTTTTGTGATGAGTACACAAACCAATCTGTGACTCACAAATACAATACACTGGTTCATTAGTATACTTATTTGATATTTTTGTAATGCTGTCTTATATCTTCTGCAGAATGTAAAATATTTTAACTCTTTATCTAATCACAACTCTCCATTTTTTACCATGTCTTCCTGACAAAACCAATCAATATTGCATTTCTTTAGAATGTATATGAGAACATCTTTATAATGTAAATAGGGTCTGACGTTTATGCGTCAAACAAATGAGAAATTTAGACAGATTGCTTGAATTAAAATATTAGTTTAATTTCCAGCAAAATTCAATTACGTACATAACTGTTACATACGTCAGTAAAGCACTTCTTTAAGGTTGGGTATCATAGGTCTGCCCGTTAGGAACACTGTAGTTCAAACAAAACATCTCTAATTCCATAAATACCTCTCCTTATATGGTTTGCTAAGGGAGCCCTTCACTAGTCCCCATGGGTTTTGATTCATCCCCAATTTCACTTTATATAAGGTGAGGCATTTTGGTGGTAAATTTTACTTAAACCTTCACACCATATATGGTTATTTTCTACATGACATCATTACATTAGATAATTATTTAGATAATTCCAATATTATTTAGTTATACACTTCTAATATTATTTATATAATAAATTTCAAACAATCCTAATTAACTTATCCGTGTCACCACAAGGTCTGTCTTTCAAAACACTTTTTAGTGTCTTGCAGTATTCATATATTTTATATGCCACCAATAGATGATTTACTCCAATTCCCTTATTCATTTTCTAACTTGCTGGATGTGATACCACAGAACTCAAATTATAATATATAAAGGAGAATAATGAGGGGGAAAGACAAAAGAATTATATTTTAACATACTTTAAAATTTTAGAGCCTGATCTTTAAGTAGCAATATCTCATGAAGTCTACTATTAGAAAAATATTGGATAGATCTGAGTTTTTAAATTTATTGAGGAAAGAAAAGTTTACTAATAATGCAAGCCATTTATAAGCTGTTAACTTCTGTTTGATCTATAAAGATAAGCATAAAGCAAAAAAAAAAAAAAAATAGACAATTTGAGTTTGATACATATGTGGATACTAAACATCAACATATATAAAAAAGATAATCACATTGGTATATTGCTTGAGAGTTCATACAAAGTTTGTGCATCAAAAGTGACAGAGTTGAGTTACAAACTACTGACTTTACGTTCTAAAATCTATCACTCTATCATTGCACTAAATACAGTATACATTTCTTTCTTTCAATAGCCAAAGAAAAGTCCTATATGGTTTGGTACAATAGTATAGTGTCAAATTCAAGAGAAAAAGAAACCTGAATGAAAACTCAACTTGTCTTTCTGGTGCTCAAATGTCACATGATTTTTTGAATAACTAAACATTCATTAAAAGTTTTACAAATTAGGTTTAAACCAGATAGACAAATAGATATAAAATCTACTTAATATTGTCTATAACAGATGCAATAAATGGTTAAAATATGTTAGCCCAGAGATTAACAAAAATATCTTACCTTTATTTTCAATTGTGATGCTTTTACTGTCTTTTAACACTCCTTCTATATTAATTGTGACACCTGCAACTTTTAAATTTTCTTGAATGGCTGCTTGTCCCCCTTGGTATAAATAAAAATCAGAAGAAAGTTCGTTTCCTCCCAAATTAAAGACCTGATTGTTTCTAACATGAATTCTTCCACTGTTGTCCCCCTTAACACTACCGATCTTTATATTTACTAAAGAGTTTGAATTGTTTAAATTGACAAATGCTAATTCACTACCACCGTACAAATGTAACTCATCAATAGTAAGTTCTTCTGTAAAATTGTGATTTATATTCTCAGCAGTAGGTTCTATTTCTGAAGGTTGGAGCCAGATGACTGATGATACAGAATTTAGATCAATAGTGGATGATAGAAAATTGTGCCCATGATGCCGATGTCTTCCTAAATTGTTAATGTATAAAGTACGATTGGTTAGTTCTCCAGTTATATTAGAATTGTGAGTAATTTGAGCATCAGAGCTAGCTGCATCTGTAAATGTCTGGTTATTGTTAGGCATTTTATGAAAATATGCAGTGCCTGGTCCTCCAGAGTCATAATGGCTTTCTCCACCAGCAACTTTTATATCACCTGTAAAGAAATAATTTCATTAGAATTTTAAGGATAAACACATAAAATTAAAAAAAGATGTTTTTACATTACCAATAAAGCTGTTATATTTATAATAAACTGCAATTCGTCCTCCAGAGCCACCACCAGCTGGCATGTCTTTTGCTTTCAGCCAACCATTTCCACCAGAAACATCAATTTGACCATTACCATCAAAGTAATTTGAATGAATCCAAATACTACCCCCAGAGCCTCCACCAGATCTTGGAGAATTCGCATTACCACCTTGAGAAGAAACTCTACCATCTACAACCAACATATCAGTAGCATTTAGTAATAATCGCCCACCACCTGAACCAGATGTGAAGGGAAACAAACCAACACCACCACTTGAACCAAAAGTTTGTGGAGTCAAAAATGATCCATATGGACTTCCTACAATATTTTGGCTGAATCCTCTTCCTCCACTACTTGCGTGTCCAGCTCCTGATGCTCCAAATAGACTATTTTTCCCAGATTTTTTCCCTATAAAACAATTACATATATAATTAATATGAAGATTTTCTTGGATAAAATATATGAATATAATTTTTGGGTTTTTTTTATTTGTGTGTATTATGTGGTTTTCTTGTTGTTACACAATGTTTCATAAGGATCTTACCTGCCATTAATTGGTTTGAGTCCAATATAGCTGTTGCTAGAGCTGTTTTACTTCTGAATACACCTACTTAGCATGGCAAGTGAGATTCTGCTGAATCATTGGTGCCATAATAATAATAGCAATCAATCACACACTCATGCTGAATTCTTAAGTTATATACATACACACATATAACATCAATATATGTAGAATCAGATTCACTTATCTTAAAATTTAGTTAATTCTTTTTTATTATTCTTTTAACCATCAAAATATAAATAATATAAAAATTTTATAATATTTTACATTATTAAAAAAAAGTAATTCAATTGTAAATTAAGTAGGCAAATATAATTATAATTAATATTTCATTTATATTTAATATAAAATATTCCTTGATTATTATTATTAGTAAAAAAAAAATGAATGGTTTTATTTCTAGGGAATTGATAAAAAGTTTAATTAACAGAAATCACAGAACTGGGTGGTGATTCATGAACTTTGAGGTCCAGAATCTGCCACTCTATCACAGCATTAAAGCCACAAATACAATTATTGTTTTATTGAGTTTAAATTGATTGTAATTCTTTCTGAAATACATAAAGTTAAGCTGAAGTTATAAGTAAAAGCTTTGTGATTTCTTAGGCAGAAGCTTTGAACCCTAAGTCCTCACGGATAAAAAGTTAAAGTCAGAAACTGCTTTGGCAATGAATTAAATTGAATATTCATTTGATAACTAATGATTACTCAAGTAAACAAGAGATGGTGCTACAATAGAGGACAGTTTTTATTTATAATACAGTAGTAATATGAAAAACAGTGTTGTTAATATAAAAAAAAAAGGAAATGATAGAATGTGAATGTAAAATTCATGTTTTTTTTTTTTTACCAGTAAAGTTTAAATCATTTTAGCAATAAATAGTCATATTTTCTGCATTCTGTATTTTAATGATCTCTCTTTCTCAACTTAATAATAGTTAGCAAAAAGAGTCTATGCACTGCATTTGATTATAGAAGACCCAAGTACAAATATATTTATAGAAAATGACTTCATGGCACTATGGTAGTAATCCGTCAGTTAAGCCATATGATTTGGATTCAAATCCAAGACATAAAATTGGAAATATTTTTTATGTTTCATCAGGATAGTGATATTTCCCCTCCAAAAAATTGGTCACTGCAAATTCAAATAATTATTCAATATTGATCAATAAATGGATATATAACTATTCTTAGCAAAATGGCAAAATAAGAATGGGAAAACATTTTAATCCTCTTCATATGAAAAATGGCAACTTTGGGTTCGTAATGTCTTCTTCTTTATTGTTTCTCTTTGAGAGAATGCTTAAGAAGTCTCATCATGCAGTGGGAGTGTTTCATTTTTTTTTTTTTTCGAATATATGGATAAACTATTCAATTTTTTAAAATTATGAATCACTCTCATGTTAATTAAATGTTTTTGTAATTTTAAAAATTGATGGAAATAACAATTAATTAATAATAAATTTATTTTATAGTATGTGTTGAAATCAATGCATCTAGAAAATCTTATAATAATATTATTATAGAATATTTCTTTCATCTACTTTCTTTAATATATTCATCACTGATCTTTTAGATTAAAAAATCAGGAGATTCATTTATGCTGATGCCACGCTTTGCCTTTACAAGAAACAATCATTTCAAAAATAGAAAAGTCTTTTGTTAAGGATATCAAAAGTATGGAAAACATTTTCAGTGACTGAGACCTTATTCATATTTCAACAAAGACTGAGTTTAATTTTCATTTAAAAAAAACAAAAAACATTTTGCATTCTGAACATAATCATTTGCATCAATTGAGAAAAATACAGTCCTGTATTTTGCTATTTGAGAGTAAATTGGATCATGATATAACTTTTTTTCCCCATTGATCTAATGTTAGAA
This sequence comes from Epiperipatus broadwayi, assembly GCA_028023455.1. Lineage (NCBI taxonomy): Eukaryota > Metazoa > Onychophora > Udeonychophora > Euonychophora > Peripatidae > Epiperipatus > Epiperipatus broadwayi. The sequence goes on from JAQFVV010000214.1 coordinate 1,418,733, forward strand.
ATAAAATAATTTCTAGGGATGACATCTTGGAAAATTTGGATGGCACCACTTGGGGTTATAGTGTTTCTTATTCCGTTGGTGAAAATTGTGGCCTGTTTGGAGAAAAAGTTATCTGTTAAACTTCTGGATACACAATTAAGTATTATCATGAGGAATATTGCTAGAATGCTTAAGTCTAGTCTTTTGCAGTTGCTTTCTCTTCTTTCACCTATTCTCCCATCAGATATCAGAAGAGGTCTTCCAAAAATATATAAAAAGCTGTTAAGTAAATCAGACTTGCCAATAACTCAAAATGTAGTTTACCAACTAAGATTCATTTCAAATCACAAGATCTCTTTTTTTAAATGTTTAGCCAAGAATCTACAGTCAAAGAATTCTGGCATAAAAAATAAAATCTTACAATATTCCAAACAACTTTCTTTTTTCCAAATTCAACAACAAAAACAGCGGCATTTGGTCTTTCTAGATATAATTAGATTCTCAATAATATATTCTGGGCAAGCTAAGGCCTATGTGCTCATCTGCTTCATAACAGAATTTACTATCTGATCTGTGTAAATGTAATGAAACACAAACAATTAACGATTAGTTAGAATTCACAATATCAATAAAGTCACTAGTGAATCTAATTTCTAATTGGATTCTTTATGATAATTTAGCAATAGTTACACTATCTACAAAAATCCATAAGCTAAATAAATCAATCAAATATATAAAAAACAAATATGTTTAAGAACATTACAGAATCAATAAATATGTGAAAAAAAAATGAAATAAACTTATTTGGGTTATATGATGTATTATTATTTTGTTTACATTTCTGACGTGCCAATGAAATAACATTCATCTTTATCAAGACTAAGGTTTTAATGAAGAATTGTTGTCTTAAATAATAATGAGATTGAGAGTGAATTAAAAAATGATCATTCATTTATATGTTTGCAAGTTGATTACTCAGAAAAGATTAATAACATTTTTTTTTACCACTTTCAGTTTACAATTAGTTGATTATAGAAAAGATAAAAATAATCACTTTCTATAAGGCTGGAATACGGTGTTGTTCATCAAATTTGTTTAAACTGTTTGGTCTTTTTAATATTTAATAGACTCTCTCATGCTTCTTAACTCATATTTTTTCAGATTAGCTAGTAATTTAGGATTATCAAAGTCAGCTGTCTGACCAATATGTAAATGATGTAATATAAAAGTTGATGTAATCAACTTTTGATTGAAGGCATTTTTATGCAACCTAACTCTGATGCTAATACGTATATTCAAACTTTAGCCTCGACATGGTTGAATGTTATTTCATTGAAACATCGGAAATTTAAACAAAAGAATAATACATGGTATAACTCAAAGAAGACTTTATCCCCCCCTTCCCATATAATCGTGAAAATATTCGTTATAATACAATTTACTATTAATATTCTTATGAAATAAAAATTTGCTTAATGTTGCTTTTTTAAATTTTAATTTACATTGACCCTTTTCTCTATATTCTTCTTTCACTAACATTTTTTTAAAAAAAAAAAAACTTGAATATTATCTAAGCACACAATGTAGTGCAGTCAGAGAATGGCAATTTGGGATTTAAAGATTACAAGATCTATTTTTAGCTGAATAACATAGATAACAAAATAAACTGCTGAATAACATAGATAACAAAATAAACTCAATCAAGCGTTGGTGGCTTAGCAGTTAGCATACCCCTTCAAGTAGCTGGCCCGGGTTTGCTTCCCGGTCAACGCTTTGACATATGAAAAAAAACTCATTTCAAACCAACTGAATGAATTGTTTAATGAATCAATCTGCCTGCAGAATTCTTCAAAGTTTCATGATCTCTCAAACCACCAAGTATATATTTCACAATATAATGCAAACACTAAAATCATTTCCATTTTTGTAAACTTTCAAACAATTGTTTATGCATTTTTCTGCATTTAATATATGATTTCACTGGTTTCAAAATCACTACTATATAAATACACATTTTTAAATTTTTTTTTTTTATGGATCCATCATTTTTTGAACCGTTGTTTTTCTTCACGTTTCATTGACAAATCATTATATCAAAGCAAAATTTTTCTGTCTGGATAGTTTTCTTTATAATTTGAAATTCCAAAAATTAACTTTCATAAATTATTATTATAAATAATAAATTGAAAATATTAGTGAAACAACACATCTGCTGTGAAAACAAATTCTTCTTTACTTATATAATTATCAAAAAAAAGAAAACAAGTAAACAAAAAATAAAAATATTAAAATTTGTAGATTAATTAGAAAAATATTAAATTTTATGCATGCACATTTCTTACCAGTGGAAAAATACCATGTTTTTATTTTGCTATCATAGTATTTCTTTGCCTTTTCTAAAATTACAAATAGTCATTTGTAATGGCTTTGAAGCACAGCAATTCTGACAAAAATCAGAATTTATCAAGTGCTTTATATATATAAAACATATTCCTGATGTCTGCCATTTGTATAAGAATTAATCATTAATTCATAAAATGGTTAAAAGAGAAAAATAAATTGTTGACACTATTATTTGTATTCGTGAATTTATTCACAATATTGATCAAAACTAAAAAGCTCTGAATTTGTGAATGAAAAATCTAAATGGAAAAAGGTTCAGCAAGTTGTGCTGACATTTCCAATAAAATTAAAAAAATTATCAACGATAGCTTTTCTGACATATTGATGGCAACAAACAGTCAATTGTTTTGTTTCATTATCATTATTATCCACTTTTATACAAAAATAAAGAAAAATACAGTAAGTGTTATTTATTTTATAATTTGGTGGGACATGATAGAGTGAACATAATATAGCAGTGTATACATATATAAATATACACTTTCTGTATTTATTATTCTTTTTTATCATAACTGAAGTGTTATTCTTTATTATTTTTGTTGATAATCTTAATTTGTATTTACAGTGCAAATTTTTAATTTAAATTGATTATATCTAAAAGTATGTATATATTAAAAACATGTGTCATAAGCATATATATGAGTATGGTAAAATGTGTTATACATGTAGAACAATACCTGTACATAAAGATTATATATTAGTAGAATACTGTATTATCTACCAGGCACAGACCTGTGTTATAGGTGTGGAGTCTAAAAGATTCACAACCAAAACAAATACTGCATCACTACATAAACATTTATTTTATTTTTTTCAGATATTTAAATTATTTTCTGATTTAATATTACTTCTAGACTTTAAATAGAAGCAAATTCCAATTTGTCATGGTTTGTGTAAAAAGTATTATCTTCATACATGACATATATAGTTCAATTTTAATGCAAATAAAAATCTATATTATTACTTGCCTTCCACTATAAAATAACAGACTAAACACTCTCATACAATATTGTGTTCAATTGAACTAGAAATATGAATAACTATCAGTAACGATCTAATAATAGCTCAAACTTGATATACAGTATTTAAATTGATACTGGTATGTCATTTAAGATATACAAGAGTCTAGATGCTATACCTATATGTCATTTTAAGATGTATTACTAACTGAAAGTGATGCATTAAATCCCTTTGTGAAATATGAAAAAGTATATTGAATGATATCTATGTATCATTTTAAATTAATCAAGGATCATGAAATATATGCATATTAGTTTAAGTTATATAAGTATCATATGAATTAGGATCTGTATAACACTTCAAGTTAAACTAATATCTTAAAGTAGTGTATGAATACCATATTAATATACATAAGTATTATGAAGTGGTACTTATATATTACCTAAAGTTTTATAAGCATCTTCAGTGATAATTGTACATCACTTGGGATCTCACTTTGAGATATATTAAGTATTTTAAAGTTTGAATATTTTCACATATAATCATAAATATATACTGTGCTTAGATCAGGAGTGTAATATTAAAAACAAGATGTTTAAATCTTTGACACCCCTCATGGGACTGTTAACTTGAAATGCTTTTATAATATGAAAGGATTGGTCTATCATTTTATACTAGATAGTAGTTAATAAATTCTGTTATAGTTTACTGATATATTTTATAGTTGTATTTAATATTTACTACATATATTTAAGATATCAGGGATAATATTTATCAGTTCATGTAAGACTGAAAATAACATTATTGTCTATGCCTTGTCCCATTACCACATTAAATATGGTATACACATAAGATTATGTCTTAATATGTTCACATTATGAAAACAAAAAAGATTGCATTATGATACTTACATAATAAATCCTGACAGCTTATTCTAGAATGAAAACTCTCATAGACCACACTACACTATTTAACCAAAATACGTATAGTATAAGATAAATAGCCAGCTATTTTGCATTTAATGATAATTAATTTGCAATCATCATCATCCAACTGAGTAATTAATTTGATGAGGAGAGACAATGTGAGTGAACCACTTCCAGACTATTCATCTCTTGGTTTTTATGTATGATTTTAATATAGTGCTAAACCAATCCATGCTGTGATTTTATTCATCCATGTCAGTCTTGGTCATCCATTTTTTTCCCAATCCAATTCCAATCATAACATTCATTATCAGTGTGTCTACTTATCTCATCAATTTTCTAAAATAGTATAGTTATTCTCCAATAGTAATAGTCTTTGTGGATTTGCATTCACCTACATATAATAAAATGTACTAAAACCTGATTACAGTTTGTTTCTATTTAAAATGCATTTACTACTTATTACATGTGAAATAGCTTGCAAGAACATTTTATGTATTCAAACATCTTGATGATGCAAGTGAAATTAAACTGTAAAGACATGAAAGTTTCAAAGTTATTCTGCTTCCAAAAACTCTTAATATTAATCAATATGAAAGAGACACAGGCCATAATATTATGCTTGAGGAGGCAAAAATCTTTATTATTATAAATGTATGATATTTAAAAGTTCTTTTAATATTAAAAGGTATCAGGAAATTAATAATTATAAACAAATCACTAAATCTCTAGTTTAAAAACATGTTAAGAAAAGAACAATTCTCCATTCTAGTGCCATCTAGTGCAAGCTTTGCTGATCAGTGAGTGATTATTGAGGCATGTAAAACATCTACATTTACTATTTAAAACTTCATTCTAAGACCAGTTTGTGACCCGATAATTATTCAATTAGTTTAAGTTGAATACAACATTAGGCTGATTTGAATTTTAAGATTTTTGTTTCCAACTTTATGTCACAAACCTTATTTATAAAAACAAAAGTCAGAACATAGTTTGATGATGTGGATTTAAATAATAAAAATAGGGATTTTATATGCATCTGGAAATCACTGATTACTCATGCTTACACTAGGTGGTATCAGTGTGGAGGTATGATTTTTTAAAATTGGAAATTATTTTACTAAAAAATATCAATTACCATTTCCACTTGATGAAAAGGGTTCTGACTGTTCAGCTGACAGATGAGCATCTGCTTCAATAGTGATGTTAGAATAATGAAGTTCCAAATTATAAGAAGAAAACTAAAACAATGAGTGGTTGATTAATAGAAATATTATTACAATGATTATATAAATAACTATAATATACAATATTTTTTCTGACATATAATAATAAGCATGTGATGATAGAACTGGTCAATGTCATCATCATCAGTAATTGCTCCTTCAAGACATTTTATTATTCTAATTCCAGAAAAAAATAGGCAGACAAAGAATAACTAATTGAAAGACTAATAAAAAATGAAAAAGTTGAAATCAGAATTTCCAAACACCCAATATAGTTGTGCTCTTTGTGATTTAATGCAATATAAATTGGTAGATTTGAAAAATAAAAAATTTATGGATTGCAGCCTGGTTTTGTCACTTTTAATGCTCAAAATTCATATGACTTCCTGTGCTTAAAAGTCATGAGCTTTGAAGAATACATCATTTAATTACCTACATTCCTATTGTCACAGTAGAACAAAGAGGTGACTGATATTATGAAAGACTATGAAAATTGTTTGTGTGCTCATTTAAGTGACAAAAAATAAAAAAAGGAAAAAAATGATAATAATGATTAATATATCATATATTTATATAAGTTGAAATATATTTTTTTTCATGAAATGTTAGTTTGATAAAGAATGGAAATAGAGAATATATCCATGTAAACATAGATAACTCAAGCTTTTGATGTTGCTAGTAAAGTATCGATTACAATTAATTGACAATCCTCCCAAGGCTAAAATAAATTTTCTCCATTAACCTATATTAGTAATTTTGTGGAGATTTATTGAATATATATATATTCTAACCCAATAAAAAAAAATTACCTCTGTTTTATTCTGTAATTATTTATTAGTTTAGTTTGCACTAATTTTCAGGTTGGAAATTAAGGCAACCCAAAATAAAGCAACATATCCATTAATTTGCCAATATGATCTAAAATACTTTTCATATAATACAATTGTACATTCAATTCTCTTAAGCCATGCCACGATTGTAATAACAACAATAATTGATCACTTATTAATTTAAAGAATAATTATAATAATATTAATCTCAGGGTTCTTTGTTTCATGTAAGGAAATGCTCGGCAGTATTGTGTTGTCGCATATGACTGGCATTCTGGTCGGCTATAGGAAACATTTATTTTACTTAAATTCAATGTGTCTTCATCTCTCATATCAACTGCTATATTATTTAAAGAGATGATAATTCTATTCAATAATGACGTATAATTTTGAATAACACAGCCTTTTTTTTTTTTTCAGAATCTCAGTCAGAATAATAAAAAGACAAGGGTGCTTTTTGTGTCCTTCCATCATCCATGACAACACAATAATATAACTAAGATTTATTACTTAGACAATTTAACTAAATGGGAATGGAATAATGTGCAACCAAAGTTAATGGTTTGGGAATAAATTCATTTTTTTTTTCTTTACAAAAAGGTGAATGTTTAGTCTTAAGTTTTCAACTCCATAAATAATTATCATTAAACTAAAATATAATGACATATTCCGATCTGCTCAACTTTATTTATCTGGTATATTAAGTTTTTAAGAATTTGGAATGATTTCGGACTCAAGAAAAGGTTTTGCAAATATTGTGCAAACACTTATATTTAGCATATAAAAACAAAAAAAATGAATCTACAACAAATTTTAACAAGACTATAATTTATTATTATCACAAAAAAAAATATATGAACATTTATTCAATAATCCCATAGTAATACAAAAATATAAAATATAACTGACATTAATCTGTATACTCTTTTGGTTATGGACTAGAGGTTACTACTTCTCCTGTATGCAATCATATGGATTGATTAACTAAAAGTACATTTCATTACCAATACATTGTTTATTAAATTTTGGTAACCTTGTAGAAGCTTTTATTCAAAATTATTGACTAACTATTTTTTTTTTTTTTAAATGATTAATCCAATCATATGCAATACGCAAAATATTAAATTTATTTCTAATACATTTACTTTATTTATGGTCTTTAATGGGATAACCTATTCTAATTATAGGCCAGTTATCAGAAGTTACACTTACCATCTTACATTTAACTTAATGCTAACTTAAGTTATGATACAAATTTTATTCATACGTATAATTTTAAATATGAGTATTATTTAATTACTAACCAGAATTAAATATTGCATTTGAATATTCCTTCAGTAAATAAGCGTTTTAAATTACGCAATTTTAATTACTTTCTCCATTGATTTACTTGTCAAATACTAGCAATATTTAGCAGCACAATACAGATATTGATCTTAGTTACTAACGCACTATTTATACTAAAGTGGATCTTGAGGAACTAACACCTCCAATATAACCTTTATCTTGCCCGAACTTTCAAAATTAAGCACAATAATCAACACCTTCCATGGTGGAGCTATCTTTATTTTCACATGAGGAATATGGAATAACCACGAAGGTCTGTAGAGTAATCTACTACATTAAAATATTTTGGTGGTTTCTTGCCTCTTACTTGGGCATACAACGAACACACACCAAATACAATCCTCTCCTGGGATTTAAACGAATGAAGCATACTAAATGCTAGATAAATTCTTGATCGTCCTATCTATGAGAATCGATCACTTGGGCTATAAACATACCCGAACATTATATTTAAAATCTTCCTCTCTTGGAAAACAAAGCTTTTGGGGAGATCATTTTTCATCCCACAAAATAAATACATTATAATTATTACCTATGCGAATATTAAGCATATACCAATGCTATATCTGGGCAGGATAAGTAAATACACTGATTATAATAAACTTATGTTACCGTGTATACTTTGATCAACATCTGAAATCAATGGACATCATAGAATAAAAGTATAATAATTTTAATTTTAATAAAGGAACATTCAAAAATAGTTGGTAGCATACTATCTTAAACTAAATAAAGTGGATGTGTTATTTAAGAATAATTAGGAATAAATTCCTCAATTAATACAGTATAAATTCGTTTCAAAACTTTAACAAGAAATATTTTGTTATAGCATTTTTTTTTTTTTTAGTTACTTCTGATAATTTTCAATATTTATTTTACCCCTTAAATATCTAAATATTTTTCTTTTACGTATCTAACATACAAAAATTTCTACCTACAATTGTATGTAATAATTAAAACATATTTTATAGATTTTTTTCTTTCGTGTTAAATATCAACTTAACCTATAATAATTATATTAAAACATACCTTTGTCATTACAAGGCTATTAAATATCACTTGACCATACAGACTTTAACCTATGTGATATAACAAAAAAATACATATCATTTATAACTTAGTTTTAAACAATCATTAATTAACAAGTGCATACTCTCTCATTAGAAAATGTTTTTCTGTTGAACAATTGGTCCAGGTGAAGAGCTTTATCCAGTCGTATTTCACGAAGCAAGTTTAAAAACAATAAACGCATGGTATTATTTCCTTTAAATAAAAGTTTTCTCTTATTTTGTGCGTTTAATAAATTAGGTAAAGAAAAATATAGCAGAATTGAAGATTAATTCTTACTTGAATTAAACTACTACAATTTTGGGATCCATAGAAAATAAAATATACATATTCTAACATAACGAACAGTTGACGATAGACGATAAACATACACAATATTTTTTTTTATTGACGATACGTACCATTCATATTAGCTAGCTTACTTATGGACGGAAATGCGCAATTTTTCCGAGATTATTCTGATAATAACTGCAGCTGATTTACATGTATAGGAAGTTTTAATAACTCCAACTGATGTGTAATATAATATATCATTTATTTTTATCATTAAGTCACTAAGATATTTGGTTTTGTTCATACTTTAGGAATTATAAATTTTTTTAACGGTAACTTCTCCGTAAGAATGCCCCTATATAACTTTTCCTATATTTACTCTGAGAAAGTTTATATTTTTTTTATTTTTTTTTTTTAAAAAATATACAGGTGCATAATTTAATCTTATTTATCATTATTATTATTTCCAGACAATTCTTGGTGAATAAAACATATTTTAACGTATGTAACTACATTACTTGTAAAGGCAGACAATATTGAGAAAGAGCGCGAAAATGTTTCTAGTTGATTTTCCTTGGTTTCAAAATATTTCTTTCAATTATTATTTTTTTTTTCTATACCAAGAAAATATCAATAAATGACATAAAGTTAATAAATAATTAATCTTTTCTTGGAAATCGCTTCTTTTCCTTAATTTAGATATAATATAATTTTTCGTGCTTCTTTTAGTTACATCTGTCATTTTTGAACTTTAGCGCGAGACAATAAACTTTTAAGTATAAAAGGTCTTTAAATAGGTAGATGGCAAAGAAAATCAGGATATCTTATCAAAAAAATTTAGCCACACATTATATTATTAAAATTTTACTTTGATTACATTTATTTCTGCAAAATAAAATGAAAAAAATTGAGTTACCAAATTTCAGCACTGTTCCTTCCTTGAAAACTAAAAGCAGACTATATTTTTTTTTCAAAAAAATGATCTTGACTTTAGCGACCTCTTCCAGAAAAATAATCATTTGATTATAACATAAACAAAAGAAAGGAAAAACTTATTACAATCATATAGTTTTCAGTATTATTTACCTGGATTACAAAGTAATTTGACAATATAAAAAAATAATAATAAATACATTAAATTAACAATCAGTGATGTATAATTCTTTAAACATTATTTTTTTTTTTTTTTTTTTTTACAAAAAGAAATTACCAGAAGTTATTGTGCTTTATGATAAGACACTCATCCACTCTCCCCTCTACCCATCCAAAATCAATTACTGTTTAGCTTTTATACCATATTAATTTGCTCTAATTATTAATATCTCAATTAAATTATTCATGTTCTCTCTTTAAAAATGACATTGAGTTATTAAATCTATTAGTTATTCACCCAAAACATGCCAAAGTGAGTGAATAGCATACTTTATTAATCAATTATTACTATTGTTATTTTATCTTTTTATTTCTTTAAAGAATAGCATTGTTTTCCTGCAGAAATAATGCCAAGTAAACCAAGTGTTGTGGAGATTTATTGAATATATATATATATATATAGAGAGAGAGAGAGAGATTTGCAACTGAATAATGAATGTCTCATGCTAGGAGTGACATTCCTCCAAATTTGTTAAGGATATATTTAAAGATATATTAGAAGAAAGTTTTTTGTTAAATGTAAATTAATTAATTATACTTACCAAATTTTCTGAGTGCATGGAACTAAATATTCATACTAATTTATCATAATTATTGATAAGCCAAACATTTCAATTTATTATGGAATATAGCTTTTTAAAATAGTTTATAAAATACATGATTGCTTGAAAAAATTAGTTTTATTATTAATTGCTATGAGTTACAGATGAGTAGCAATGGTTAGAAGTTTATAGTACAGAGAAAAGTTTAGTTGTTATCATATTCTTATAGTAATGACTGACTAAAAACCATATTGAATTATCTATTGATTAAATTCTTGTGATAAAATGATCTAAATCAGCGATCTTCAACCTTTTCACACCTGCAGACCGGTAAAAATAAGGAAAAGGTTTCGCGGACCGGCAAAAATAAGAATAAGGTTTCACAGACTGGCAGAAGTCTATAGATAAATTTTCTTAAAGATGTAAACTTCTTAGCCTTAGAGGAGCATAATTGTTATAACTGATGAAAACAACAATGTTAAATATACCAGTTATATATATGGAGTTTGTATAATAAAAAAACTTTTTTTTTTTAATTTTGATTTTTTTTAGAAAAGTAATAAAAAATTTAATTCTACCCCCCCTCCCCCATAAACATCTGTGATAACTAGAAAAACAAATTAATTTATGTATGATTGATTAGATTTTGTTTTCGTTCTGTTTCTTTTTTTTTAATTGGGTAAAAATGAGATAAATAAAAATTGTTTATATTAATTAAAAGTTTAAACTTTTATTATTTTGTTATTACAAACTTTTCTGCGGACTGGCAAAAAATTTATGCGGCCCGGCACCGGTCCATGGACCAAGGGTTGAAGAACCCTGATCTAAATAATGCCTTCGAAAAAAGCATTATCTCCATTTAAATATTAGCCCAATGAAGCCCTGCTGAAATGATCTTTCAACATTTCAAACATGGAAAGAAACTAGTTAATTTAATAACTTGAAAAAAATTTGGAGAATTTATCCTTCCTGGAATGCTCATAGAAAATTTGAATCTCACATATGTATACTGGAAGTCAACAAGCTTCTACCTTTACTGAAAACATAAAAAGGAAGAAAATAAGTGAAATGCATTCCACACCAGAAAACTTCTTTAAGTGTATACTAATTGATGGTTTCATTTCATAAAAATATCAAAAATAAAAAAAAGATAAACACATAGTATTTTAGTTGTATTTTTATATGGCTATGGGCTCACCATTGTCTCCCCTGATTAGCAATATTTACATGGAAGAACTTAAAACCTTAGCCATAAAAACTATTCCATATCCACCTAAAGTTTGGCTTCGCTATGTGGATGATACATTTGTTCTATGGCCACATGGTGAAGCACTGCTACAAAATTTCTGGAAACACATCAACAATATATCCCCTTCAATTAAATTCACAATAGAATCAAAACAAGAACAAAAATTGATATTCTTAGATGTTCTTGTGATAAGACTCCCTCGTGGCAAAATCAAAACTAGTTTACCGAAAATCTACACATACAGGAAAATATCTAACCTATGCATTCAATCACATTAGAAACACAAAACATGGAGTATACTATCACTATGGAACAAAGCAAAAGAAGTTTGTTCAGAAACCAGCGATTTGGAAAAATAAAAGACCTATAAAGAACAAACTCTTTTGAAAAATGGTTATCCATCAGCTGTTATTAAGAAAACTTTAAATAGACAAAAAGAACCATCAAGAGACAAGAGAATTATTGGTACTGCAGTGTACCCATATATTCCAAAATAGCAGACAAATTAAGGAAAATCTGCAATCAGTATAACATCAGAACAGTTTTCCAGACCCATACCACCCTACGAAGAATTCTAGCATCTACAAAGCCTAAACTTGAAATGATGAAAAGAAAAAACTGCATCTATGGAATACCGTGTGAATGTGGCAGAACATATATTGGCAAGACCAAGTCATCCCATTGAAAAGTGCTTGCAAGAACACAAACTGATGATTAAAAGAAACAGATGTGTCTAAGGTAGCAGAACATGTATGTGCCAATGAACATATGTTCAATTGGGAAAATACAAAAATATTGGATAGAGAAGAAAAGGTACAAAGAAGAAAATTTAAAGAAGCTGCTCATATGACAATGGCAAAAAATCCCATAAGCCAACCCAGTGTGACTATACATAATGTATGGAAACACTAATCAACTTTGCTCTTAGAAAAAAATGGAGAAATAAGGAGGAACCTCATAGATAAGTATGTGAGATTACTAAAGACTGTTGCCTTTGGCAAGATGGTTAGAGCATTACCTTAAAATTCAAAACTCAAAAATCTAAGGAACCAGGTTCAAATCCAGGCCAGCAACACATGAAGAAGAGGAAGACTAATACCTCTTGAAATGTTGTGCATATACTAACCTGTTTGATGTGCTATTACTAACAGTTGAATGTATTTGGAATATTTAAATAAAGTTAAATTTTTCTAAAGACATTCAATACATATATTAGATGATGTTCCTAGTCCAATATAAAAATACAACTAGAGCACCATCATCACAAACCTTCAGGAAAACACATAGTATTTTATTTTAAATCAAAATATATAAAATGCGCTAACACACACAAGCACACAAAGCTAAAAACAAATAAAGAAAAGTATATTTTATTTTATTTTTTTGTTTAAACTTTTTATTTAATTTTATTTTAAATAGAGGGATTTGAATTTACGATTTTAGCCTATATTTATCATCCACTTTATCTTAAACAGCTGATTCATATGACTACACACATGTGAAAAAGATAAATGATTCCTAATATGCATGTTTAGTGCAGAACCAGCACTCATTAGGTGGCCATATTATAATCTCCCTCACATATATACAGTCAGTGCTTGGCTTATAATAAAATAGCAATTCCTCAAATTAAGTGGACAGGCTTCATTGTTCTCATCCTTCCAACAATTCACTGTCCATTTCATTGAAAAAACAATGATGGAATGCTCAAAGTCCTTGGTGGATTTGATATTGTAGTCATACCTATATAGACATGAGAAGATTGAAGCTTGTCCATTAAAGTTTAATGAATTGCTATCTTAATATAAGCCAAATACTGATTATATATATGTGTGGGAGATTATGCGCTGCCAAACTGATGAGTGGTGGTTCTGCATGAAATACATATATTGGAGATCATTTATCTTTTTCATACATGCCTGGTGATGTGTATCAGTATTGAGTGAAGAATGAATATAGACTGAAAATCCTATGTTCACATCCCTTTATTTACTATAGTAAACATTCAGTATATTGAAGGTATAGGTTAATTAATTTTATTATATTAATAATAATTAATAATTGATTTATTGATTGGGAATTTATATGAAGTTTGAGCACTGAAAATGATAGAGCTGAGCTGTAATCCATTGACTTAAAGCTTAACAATCTGTCCTTACATTTTACCAAACTATGAAGAGCATTTTATCATATTTAATAAATTTTGAATACTAAATCAGATGTTTATTTATAATATGTCATTATATATATAAACCAATTCATAGAACAAAAAAATCTGAGAAGATTACTGAACTAATCTACAAGCAAAATTTCCATAGAATCATTAAATGAACTCATAAATACCAATCATCTTTTGTTATATCAGTCGATCTATTTTGTCAGATAAAGGATGATTACTTTATTAGACATTTTTTACAGGTTTAATGAATGATTCTATGGGACTCTTGCTTACATATTATTTCAGTAATGTGTTTGGACTTGTTTGTTTCTTAGTGATATATATTTGATTAGCTGTAAAATTATTTACTGCTCATTAAAACCATTAATATACATACATTAATAATATTTAAACCTATAAAAAGATGTTTTCCATTTTCAATTAAACCAAAATGAATTTAACAATTTAAATATGAATCAAATTGGTTTAGTAAATTAGATAATCATAATGGTTGATGATGATGAATGTATGAATATATTTATAGATTGGTTGCCATATCTATAGGGTATTTATCATATCAAATATGTATATTTGTTTTCTGTAGGGATATAAACATGGATGAAATATTATTTTAATTGTTATGTATATTCAGCATACATACTTAATGCTATTTTGATATTTTAAGATGGATAGTATATGTGCACATGATTATCCAATGTGAGTTAATATCATCTTCAGTCATTTTATTTCTTACTGGGTTATATTTTTGTAGCCCAGAAAGTTATACATAAAGGTGGCTATTATGGACATTCTGTGTAGCATTACAATATGGAATAAACACACGCACACTCCACCCATCTCTTCTATATACAGAAATAGCAGTATTATCTGACAACAATTAATTTTAAAATTGATGACAAAAAATATGGAGGTCATTGTCATTTTTACTTCCATTAAATCATTCATCATCAATAGTTGATCCATCAATTCAGATGCTTAATGCAGATTCATACTGAATATAATTGTCATTAGTGGAAATAATATATTTATAAAAATAAAGATCAAAGTTGCTCAAGCTATAGTCAGTGTCACAGTTGCCAAGTCATAAGGAAAAATTTGCCTATGGACCCATAAGGGTAAGAAGTCCATAAATGTGAAAATTTATTTTTACTAGCCAAAGAGTTTATAGTAACATACTTTCAAATTCTTAATGCATTAAGTTTATGTAATATTATTGGTATTAGCTTTCCTAATCAAAGGGCCTATTGTTGGTATGCACCTGAGGTCTTCAAAATGTATAAAAACTGAGTTGGTGTCAGAAATAGCTATGCAAGTGAGTTAACCTGGGTCTTAAACCATAGATTTTTTTTAAAATTTCAGATTAGCTTGAAAAGTATAAAGACATAAAAAATGCATTAAACCAAGCTTTGAATCCTAGTTTTCACTGACAGAGGCAAAACCTAGATATTGGTCAAATGGGAGATAAAGAAGTCATAATAGTATACTATTTGATATCCATTGATTAATCAAGATTAAAATAGCTATAGTATAGAGTGAAAATAATGTATAATTTAAATTTTTTCTCAAAGCAATGTGATAAACAGTGATTTGATGACTGTAAAAAAATCTTACCCAAAAAAATATTAAGTAATTTTCAGAATCATTAATACTAAAAGTGAATATATTTACTTATATATGATTTCTTACAGCTTTTCATATTTCCTGTAAAAGTTTAAAAGTTGAAAAATCTTTTGAAAAGTTAAAAATAATAAAAGATTAAAAAAAAAATTGTTGAAATATAAGAAGGCATCCAAGTAAGTGAACAAAAAGCGATTTTGCAAACAGGGAAGCTGGGATGAGAGCAAAGTCTTTGAAAAATTGAAAATAGTAAAAGATTTTTAAAAAAAATTGTTGATATAAGAAGGCATCCAAATAGTGTAAATAAAAGGTGAATTTGCAAACAGAAAGACTGGGAGGAGAGCAAGGACTTTAAAAACAGATGTATTTATTAATTTGCTCTATATGATTAATTGTCAATTTTAATCTAAATAAATGAGAAGGAAAGTTGAGAATTTTGATAGTAAGATTCAATTTTTGAAGCTACACTGCTGAGTATGGTAAAACTTAAGCATAAAATGAAAGTATTGGGACCATGATCCTTATGCCTTCACATATAAAGTCTGCCCCTCTACTACTGTGCCAAACCATGTAGGGCATCAGACATTTGTTTGGGCTAAATTATACATTTGCTAGAAATATAAATGACTAAGTTGAAATTACTTTAGTTTAGTCAAAATATGGATTATTTAATTCATTAAAAAAGCTTTTAATACTCGGAAAGCTTGATAGTGAATATTTAAAAGGATATCCATTGATGAATTGGGTGTTTTATTATAATAATAAATGCATCACTGAGCAGGCATGAAAATATGCAGATAAGAAATATCATTCATGCTAACCAGCAATCGATGATGATTTGACCAGCATTTAATTCTTAATAATAAAGAGTATAATAAAATTCAGTACTTCTACAGTAACAAAACCTATTAGTTTATCAGTACTTCCATGGTGTTTTGGTTTACCAGCTTGATACATTTACATATTCTCTTAGTATTGAATGATGAAATATCAAATTGATAAAAAATAAAATGACCCCCTATCTTAAAATTATTGATGACATGTGTATATTAAATATAAAAAAAAAAAACAATATATTTTGCAATGAAAATGTGCATTAAATAAAACAAAGCAAAAGCAATGGTGAATCAAGCACTTAGAGAGCACCAATCCCCTTCTTTTATTTCCTAAGTCATTTAGATTCTGCAGATGATGATGATGTTATTTTTTGCAAGCAATGCTTAAAACTTCATGAAATGTTGCAAGAGTTCTTAAATGAAAATAAGACAGTAAGACTAAAAATAAATGCTAAAAAGATTAAATTAATGTTCAACAGATTTTCTTCAAAGAAAAATATAAAAACTGATAATGATGAAGTAGAAAAAGTTAACAACTCCAAGTACTTTGATCAGATTATTAATTCAGGTGAAAAAATAATGAATAAAATTAATCATAGAATTACACTTGGATGGAGTGCTTTTGGTAGAAATAACGTTCATCTTAAAAGGAAATATGTCTTTGTGTTTGAAAAGGAAGATTTTTCAATAAATATGTTTAATCAGTTCTTAGCTATGAATCTGAAACTTGAAATTTAAAAAGGAAGAGTTTTAATAAATGTGTTTTATCAGTTCTTACTTATGAATCAGAGATGTGGACATTTAATAGAAGACCAATACAGAGACTGTATACCATTTAGTGAAGTATGGAGAGATGTATGTTAATAATAACAAGATGAAATCAAAAGTGAAATACATGGGTGAGAGAGCAAATAGGAATTAATGCACCAATGGAAGAATTAAAAGACTGAAATGGAATTGATCTTAACATATTGCTAGAAGATAATAGATGGATAATTGATGTCTTATATTGTATCTCTAAAGAGGTAAATCACTTAGAAAGAGACCACATGTAAGATGGATAGACAAAATAAGAAAGGTTGCTGATATGATATGGAGAATAGAGGCTAGAGATTGGAAAAATTGAATTAAACTTGGAGAGATCTTCATCCTGCAGTGGATCAATGAGTAAAAATGATGATGATGAATATTAAATTATTAATAAATAAAAAACACTGATCAATTAACCATTTGTTTAAAAATAAAGCTCAAATTTGTAGCCTTTTGCAATCAAAGATATTATAATCATAACAAATTACTGTTAATTATGGCATTTAAAATAAAATGCTGAGTTAAAAATTCAGCTTTTCTTTTTCTTTTAACTTTTTGTTAGCTCTGTTCTCAAATCTTCTCTTCATGACTAAATAAAATAAAAAAAGGTTAAGCAACTTAAAGTAAAAATAATAGTAAAATAATATTGAAATTTGCCCTTACAGTAATTTTAGCATTCGATGGCATCAACTAAAATGCAATGAATTTCATTGTTTTGAATAAGGTTTGCTGCAGATTCTAATAAAATAACTCATGATAACAATAAACATTACTTACTGTATACATAAACCAGGAATAAACACTTTTTTTTTCGATGAGAACCTAATTCAAATTTACCTGATATTGATGATAGCCATTGATTCAAAACAAAAATAGATAAAAATGATATAAAATTATTCACTGTTTCTATATTTAATATATCACAGCAAAATTACAATTATTAGTATTGCACTTATATTAAAAAAAGCAGGTGAAGAAATAGAAACATTTTTGGCAAAGTTATATATCAAATGTCTAAATGATAAAGATGTACCAGATGATTGGAAGAATGCAGTATTTATATTAATATTTAAAAAAGTAATAATGAAGACATTAGAAATTACAGAGCTATCAGCCTTTTATCAATTTTATACAAAAATTTTAGAGAATATAATCAAAAGAACAAGCTGGATTTAAGTGATTTTATTTCAGTAGATCATATCTAAGTATTGAGAGAAGTTATAGAAAGGACCAAAAGTTGCTATTATACTTTGGATTTGTAGGTTATGAAAAGGCATTTGATTTTATACACATTTCTTCAGTGATTAAAGCATTGGTCATCAAGATATAGATCCAGGATACTGTCATATTCTGAAGAATATTTATAAAAATGCAACAGCAACAATTATATTACAAAATGATACTAGGAAGGTTGACATTGAGAGGGATGTAAGATAGGATTGACTCCATATCTCCCAAAATTTTTACCACAATGCTGTAAAAAGTATTTTGTGGATTAAAATGGGAAGCTAAAGGTGTAAAAGGAAATGGAGATTATTTAAGTCATTTAGATTTTGCAGATGATGTAGTTGTTTTTGCAAATAATGCTTTAGAGCTGCAGGAAATGTTTCAGGAGTTACCAGATGAAAGTAGGACTAAAGATAAATATTAAAAAGACTAAAGTAATGTTCAATGGATTTTTTCAAAATATGAAAATTGAGATTGATTACGATGAGTTAGAAATTAACAACTACAAATACCTTGGTCAGATTATTACTATAGAAAGAAACATAATGGATGAAATTAATCATAGAATTAAACTGGGTTAGAGTGATTTTGGTAGAAATAACATAAAATTAAAAGAAATATGCCTATGTGTTTGAAAAGGCAGTTTTTTAATAAATGTGTTTTACCAATTCTTACTTATGGATCTGAGACTTGGACACTTAATAAAACAGCAATACAGAGACTCCAGACCACTCAAAGATGTACGAAGAGATGCATGTTAGGAATAAAAAGAAAAGATCAAAAATGCTATATATGGCTAAGAGAACAAACAGGTATACTGACATAATTTAAAGAATTAAAAGACTGAAGTGGAGTTGGCCTGAACATATTGCTAGAAGAGATGATAATAGATGGATAATTGTAATATTAAACTGGATGCCAAGAGATTGTAAAAGACCCAGAAAGAGACCACATGTGATATGGATGAATGAAATAAGAAAGTGTGCAGGGATGATGTGGAGAAGAGCGGCTAGAGATTGGAGAAGATAGATTGAACTTGGAGAGACTTTCATCCTGCAGTAAATTGATAATGGTTGCCAATGATGATGATAGTACATAATATACTTATTTGATAATGTAATGTTTCCTTTACAAAAAAGTACTAAAAACATCAAAAACACTGAAGACAAGCAATTAACTTTTTTTATTCATTCACCCAGCTTACAGATTACAAGAAAAAATCATTTGTATATTTGAGTTGATAGTAGACATGCAAACGAAAAAAATTTTTTAAATATTGCTTGTTATTTAAAACATATTTTCATAATTAAAAAGAAAATTTAATTGATCAATTATCTAGTAGAAAATTTTTTTTATTACACTATTTGCCATTAGACTTTGGCAAATTTCCTACATAAAGAGGATATCTGTGCCTGAAGTTTGCAGAATGTATCTCTTTTTGAAATTGTTAACTTCTAGAGACCACTGACAATCAAAGGCCCCAAGCATGTGCTTCTTGCATCTGAAAACTGATCCATCACTGGAAAAAGGTATTCCACATACATAATAAATATGAAATAAAAATAAGCATGAAATCAGTGTTTAATAAACTTTGGTAACTGGAAATTCAACAATAAATGTGGCCTTTTTATATCAACTTCAGTTTTACAATGTCAAATTATTGTTATTATGATAATTGTTTTTTTGTTGCTGAAATGGAATTCAATTTTATGCTTATTTTTGTTAGGCTTATATGAAATATAAAAAAAGAAGTAATCCATGCACAAAGTGCATATAGTTTATGATGATGTTTTAAGTAAAAGCAATAGATAGAAAATATAACACAAGTGTGAGGCCAAATGAAATTCCAAAAATAAAATCATTCACACAAACACACTTTTTATTACAAAATATATTACTTTTTTCACTTTACTTAGCATTCATTTGTAGCCATAAATTCAAAAATAAAGACCCCAAGCATGTACTTCTTGCACCTATAAAGTGATCTACCAACAACAAAAGGTATTCCATGCACATAATGCATATGAAATAAAACTCTAGTGGGCCTCATCTGCATTGCTAACCATCACAGAGATAATTACAATTAGAACAGTATTGACAAAGACTATCATTAAAGATGTACACATATCTATGAAAACCATGTCTTAAAACATTTTATTATCTGGTAAGGCTTTCTTTGTATTTAACTACAAAATATTAAATATAATGTTTATGTTTATTCAATTCAATATTTTGGACTTTTATTTATTTATTTTCTTTATATTATGGTAATTGCGAATGTATAAGCAATGACATTTTATTCATTTATTATAAATAAATTGTTATTAACTAATTTAGTTTGCTTTTTACTTTTGGAATTCATTCCAAATATATGCCATTAATATACCACCAACTCTGAAAAGCTATGCAATCCACTGGAAGATATATAGGAGTAATGAAAGTATATTGAAATAATGGATAATCAATGTTATTCAGATATCCAAAAGTAAACTTTCTATTTAGAAATTCTGGCGCCTAAAAATATTTATTTTAAATTGGATTTAAACAAGGAAATTAAAAATAGTTTTTGAATCATTATACTTAATATTTAGTTCTAAAGTTAATTCAATTATTAACATGAGAGCATTGGTTGTATTAAATGTATGTCTATATATTTGATTATATAAACTAATTCTTATTTGATTTTATATTTACCTTATTTTTTCAAACTGTTATATTTGGTCTCTACAGACTAGTGGAAGTCAATTATATATATGACAAAAACTAAACTTATCAAAACTGTATCTCTTTATGAGATAATTTCCTTAAAATATAAATAACAAAGTTTAGACATGAATAGTGAGTTTTGCTACATTATATATAATTACCTTAGCTCCACTGTGAATGGACAGTCTTTTCCCATGTATTATTGTGGGTTCATTATTTTGAGTACTGATTTCTAAACGTCCAGCATTTTGAACATTTAAATTATCAATTTTCAGCTGTGACTTGCCAGTGTGGTGAAATAAAAATTTGCATCCAGATTTCACAGTAGTATTTTTCATATTATTCAATGTACCTAAGTAAGCACAGAGAAAAATAATCAACATTAGTACTGAATAAAAAGTAATATTACTGTATGAATGATATCCATAGCAAAACTATAGTTACCTCTGAGGATAATATCTACATTTCTGCATTCAAAAATGTCTGGAAGTGTGATTTTGGATTTGGGATAAGCTAATAAAGAAAATGGGGCAATGCCATGTAAAGCATAAATGTGAAACTCTTGAGTGTCTTTAATTATAAGACTTCCAGATTCATCACCAGTCATCTTGGATGTCGTTAAAGAGGTATATGAATCAGTTACTTTCAGCTGACTTCCACCACTGATTTCTATCTAAAAATAATTAGCGAAGATAATTAAAAACATGTACATACATAAATTTGTATTTTATTATTTGTGCAGATAAACTTTTTTTGTTTCTGTAATTAATTTTTTCTTAGCAAGTTTCATGATATGGTACTGGAATTAAATTTTCCAATAACATGATGTATTATACGGTATTTGATTATGTACAATGTTATTTGCATTGGAATTTTAAAATAAATATTTCTAAATGAATGATAAATATAAAGATTAGTTTTCATTTTTATTACTAGATGGAAATGTTATCAATAAAAGATAAAGCCTTTTAGTTGAAATGTTAAACTGCAGAACTCAAATTGCCCAAAATGATGGTATTTGTCCACATTTTATTTATTAAGCAGAAACAATTATAAATATATTTTTTTATTATTTGAAAATAGTTTTTAATAATTTGAAAGATATTTTTTATTTAATATATATATTGTGTATTTATAATTATGTGATGTTTTTAGAAGGATTTAAACTTATGTTGTGGAAAGAAAACATAAAATGTTACATTATTTTAAAATAAATAAATAAAAAAAAGATAAATATTATTATTTTTTATTTCCTTAAATAAATGTATAGCTTTTACTATTTTTTCATTCTTTGTTTTGTTTAAGATTAATTTTTCCAATAATTTTGTTCAAAATAGGTTATTTTGGCAAAGCATTATTCAAACTAAAGACCACATATATAAAAAATTAACTATTGTAAAGTTAGCCTCAATTTGCTTAAAATTATTTTAGTTAAGAAAGGGTTAAATATATATAAATTGAAATTTTTTATTCCAATTATAATTTATTTCTATGTATTTTCATTTCAATTTCTATATATATACGAGTCATCTTCAGGTATTTTTTACATATGCTCACACATGCATATATAATGTGTAATCATAAGAGAATGCATTGATATAAATAACATAAGAAAAGTTTATCATTTCATGATTATATATATATAATCTTTTTTTCTTTTCTTTTTTTAATTTGCTATTTCACATTGCTAAAGAAATTTCATTTTAAAAATTGAAGTAAAATATTGAATCTACAGAAATAAAGAATATAAAACTAAAACAACTAATATGAAAATAAATCCATGGAATACATCAAGTGCAAGAAAAATGGGAATCTTGTGAATAATAATAATAATAATAGTAAAGTTGATCAAGATCCCTCTAGCTATGAAATAATTAAAAACCACACCATCTTTACAAGAGCCAATAATAAGAATAAAATAGATTCCTTTCTACTTTTTGTGCTTTTGATGTTAATAAATTTAGTTTGCTTATCATTTTAAAATTTCAGAATGGAATTAATATTTAGGTCATATGTAAAAATAACATTACTATTTATAAAATCATAATTAATTAAAGAATAGAGACCATATTTCATTTTAACTCTTTCTTAGCAACTTTTGTTTTACCTGAAAATAATTCTTTCATTGATAAGGTACCTCAAATAGCATCTGAATGATCTGTATGCCAGAAGTTCATTGCTATGTTGCAGTAATTCAAATGACTCATAAAGATTATATATTTCAACTTCTATTAATAGACGGCAGGAGTTATTAGCAAAATAAAAAGTTCTGTAGTTCAAAGGTTGAATGGGAAAAAGCCAGTTTTTTCAAAATAGTAGCACTTATTCATATTTTATTTGTCAAGCAGAAATAATTGTAAAAAAAATTTTTTGTTACTTTTATTTGTTAAATATAAAATATATTTATTTTTAGAATTATATGATGTCTTAAGAATTTTAAATTAACACCAGTGTAAAAAGAGGTCGGAAAAATTCTCTGTGATGTAAAAAACTTGATTTAATTTATATTTCCTTGCATAAATTTATGATTTTTACAATTGTTTTCTTTCTATTATCTATGTTAAAATTAATTTTAATAATAAATTTGTTAAAAATAGTTATAGTTCAACATTTAAATGGATAGCTATATATATATGAAAATTAAAGATTGCAAATAAGATCATTTTAATTACAAAACATGACCACATAGCAGATAAACAATCTTTGCTTTGATAATCAGAAGTCAAAATTCATTGATCAAACTCCCCCAAGCTGTAAAATAACTAAATAAACCTATAACCCTTTACATCAGCTCATCTCTTCTTTGTGTATTCAATGGTCATAGGTTTACTTTGCTATTTCTATTGAAATTTCAGAATGGAATATTGGCTTTTATAAATATGGTATTATTATGAAATCATAATTAATTAAGTGAAGGATAAAGACAATATTTAATTTTAAGAATCTTTGCCTTGATAATCAACCAGAAGTAAAATAATAAATATTAAATATTGTAACAGTCATATTTGAACATCCACGCAACAAAATCCAGAGTTTTGGTAAATTATACCAAGGCTGATCTAGATGAGAGTTTGAGACCAAATCTGACCGCACCTCAGCTCCTTCACCAACACTCCCTGACTTACTACCTTATGAATGACATATATGAGGTTACACTCGTAATCTCTCAATTTCCGCGCCGGCAATAGCAAAGGGTAAAACGAGAGACTCGGGGATATTTAACTAAATGTTTTATAGCTTAACCAAACACACTCACACAACCTATGGCTGATTATCTCATGCATATAAAATCATTATGGATGGTGATTTAATATAAATAAAGTGAATAATACTGCAGACGTTAATAGATTTTAAAATTATTTAATATTGACAAAACACAAACAATCACAATTTAATATACTGTATATTCCACTCGCAGGTGGGATGGTGAAAATACGCACTACATGTTCCGTAATCAATTGTACTTAATGATCATTATTTTATTATATCGTTTATACGTTAATAATTATTTTACGTCTATACTGATGTCTAAATTAGGTTCTGCCATTCCTACTCAGTATGTTAAGGGTTAAACTCTAAGAGAGTGGGAACTTTATACAATGTGTACTTAAATTTATCATTACGCGATGAGCAGTCAATGTGCTCTTTATGTAGATATTCTTAGATAAACTAGATCTTAGGTTCAGATCAATGCTGAACAATTAATATACAGCAGATGAACTGGCATTTTGTAGCATAACTTCTGAGGCTATGGCGCTATGCAAATTTCATCAGATGCGTCTTGAATGCGCTTTTACTCATGAGATTCAGCAACGTTTGCTCAGTTCTCAGATACCGCTCGCCTGCTATACATGGACTTTTAGTTCGGATGCTCGAACAGCCATGATATAAGATGCTGGATTCCGGTGTTCCAGTTCTGGAGGAGGTAATGGGAATGACCCTTAAAATCACTATCCCATTCAAGAGAGGGCTGTCCGAACTAAGGATGATAAGATAGTCCTTAAAACCTAATCTTATCTTAATAATTATATGATAGCAAGGCGGAATGCACCTCAGTGCTTCGTAAAAACTCATTCACAATGCTTTTGGAATCTTAATTATAACAACTAGTAAAGCGTGAAATCTATAGTTTCTTCTGCAAACTACCCTACGCCAGTTAGTTAAATAAACACTGAAATTGTGCTAAAGAGGACTTTATTAAAATTGATCTAGTTTATTAATTAACTACATATTATATGCAATTACATTAATGGGGTCTAAAGCATATCTGAGGCTTAAACTTGGCTAACTACTGAATATGCCTTAAATTATCACTCTCTTTTATTTAACCAACAAACCTTTTAATAAGCAACATATGTGATATTAAGCTACGCATAGCAGTTCAAATAATACATCAAAGTAGGTTTTGGACCAAAGACCATCTATAGATATGCCAAACAGCATAATTACTTTACTTGAGAACAAAACGTCTCTTTAAGTTTATAATAATTAATAGTCTCTGCTCCGAAGGCAAAGCATAAATCAATAAATGCATTTTAACAAAATATATATATATAGATGCAAAAGTATAGACGCAAATAGAGAAAATAAGGCAAATAAGCTTTTATAAGTTGAATTTAAACAAAAAGATTTAAGAATTTGAGATCAGGCAAGATTTACATTTAACTTTTAAAGTATTTTAAAATTATACAGGTTGAGATATGTTTATCTAATACAGTTAATTACTTTAAGAGAGAATACACCTTTTAAACATAGTGTGATTAATTTATAAGATTTGAATGGAAGAGTTTGTGCACGTTACTTATTATATAGCTAGCTTTAGGAAAGATTTATAGATGGCTATAGCTTTTAGATTTAGTTTGATTGAGAAGTGGTTACCGGTTATTTATCTGGAGGCTTGCAGCTGGCAGTATGAAACACCCATGCATGGACTGATTTATCTGATCTGGTTCATCGATGGGTTATTCTTTCAGTAGGGCTGTGGTTTGGGTCTCCGGTCTCCATAAACGGTTCTTGACCATCGGGAAGATGGCCTTAGCTTTTCTAGCCACTTATTTGCATGGTAAAAACTGGGCCCACTGCCTGGATATAAGTTGAAACACGAGTAAAGCAAAAATGGATGACGATTTCCTTTCAACTGCTTTTTTATATTTCTTTAACCCCCCCCTCTTACAGTTCATTCACAATCTTTATTTTTAGACTTTAAAACCTAAGAAGTCTTAATTGCATCAACTTCAAATGAATCGGTTGATTGATTTCAGGTTTATTCATTGTTCCTTTTATTTTTCTCAGATTCCAGTTCCAATCTGGATTTCAGTGCAGGTTTAATTGTCCAATTTTTATTTTATTAAGAATCCTAAAATCTGGATTTGTACCGGCGGTGTCTCATGAGATTGGTAAAGTTCTTTTTTTTTTCTTTCTTTAAACATTGGATTGCTTCTCCTTTTCTTTTCCTGAAAGAGATTTAAGCTGCTAGCATTTTATCATAGACATGAGAAATCTACATTTGTTTTTAGTTGCTCTACGTGATTAAGTAATTGGTTAACCTCAAAGCCAGTTTGAAATACTTTAGAGAATTCTGTTCTTATCTAATACAATTTTCCCAGCTTGAAACCAATTCAATTATTTAAAATCATAAGATGAATATTTATAAAATTATAAGGTGTGTACGTTATATAACGATAATATCATTCAGATGTGAATATACCATTTTTTTTAGCAAATAAAATTATTACAAAATATATACAATTATAGCAGACGTGTGTACATATACAATTACACATATATACGTGTAAATATACGTTTTTATACATGTTAAATTCCCAAGTATATTGTTATATATATATATGTGTACCCTTAGGGTTTGAACTAGAAAAATGAAGGCTACTGATTTATAGAATAGGTGAAATGTATGATGATGAAATCATACTGTTTCAATATTAACTTAGCACAGCATTAACATATAAAAAATAATATTAAAGTTTATTAAGCTCTTTCTAACTGTGAAATAAGTAAATGAACCTACCAACTTTACATCAGAAAATAACAAAGAATAGAATAAACCCTATCTATTTTCTGAGATTTTGATGGTAATAAGTTTAATTTACTGTGTTTGAAATTTCAGTACAATTAAATTAAGCTTATCATCAAAAACATACGATCCATTCTATTCTTTATAGTTTCTTGACATAAGGTAGTGGGTTTTACAGAGAAAGCATCATCAACTTCAATATTTCATATATATTATCATTTGGCTATTTAATATTTATTATTTGATTTGTGATTGATTATAAATACAAATGGATTTAAATGATATATTGTCTATCCTTCATTTAATTAATTATGATTTCATAATTAATACTATATATATTTCAGACAGAATAGTATATAATAAAACAACCTACAATTTTCAATGTACCAATATGTAAAATGATATTCAAAATGGCAGTAAAACCTCTCAATGAAGTATGAAAACAGGCGCCAAATTAGTTTGTTTAACCACCAAGGTTAATCAATGTTAGATTAGTGTTAACTAAACAACATCCAACTGGCTCTGAACTATATAATGTTTGCTCTATTTCAACAATTAATTTATAATACTAGCCGATAGTTCTTAGCATGAGCCTTCAAGTTAGTAATCCAGTATGTCTAGTTCATTTACATGCAAGTACATAGACTTATCGTTATGAATCAATTTATGTTAACAGCAACGAATACTCCAGTGATTATTATTGTTGTAAGTACTAATAATATTACAACCAATCTTTAGCAAATAATTGTTTTAATAGCGAATAACGTTATCGAATACTTCATCAGCCGATGTACATACTGGCAATGAATATGTCCCATCCAATCTGTGCACTTCCATTGTTCTGGGTAGTATCTCATGTCAGGTTGTAATTAGCCAATAGTTTTCTAGTATATCACAGTATGTTAGGAGTAACAAGAAGGGATTGAAAATGAAATACATGGGTGAGAAAGCAAATAGGTTTTACTGACATCATTGAAAGAATTAAGAAAATGAAGTAGAGCTGAGTGGGACACATTGCTAGAAGAGATGTTAATAGACAGACAGTTGGAATCTTAAATAAGATCCCAAGAGATTTAAAAGACTTAGAAAGAGACCACATGTAAGATGGATGAATGAAATAAGGAAGTTTACTGGCATGATGTGGAGAAGAGAAACTAAAAGTCAAAGAAACTGGATTAAATGTGGAGAGATTTTCATTCTGAACTGGATGAATAATGGTTGAAAATGATGATGATGATATATTGGTCTAATGAAAATTGTAAAAATTATATATAATTGAGTTAATATATACAATAAAATTTTCTATATTTGCCTCTTTGACACTACCCACTTCATATAAATATATTAATGATAATTATTGATTATTTGTCATATTATACCTAACCAAACCATCACATAAGTTGGTTAATCATTTCAATCAGCCTAAAATTTTGAATCCATGTCAATTCTATAGATCTGATTCCAGTTCAGTACCTATATATTTTAATACTGTCAGTTTGTGCAAGTTGACTTGAGTTCAAAATATTAAAGCTGATTTAAATTAAAGTGACATTAAAGATGGTTACTGGATACTTGATTACACTGCTTCCAACTTAAAATTCCAAAATTTCACTGATAAAAGTGAAGTCAGAAATTAATTTGACCATAAAGATTTAAATGGAATAAAGTGTCTGGTATCCACTAATTATTCATGCTAAGAGTAGATGTCTCTAATATGAGGAACTGCTCTTGTTTTATCTGAATTGTGTGATCCAGAGAATTAAATGAACTATTGTCATTATTTATGAAGCAACTGAAAAGCAATTCTGCAATTATTTTAATTATGGATTTCTTTTTAACATGATAAAATTTTTTAAAATCCTGTCAATATTTTACTGATTATAATAAAACAAATCAAAATATTAAAAAATAATTTATTAAAACTACAAATTAAAAAAGAATTAATAATGGAAAAGTAAATATTATTAGCCAATTAGTAGTTAATGTAAAAGATTATTCTTTCAAGATTTGGTTTAATTATGAACAACTGAATTGTAATGTCAAGAGTAACAACCAATTTATTTTTGTATTATTTTTTTGTCATAATGTAGAGTGAAAAAAATTTATATGTGTTTTAAACTTATAATTAAAGTTCAAAAACTAATTTTATAGTTAAACTCTAAATTTTACACCACAAAAATCCTGGATGTAGAGTATATCTGTAGCCACAAAAAAAAAAAAAAATACAAATAATTTATTATGCCAGCATCTGTTGAACCTATTATTTAGTTAAATACAAGTAATCATATAGGTTTTTCAAAGTTGTTGATGATACTTCAATAATTGGTAACAAAAGAGCTATAAATAATATTTATAAAGAATTTAATAAAAATATATAGAATATAAAATTTATAAAAATGGAATTTGATGTTAAAATAAAGTATTTAAATAAAAATATTATATAGATAAAATTATATTAAAATACTTCATTAAAGAAGATAAATTAAGAAAGATAATTTCTATAGATTAACAACAGGCATAAATACAAAAGATGGCAGTTATTAAAAATTTTAAACTTAAAAATGATAGATATAACACAGATAGAAATATAGATACTTTATAAAAGAAAAAATTTATTGAATTATACATTAATTATGGATATAACCCTAAGAATAATGAAAATATACTTTCAATTATAAACCACTGAATTCAAATATTAATAATAATTGTATTATAAATAATAATAGAAGATCTAATAATAATAAAAAATAAAACTTTCATACTTTCCCTAAAATTTATCATACATTACTAAAAATTAAAAATTATATAGATAAATGCATTAACACAGCATGGCCAATTAGTAAAAATCTTAACAAATTATTAGGTAATTATAAAATAAGAGATGATATGAAATATAAAAAGAAAATTGTATATAAAATTACTTGTGGAAATTGCTGTATGATTTACTATGGACATACAGAGAAACAATTACATGAAAAAGCAAAAGAACATAAAAATGCTATTAATAGAAGAGATGATAGTGCTGCATTATATATTCATTATTTAAAATATGGACATAAAGTAGATTGTGCCAAAAATGTAAGATCTTTAAATTATATTGAACCGATAATTTCGATTGGCTCATGTTATATTTTCTGTGTATGTAAATTATGCATATACACATATGTATATTAGGTATAAAATAAGGAATAAATGCTGTGTGTATAGAAAGTTTTTTTTTTGGTATTATTTATTAGTTTTTTTTTTATTGGGATTTGAAAAAAAAAAAAAAACAGAAAGAAAAGGCAAAATGGTAGATTGATTGTTTTTTTTTTTAATTGGATTGAGAGATTACATCGAAAGTGATATTAAAAGAAGAAAATAATAAAAAAAATTTTGTTTTTGGAAAACAATTTTAATTAAATTTTCTAATCTGAAGGGAGGGGAGGGGGAAAAGAATTGTAATTAATTCTATTGTTGTGGCTTATAGTTGGAAGGTGTTAAAAACAAAAAAAGAATTAAAGAAAGGCAATCACTGGCCGGGAACGTGATCCAATAAAAGGACAATGGATAAAAAAAGACTATAAATGGAGAGAAAAACCAATTGTAAGATTCATTAGCTTATTAGTTTTTCTTTTAATAAAAAGAAAAGAACTATTATATAGAGAAAATGGAAATAAAAATGATTGAAGGCTAGATGAATAGAATCCGTCCCCAGCCGGGACACTGCTCGATTTTCATCAAACCGGGAACCACCTCATGGAACACCAAACCGCATAGGAGAAAGCAAGCTAGCCAGGAAACAAGCTTCACTGCAGAGAATCAACTCCCAAGAGATAAGGAGAAACTCGTATGGACTACACTGGTCGATCAGGGTAACAGAAACTTTGTTATTGATTGAACTATAGATTGGTGAACTTAAAACATGTCTATTTAGGATTATATTTAATCAGCCATAAACTATAAGTTGCGACAATAGAAGGGGTTTTTGTTATATATGTTTATAATGTTTATGTATACATTACCTAATTAATTTATTTAGAATACGTAATTTATTTATATTTGTATTTTTAATTTTTCTTTACGGCGGGTTCTTTTTTTTAACTAAATTTTGATGAAGTTTTCAAGACTATTGGCCGAGGGTACAAATAATAATAATCCCATAAATGAATCCCAGAAATTGTTATCGAAATAGAATATAGAAATGATTTAGAAAGTAAAAATGAAAAGTTTTAAGGGTTGGGTAACTATTGAAAGAGAGTGTAAGGGTTTAGTGTAATAACTGACTCCTAATAGTAAGCCGCTTAGTCTCTATCCTGGTCTAGATTTGGATCATTTTGGGACGCTTATATATATAAGTAAAAGCGCATATTCCTTCGAGAACGAAATACATACATTACTCTTCACCTTTGTTTGTTTGTTTTTTTTTTTTTATAAAAAGAAAAAAAAAGAGAAAAAAAGAACAATTATGTTAGTTATGTTAAGAGTTTAGAAAGGAGGAAGGGAGGGGAATTATTAGTGATTTGTTTTACAAATAGTCTTGAATAAAAGAAAAGTAAATTATAATAAAGCGTATTATTAATTGAAACTTATAAAAGTGTACTTGTTTGTTCCTTTAGCGTTTATATGTGATAATAAAACCTATTATCGTATCGTATCCATACGTATTAAAAATAGAATGGTAAAGGGGGAGTTTTGCTGGGTCTATATCATACGTATACAAATTAACAGCCGCGAGTATAAGATTCTCTTAATTTCGTGGCTCTAGGTTATTCCTAGTGGCGCCCTTGTACGATAACGATTCCAGCTTTAATTAAAAAATTTTAATTCCCAGTGTACGATCTTTAAGATTCAAAAGGTAGTGGCACAATATTAAAAAAATTAATAGAAGGAAGATATATGAAACCAATTACATTAATTATAACAAATAATTATATGAATATATATAAAACATGAATTAATTTGACTAATAATTGGATAATGATAAATGGTTGGAAGGTTATGTAATATATATTTATAGAGGGTTTTTTTTTATGTCTTAAAAATATTATGTGGTTTTAATAGGTTATGGATAATTTTTATAAAAAATATAGATGTCACTATGTATGCAATGTAGATCATAATTGTAAATTAGTTGAAGTACATTGAAAAAGGCAAAATTAATATTTGCCAAAACGATCTTTTTTGTGTATGACTATTATATAATAACAATAAAAATAATAAATATAATGATAATTAACTATTATATATTGTTTTATTGAAGGTTTGTTGATTATGGTGTTCCAGTTGTATTTTTATATTGGACTATTTCCATCATCTAATATGTGTATTGAATGTCTTTAGAAAAATTTAACTTTATTTAAATATTCCAAATACATTCAACTGTTAGTAATAGCACATCAAACAAGTTAGTATATGCATAACGTTTCGAGAGGTATTATTCTCCCCTCTTCTTCAGATGTTGCTGGCCTGGCCGGCGACAGTACTAGCATGAAATTGGAACTGGACTCTTAGATTCTTGACTATTGAATTTTAAGGTAATGCTCTAACCAACTGAGCCATCTCAAGCCAGAAACATCTGAAGAAGAGGGGAGAATAATATCTCTCGAAACGTTATGCATATACTAACCTGTTTGATGTGCTATTACTAACAGTTGAATGTATTTGGAATATTTAAATAAAGTTAAATTTTTCTAAAGACATTCAATACACATATTAGATGATGGAAATAGTTCAATATAAAAATACAACTATTATATATTATTATATATTTATTATTTTTATTATTACAATAGTTTTTAATTATCAGACATTTTTTTGTATTAGATTATTATTATATATATTATTGTTATTATATAAAGATATTTTATATTATATCATTCATTTATTTTTCAAAATGGATATTCAGAAACTTTTTCATATGCATTATTCACAAGATTTGGAATTTACATAATTTGTTAGTTTTAATTAAAAATATTATAACCCTAAAATTTCCATTCCACCACTTATCCATAAAATATATGAATAAAGACATCTGAAAAATAATAGCCTCCAGTCTAATAACTATTTAATAATTCAAAGTTGGGAGTTCAGAAAGTTTGGTATTTTTAAATCAAATTGTAATAACTTGGTATTGATAAATAGTGGACCAATAAAAAAAAATTACGAAAGATTATTCCACATGAAAGGAATTTTAAAAGCCTTACCTGTGTTTTAAGGATGTGTGGTAGAATGGAATTTTTTATTTACCTGAAAAAATATTACAATTGGCAAAAAAGAAATGAAATTATGTTAATTATTTCATGTATTTATATTTAATTACATAATAGATATATTAATTTTTATCAGCTGCTTAAAAGTTTATATCTGAATTACAAATTATATGATAATCTCTGGTTTAATAAATAATAAATATTAATCATTAATGTATTTATCAGAGGTGGATGGTGACAAAGTTGTGAGTACATATATTTTAACATTTGCAAATCAAATTATAATAATGCAGCCTTAATATTAAAAGTTGATATAATTGCTGATGATAATTTTCTAATCTGTGCTTTGTACACTTGACTCTATGCAATAGTATTTGGGTTTATATCTTCTATAAAAATTCTATATATCATGCATATAGTTTATATTTTTTGATTATTCTTATAAATAATGTAGTAACTTACTTCATTGAAAATAAAATCTCTAATGTTTTCTTCTTCTGAGATAATCCAAGTTGATGCTGAATAAGAAGATAATGTTTGAATAGTCTGACTTACAAGTGGAGGATATTCTTTTGCATATATTTCAATTTCATTAAGAGCGACATAAAATTGGGGATGCTTTGGAGAATGAACCTTAATCCTTATCTGAAAATGTAAAAAAAAAAAATTAAACACACAAATGGTATACTATTAAAAATAAGATCATAATCTTAACTTTACTTTTTGATGAAATGCTGAATGACCTCAAAAATATTTACATTTTATTAAAGTGAAGAAAAATGGAATGGGGTAAAATATCTATATTAATATTGAGATGGTATTTTTCCACCTCATAATAAAATACTAGATATTTTAGTAATATCTAATTTAATAGAATATAGACATTAGATTTTCATGTAAAAAAAAATTTCTATATAGATATATGGGCTAAAACAGATGGGCATCACTAATCTATTAATTAATTATAAATCTAATTAATGTTTTTTTTTTTGTATTATACATTGGTATGGGGGGGGGATATGCTCCATTGTGGCAAATGTTAAAGCAAATAATTTAATTATAGACTTTTTCTTTAATAGCATTGAAAAATTAATGATCAAGGTTATTATAAACCCAATTGGGAAGATAAGATATAGAATTTAAGTAATAAAAGCAAAAACATTTGTGCTGCATTTCCTTTGTAAACATTAGTAAAAATAGAACTGAAGTGTGAAATTTGAAGAAGAAAATGTTATGTTAAAAGACGGGGAAGATATTTGACAAAAACTATAAAAACAAATTTATTTTTACATTAAAGCTTATCATTTTTTTCTTTCGTTTATTTTGTTGGAGGCTTCATCAATGTATTCAAGCTAGAGAAAACCATGATCCTTCCTGGGAATTCTTTTCCCCCAACCATATCCACATATGCTGAGTGGTAAAAGCAGAGCCATTGCCCAAAAGAATGAGGAATCATCAGATAGATAGCTGAAGCAATACATCTATGATAAAGCAAACTTTTACCAATACACACATATATGTAAAGCTAGAAATGACAAATTACAGTTTGTGGCAGAATCTCTCCCAATAATGCTTGTAAGCTGACCAACTTTACTCTGAATTGATCTGAATGAATGGTAATAATGTACATCGGATTTCACCAAAGGAATCATTCTTCAAGTTTAAAACTGGGTCATTATGAATTATTTCGCCAAGATGCAATTAGAATTCATTATATGCTTAAGACTTGAACTGTTATGGAAATAATATCAGAAGCAAGAGAGCGTATTATAAATATAACTCAATTTTATTTTCTTATAATATGCAATGTTTTCCTCATATATTAAATTTTGTTTTATGACTTTATGTATATTACTACTATTATTTATTATATGATCTAATGAATCCTGTTTCAGTCTAACCTTTGTGACTGATTCTATAGAAGTTATTTTATATTTGAGCAATGTTAAATCTTTTATTTTTACAATTTTGGTTTCATTTTTGTTCTACGTAATTACAGAATGAGAGAGATTTTGGTATAAGTATAATTGTTTGCAAATTTTGTTATGTGTGCTCAGGCCATCTTCTCTGTTAAAATAGGAATTTTGCTTGTAATATTGCATCAGGTAATCTCTACATTTAGAGTACTCAAATCTGCTCATTGCCATCCTGGTGTCACCCTTGATTGAACGGTAAATGCCACTGTTCCCCTTTTAAATTACTGTTTCAATTGTTTTAAGGCGTTTTTCATATACCTCTCAGGTATGTATTTTATTCATTCCTTAATTAATAGTTATTTAGAATAAGATTATTTTACTAAATATTGTAAGAAATTAAGCACTCAAGGTGCATGTACTAAGGTTTTAGCCTTATTTAAGTATTAAATAATGATTGTAAAAGAGTTTTAGTGAGAAGGCAGGAAGTTAATTGTATAGGGATTTAAAATTATGAATCCAATAAATTCATTAGATCATATTAAAACAGTGAATAAATAAAAAGATTTTCGTATATTGTAATTCTTATGTTATGAATTTTAATTTGTTAATGTATTAAGAAATACATTTTCCTTATTTCCATAGTGTTACCTCTTTATTATCAAATTTTAATCCATTCAAAGTAGTAATTGAAAGATTGTTGTTGTGAGTATGATAGCTAAAAGAAAATAAATTATGACCAGCTTCCTTGAAATTGTTAAAAAAGTTATCCCTTTCTAATCTGGTTCCAGGTTATGACCTGGTGATGCCCTGTAGCAGTAACACTTCCCTTCACTTGACAATGTAATTATTTGCATATATTAGTCTGTATGCATAACAAAGCCATTTATTTCCTCTCTTTATATCATACAGCTGAATGCATCAGTGGTGAGCACCATAATTGTAGTTTTTATGCTAGCTACTGAACTATGATTATGATGTTTGCCACCAAAAATGCACTCAGCTCTATGATATAAAGAGAAAAAATAAACTGCATCATTATGCATACAGAGTAATGTATGCAAAAGAACTAAATAAGTATATATACAAACACATTTACACCAATGTGTGAAATAGAATATAATGGAAAATATTAATAGCCAAATGTGTGTTAAAGGAAAAATATTTGCAAGAAGCATCATTTAGTAACCACAATTTTGAAGCATGCTTAGTTACATACTAGAACATTTAATTTAAAATGACATTAGAATTAGCAATGTTTCAGGATAACTTAATTTTTCTTATCTTACACTTGAAGGCTGGAACCTTGCTAATTTTAAAATGTATTAAATAAGCAATTCAGTACTAGGCACAGAACATCTTCAGAATTTTTTTTCATTAAATAAGTTTTTTTTTTTTTTTCATTTTAGTAGTCGAGTACTATGATCCTGGTGTACACCCTGAAAGTGCACTTAGCCATTAATATTTCATATTATATACCTTATTTACTCTGTTTCAAGCCCCTTCACTATCCACACTATCTCATACTACTGATACACATAACCACACACATGCAGAAAAAATAAATAATCACCAATATATGTATTTCGTGCTAAACCAGCACTCATAAGTTGGTCCAGATTACCATTACATATATTGGTGATTATTTATCTTTTCTGCATGTGTGTTGTCATGTGTATCAGTAGTATAAAATAGTGTGGATAGTGAAGGGGCTTGAAAGTCTGAATTTCAAATCCCCTATATTTACAATTAGGCTCCAGGTATAAAAGTGCCTGGTATTTCAAATCTTACTCTGTTTCATAGAAAATTTAATATTTCCCAATACAAATATGATAAAAGATCACCTATTTATTTACATACAGAGACAGGATATAAATCTGAACAAGATAGTATAAAAGTGATTAATTATACTGACACTAGAAGAAAGAGAAAAATTAAAGAAGCTATCATAATTAAAAGTATTAAGCCCAGTTTAAATACATATTTGGGTACAAAATATTAATTTTATAAAAACTATCCTTAGTATATATCAATTGAAAATTAAAATAAGATGTAGTTTTAAAAATGCTTGTAGAAAGAGGTGGTATGAAAATATGACAATTTAAAAATCGTTTTAGTTAAAGTTGTTAAGAGATAAAGAGAGATAAAGTTATATAAAAAAAATTACAAATTTTGAAAAAGTAAAAATATATAATTATATTATAATTAATTAATACATGATTAAACTATAATGAAATAATTAAAGTGATAGAAATAAATGAAGTTATTAAAAGGTTTAAAGATCATACAAATGTAGAATAATATAATGAAATGGTATTTTTTACTATTTCGTACAGTAATGTATTATTATTCTAACTTATTGGTTTTAGTTTAATATTTTTTTTAATTTTGTCTAATTTAATAAATTATTAAAGTGTATAATCAGCTAAAAAAAATAAAAACAAAAAAAATTCTTATTTTTCCTTATAATCAAGATTAAAAGTTTTCTACTAATTATTCAAGCAGAAATATATTTTATATTATGCAAATTTGAAAACTTTTAAAATCCTGCTTAATTACTAATGGCTTTGAAAAAAAAAAAAGAAATGGAGAGGGGAAAATCTAAATTTTAAATCAGGCTCTACTGTGAAATGTTAGTGCAAGTACTGTTTTTATAGTGATATAATGTTATGAATAAGTTCTAATTGCATCTTACTAAAGATTCATGATAAATTGGGAGACAAAGGACAAAATATTTTTTTGCTGTTTCTATTGTTTAATATCTCTGAAAACCTCTCTAAAAATACCACAGAAGTGCAAATCATATTTCTAAGAAAAATCAAGGAAATTGGAGAGGGATGTAGGGAGAAAGAAAAAACTATAAATGAAACAAAAAAGAGGAGATATATTAGTAAGCAATAGGGGTTAAAGGAGAAGATACATAGAAACTCTGTACCAGTGAATCTACAATGCTTTCCAGCTAAAGAAATCAGACTCTTTCCCAGAAGCCTTGCCTTTTTTGCTGAGCCTGATGTTGCTGTGGGAAGTGATAAATCCTGGAAGGAAAGGTACCAACCAGTTAGCCATGGCCACAACACTATAAACCATACATTCAAGAAGCACACAGGCACATGATTTCAAATGTAGGAACCCCTCACTCATGAGTGAATTTGATGATCAGATCACTGCCAGTTAAGAGTGACACAAAGGGTCAAGGTCAATTCAGTCAACAGTAACAGAGCTGCAATGAGTAGGACAATTATGAGCTGTTTTTTTAAGTGAATGCTAGGACATTTTTTTGGATACAAATTTAAAAAGGCTCATTTCATACCTTATAATGAAATATATTTAGGAAATTGGCATTTGTCTCAATAGAGCTTAACATTAGGCTATCTTATATATACATATTCAGAACAGTTTAAAACCATAGTATCTTTTATAAATTTTGTCTGTATACATTTTGCTTTGTCTGCATAAAGAGAAACAATCTTGGTAAGATGGTGTGAATAGACTAGATAAATGAGTTGATAATAGAGCTCTACTTATTTTCGATTTAGAATCATTAGTTCTTTCACATAACCCAAAACAGTGAGAGTTTGAGGTGATTCAGTAAGATAGTGATCAAAGGTATATGTCTAGGCCAGGGTACTTTTATTTGGGTGGAGATCCCAGGAAGCACCTTGTATCTCTGCCAGTGCATAGAAGGGGGTGCCAATGTATTCCTCCAGGTGAGAATAAATGTTCAAGGTTATATTGAGAAAAGGCATGTGTAAAGAAAATCAGGAGCAGAGTTGAGAAGAAAGAAAAGGCAAAAAAAAGATAAATCTCATCTGGGTACATTGTTACACAGGTTTTAAGTTTGATTTGATAATTTTACTTGCGTGTATGTGTGAGTTTATAAACTATGTATTAAAGTTGGGCCTTATGTTAGTGGGTAGTCGAGTAAAGTAATTAGGTAATTGAGGGTTTAGGTGACTGTGCTACATAAATGAAAAAAGTAGGGTTTAGGTCAGATCACAAAAATGGGGAATCATTCAAACCTAGTTCTAAGCTACCTGCTTAGTGGTGCTCTGTAGGCCATTCATGTCCTGAAATTTAATAAGCTTTGCCATAAAAGTCATTATACAACAAATAATCAGGATGGAAAATGGCTTCCCAACATGTAGGGCTCAAAGAACAATGACATCAGCCTGAGAAGAGAGTAAGGTGGAAGAAAATTGAGATATTGCGGGTTCCAAGGGGGGATTTTGAGATTTAAGTAGAAAAATAGTATTAATAAAAATAATAAAAATGAGCAAAGATGGAAGTTTTATAGAAAGCTGGGAAGTAACCTTCAAAAACATCGAGCTAGTCCAAATGGTAGATGCGTTAAGAGCTAACACTGAACTAAAAGAAATTGCAGGATGGATAGCAAAGACATAAGACAATATCAGAAAAAAAATGTGAACAGGTTAAAAGAGAAAGTAGTAGAAAGGAAGAAAGTAAAATAGGAGACCAGATGACAGCTGACATTGAGGCAAGAAGAGAAGAGATTCAAAGGGTGGAGATTAGAAAACCCTCAGGGGAAATAAAATACAGACAGATGGGGAAGACCATGAGCATTTCAAGACAGTACAAATGGAAACCAACCTAAATGAGGAAAAGGAGAAAGCCAAGTCAGATAGGGACCTGTTGGCCAAGTTTATCTAAAATGTTCAATGAGAATGGGGAAGAAAGAAGAAAATCAATGTCACTAGCAATCATTTAGATGGTGCAGCCTGTGAGTGGTAGAAAGCCATGTAATACAGTCCATGAACATTCCAAGAGTACAAAATGATGATACTCTAGGGGTTCTGGAGCATGGAAAAACATGAGTCCATACATGTTCAGATTTCCCATGCAAAATATGCAAAAACTGCAAGTGAAAGTTATAGTCAATTCTTTCAAAGGCAAACTACCAAGCTGAGAGAGCTGAAAGCTTACCCTATGAACCAGTACTAGTTAGTAAGGGTGATTAAGTATAATTTACCAGTCAAAGTACAATGTAAGCTAACTGAAAATCATAGGTTGTCCATTGAAGAAGCTATTGAAATCCTAGTGGACATAGACCACAACAATCTGTATAGGTAAGAAAGTCGGGAATCAGATGGGGGAATTATAACAAATCTATGATGTGGCCCAGCCATATGCCCAGAAAAGGGCAGAGAAGGAAAGATTAAGAGTGGTAAAGAAGGCATTTCATTTTTTTTTAGTTTTTTTTTATCATTTTTCCTGAGAGGGAGGTGATAAGATATTCTTTCCCATTTGATATGGGAATATATTATTATTCTAACTTATTGGTTTTAGTTTAATATTTTTTTTATTTTGCCTTATATTAATAATTTAATAAAATTATTGAAGTTTATAATGTGTGAGCATATCTTATATATTAATCAGCTAAAAAAAAAAATGAAAAAAAATCTTATTTTTTCTTATAATCAAGGTTATGTTTTTTACTAAATTTTCAAGCAGAATTATATTTTAATTATGCAAATTTGAAAAGTTTTAAAATCCTGCTTAATTACCAATGGCTTTGAAAAAAAATGAAAGGGGAGAGGAATCTAAATTTTAAATCAGATTCTACTATGAAATATTAGTGCAAGTATTTTTTTTATAGTGGTATAATGTTATGAATTAGTTCTAATTGCATCTTATTAAAGATTCATCCAATAAATTGGGAGACAAAGGACAAAATATTTTTTTGCTGTTTCTATTGTTTATCATCTCTAAAAATACAGCAGAAGTATAAATCGTATTTCAAAGGAAAATCAAGGAAATTGGAGAGGGATGTGTGGAGAAATAAAAAACTATAAATGGAAAAAAAAAGAGAGAGGATATATTAGTAAGCAGTAGAAATTTTAAAAAAAAGAGGATACATAAAAACTCTATAGCAGTGAATCTACAATGTTTTCAGGCTGGAAAATCAGATTCTTCCCTAGGAAGCCTTTCTTTCTTTGCTGAACCCAATGTCATCATGGGAATTGATAAGCCCTAGAAGGAAAGGTGCTAACCAGCTAGCCAAGGTCACAACACTATAAGAAAGGACAATTCAGATACATTCAAGACAGGCTCATGATTTCAATGCAGGAACCTCTCACTCGAGTGAATTCGGCAATCAGATAGCTTCCAGTTAAGTGCAATGTGGAGGGTCAGTGCCAATTCAATCAATAGTAACAGTGCTACAATGGAGTGGGTTATTATTAACTGTTTCTTTAAGTGAGACGATATTTTTTGGATGCAATTTAGAGACTCATTTCATATCCTATAATGAAATATATTTGGGAAAATGGGATTTCTCTCAATAGAGCTTGGTATTAGGTTATCTTATATACATACATTCATAATAGTTTTAAACCATAGTATCTTTACACATTTTGTCTTGTATACATTTTGTTTTGCTTAGGGTGTGTGTATGTGTTCATGTAACTGAGAGAGATGATCTTGGAAAGTTGCTGTGAATAGGATAAGTAAATGAGTCAATAATAGAACCACAGAAATATTTATTGTCGATTTGGAATCATTAGTTCT
This sequence comes from Epiperipatus broadwayi, assembly GCA_028023455.1. Taxonomy (NCBI): domain Eukaryota; kingdom Metazoa; phylum Onychophora; class Udeonychophora; order Euonychophora; family Peripatidae; genus Epiperipatus; species Epiperipatus broadwayi. Next base: position 1,460,723 of record JAQFVV010000214.1, read on the forward strand.
TTCACATAACTCAAAACAGTGAGGGTTTGAGTTGATCCAGTGAGATAGTGATCAACTGTATATGTCTAGGATAGGGTACTTGTATTTTCATGGAAGTCTCAGGAATCACCTCCTATCTCCACATTCTCTCGGATGAGAATAAATGTTCATAGGATATATTGAGAAATAGCATACCTAAAGAGAATCATGAGCAGAGTTGAGGAGTAAGAAAAAGATGAAAAGAAGATCATCTCACTTGGGTACATCATTACACAGGTTATTAGAAAACTTAATAAAAGTCTGATTTGATAAATTTTAATTGTATAATGTTTGAGTTTATAAATTATGTATTAAAGGTATGCCTTATGTTAGTGGGTAGTCGGGTGCAGTAATTAGGTACTTGAGGGTTTGGTGACTGTGCTACATAAAAATAAATAAATAAAAAAAGTAGTGTTTGGGTCAGATTGCAAAATGGGATTCATTCAAGCTTAGTTCTAGGCTATCTGCTTAGTGGTGCCTTGACATGGTCATTCATGCCCCACAATTTAGAAAGTTTTGCTGTACCGGTCATTATGTACCATGACAGTATATTTATATATTATACATATAAAAGTTTATGCAAAAGAAATCAATCAGAAATAAGAATAAAATAAAAGAATAATATTTATAAAATTTATTAAAGGTATAGAATATACAGTTACTGGGTTCAATAAAAAAAATTTATTTTTTAAAATTCACAACATAAAATATATATAATGTTTTTTATAATGTTCATAGAAATATTTTCATGGGTTACAGATATTGTGGGTTCATCCATATAAGATTTTAATTAGATATTCCAACATTTTGATTTGATCACACAAGCCCTTAACTAGGCTTGTCTGTCAAGTCAAACATTGGAATATCTAATAAAAATCTTACATGGATGAACCCGCAAAATATGTCTTTTATAATTATATATAAATATATATGTATAGATAACCACTAATTGTATAGCTATGTATATGTGAATATTGTAGCTCTGATGATGACTGCTGGGCAATTGAAACTGAGAACAAATATAAAGGAATAACTTAGTTTTTTTATACAATTGCCTTATAAAGTGTTTAATGAAGGTGTAAATGATATTATATGTAATCAGAGATCATACCTTATCCACAAAAGCTTCAATAGTTTTTCGGTAGTAGTCAGAATTCATTGTGCAATTAACAGTATCAACTGAAGGATAAGGTGTTGATGTATCACCTCTGTAAGTGATGATTTGAAAGATAGTCCAATAAGCACTATAACAACAATCACAATTAAATTTGTTTTTAAAGAAAGTTAAACATACTCAAATATAAATATAATTATTTGCACATGTCATATTACAATAACTATTTAGTTTTAATATTTCAAATTTAACATTGAATTCTTACAAACAATACATATTGTGCCAGTCAAAATATGCTTATCCATCTAACACGAGCTGGAACTCACAAAATGTACTTCAAACCCAGTCAAGCCCGAGATTTAGGTCAGGGACCAGCCTGGATTCGAACCCACTCTCCAAGCACCAGATTTAACACCCAATGGATAACATAACAATGGTAGCACATGAGATTTAATTCTTCATCCGGCCCACTAGCAAATCGGAGAAAACAAAAGACTCATGGACTTAAACATATATATAAACAACTTAAATACTAGACATTCCACGGATAAAATCTAACATATTCAAATAATAGGGGCTTTACTAATGAATACTTATAGGCAATTAGTGAATTGGATTGATTTAATAATGAGACAGAAACTGATATATTATGAACTAAAATATATTTATTGACAATTGTTGTTGCAAAATAGGTTTGTGGCTATGATCCAATGGAGCCGAATATCCTGCTATACAACTAATCACTACATTAACTTATTTGTTATGTCCTTTGATAATCAGTTCGAGTGGCTCTTTTACGTAAAATCAAACCAAGTCTGGAGTGAAACTTAATACATCTGACTATAATCAATTTATATATTAACTATGGGCTTATAAAGCGTCCCAGATAGCTTTAGATCGAATGGGTTTTCAAGAATGCTTCGGATCAATGCCGAAGACTGCATATTAGGGAGGGAAGAGTTGGCTATAACGATTTTACTAATACGCTAGGCACAAGTAAAGTATAATAATAAAGTGGCTCTGCGGATGGAAGAATAGTTTTAGGGTTTTTGTGACAAACAACGGTTTACCCAAGAACCGGTCGTCGTGCTGCTAATGGGGAACCTTTATTTGGTTCAGAGGCGGGGGACTTACGTGCTAATCTGGCCCGTAGCTCAGATTTCGCTACTGCACCACGTGGCTCCATCTTATATATGTATAAAAAAAACAGCACAACGAGGAAATCTAAATAAAGTTTCACATCCGCCAAGCCGAAGGATATTATAAATCAAATATCATATATTAAATGAACACCAGTTCATCAGCTTGATCAAAAGAGCCAACTCTTCTGTAGCATGAGAAATACGATATGCTACTGACAGGAATATCTATACAAACTTTACTTTATCCCGTTCAATCTCTTTAGTTATCTATAACTACTAAACTTTTAAAAAGGGGGAAAAGTATATTAAAAAGGGGGAAAAGTATATTTAATAGGGGACTTACGAATACTTAACTAAAAAAAATATACTTATGATTGCACTCCAGGCTAGTTTAATCTTTAGTAACATAATAAATAAAGGTTGAAAAGCCACATTTTATATTTATATTAATTAATTTACTAAATGACAAAAATATGAATTTGGGTTTCAAAACAGCGCACGAAATGACGCTATATAAATAATAGTACGAAGATGTTAAATTTATATGTTTAAAAACATATTCTATAATTAAATGCACGCGTTTGAAACATAGGCACAACTAATAATAATTAAAAATAAGCAAAAGAAAAGCAAAATATAACTGCAGTGATTAAATTATATAGCAAAACATTAATTAACACAGAAATTTACAAAAATATTTCATATTATAGAATTTAAAGATTAGTTGAAAAACAATTTAGAAAGAAGTTTCGATAATATGGTTAGCTAACCTGTTTTTGAAGAAATCATGATTGTTTTTGAAATTCACAGAGAGCTCTGCTATTTTAAATAATATTATAAAGTTCTATAGCTGGACTGGATAGATTCGAGCTGGAACGAAGGTGAGTTCTTTGGCGCTTATGGCATGTTCTTATTCAGTTGCGAGACATTTAAATGGTGTTGGAATGAAGGCAAGTTCTTTTAGCGGCTTATGACATCTTTTATTTGGTGTGGTTGTTGCTTCGGCATTTTGATGGATTGAACTCGGCGTTCCATCACGGGAATTGCAGCAATTCTTGCCTGACTTTAGCCAGACATGGTAAAATTAAACAATTTTTGACTTGGATAGTAATAGCTCTTCAAAAGCAAGATGGAGTATCCCTTCCCGCTTAAAATAAGGTCTACTTATATCCTTCTACTAAACTTTAACACCTTTCTGGAATTTCGTAAGCCTCGGGACCAATTGACTTTTAATTAAAGCAAAATAATATAATTCAATTTCTACAACAACTGATAAAATCTCCGAGGTGTTATATTTAATTTCCTTAAAAAAATGTATCAAAATATATAAACTATATAATTTGATTCATTTTCATTAATTAAATTCCTTTTCAGGTGTTATTACCTAGCAGAAGGAACGGTATTCTGATTTAATGAAAAAGTCTTTTGTTGCAAACAAAAATCAATCAGAAAACAGATTTTACTTTTTTACCCGGGTGTGTCACTAATTGATATCTTGTTTACAAAAATTCTCATTTTTAATTGCGAACAGATAATTCTTATTTTATAAAACTAAATAACTTTTAACATATTTGTTTATTAAAAAAAAAAGCAAATTTAAAGAAAATACTTTAGTTTCAATTATATATGTAAAACATTAAATCAGAAAACCGTTAAATATAATTTAAAGAAAATGTTTTACAGTATCTTTATTTAAACTTAAATATATATATTATTCCAATGTTTAACTTATCCATTCACATACGAATATAATAGCGAATATAATTAAGAATTGACTGAAAATTAATAAAACATTTTATAATAAATTATGAGCATTTCTCCGCTATAATTGTATCAAACCTGTCTAATTATAGCATGTTTTCGTATGTAAATGGATGATGCCATTCAAGCGGCCATTGTAGCAAAGTTTTCCCGTTCGACTTATATATTACATTTTTACATTTAAAATAGGTTCGAAATTAGTTTAGACGAGTAGGTCATTAGGTTGATGGTGAAACGGAAAGGGATTGGAGATTTCCGTTTCAATATATATATAAAATAAAGTGCCAATAGCTTGTATATTGTATTAACATATGTCTCATATTTCAACAAATATTAACTACCACCAAATTTATCACTGACTTTATTTTGCTATAATATTTTATATAAATCTTGATACTTCACTTTGAATACTTTATTGCAAATTTTTGTTATATATAAAAATAATCTGATGTTTTGATTGTCCTGCAGTCTTCCTCAGAATGATATAATGATAAGTAAAATAAATACATAAATATTAAACTAAAGTAATCAATAAAATTTATATGCACAATCTATATATTATAACAATCGGCAAAGAAAGAGAGTCTTACCATATCTGCCGTACAGGGCGCAACCAGGCATTTGAACCTAGAAAATTTATAGAGTAGGCAGATATGTGCTGTTAAAGATCCAACTTTTACACATATATTTTATTCCGACCATCAGCCCAATGCCACTAGCTCAGTGAGACACAGAGATTTATAAGATATAAATTCTTATCTAATAATATTTCAATTAAAAAAAAATAAAAGAAGCCACTGCCAGTAATTAACATACAAACATTTATTTACGCACATATAAATTTTGAATCATTTTAGAATCACTTTTACTTTAAAATTTAACTTACATTTTAACTTTGATTTTTAGAATTTACGTTTAAACTTTATTTTCTAAGTTCGCACAGATGAATTAATATTTTATTAAAGTGTCGAGTATGAATAGACTACATAGATTGCATTTGAAAAGAAAATATTCTATCCCTTTTTTAACTTTAGGCCAAAAGTTCGCAGTTAAACTAACATCAATCCATTTGATACATCGGTGTATTCAATGCAGCACGAATATGACAGCACAAATACCATACTGTCAGGAATGTACATCTGAACAGCATGGTTATAGAAGACATTGACTCTCATCCAGAACAGGAATACTACATCTGTCTGATGAGAAGAGCAATAAAAAAAAAACTCCATAGGGAGGGACTGTGTTTTCCATCTTACTATTCCATTCCATAGGCAAAAAGGGTGTGTGCAGAGTATAATTCGATCCTGCACATAGCGGACCTCAGTACATTTACTAATTACACCGATATATCCAATCCGTTGACCCAATTTAACTATGAAACAAATAACCTAAGATTTACCCTCCCTTAATTAAACTAATAAAACTTTATAAATCTATGCAGCCATTCATGCCCGACTTAAGTTTAGCATTTATTAAGTTTAGTTTAACGAAAAAACAAAAATCATAATAAAACTTAAAAGAACAAAAAAAAATTAAATGGAAATGATTTAAAAAAAAAATACATCAAATAAAATTAATTATTAATAATAATTTACGTTGGACAGATAGGATTCTATTTGTATTATTACTGAAAGGTTTAGAATTTAGAGTTATTGTTTTGGTTTTTAAAAAGTTCATCTTTATCCATTGCTTGCCATTTGGGATCCAGCGTTAATTCCCCCGATGTCCTGTGGTCCGCAATATAGAAAACGATTGGTCATTTCTCTTTCTTTTTTTTCAAGCAAAACTGAAGGGATTGAAGAGTGCGTCTTTCCAATCACTTCTCCTTCAACTTTAGCACACCTCTGCTTTCACATCTCTATCTTCTCTAATCAGCTCTTTCTTCACTCATTAAAATTTATTTCCAAACTTTTTCTTTTATATTAGAATTTTGGATTCAGTGGACATTACGTAATGACGATGGTGATGGTCTTTTCGTTGAGGTCCATTTCCCCGAGGGATTTCTTTCATTGGCCATTCTGTTCCTATTGTTTTTCCTATCCCATCTGACCTTTACTTATATATTTTGAAATGCCCAAGGGCTAGTTTACTTTTAACTAATTAAAATAATCATTTCCATTTTACAATAGCATTAATTAATTTATTGTGCATTCTTAAAGATATTTTTATCTTTAAATCTTTTAAGTTTTTGCTGAAAATTTAGTCTTAAAACTTTCTTTTTTTTAAATAAAGTTTTCTTTCAGTAATTTTTTTCATCTGTGTGATTTTATATATATACGAGTTTAAAATAGAATTAATTTTTAATTTTTATGTCTTAAAAAAGAAGTTTTTATTTGCGAACTTTTATTTTTCATATCTAATTTAAAAAAAAAAAAATGTAACAGCGTATGTGCCCGTTACAATATATATTATATTTCAATTTAAACTAATGTAATCAATAAAATTTATATGTACAATCTATATATATATATTAGGTATTTGAGTATTAACTAAGCTATGACGTACTACACAAGCCGCCGGTAGATAAGATCGACGATCAAGCAAAACAATGTCATGGCAACTGAAACATTGGCATGACTAATCGATAGAAGTGATCAAGGTATTTTCGTGGTCAACTTCGAGATTATGTAATATTGCGGTGAATTGGGTAAATATCTGTCTTTTACCTGCTATTGTATTGCAAGCAAGAGGTGTTTTTTTCTATTGTCTGTTATACGCCATTTTGTGAGATTTTCATTTTGCTAATTGTGAAATTATTGCTTGTTTTACATTTTCATTGCTGTGATTTGGATTACTAATTTTTGTGATTTTTATTAATTATTGCTAGGTATTTAACATTTTTATTGCTGACTAATTACCATTTTTGTGATTTTTATTACTAATTTACATTTTGATTGCCGTGTTATTTTTATTACAAATTTTTTTAACTTATTACTAATCAACAACTTACAAGAAAATGTCGGATATAAAATTGTGGGACTTACCATCTTCTGAAGATGAAGCAGTTGAATTTTTCCAAACATATGGAATTATCCCGAGTGGGAAATTTTGTGTTAATGGCCATCCTATGACTATATATATTAAGAACTATGAGAAGCAATGGCACTGCAATGTTAAAGACTGTTGTAAAAGGATCGCTATCAGAAAAGGGACTTGGTTTGAAGGATCCAGAATTAGTTTGGTCACTGCGATACAGATTTATATATAGTTGGTGTAGAGAATTGACATCGGTACAATTTTGTGAGGAGCAGTTGGAAATTGCCAGTAAAACAGCAATCGACTGGAACAATTATTTCCGTGAAGTCTGCACATGGAGACTATTGCGTAAAGAAAAAGTGAAAATTGGAGGCCCTAACAGGGTTGTTGAAATTGATGAAAGTCTTTTTTCAAGTCGAAAAAATAATGCTGGCAGAGTACTGGATATTCGGTGGTGTTTGCAGGGAGACGGATGAATGTTTTGTGGTAGCCATTCAAGACAGAACTGTGTCCACTCTCATGCAAGCCATCAGAGACAATGTGCAGGAAGGATCTACGATTTACAGTGACTGCTGGAAAGGTTATAAAACCAATGAATTAAAGGAGGCCGGATACGATCATCTTCAGGTCAATCACACCTATAATTTTGTGGACCCATCGACTGGAGTCCACACTCAAAATATAGAAAGGTTGTGGGGGCTACTAAAATGGTGGAACAAGAAGCACAGAGGTACAGCTAGACAACACTTGGATTCGTATTTAACGGAATTCATGTGGAGGCAATGCTTCAAAGATGACCCTTTTACTGCTATTTACATATTCGTGAATTCAGTCCACCACAGTGACTTTTATTTGTAAGTACAATTTATTTAATATACGTTTTGTTTTTTTTTACTTTTGTAATTTTGTTTCATAAACGGTATGGGGAAAATTGCTTGTCATGGCGTCATTTTTCCTTTTTCATTATCGCAGTAGCTGAGAAAGGAAATTGTTTATAGTTAAAATTTTGATAATAATTTTTTTGCTTTTTTTTTTTTTTAAATACCATCCCCCAAAAAAATATGATTTTTTACCTCTTATTGTAGCTTTATTTCACGATACGATTACTTAAAAATTGCTTATAATAATATTCTGGAAACAGTACGGCTAAAAATTGGTTGTAAAATCAGCCATTTTACATTGTTCAGTATCGCAGCATTTATGAAAGGCAGTTACTTGTAGTAAATATTTGACAGCAATTTTTCCCACTTTTTCTTTTAATATAATCAATTTGGATTTATTAAATACCATGGAAAAAAATATATATTTTTTTTTACCTATTATTGCCTTTTGTTTGTCGATTACTTAAATATTGCTTATAATTACATTCTGGAAACAGTACGGGGAAAAATTGGTTGTAAAATCAGCCATTTCACCCTTTTTGCATATCGCAATATTTACGAAAGGCAGTTACTTGTAAGTAATGAATTTGGGTTTAGCTATTACTTCTTTTGTTTGAATATTAAAATATCATTGAAAATACTGATTTTTGATTAAAGATTTTTAATTATTTATATTTACATTTTCATAATTATTTTACCGTAACAAATTATTGTTAAATATCGTTAATAAATTTTTGGTTTATCCCATTTTTCATATTTACATTTTCATAATTAAGAATTTGCATTTTCAGGCATTTTATTGTTTACAGGGCCAAATGATTATTAAATATCGTTAATAATTCTAATGATTTTTGATTGTTCATATTTACATTTTCTTAATTATTTTAATTAACATTTTAGTCAATTTTACTTATTATTCCATTTGTTTGTTTCAGGGTTTGGCCAAGATGGTGGACATCTCCCTCTCCTTCTTTGATATAAACTGTGATATGACATACTGCCCCGAAGGCATATTATTCTAATCTTGCGATCTTCACGGTGACTTCTCCACGTGATCTGTGGGCAAACTTTATCGATTAAGTGTGTTCGGAGATCACTAGGAGACGTTATCTTAAAAATCGTAAGATTAGAGTAGTATGCCTTCGGGTGTAGTACGTCATAGCTTAGTTAATACTCAAGTGCCATATATTATATTTCAATTTAATGTAGAATATTCTATATCTAGATAATTTTATTCAGTTTTATTCTATTTTATCATAAATAATTCATTTAGTTTTATTTTATATTTTGTGTTACTTATTTTTCTTTATTTCTTTAATTTAATTAATTACATTATTATATTATTTATATGTTCATTTTATTTAACATTATCTCATAACTCTGAGGAAGACAGTAAGATGGTTGAAATGCTAGATTGTGTGTATATATAATTTTTTTTAGCTATACCTATCCAAAGCAAGATGTCAAATTGTATTTATATAAAATTAATTGTAGTGTTACTTTGATAACACATTACTAATATTGGAGTAATGCTCATGTAATTTATATGTAGATAATTATAGCTGATTTGAACACAGACTTTCGAGCTCTCCTCAGCTCTATCCCAAACAACCGATACACATGACCACACACATGTGAAAAAGATAAATGATCTCCAATATACTTATTTCATGTTGACCCAGCACTCATCAGTTGGTCCAGATCATTCATCTCCCATGCATATATATAATCAGTGCTTGGTTTATGTTAAGATCGAAAATCTTCAAACATTAATGAACAGGCTTCAATCTACTCCACCCTCCAACTCATCAGCCATCCATACCATGAAAATCTGATGATGGAATACCCAAATCCCTTGTTGATGCCAATTTATTGTCATGCCCATGTTGACTTTAAGTCACTTTGACCTCTCATGTATAGGACCATGTCCATTCAAATACACAGAAAAGGAATGGTTAGGATACAGGCTATGTAAAATTTGAATACAAGTATACATTTAAATACCTGGAGTTTAGACATAATTATAGGGGATTCAGTTCCCTTTAGCTATCCACTTTATTTCATACTTCTGATACACATGATCACACACATGTGAAAAAGAGAAATAATCAATACAGAATCCCTTGATTAGTGCAGTTAATGAATCCTCCATTTATACTGCATATATTAAAACCACACTAATCAAACTGAAAAACCTTTGGCAATAATTATAATGGATCCTGAAAAAAATTTAAAAAATCCTTTATTTGCACAAATTGTACATATATATAGTGAAACACCCAATCAATAAATTATTAATTGATTTACTGAAAAAAGAGAATAGATATAAATTTTATTTTTTGGGGAAAAAATCTAATATCAATTGAACATAAAAAAATCCTTTATTTGCACAAAATGTACATATATATATAATGAAACACACAATCAATGACTTATTAACTGATTTATTGAAAATAGAGAATAGATTTAAAATTTATTTTTTGGGAAAAAAAATCTAATGTCAATTGAACAGTCATAGCTTTTTCCCTTTCATCCATAATTTTGCGATAACAATCAATTTGATTATCTAGCCTTTAACAAACGTTCAAGCTTCTTTCATCATTTGGATTGATATCACATATAAGCTCTTGTTTTTTCAAAAGTATTGAATAGTTCAAATTTTTTAACAGAAATTTCTTCAGAAGTCATTTCCTTTTCCCTGCTTCATTTTCATCTTCCTCATATGCACATTGATGTTCAATTTCAAGAAGATTGTCATCGAAATGTGATTCCAATAATTATTTCACATTTTCTGAATCTATTTCTTCAAAGCCGAGGCCTTTTCCAATCATAGTAATTTCATCAATAACTCTGTCGACAGGCTCATTGAAACCAAAAAAGTCATTTGTGCATTCTGGCAAAAAATACTGCCAGACTGCTTTCGTGGAGCTATCTGTAACTTCTTCCCATGATTTGTGTATGTTATCAACTGCTTGTTTAATATCAATTTTTTTCCAAAATTCTTCATGAGTGATCGAGTTGTCTCAAGTTGTATTTTGAATTGCCTGAGAAAAAGTTCATCTCAAATAATATGCTTTGACATTAGAAATGACTCTTTGATCCATACGTTGTAGTAAAGATGTTGTATTAGATTGGAGAAATATAACCCTCACATTGTTATTTAAATCAATGAGAGAGGTGGGATGCCTAGGGGCATTATCTAGAATCAAAAGAACTTTAAAATCCAGATTCTTTTCCTTGCAGTATTTTTTGACTGTCAGTCAAAAATGCATAGTGAGCCACTCTTCAAATAACTGCTTTGTCACCCAAGCCCTTTTGTTCAATCCAAATTACTGGAAGGGATTGCATGTTAATGCTTTTGAATGCCCTTGGATTCCTTGTACGATAAGTTAGCATTGGTTTCAGTTTACAGTCTCCTTCTGCGATATCTCCAAGTAAACATGTAAATCTATCTTTAGATACTTTATGACCTGGTGTAGATGCTTGCTTTCTTGCCAAAAATGTTCTTGTTCACATTTTCTTCCAGAATAAATCAATTTTATCAACATTAAATATTCGATGGAGATTGTAGCCACTTTATTTGATTATTTTCTTCAATTCTACAGGATATCTATCTGCTGCATCTTTATCAGCACTGGCTGCTTCCCCTGTTAATTTAATATTTCTTATGCTGAATTGACTTTTAAAATTTTGTAGCCAGACTTAACTAGCTGAAAATGTTGAAGTATCCCCTTGATACTTTTCTTTTTTCAATGAAGAAAAATGGCTTAAAAACTTTAATCCTGATGTTATTTCCATCAATAGGAATGTGCTTCTAATTACAATCTTCCAAGAAAATCTTCCATTTCAATCATCAATGGATTTCTATTTTTAGTGCATTGTATACTTACTGATGCAGATGCCATGTTGACTTTTTCCCGGAACTCGCTTGCTTTGTTCAAAAATGTCGCATATTGTTGACTCACCTAAACCTAGTGTTCTGCCAATGTTAGCTTTGCTTTTACCATTATGAAATCGTTTAATAACATCAAGTTTAGTATTCAAAGTGATGAGTTTTTGTTTAGTCCCTTCTTTGTGTCCATGGCTATGAAAGGTGATTTAAAAAGAAGAAAACAATAGGAAAATGATGAGAGTAAGCAATAAGTGTGATGCACATCTAGGTGAGATGAGGCTGAGGTACCCATAATTATCAAGTGAAAGTCTTACACCTCTGATGTTTGCGGATGGCACTTCTCATGAGTTTCCAATTAATTATACCTCTAAAAATTTGCTGCTCAAAATAAAGAGTACACTTATCAAATTTTATACTGCATAGTTAAGGGATGATCTGAAAAAAATTTTGCACATTAATTAAAATCACAAAATAGCATTAATCAAGGGATTCCTGTATGTATTTCATGTTGAACCAGCATTCAACAGTTGATCATTTTCCACACACACACATATAATCAGTGCTTAGTTTATATTAAGATAGAAGGTCTTCAAACTTTAATGGGCAGATTTCAGTCTATTCCACTCTCCAATTCTTCAGCTAACCATAACATTAAAATCTGATGATGAAACACTCAAATTCTTTGTTGATACTAATTTGGAGGCTGGTTATTTTGAAATATGGAGTGCTAAATTTCTTAGCCACGAGGGATGATTTGATATTTATTTCAGTTTAGCATTAAGCTCTGAGATTATTTTCATATATATTAATTACAGAGACTTTACAGATGTAAATAATAAAATTATATCAGGCAATTTTCATGTATTAATCTAAATGTATTTCATATATAATGTATGACAGGTAAACTACTAATTAAAAACCAGCACTGCAAATCAAAATCATCGTTATCTTGTAATAATATTACTGTCTAATGCATGTTGTGATTCACTTTTGATTTAAACATGGATCAAGTAGGAATACTATTACTAGATAACATGATTTCAGTTTGCAATATCAGTTTTTAATTGGTAATTTGCCTTAATTACATCATATTTAGATAAATATAAAAAAATCTTATAAATTTCAATATTTATAAATTTTCTCTCTCTCTCTCTCTCTCTCTCTCTGACATATATATATATAGTTATTATATCCAACCTATCATGAGTGTATATATAAATTTAATAAAATAAAAAAAATTAGAAAAATTCTGATTAAATTAATATTAAAAGAATATGAAATTAATTTATATATTTTTCAGATTTAGGGTTTATATAATTCTATAGATAAGTCCTGAATATGTATATAATGATATAGAAGGAAATTAATCTTTCTGACATACACTGTTCATTAAATCTCTGTGCATCCATTCACCAGCAAGAGTTTTAATTATAATATCAAGCACACAAGAGGTTCAAGCCTGGGATAAGCATTGTCAGGAAGGATTGACTTATACATGAATATGCTCTAAACACAAGTGATTCACTTGTGTTTTTAAAACTCTTGCTGGCAGGTGGTGCACAGAGATTTATACATTAATGAACAGCACATGCTAGAAAGGCAAATTTCCTTCTGTATCATTAGATTTAGGTTTATGTTTCATCGAATAATTTTACCTTAAAAAAGGGGGAAACCTTTTTGAATACATTTACATGTACTTTTTTTAACTGAACATGTATACCAATAAATAAGTCAAAAACAAGGAATATATAAACAGCTTTATATAAAGATAATATGAAAATTAAAAATAACAATGAAAAATATTTAAGGAAAAAAGAAAGGTGCTTACCAAAAGTATTTATAAAATCAAAGAACCAATTTAATGCATTTACAAAGATTGCACATTCACATAATTTAAAAAATTGCATAGCTTGTTAAAAAATTTGACAGCGATAGTTTCTGTCAGCAACATTAATGTGTTTAGATGGTCAACCATCCTACACTTTGAATAATTATATATCAATACTTGGATAAAGGAACAGAAAGACTTAGACCAGTTACCCATGTGCATTTAAAAGGGATAGCTTTCCTTCAATAACAACCTATTGTCAAGGATTAACCTACCTATATAAAAAATAAGACTGCAAAAAATACTTTGCTGTTAAGAAAATCAGACCATTTGAGTCCTTTTTAAAGTCTTAAAGGAATAAAGAAGAGCAAACTTTTAATGTCCACTCCATCAATTTTATCATTGTAATTATTATTATTATGTTTGTTCATACAGTAAGCCAATTGTCTTATAGTTCTTAACTGAAACATCAGCTAAGTTTTTAGATAAATGTGTTTTTAAAACAGATATTTACAATCATCATAAATAAAAATATAGTCACTATTATTAGGAAGTTGTAAAATATCCAACCTAGGCAGTGGGTGTGTCTACAAGTGTGGGATGCTAACAATACCCTAATTGCAGATCCAGGCAATCATTTGATGGCAGCCATTTGTTTAAGCATTTACAATTAAGATCACTTTTAAGTGAAATAAAACTTCATAAATTGGATGAAGACTTGTCTAATTTGTTGGACTTTGTAATGTTAAAAGAAAAGGTGAAAAGATAATCGATTTAAAAATGGAAATCTACTTTCCTATAAAACCATAAATATTGGAAGCACAAATGGTGTAAGAAACAAAATATCAAGATTAGTTATTCAAATTAATTAAAGATACAAAATGTAGATAATTCAGGGTTATGCTCCAACAAATAATTTCCACTGAAAGGAGTGACATCAAGAGGAAAATTAAAAAGACATGGTTTATAGCAAGAGATATAAATGCAATAAACAGAAAGGATACTTGCTTTTCTATTTCAAAGAGATGGACGATATAAATGAGCTTGCATAGATTTGCATAAATTATTATAGTTGAAGGCTATGAATATGGAGAAGAAATCTCAGAAAGCGCTTAGCCTTCAGAAATAATTATTCCAACTAAGAATTTAATTTCACTATATACATCAAGTGTATTAACTCTTACATAGTTGTTAATGGTGAAAAAAAATTTGAAATTACAACAGTATTATTGTTGAATTGTCTTATTGTAAATGTTATATTTTGTTGTTAAGTCTTGTTTAATCTCAATATTATCTTATTCAGATATCATTTATCTCGAAATCAAAATATAATCTATAATGCAATTATATTTTAATACATTCACATAAATTAAAGATAATAAATCACTTAGTTATAATGATTTATAGATGTTGAAAATCCATCTAAGGAACAAAATATTTATTAATTTTATTAAGATTTTACTGATCACTATAATATAATTGCAATTATTTAAAGAAGACTGCTCTTAAAATAAACTATTATCTGCTTCATTTAAGATTATTAGCTATTAACATAATCAATTGAAATGATTAACTTGTTTGTCTAAATCTATAAGAAAAATTGGTTTAAGTTGTTAATAGAGTATTCAGAATGGACATAGAATCCTTTATCCACTCTTGGTATTTAAAGATTATCTTAGGACATTATTATATTATTCTAAATTAAGAGTTTTTACCCATTTTATTTTAATTAAAATATTTTCTATTAAAAATTTATTATTGTTATTATTATTATACAATAGGTAGACATTATGTTTGGAATAAACATGACTCATTATACTTTTTACTAGGTTACCATTCATCTGCTTAACAGCTTATAAATAAAATACGATTGGAAATTTAATACTAAGAATATGTATAATGAACCCTGAGATCTTACTATTATAATTCAATGATGAGAAATTATATTTTATGTTAAAAAAACTAATGTGAAAAGCAAAGCAAAGTGGCACAAACAGATAAGATTTAAAACTATGTTTATTCTTATCTAAAATCTGGAATTGTGGATCTGATCATGGTAATAAAATATTGGAATAGTGATTATGAGGTATAAAATTATATATTAGTGGTGGTGGTGGTACGGGGGGGGGGGGATAAAAAACTTTATTATGAGAAAGAGAATGCATTATAACTGAACTACTCTTAGTATATGCTTTAATATTAAGAGCTTTATAGTTTAAAAATGAGTTGAGGATTTTTCTCCTCTTAATTGTATTTTTAGTGATTATTAACCTATTTATAATAATTATTTATTATTTTGATCCCTATAGCTCTTGTTATTACTAGCATATATCACTAATAGCGAACCTTGAGCTTAGCATAATATGATATTTATAATTTTGGCTAAATGAATTTTTAAATTGTCTTTCTATAGATATTTTTGGCCCATTATTGATGTCACTTTTGTTGGTTATATTGTATATATCTGGGTATTTAAGTTAGCATGTAGGATTAATTCAAACTTTATGGGAGATCTTAAGATATAAAAAAAAATGAAGAAGACAATATTCAATAGACTAATCTATTGCCAGATGCTAGAGATTTATGATCCCCTGCCCTCTTCCCTAATTAAGAATAATTAAATTTTCATTTATAGACCAATTTTGTGGCTAGAAAAATCAGGTTGGTTATAGGCAGGATTTGATTATATATATATATATATGTGAAATATAATAAAACAATTTTATGCAAATCTTGTCACAAAAACACTATATATAAGTAAGATGTGTATGAGGGAGATAGGTAAAATAATCTTTAAATGGCCCACTGGAAGACAATTATTTTTTTAACAGTTTCTCACATATAAAAAATGAAGAATTTATCCTTGTTTTACTTACAAAAAAAAAATACCCACATTTGCTGATCAATATTAATTGACAAATTGGGCTGACTATGAACTGGCTATATGAACAAAGCATCCTAAGTTTAATTAAAACATGCAAAAAATTTTGTTTTACCTAATCCTGAATTCGAACCCAGATTTTGCTTTTGATAGGTGGATGGTCTTTAAAAGTGTATATTTATAAAATAAAAAAAACTTTTTATTCATTTTAAATATATTTACAATTTAAAACTAAAAGTAAAAATTAACCTAGGTTCTATTTCAAATTAAACATATTAACAAAAAAGCTTAAAAATTGCCATGCTTTTTTGTTTTATTTATAAGCAATTGTTTATTTTGACATACAAAATATGAAAATGATAGAAAAACAGATTAAATAATCAAATAGTTTATTGTTCAGAAATTTTTAAGAAATTTGAGCAACAAAAAAAAAATCAAAGGAAAGCTGCGATTGATGGGCTTTATTTTCCAGGATCTATTACTGAATTATTGAACCAAAATATACAAGACTTATAAAAATAGGTATGCTTGACATATCAAAATGTTAACACATGTAAAATAATTGACAAAGTTATGTTTTTGATAACAAATGAAATTAAGTGATTAAGTATATATATAAATGGATCTGTTTTTACCTAGAACACTGAGGAAAAACTCGGATGTGGTCAATGAAGAATAAATGTGGTAATTTAATATCTATAAATACTTCTTTATAGTTTGATGTAAAATATTGATCATCTGTCGACAAACCACTGAAAGCTTTATATATCGAAGAATGTACAGAATAATGACTTTCTGTTACTTGGAAGCCAGAAGAAAATGGATAAATTATATTTAATTTTTCAACTTCCTGAAGTCGTCTTTGTTTGGTATCAAAATTTCTAATAATTAATTTGGAAGTGATATTTTTGGATTCTTTATTTTTCACAATCAGTACAGTTCCAGCTCCACCTATTTGATAATTATGATAACTACGTCCACCTAAAGCCTGAATATCTCCTTTGAAGTAATCTGATCCAGAGTTATAAATGGCAATCCTACCACCTCCTCCTCCACCACCATAGAATTTATGACCTAAAAATAATTTAAGTATTAAAAATAATTAAATAAAACTAGAATTAAAAATAATTATAGTAAATTAACATTTAGGAAATCAAGTGATATTCAAACACCAAAATTGATATAATCACTCTAACCACTGAGTTAATTTTAAATAAACTATATCTCAAATGGATATTATTAACAAATATTTTACTGTTTTTAGGATATTAAAATGAAGATTAAAACAAATATAACATCACCTGATTTCTTAACATTAGCAGTCCTATACTTTAGTGACATCTATTGCAAGCTTTGAGTAACCATAGATATCAGAAGCTATTGTATTTTAATTCAAAACGTCCAGTTTAGAATCCCTAATACTAACTGATGGGAAAAAAAAGCCCCCCTCCCAAAAAAAAAAAAATGTCTGAAAATTAAAATTAAAATGCAGTACTGAAATGACTGTCTGATAATGACTGATTACTCAAGTTTATAATAGATGGCATTAAAATAGTGAGGTATTCTTATTTGTATTCTATGTATAACTAAAGTTCAACTATTAAAATAACTGTTTTTATTTTAAAAAGCATTAGAACTAATTTTAAGTCAGTGTACAACAACTGTTAGTTTATGGGCAGTATTTAGATCATGCTTACACTTTGTGTAATCCATGTTGACAAATTAATACTTACATCTTATTTAATGGGGAATTCTTATTCATCAATTTTCATATTCAATAAGCAATAAAACAATAGCAGTTCTCTACTTAGTGCCATCTATAGTAAAGTTGAGTAGTTAGTGATTACAAGACAATAGTTCATTCGAATCTACGTTTCCAGATTGGGTTTCTGACTTTTGTCTTCATCAATAAAACTTGGGATTCAAAGTGGAAAGCAATGCAATGATGCAACTAGCAATCATCTTTAAATTCCATGATATTATTCAAGTTGAAAATCTCCAAATTCAAAACACCCTAGAGTTTTGAACTCAAGCCAGCCCGCTTGACACACCAATCAGAAACTACATATTTCAATGTCATCAGTTCTTTGTTAACTATGTGCCCTTATAACCCTGCTAGAAATGTTAATAAAAATCACTTAAATTCTTTTCTTACACAATATATGATAAAACAAAAACATAATTGCTAAATGTGTGTGTATATTTATATATACACAAAATATGGATTGTTAATTGTGTATTATAAATAATAAATGATATATTAACGCTAAACTAAAAGTACGTGCGTAGATGCCAATGGCATTCACAATATTTTATATAAGCAATTAGCCTAATTAAATAGTTTAATTAATGAAAAACTATAAACTAACTTATCAAGAAAATTAGATGAATTCGAGCAAAGGATTTAGATAACGTAAACAAAGCCATTGCTTAAAATAGACAATTCCAAGGTAATTGCATTATCTGATCAGGGATCAAATAGTGCAACTAAAGAGATGACCACCACATGGACAGCGGATGGCAAATCAATGGAGTCCACACTAAAAACAATGAGAGAGAAAAAACAAACCTATAATAGAACTGAATCAGGACACTTGCTAAGTGAAGCTCTTGAAAGACAGATGTGCCATTTCCTCAGGTGCCCCAGTCAGCCCCCTCCTTCACTTAACCTTATGGAGAAGTTTACCTCCGGACGTTCAAAAGTAAACTTAGGAAGTGTAAACAGGTTGTATTGATCTTAATATTATTTTGTTACACCTTTGGGCCCTTATTGTTATTTGTACAGCATGTGTATATAATCGTCATATATATATATATATATATATACATATAACTCTGTAAATAAATTCTTGTTACTTAAATGTACTTGCCGAGCTGCCTCATTAATTAGCAATTATTTGTGTTATTTATATTTGCAATCCAGCAAGCAATAGAGTGCCACTGGACATAGAAATTGGTGCAGTCAGTCTTGATTACGAACCTCAATGGTCTTAATCCCCAGAAAATTGTGAAATTGTTAGTAATAACAATTGACGCATTGACAGCCGAATACATTGGCATCTAATTAATTGATTTCGTGAGTGAATAAATTACTAAAAAAGATTTTTTTTTTGCTAAAGTGACTAAGTCGTCATAATGCAGCCAGCAATATCTGAATTTGACATCAGAGAGGCAAGTGAGTGGCCCCTGTATGTCCAATAAATAGAGAAACTTTTAATTATTAACAGAGTAAAGGATGATAAATGTAAAACAGTGACCTTATTGTGTTTCACTGGAAAAGGAGTAATCCAAATTGCAAATAGGCTTTGTGAACATAAAATCCCGGAAGAATTAACATTCGAACAGATCAAAGATAGTTTGGCCGACTATTTTAATCCACACAAGTCCAGACCCATCACCAGACTCCACTTCAGAAATCGCCATCAAGGTAAGAATGAGCAAACACAAGATTATCATAATGCCCTGCGTGAACTTGCAGAAAACTGCATCTACAATTCATACCTGGAGGAAGCTCTCCCCGAACAATTTTTATGTGGAATGACAAGCGACAGTCTGAGACAGCAGTTGTTGGCAGATAAGGATATCAATTATAAAGAAGCTATCAAACATGATATAGCTCATGAACTTGTATTACAGCAAGCTAAAGAATTTGCGGCCATGAAAATAGCGGACAACGATCCTTATGAAATCCACAAAGTCGACAAACCCGAAAGAAGGTTGTCTGATCAAAGTGGAGTAATTGATATTAAGAAAAGTTGAATTAAGTGCTTTTGCTGTGGAAAACTAGGTCACCAAGCACGTGAGTGTTTTTATAAAGACCAACGCTGTAAACACTGTAATAAAGTTGGCCATTTGGAAAAAATGTGCCAAAATAAGAAATTTGTCAGTGATACAAGTAATAACAGCCAAGAGCATTTTACTAAAAAACCTAAGCAAGAGGAATTTTCAGTGATTAATAATGTGTCTTTCGACCAATCATGAAAATTTAAAATGACTCAAAATGTTCGGAAAAATCTTATCGATGAAAATTGACAACGGTAGTAGGGGGTCTTTACTGTCCATTAAAGATTGGAAAACTATCATAGCAGATAGGGCACAACCACCTAGACTTATGCATTCCAAATTTAAAGCTCGGGACATCAATGGCAAGGCCATAAAGATTAAATGAGCAATTCAGGTTCCAATTACTTCATACAATGGCAAAAAATTAATAATTCACACCCTGATAAATTCCCTCATTGGGCTGTGATTGGTTCAATCAATTGAGAAATAAAGTATCGATGAGCAAAAATAATGACATCGTAATGTTTATTGAAAAATGTAAAAACTGACAATCGCGTGCGAAAACACCTCCCGCCATAGTCGAGAAATCAACCCCACAGAAAAAATCTAGATCGTAGATTGTGGACCAAGCTTGCAGAAAGTAGGTCAACCAAAGAATATGAAGTACCTGTTCCTAGCTATAAATTTGTATCTAGAGAATGCATATGGGTTAAAACTAAAATTGACAGATTCTGGAATAAGGCTGAAATAGTATGTCACTTGACCAAGCAAGTGGTGTCTCTCCGAATGGCGGACAGAACTCTGAATGGCGGACGGAAGAATGTTATGCAAACATACCAGCCAGTTGCAGAAAGTCAATAAACACTGCAGCTGTTTCAGGAAAAAGACAACAGCAAGTGGACATTTAGGAAAAGCCGTAACAGCAATGCAGTCCCAAACAAAATTATTATAAACCTTGAAAGAAAAATTCCCCCCTATCATAATTATTATGTTTTAAGTTCAGAGAATAGAAAAAAAAAAAACACGAATCTCTGAACTTGGGGGAGGTATTATATTTTATGTATACCCAAAATACGTATTACTAGTTAATAATTATAAATGTAAAATTAAACAGATTGCTAATTGTGAATCATAAGTAATAAATGATATATTAATGCTAAACTAAAAGTATGTGTGTGGATGCCAATGGCATTCACAATATTTTATAAAAGCAATTAGCCTAATTAAATAGTTTAGTTAATGATAAACTATAAACTAACTTATCAAGAAAGTTAGATGAATTCAAGCAAAGGATTTAGATAACGTAAACAAAGTCATTGCTTAAAACAGACAATTCCAAGGTAATTGGGTTATCTGATCAGGGATCGAATAGTGCAACTAAAGAGATGACCACCATGTGGACAGCGGATGGCCAATCAACAGAGTCTATACTAAAAACAATAAGAGAGAAAAAACAGATCTAGAATAGAACTGAATCAGGACACTTGCTAAGTGAAGCTCTTGAAAGGCAGATGTACCATTCTCGGGTGCGCCAGTCAGCTCCCTCCTTCACTTAGCCTTGCAGAGAAGTTTACCTCCGAACCTTCAAAAGTAAACTTAGGAAGGTCGTATTGATCTTAATATTATTTTGTTACGCATTCGGGCCCTTATTGTTATTTACATAGTGTGTGTATATAATCGTCATATATGTACATATATACATATAACTCTGTAAATAAATTCTTGTTACTTAAATGTACTTGCCGAACTGCCTCATTAATTAGCAATTATTTGTATTATTTATATTTGCAATCCAGCAAGCAATAGAGTGTCGCTGGACAAAGCAATAATCATCTTGTAATCACTGATTATTTAACCATACTTACAAGATAGCACTATAATGAAGAACTGCTATAGTTTTATCATATATTATATAATTAAAGAATTAAGTGATTTGTTATTATGACTTTTAATATTTATATGTTATTAATTTTTATTGGAAATCATTTTATACACAGAATTTATAAGAAGAACTATTTCCAGCTTTTCACAACTACCTTATCTATTAGGTACTTCAGATGAAGTAGGTAGGGCCTATCACGACACGATTAGCAACATCTTTCTTAAGAATTAAGAAGGAAAACAAAAATGTAAAATATACTTTCATCTACAAAAGTTTATAAATAGAAAAATTTAAAAATAAAAATATTTAATAAGCAATAATTCTATAAAGTATAAATGATCATGAATCACATTTAACATATAATGCAACTGTTATTTATTAATTCTTAAAGCTTACAATAGATGGCTCTAAATTAGTGTAAAAATAACTACTCTTAAACATGTTGTTGTTAGCATACAAAGTTAAGATATCTTCAATTCACAATTGCTCCATTCAATTTAGAAATATTATTTATGTATTTAACCTACAAATTGAATACACCTGGGTCTCATTTTATGCGGTAGATAGGTTCCGCAGAAAACTGCATTAAAAAAATTGCACAAAAATAGACTTAACTTACCTTGAAAAATCGGGGATACATTCCGTAATTTTCAGAAATCACATAAAAGCAAAACAACAAGGAAAAATTACTTTAAAATTCGCATAAAAAAATATAAGGAAATAAAGTATGACTAATAAAAAATTTCAAATATTTGAAAAAAAGTGATACGAGAGAAACTTTTTTTGTTAACTACAGTATTTAATTTTACATTTTTTCATACATATTTTAATTATTATCACTATTTGACAATATGTGGTTCGTTTGTGAACTGGCAAGAAATCAGATTCGTCACAAGAGAAAGTACAACTAGTGCCATTGTCAGTTTTTCTGTGTTAATGGTTTTCATCGACAATGTAATCAGTGATTAAACATTGAGATGACGATTTTACTAATGTTTATGAAGCTTGTGATATCCAGACTGCTATGTCTAGCTGTTAGAGAATGCACTTCCACTAGTGCAATTCTATATATATAACATGCTTCTACAAATGTGTTAAGAATGACTAATGGTTAAATTTTCTTTTATACACACATATATAGAGAGAAACTTTGAGACAGAAAAAAGTTACAAGTAAAAATATTTAACAACTTTTAAAAATACAATTTTTTTAAGTAGAAATTAAAAGTCCTTAAATATTTTTACTTCTAACTTTTTTCTGTCTAAAAGTTTCTCCATGTACATATGTGTATAAAAGAAAATATAAACACATTTTAAAGATACATTCTTTTTAAGTAGAAAATAAAAGTTATAACTTTTTTTTGTCTAAAAGTTTCTCCATATATATATGTATAAAAAAATATAAACATACACAGACATGCAACTACTATTTAGCTCTCGTTAGAATTTATGAGCTTATTCATTACAGCAAACTCAGATTTCAGCATTTTCTGACAATTTTCTTTGTCTCACACATCAACATATATAATGTTCACATTTTGTTTCTATAAATATTAAAAAAATGAGATCGCAATTCAACCAAAAAATTATATGTTATCATTTCTAGAAAGATTATTTTCAGTTTACAAAATCAACAAAATCTTTATTTCTGATTATTTTTAGAAATCTAAAAGAATATTTATTTATTTCTCTTATAACTAATGAAATATGTCTTAAAAGTTTAAAATTTTTGAATACTTTATTGTAATATTTTTATACTTATAAGTATAAGTAGATTGTTTATGTAGAAGCTAAGTTGTTTAAACAGCTTCAGGCCATATTCACATTAGCTGCTAATATAATGTTATGTTTTTGAAAAAAAAAAAGTATTTCAAGTCAAATAAGTTATTAATAATTTATATTTCATGATATCTAATAAATATAGTGAAATATGAACTTCTTTAGCGCATAAAAGAAAACTGCATAAAAAGATAAGAAACATGAATCGCATAACTTCAAAATCGCATTAAAAAAATCTGCATAAAACGAGACCCAGGTGTATATAAGAAGACAATATGCAGTCTTGTCTATCTTATTTGACAATGTAAAATCAATAAGTTTAATCAAAATCTTTTTAACATCTGTTTTAATTGTCCTATTCATCATTAGAATAATAAAATGCTTGTAAGAGTTTAATTCCTTCACTATATTCTAAAATCATTTGTTAAAAACTTTTCTTCAATGAAATTTTAGAATTCAAATTACATTTAGGCATTTAGCAGAGCTACTTTTTATTTCTTTATAGTATTCAATGTAACCAAAACAATTCACTTACATATTTTGATATAGTAATAAATCATGTTACTTTGCATTAATGAATGACAAAATGAGGACACTATCTACTCAAGAGCTTTTTATAATAAGGTTGACTATACAGTGATTCATCAAATGACAGAACATTGAATATATCCACCCCAAACAGGTTTCTGGCTTTTATTTCTATCAGAAAAATTTAATGTTCAAAGCTAGGAAGAAATACAATCTAGAAATTTCATTTAAACATACAAACTGAAAGCAGAAAAATTCAAACTATTCTAAGGCAAAAGCTAGAAACCAGTCTTGGAAGTAAAATGTATTATCATCTGTTAATCACTGGTTATTTAACCTTACTATGGATGCTAGAGTATAAAGTAAAGAGTTATGTTTTTGCTGTTTCTTGTGAGCAGCAAGTAAATAATTGACAAAGGCAGAATTGAGGTAGTAAGCTAATAGTATAATTTAAATAATGTATGAGCATATATACAAATGTACATAGCCTATTTGAAGTGCATAAAAATAATAAAAGGTCATGGTGACCTGAACATAATAAACCTTAGTCCAGTTTTTGGACTTACAGAGGCAGAATTCTCTAACTTATATTAATATCAGAACATACAGACCAGGTTCTGGGGTTTATATACCCCAGGACTTCTGAAGTCTACAAATTTTACCAAATATGGTGTTTTTTAACATACTTTACTACATATGACATTTTTTTACATATACGACATTTTTTTATATACATTACCAAATATATAGCATTATTTACAGTTCTCTGACCTTATAAGGCCAGCTGTGTAACTCTATGATCTAAAAACATTGCTTTACAATTATAGTTACATTGTTACACATTTATTGTTACACAGTTATTTATATAATCATTATATATATCATCATCATCATCAACCATTATCAATCCACTGCAGGATGAAGGTCTCTCCAAGTTCAATCCATCTTTTCCTATCTTTATCTTCTTTTCTCCACATCAACCCTGCACTTTCTTATTTCATCCATCCATCTCACATATGGTCTCTTTCTGGGTCTTTTACAATCTCTTGTAATCCAGTTTAAAATTCCAATTGTCAATCTATTATCATCTCTTCTAGCAATATGTCCAACCCAACTCCACTTCAGTCTTTTAATTTTTTTAATGAGGTCAGTAACACCTGTTTGTTCTCTTACCCATACATTGCGTTTTCGATCTCTTCTTGTTACTCTCAACATGCATCTCTCCATACTTCTTTGAGTGGTCTGAAGTATCTGTATTACTCTTCTCTTAAGTGTCCAAGTCTCAGATCCATAAGTAAAAACTGGCAAAACACATTTATTAAAAACCTTCCTTTTCAAACACATAAGCATATTTCCTTTTAGTATCAAGTTATTTCTACCAAAAGCATTCCAACCAAGTTTAATTCTATGATTAATTTCATCCATTATGTTTTCATCTGTATAAATAATCTGACCAAGGTATTTGTAACTGTTAACTTCTTCTAACGCATCTTAATCAATCTTAATTTTCATATTTTGAGAAAATCTATTAATCATAATTTTAGTCTTTCTAACATTTATCTTTAATCCTACTTTCATCTGAAAACTCCTGCAACATTTCCTGTAGCTCTAAAGCATTATTTGCAAAAACAACTACATCATCTGCAAAATCTAAATGACTTAAATAATCTCCATTTACTTTCACTCCTTTAGTTTCCCATTTTAATCCACAAAATACTTCTTGCAGCACAGCTGTAAAAAGTTTTGGAGATATGGAATCACCCTGTCTTACACCCTTTTCAATGTTGATTTTTCCTACTATCATTATGTAATCTAATTGTTGCTGTTGCATTTTTATAAATATTCTTTAAAATTGACAATATCCTGGATCTACATCTTGATGATCCAATACTTTAATCGCTGAAGAAATTTTTATAGAATCAAATGCCTTTTCATAATCTACAAATCCTAAGCATAATGGCAACTCATATTCATTTGTCCTTTCTATAACTTCTCTCAATACCTGGATATGATCTACTTTACTAAAACCACTTTTAAATCCAGCTTGTTCTCTTGGTTGGTGAAAATCCAGTTTTCTGTAAACTAGTTGTAATTATCTTAACAAAAATTTTGTATAAAACTGATAAAAGACTGATAGGTCTGTAATTTCTAATATCTTCTTTATCACCTTTTTTAAATATTAATACTGCATTCTTCCAATCATCTGTTACATCTTTATCATTTAGACATTTCGTATATAACTTTGCTAAAAAAAAATTCTATTTCTTCACCTGCTTCTTTTAATATATCAATTATAATTCAATCATTACCTGGAGCCTTCCCTTTCTTCATAAATTTAATTGTATGTCTCACCTCCTCATTCAAAATTCTGGGCAATTCGGAAGATATAATAGGTATAGGAGGCACTTGTTCTTTACTACTATATAATTATTGATAGACGTCTTCTACACATTTCATGATGTCATCTCTCTTTTTAGTAATAATGCCATCTTTTTTTCTTATTGCAGATATAAATTTCCTACCAATACCAAAATGTTGTTTTACATTCTTTAGACTTTTATTCTCTTCTACAGCTTTCCTTGCTAGGTCACAATTATACTTTCTTATATTATTTTCAACTCTTTTCAGCATGATTTTACAAAATTTGAGATATTCAATCTTTTTTAATGCATCATTGTTGTATATCCTCATATTCCTTCTTTTCTTCATAAATTCTCTAGTCTCAGTAGAAATTTTATTGGTCAATTGCTGCTTTTTTCTACCAGCTATCTTTGTTGCAGTTTTTAAAAGTGTATCAGTTATTTTCCTATTAATGTCATTCAAATCTGAATCATGTTCAAAATCTACTAATACTTGAAACCGATTTGGAAGTTCTAATTTAAATTCATTAGAATGTCTCTGAAGATTATAAATATCAACTGTAAATATAGTTTTTCTTAATAATTTTTGTCTCTCTAGTTTTGCATTAACATGTATCTTACATCTTACTAATCGATGATCACTTCCAGTGTTAAATTTATCAAGAACATTACAATCTTGAAATATGTATTTTCTGTTAGTCAAAATATAATCCAATTCTGCTGTACCTTCATTTGGATGCTGGCATGTCCATTTCCTTTTACCATTTTTCTCAAAAATAGAATTCATAATATAAAGTTTTTCTTTTTCTGCAAACTATATATTGAAGCTATACATATATACACATGGAATATATATATGTTTGCTTCACCATTCACTTTGGTTTAACTAAGACCCTGAGTTCAACCACAATGAATGTAGACTAAATTTAAAGTAGGCAAAAAAATTACGGAATGTTTTTTTAAATTTTAGAAAATAAAATGAAAAAGATTTTATTTTAGATAAAGAAATAAAATTTCTAGAACTCATTGGAGAAGAAAGAATAATTAGATAAAAAGAGAAATAATTAATTGAAAAACACTGTAATTAAAATAAGACAGAGAACAATGGGAATTGGAATGCAAGATGGCCAACAAGTTGTGTAGACAGAGAGAGAATAGTTGAGTTTCTGGATGGCCTTTGCCTGAGTCAGTTCAACCGCTAGGACAGAAAAATAGCACAAGATATTTTAGTGAAGAAGAAATATATTAAACTGGTGGGTAAAGGCTCACACAAATAAGAGATATTAGATCCCTGCTGTGGAGTCTAGAACCACAAACAGTCAAAGAAACTTAAAAGAATTTTTCGGGTGTTATAATGGAAATGGCCGAGTAGACTCTTCTCTCTCTCTCATCGGTTTTCCTGTTTTTGCTGGAACTGGAAAAGTATAATATCAGAATGTAGAGTTGGTGATAGAACATTTCTTACCTAACCGAATGCCTGCTGCCAGTCATGGATAGTGAAGGACTAAAATCAAAATAAGCTGTTACTTGTGTAGTGCACTGCAATCTCCATAAGACTATCTAGCTAAAGACGTACGCATTTCAAATTACCGGTAATATAAATTTTTGTATTAGTGTTTGGTTTATTTTAAATATTATCATCAACAAAACGTATACGTACATTTAGTTCTTTTTATATATATATTTGTGCGATTTAATAACGTTTTATTAAAAAAGCAGAATAATAAAATATTCTGTCTTTTTTATATATATATATAATGTATTTTACCTCGGCAGAAGCGCAAAAAGTCATTCTAAATTAGATTAATGTTTTTGTTTTATTTTGTTGTAAAGGAAATCAGTAAATCGTTCTTATTTCAGTTTACTTAAAGAAAAATCAAATTAATTGAAACTAAACTCAGCTTATAGTTTTTCTTTTTTTCACATTTTGCTTTTTCAATCCGAATAGGAATGGCATATGCGCATACATGTAGTCATGTAATTAGGGTGAGATGATTGAAATAACATGTATATTTAAGTGGGAGAGAGAGTGTTTATGTAATCTAGAAACGCTAAAGAAGTTTCATTAACAGAGGTGGGTAGAGTTGGTTAAATAGAATTCTCGTGTCCTTTCCTTTTTATTAAGCCACTAGTAAATATATATATATCTAAACGATTATGTAAAGATCGATAATATAAGTGGATTCTCTTCTTTTAATCTAATTTTTACCTCAGTTTTTGTGAGAGCTTTGTGGCATGAGAATTTTGATATTCGTATATAATTTCAGGCTTGATTTTTTTTTTTAAACGGATTATTATTCCGTCTCAATCTTCCATGTGTTACTTGGGGAGTCGGAAATATCTTTATAAATTGTGTCTTATTTCAATCTCCATATTGGTGGGCTCATCTCACGGACATCGCCAGATAATTCCGGAAATTGTTATACATCAACCTATTAGTGACTGGACATAAGCGTTATGCTCCGTTTTTTGAACTCGGATCATGCTCTGCAAACGAGTTCCTTCCCACCCTACCATGTTTTAGGGCCGGAGCACTATCCAGCCTCATTTTGTTATACACTCCTCATAGAGAGAAATATCTCTGGAAAACTGCTTGCCAAGAAAAGGGAGAAAGACCCCGTATCTCTGAGTAATACATTTAGTTAATACATTTGTTTTATTAAGTCCAACTATTTTCTATGCTCAAAGCACTACACAGAAAGTGGTAAAAGGGGGGGGGGTTCAAATTTAAGTTACAGGCTATGTTTTTGTTATGGCTCCAAGAACATCTATTTAACGAGTAATTTGTTGCTTTTTTGATTTTTCTTTCTTTCTCTGCCACCTCTGAATGGTCCCTTTTACTCTCTCTCTCTTCCCAAAAATCATTCATCCCATACCAAGTAAATATAATACAATTTTGTGAACTAAACCGATGTTTACTGCCTATATGTACTTATTGTCAGTCCATTGATGCTTTCGGGTAGACCGAGAAGTCAATGACCGCCTCATTAGATAGTGATCTTGTATTTTTCTTTGTGTATATAATAAACTTTAATTCTTTTGTGAACAATAAATCTTCTGCTTTATTTTAATACATTCACATACCACTTATTCTTATTTGTAAATTCCTCCTTCAAGTCTTATCTCTCCCTGACCACCGGGCATATATTGAGAAGAAATTCTAGTGAGGTTATGGAAAGTAAGTCACTTAGTGCCAATCTGGAGAAGTAGGTGAGGTTCGAACTCCCTCAACCTGCATCTCTAGATTGGGTTAAAGCAGCTCTACTTTTCATACTGTTACAATATATATATATATATATATAATTATTTCACACAACCATTATACATTATTGTACAAAGGTATTATTTTATTCTACACCCTTATTATACATTTATTGTTGCATTCACAAATATATTCTTTGCATGACATTGAACGCTACTTTTTTGCCAGACCCCAACCTGGAATCAAATTATATTATCATCTGGGAATCACTGATTATTTAACCTAAATATAGATGCTAGAGTGTAAGGTAAAGAGTTAAGTTTTTTTGTAATTATTAATATTTGTAGTCCAGGAATATAGCTGCTTACTGTTAATAAAAGAAATTGAGAATACTAAAACATATAGCTTCTGATAAAAGTGTAATATACTTAAGGTTGGTCTTGGTTCGAAACCTTTAAGGTGTTTTGAATTCTCAGGCTTTTAGTTTGAATATTAAATGGAATTAGGGTAGGTGCTACATGCAAAACTAGATTTTTCATCAAGTGGGAATTCCAAACGTTACTGATAAAATCAAAACCCAGAAAGGAAGGAGATTTAAATGCACTTTCAACTGGCAATTAACATGACTATAGATAGTATTATGACATATTATCCAGGTTCATTCATCTATGATTCATACAGCTGAGTTACATTGGCTATCAGTGAAATATTGAATGTTATATAAGAAACCATTGTGAGATTGGTACATCAGTACTATGAATCTTGTATGGATGAACTCAGATAATATGTCATTTGTATCTGTAGCCTGTGAGAATCTTCATTTTAACATATATATATAATTAGGAAAATGGGTTGGCTTGGTTTTGAAATCTTTAGCAATTTTTAAATTTCAGGTTTATACTATAAAGCAGTAAATGATGCTAGCTAGATGTATATGTTCATTACTACTAGATATGCATCTTAAGTTCCCATTGATGAAAGAAAAAATCAGAAATGGGTCTGCAGATGTGGATATTAATTCATTATATCATCTGGTGTTCATTGATTATTAAAGTTTAAAATAGGTGGGTATAGAATAAATTAAAAGGAATTGCCCTAGAAGAATGGAAGTCAATTAAGAAATTCACATACTATTATATTATATAGTCCTTCTAAATTCTTTTCTTCCTCCTTTGTTTTTGTTGTCTTTATATATAATATTGAATGTCAAAAATCTTAAACTTTTCACTTTTCAGCAAAAAAACTTTATTATTAATTACAGTTTTGACTGTGAAAAGTGTAAGATTTTTGACATTCAAATTCATATAATGTTATTATTAGTATTAATAAAATGTTATGAAATAACTATTTTTTAAAAGTAGCTTATGAAATGGCATTGCTGACTAGATTAAAGGTCATGTTATACCAATAAAAAATATGCAATCCATATAATATTCCCTTGCATTTAAAATTATCCAGAATATATCATTATTGCTATTTATCTTTGATATTTTATTAAATCAGATATACTGCAAAAATACTTTAAAAATAAATATAATATAAAAATCCAATTATTTAAACAATGGATAATATTTGTATATATATTATTAAGTGCTAAGTGTTTAAATGAAAAAAAGTAACAATAACATACCAGATTTTTATTAGTAGAGAATTTCAAAGCAATTAAACTTTCGGTGAAGATCATCATAACAACTTCATTATGCAAATGAACAAAATACAAATGAAGAGAAAAATCAATATTATTCTTATGTAAGTGACTAAATTAGAATGGTGCACAGTAAGTTATTGTTGGTTAATCGGAATTTAAATGACTGTAAACAGTTGTGAAAATTTTTCTTTAATTATAATAAAAATACATCATCACAGCAGCAATGAATTGACCAAATTATTTTTTGTTTACTATTGAAAATTGAAACTTTTATACACCAACAATATTTTCTCATAAGTATAATCATATGATTTCACCTACTTTAAAGTCATATACTTTAAGTCTGAATAATCAATGAGCATGGGATAATAGTTGCAATACCCCCAATTCCAGAATGGTTTTAACTTTCACCTTCATCAGTGAAGATTAGTATTCAAATCTGGAATTGGTATACTTATGCAACATTTAGAATCCATCCCAACTCATTTGCACAGTAATATATACATCTGATACAAGCTCTATATATTTTAGAGACCTTAGTTTTATAGCAACTGAAGGTCCCTTTTATCATTTGATTAGAAAGATTAATATAAAAACAATACCATGCCACTTTCTTATATGATTATTTATATGTTTCTAAAAGCAGTTCTCTTTGTTTTATATTAGAGCAATCTACTATAAGCTTAAGTAAGAAATGAGAATCTGATGGTATACTACTATAATACCACCATCTCCAAATGAGTTCTAACTTTTATCTCAGCTATAAAAACTAGAATTTAAATCATGATTTAATGCATTTATGCAACTACCAACCACATTTTACTTATATTATTCAGAACAATAGCCTAAAAAAAAAAAAAAAACCCCAATGGTTTGAACACCAATCAACCCACTTGTAATTATATAGATTTGTTACCACATCAATTTCAACATATTTTAGGTATCTTTTTAGTTTTATATCAACTATAGGCCACCTCTAGCTTGTAATTAAAAAGATTAAGGCAATAATTATAGTTAGCAATCAATTTGCATGTAATAAGTAATTTTTTTTGATTATTTTTCTACGTATTTATTACCTGCACCACCATTTGCTCTTATAGTTCCCAATCCATCTATAACTGAAGCATAAATTGTAATACTGCCAGCTGCACCTCCACCAGCTTCATTTCCAAGACCACCTTGCCCATCTACACTCAGAATGCCTTCCACACGAAGAGTATCTTCAACTTTCAAGTAAATCACACCTATAAATAAAACATCATTGAAAAACTATATATATAAATAATAATTTTTGATCTAATATAATTGAAAGTATGATCAGATCATATAATAAAATCTCCCCCTTTCCCCACCAAAAAAAAAAAAGCCAAGATAAATTCTTGCTCATATTAATGCCAAAATCATTATGCCTTATGTAAAGTTTTATATGATCTGGTGATGTAGATCTGCAAATTAAAAGTTATGTTTTATTGGTATTGAGTCTACATATACATATATTAAATTACAAAGGGCCAATAATTAATTTATTATATGTAAGTTATACGATTACAACTTTCATGTTTAAACAAACCAATAGAGTATAATTGATATATTGTCAAAAAAATACTATATAATTAGATCGAAGTGTAATATAGTTTTGACAATAGAGATCAATGATATTCTATTGGTTTGCTAAGCATAAGGGCTGCAATAATGTAAATATTTAATTTAGAAAAGAATTGCTTGAAGTTGATTATAATATTAAATAAATTTATTTCACTTTATGTCAATTTAAAAAGAAGTGTATTATTTTAAAAGAACTGAAGGTTAATAAAAAATGGATTTCCATTTCATATATTTCAAATGCTCAAGTTAAATTTTTTAAAAATATATATAAAGATTTATTTAATGTTTCATTTTGTGTTCTACATAATTTTAATCGATTCTGTTTTCTTTAATCATAAAAACATATTTTGATCTTTAATGTGCTAAGATTCTTCATGAGGAGAAAAATCTTAATAAAAGAAAAATTAAGGAGGCAATTTTCATAGATAGAAATAGAACATATATAGTCAATCAACAAACTGACAACATTAAAATTCATAAATCTTAGTTTATGGCTTGAGAATCTTTACTTCCACTATATTTGAATTTAAATGATAGTTAAAGAATGTTACGAGATCAACTGAAAATACTTCTGTGGTTTGTTATAGGTTTTATAAATATATTTTCATTCTTATATTCATTTTTTAATTATATATATGTATATATTGTAATGGTAAGCACCCTTTTAACAATTGGTAATAATCAAGTTAATAATAAAATGAAAAAATATGATATTTGCAAATTAATTTTAGTCTAGGAGAAATTTAAAGATAATTAATGGGCAACCATGTACATGGTGGAGTGACTACATACAACTTATTTACAAAGAAATCAAGTCATATGTCACACAACCTAATTACAAATGTTATATATAGAGCTCACAAATAAGCTCTTAACAAGCTTTGCAGATATCCCCAACCCTAGACCGGTTTCTTGCTACTGGCTTCCTCAGTGAGATGCTAGGATATTCAAGCATATTAAGAAAAAAATGTGAAATTTTCAGACTTCCATATGTCTTCCAATCCAGCTATCTGACTTAAATAGCCATATGGGACTGGACCAAGTTCAGATACACCATATATTAATAACTTTAGCAATATAAAATTGCCACATCCTTAATAGCAAAAAATCAAAATACAAAAAAATCTATGTCACATGACCTAATTTAACAAGCTTTGGTGATTTTATATTGCTAAAGTTATTAATATATGGTGTATCTGAACTTGGTTCAGTCCTATATGGCTATTTAAGTTAGATAGCTGGATTGGAAGACATATGGATGTCTGAAAATTTCAGATTTTCTACTTAATAGTTATCTATTAGATAAAGTGCTGGGTTTGTCCTGGTATTTTTAATCTAATGCTTGAATATCCTAGCACCTCACTGAGGAAGTCAGTAGCAGAAACCGGTCTGGGATTGGGGATATTCTGCAAAGCTTGTTAAGAGCTTATTTGCAGGCTCTATATATAATATACATAGAAACAAGTTTCCATGCAGATTCAATTATATTTTCTGATCATTACCTCCCTCCACCTAATACTTTATTGCATTAATAAAATAAATAATCAGCTTGGATTTCAGATGAGAAATGACAAACAACAAAATTATTAACAACAACAATAATTTTAATTATCAAATAGAATTAATTATATGATAATAAAAAAATGTATTTACATATTTATATTTAAAAAAATGATATGACAATCATGGGTGAGAAGGAAAAAATCTTTTATGCTTACAATAACTCATTGAGAATAGCTATATAAATTTCAATTAATTATTTTAATGTTTTTGTGAGCTCAGAAATATTTTTATCTCTGTGAGAATATGACCATTAATCACCAATTTTAGCTGTTTGCTATGCAATGCTAACATTGCATACTTCTTTTGATTCACTCCGGCAGTTTTTTCTACGAGAGTTTCCATTGCAATTTTCCTCTGATTATTTAAAATAGGTAGATTCGCAAATTAATTATGGAATTACATTTCTATGGGATAATCACTTTAGATGGCTAGTTTTCTTCTTTTGCGAATAAATGTTAAATATTTTGTTATAGTCCTCCCTTCTCTCGGAAGTGGACTATTCCAGATGCCTCATTATCTGATCGGATTAAGCATTGTTTGCCACAGGCCAATAGGCTAATGTATAGATAAAAACATGGCCAATGATTATTACAGGCCAATAAGCAACGATGCTTGCTGAATCCGAAGATTTTTAATAAGGTCAGGGATCTGGGTATAAATAGTCAGCCTTTTGTAAGAATCAAGGAAGAATGTTTGTCTAACCTGAAAATACTCTTTGCGTTCTCCCAGGGAAGCTCTGCTAACCTGAACAGCAGCAAGTATTCCCATTGATAGCACTATGCTATTTAGTCTACACAGCTAGGCAAGTCCCACAGAGACCGGATGCAGCTAAGACCACTCTCAGCTCGAGACAAGCTGTCTTGTACAGGTGGAAGAGCCATACACCTTACCTGTGAGGCAAGCCATCAGGTGTAGCTGGAAGCGGTAGGCAGAATCCAGAGTTTATGTTAAACTCCAATATTCAGCATTTATAAATATTCTGTCTTGTATATATACTGTATATTGTATTGTATATATTTGTACATATAATAAATATATTAATTGTAATACTTGTCTTAGTATTTTATTTTCTGTAGTTTGGGTCTGTACTCCAGACCAAAACATAACATATTTCTTCAGCATTGAATAGTGATGAACAGATTGGCAGGATAAAAATTAATTTTAAGACATTTCTTTGTTTACAACTCCATATTCAGCTACCATACTCGAAAGATCAGGAAAAGCATTCTGGAGAGTTCTCTACTCCATAAAATGCATGATATTCACTTAAATAATCCTTACAAATTTTAATGACTTCTATATAATACTCAAATTTATTTATCAAATGCATAGGATGTATATAATTAAATAGAAAGGATTTCACCTTTTCATATATGCACCCCTCTTATCTTTATAAAGTCTATCTTGTGTTTTGGTTTAAGAATTTCACTATATTTAACACACCATTGTTGAGCTTATACAAATTATTACAATGCATATGTTAAAAGGTAAAATTCCTTCTATTTAATCACTTCTACATAGTAAAACACAGGACAAAGAAGTAAGGAATCTGTCCATCCCTTCTTGGAAATGCAGACGACTTTAGTGTTTTTATCCCCCCCCCCCATGTTATTTGTGACTAGTTTCTATAGCAATGTCCCTTTTATTCAAAACAGTAATATTATTTTAAAAAAAAAAATTATATTTTAGTTATATACTTATTATCATTTTCGAACTCTTGAAAATTTTTCTATACACCTGACTTTTAATGCCTGTAAACTCAGATATGAGGGTAACATTTCCCCCTCCTCCATTTAAGAATAAAATAGAGGCGATTTAGCCATAAATATCGCTCGATTTTATTTCTACATAAAAAAGATAATTTCTTTCAATTTTACAATAATGTCCTGCTTAGCCGTACTTCATTGGAAATGGATTTACAAACTGGTATAAACATAACAAATAATGTCATCATTACAAATCCAGTTTATTGGTATTCATATAAAAAAATTGTTTCATGAATTCAATTAAAATTATTTATTGGATTTGATCATCTGCCTGCAATGTTGAGATAAAATATTTTACTGACAGTGAATGTATCATGCAATATGAATACCAAGAGATTCTATCTTGAGCACGTATATAACATCAACTGAACCATATAATGGACAATCCCTTTAAATAAAGCCTTGCTCTACTATGAGACTTAGAGGCTGACTCACTTTTGAGACTTAGAGGCTGACAAATATATATATATATAAAATGGTTGGGAACAGTACTGAAATAAGAGCTCTGAAGTATCAATAAAACATGACAAACTAAATGAAACACTCTCCATTCATCATCAGTACAGAAAGCAACATGATCAAATTTCAGAAAACTCATCCCCTATCTCTGCAAAATATCTTTTTCTTTCCTCAATTTCTGCTTTATCATTATCTCCTTTGTTTAGAACAGCATCAAGGGCATGATGTTTTTCACTAGTGAGTGACTGAGCTTCATAATCTGATTAGTGATAATATTCTCTATTATTAATATCAGTTCCATTGTCAGTTCTAAAAATTATTTTTATTCTATTGAGACTAGTGGCACTACCTGTTGACCTTCTTTCTCGAACAGTTATTCATGAAGGTTGATCTTTGAATCTTCTTCCATACCATGGTTTTTTGTACCTAGTGGCATTTATCTGGGGTTCATATCCCCTTTTAAATGGCTGTCTATATTTGAAAGTTGATATCCCCTTTCTTGCTCACCCTCATTTGCAGGTTGGCTGCTATCAAACACATTGAGTAGTTCAGCTGCTCAATTTGATTAGGGAAATTAAATCTAATTATGAATACAATCTGGCTTTCATATAAAGAATAGGTGGTCAAGACTCATAATTTGGCTATTTGCTGTTGAAAAAAATGGATTGAATGCCTCTCCAGGTCTGCATTTATTTTGGGTAATATGATGTTTGATCCTTTCGTGACAATCTATAATCCAGCAGGAATTTAAGTCTTGTTTAAACTGGTCAAAATTTGTTTGTCAAACAACTCCCACCATGCTTGAGATGCTCTTTGGAGATGGCTACAGTCAATTTATTTAAACTAAAATATCTTTCTAAACAGCTAATATACTCAGGTGGAGCCTCCCCTGCACATCCTGAAAAAACCCTTAATTTTTAAAAAATTGATTGACATATTAGGATTAGAATTATATACATACATCAACATCTGTATATGCATCACTACTAACAATATGTTTCTGATTGACTATTTTCATGTGCAATACTTAATTTTTCTATAGCCAAGTCTACCTTAGATGAGATTTTCTTTTTTCTATATATCTAGCTCTATTTTCACTAACCTCTGTTAACTCTTCCTCATTTTAATTTGACTTTCACCTTTTATTTGAATATTTTCAATTGCTTGAGTCAAGTAGTTGATTTCTACATTTACTTGGGTCAATCCTTGCCAATTCTCTATTTTTATCTGTTCAACTATTCCATGCAATTGTTCAAATTTCTTATCCTGTTCACCTTTATTCAAATGAACTTCAAGACTTATTTCAACAATTTTACTTTCTAACAATACAAAACGATTTTCCAAAACTACCTATTGTTTGCTAAGTTAATTGCTCTACCTGTTTTTTTTATTTTGTCTGACTCTCAATTTGGTTTTTAATTTCTATGAACATGTTTCACATGTTCTCTTTATTTTCTTTTTTTAAGATCCTCACTTTGTTTTTCGATTTTTTATTTAATTCTGGGAACATGTTAAGATCATGTTCGTAAATTCACTATTATGAGTCTTGTTTATTTTCTATTTTTTTTTTGAGAGGAAATATATATATATTCACTTTTTTTTAAATTTTTTAAAAAAAAAATAAAAAAAAAAATTTTATTTTTTTTTTTTTTTTTTAAAAAAACCCCCCCCTTTCACTTTCAAAAATATTTTTTTTTTTTTTTTCCTTTTATTATTAAATGTATTGTTTTTTTTAAAAAAATAATTTTTTTTTTAGGGGGGAGGGGGGGGGGGGGGGGGGGGGGGGTTTTTTTTTTTTAAAAAAAAATCAGTTTAATAAGATGCCTGGATAAAACCCTTTCTTCAGAGATCAAACAGATAACAATTATCTATGTAGACAAGGTTATCATCACATCTATTATTGAAGAACATCTTCAATATTTAAAAAAAAAAAATTAAAGAGTGCCATGCATGATAAGGGTATAAAAATCAATTGGTGTTCAATGAAGTAGTCTTCTTAGATCATATTATTGTTTTATAATAGGGTGAGATCTCATCCGGATAAGATTAGTGCTATACAGAATTCTCCTATGCCAAAAAGTAAAAAACAAATCAAATCATTTAAACGGTTACGCAACTTTTACAATCGTTTATACTCTAAATTTTCTGATCACATTGAATCATTACTAAAATTAATTAGAAAAGATGAAAGATGGAACTGGACTAAAGATAAAGGTGAGCTGTTTGCTAAAATTAAAACAGGATTTTTAGAGCAAATCATGCTAGCTTTTCCTGATTTAATAAACCCTTTATCATACAACTGATATTAGTGGTTTCAGATTAGGGGTATCTCAAATCCAGGAGGATGTTCAAATATGAGTCCTCTACTTCATTAAATGTCTGTTAAAGGGTTCAGAAATAAACTGTATGGTTATTCAGAAATAAACTATATGGTTACTGAAAAAGAAGCTCTAGCAATAGTATGGGCTTTCCAGAAATTTTGACAAATACTTCTCGGAACAGAGGTGATAGTGATTAGTGATCATAAGAGCCTCAAATTCTTGAACCACAGTTACTTAATCAACAGTTACCTTGTCAGGTGGATTCTGCTGTTGCAAGAATTGAATTATACAGTCACAAATACTGTAAGGGATCTGAAAATATCATGGTGATGTGCTAAGTCGAAATCCATGTTGATCAAAACAACAGCACCTAACTGTAGATAATGCCTACACTATAAATATTGACTTAGCAATTAATAAAAAGGTAAAGAATGATTTGTTAAATGTAGAAAACCTCCAAACCCTAGATCAAGACCTGATCCAAATTATCAAAATGCTGAACAAAGAGGAAATTCTGTATAAAGCCAATAATGTGAAATATAAGTTAGATGACCAGCTCTTAAAATACAAGGCAGATAATGACAAAGATGAGTGGAAGGTAGTAATATGGGCACTATGGGGATAATAAAACTGAACAAATAATGAAACACTGGTTTTACTGGTGCAGAATGTATAAAGATATTATGAAAGAAATCCAAAAATTGTTATGTATGCATAAAAGCTAAGCCAGTAAACAAAAGTTCAATGAACTCTATTATTCCAAAAAGAGCAAATGAAATCTTAGCTGTGGATTTTTATGGTCCACTACCATTATTTAATAAGCAAAAATATTTGGTAGTACTTAGCTTATGATCTCTTCTCAAAATTTGTGACAGCATATCCAATACCTCAAGACAATACTAAATTTACTATTAAAATATTAGCTACTCTCCATTTTAAAGAGATAGGAAAACCAGGGATGATCTTAACTGATCATGTTATCCCTTTTCTACCCAAAGAATATATCAAATGGGTAATGAAACATCAAGTAGAATATGTTCTAACCTCTATTAGAAATCTACAGTCAAACCTATGTGAACATGTAATGCGGAAACATGGACCTTCGTCCAGGACCTATTAGGGAAATAAGCATAAAGGTTGGGTAAAGCACGCACAATGTATAGGCAATTATATAAATTGGAATGTAAATGAGTCCACTGGATTTGTATCCATCAGATTACAATTGGTACAACATACCCCAATTCTATTCCAGAAACCCATGCCTATGCTCACTGAATCATCCATTGATCTAGAAGAAGATCGAATGGAGGCATACCACAAAATGCTAAAGATGATTGAGAAACAAAGCAAAATTTAAAAAAATCTAATTATCGATTCAAAATTGGAGACAATCTTCATTAAAACACCTCACATAAGTAATCTAAAAGAGTCCATTTTCCACAAGTTCAGCTGACACATATGAAGACCCATTTACCATCATTAAATGTGCTGGCTCAAATGCATATTGGATAGACAAGGGAAATGGAATCAAAGGGACCTATAATGCATGAATAATGAAACTATACCATGGAAAAGCATAATAAATTTCTTTGCCAGTTTAAATCAAAATAAAAAATCTATAGGGCATCAATTTAAATCCCATATAATAATCTTAATTAGGATCATCACCAATTAGATTGAGTTAAAGAAACGTAAAAAGGGATGGTGCATATTATAAAATGTATGTTTAATAATATACTTGGAAAAGTTAAATTTTAGAAATAACTTATAAAATTTATTTCTAAATTAAGTAGTGAATCATACCAGTATGGTCATGACCAAAGAGTGATTATCCCAATGAGTTCTTCATTTCAAAATGAATGACAATTGCCTCATTTAATTATTACCAAATATAAACCACTAAGTCTCAAAGAAAAAGATCAGGATAGGTACTCTTAAACATACATATATTTGAACTAATACATAAGTTATCCAAAATGAAATTTACCCGCAGTTGTAGTCTGATCTTCAATTATTAAAAAAATTTGGTATCTCATTACAACATGGAGAAATATGATCATAGATAACTCCTACCTTATATTACCAAGTACATACTAAAGGTATTCTTTGTGAAAATACTCCTGAAGACAGAACCTAACTTAAATAATCAAGAAATCCTAATACTACATGATGGTCCAGTTATCAATCACAACTGTAAGCCAACATACCCTAGCAAAAAATTAATATAAATCTTGTCAGGGGAGCTTAACTGAATGTGAATAAATAATCTCTAAATGAGAGTCAATAAACCATTCAAAAAGTAGAATTCTGAGCTAATAGCTTAGACTAATCCATAAAAGAGAGTAAAAATTAAGGAATTAAAATATCTATCTTTAACACCTTTTTTACTTGGGATGTGGAAGATGTAGTCTTACAACCTTCCAAAACTATTAAATCACCCTTGCCTAATTCAAGCCCAAGACCCACCATAACAAGATTCTCTACCTTTGATTAAAAATGAACTATATGTATAATGAGAATGCAAATCAATTAAAAATTTATTGTAGAAAAAAAATGAAACTAGTACTGGAGCTGAGAAACAATTAATTGTTTCCACAATTAAACATTTAATTTACTTTTACGATAATTACTATTTAAAATAAACCATGAAATGTAGACACTAACACTTATCTTTGTTAAAAACCTCTTGTCAATTGTTGCTTAATTCATTCATATTACAACAATATAAGTAAAAGATGATCAGATTTAGACACATGCAAGAATTTAAAAAAAAATATTTAAAGGAAAGAAATAACAATTTTTTTTTATGATAACCTTATCATATATATGTATGAACTATAACAAATGATATAAATAATGAACCCAATGCATGAACACGAATCTACTGTTTGAAAACATCAAATTCAAGTCCAAATCAAACAACTTCATTTTGGTGATTAACAAAAGATAAAAACAAATAACCTTCTCAAAAATCAGACCAAAAACTCTCATTGGCCAAGCAACATACAAATTTTGAGTGGAAAAATCAAACTTGTGGTTCAAATAGAAAGGTCTGCCACTATCAAAGTGAAAACATTAAACAAAAATAGCTCTTAGTATACTGATTAAAGCTAAATTAAAGGCATACACATCTAAACTCAACCAACTAAGGGATTCTATATTAAAAACCTCAAAAACTGCTTTAAATTATTCAATATCTCCTGAGTGTTTTCAAGTTAAGCCAGAGAGTAGATCATCTTTAACTCAAGATATCTAACAGTAAATATCTTGCTTTTCAATTCACTCAAGAACTATTATTAAATACATTTATACCAACACATACAACTATGTATTCACTGCCAAAACCAAATTTAAATTTGACCTAGCATTTATTCAATGCTGCGAACAACTTTCACTTTTCTATTAAATGTGAAGCTACAAACTCAACATCTCAAAGCAGACCATATTAAGAGAGAAATTATGATCAATGGATGTTCTAGAAGACTCGAACTGCACTATCTGAAACATTGAAATGGATTAATGAGGGCAGTTATGATCTTTTTAGGACAGTTTCCTTATGGACTCTT
Organism: Epiperipatus broadwayi; assembly: GCA_028023455.1. Taxonomy (NCBI): domain Eukaryota; kingdom Metazoa; phylum Onychophora; class Udeonychophora; order Euonychophora; family Peripatidae; genus Epiperipatus; species Epiperipatus broadwayi. The sequence goes on from JAQFVV010000214.1 coordinate 1,503,680, forward strand.
AATTGATCTTTAGGTTGACAACATATTTTTTAATTTACCTTATGTAAATTTTTCATTTATTTCTTTACTTTATTACAGATTGAAGGGGGAGAGGAATGTAAACGATTAATATGTTACAGAAAAGATGAGCATTATTAGCTTTATTGTAAATTGTAATAAAATATAAGTTCAGGCATGAACTTGCTTGCAAATACATCAATTAATCACGGGGGGGGGGGAGATAAGGTTTTACCCTATTATACATTAAATACCAACACTTGTATAGTGACACTATTATTTGTTTGTTATCACTCATCATTTCATTATTTACTAATTTGTTTTTGGTATATATTGTGACGACCAGGTAAAGTCGTCAACACACATATATATTTATTAATAAAATTAGAAAGTAATAAAGGTGAAATAAATTAGCTAATAAATTTTTTTAAAGAAAAAAGGAAGGAAAAGAAAAATTGAAATTCTAATGTCAAAATTACTGTGGATTTTGTAATAGTAAAAGAAGGGGAGGGGGGCTGCATAAATAAAGAAATGCATCTCTTTCTCTCTTGTAAGTCAAATGCTAGAAAGTTATTTTGTTTATTGTGGGAGAAGGGAAAAGGAAGCATAAAGAAATGCGTGTCTTCCCTCTCATTAAAAAAAAAAAATATTATAACAAATTAAAATAAATGTAAAACGTAAATGTGAAAAAATTAATGAATTGTAAACTTTAAATAAAATAAATGTAATATGTGATATATAAAAAGAAACAATATGGCCGTAGGTGTGAAAGTCTGTTGGACAAATTCCACGGACAAAGAAATGTTATCAACGGAAGATCTTTGCCTGATCTGTTAAATTAATTGGGACTTACATTCCAGCCACTAATTAAATAAAGAAACATAATGATAAGAATTGGTTGGAAATCTAAGTCTTAATTAAAAATTTGAAAAACAACGAACAAAGAAAAAAATTAATAAAATTACAATTTTTGTCTGGCATTGCTAGTAGAGACTTTAGAGAAGCAACAGCTAAAAGAAAATGGGAGAAGTGCGTGGCTAGTGGCGTAGGGACGTGGTTCGGATTCAGGCTGTCGCATCACGCCGCATGTAAGTCTTTGCCTGACCTGCTAGAGGCGCCGCTCTGTAGCTGTCAATTGAAACTCAACCTAAAGTCAACCAGAAACTGGATGAAAATAACCCCACAAACTGAGGAAGTTAATGGAGAACCTAAGGAATCAACAAGCAAAAACTGGAATGAAATAACCCCACAAACTGAGGAAGTTAATCAAGAGCGCTCGGAAGAAATACCCATGGGACAATTACAACAAAACCTAGGTAAAAGCATGCATGCATTTTCATTTATCTACTATTCATAACTAAATATAAAATTAATGGTTTGATAAAATAGAACTCTATCAACAGGACTTTAAGAACTTTAATATCTGATCTATTTTCATATATTTATTATAGCCATGTATTTATAAGTGTGTGTTTATTATTATTATTATAATGTAATTTTTTATATAAAGTGTGAATATAATTATATACACATCTTTTCACTTCTTTTTCTTTTTAAATTATAGCTCCATGATAATAAATATATAAATTCAACATTCCTTTTCTTTTTAAAACTTGTTTTTATTCCAACTATAATTTTCTTTCTCCTTCCAATACAACATTTGTTTCAATAATAATTTATTATTTCTAATGTATACAGTGATGTGTAATCATACAATTGGGGTTTACATTGTTGTTCAAACTATCTTGTTATTTCCGTTTGGAATCTGATGAGTCTATGTTGCCCAATGTGGTGTGAACATTAGATCTTTCACATATTTGTTATCTGATTGTTAGCCCCCCCTCTTTTGCCTTGTTGTTAGTTTGGCATATTGTATAATGTCCAAGTGTCTTCAAATGTTTTCGACGATGCCAGGAGCTGGTCTCTCTTCTGGATTTTAATCATTGTTTTGGAAAAAACCTGTTTTATATTAGGTTGTGGGTGTTCCATGATTAGTTTACAACGTGTAACCCATATGGCATAGTTCAAAAACACCGAGAGACGTATTATTGGATAGGTTTTAGTATTAAGTTTCCTTAAAAAATAATAATAATAATAAAATAAATAAATAAAAATAAAAAACAAAAATAATAACACAAATAAATAAAATATTAATACATTCCAAATATATAATATTCAATTAAAACCATAATATTATTATAATCTACAATACAATTATTTACCTCCTTCCCTATCTTTAATTATTTCTTTTAAATTACCTTTATAAATTAATACTCTTCTTATATAAATTTATTATCTTTTCTCTAAATCTTTACCCATTAACATTCTTTTTATAATCCCCCCCCCCTTTTTTATTTTTATATATTATTCCTATATTATCTTATTTTTATCTCTATTTATTAACATTCTATTTAATACGGTTTATACTGATCTATATATATCCTCTTTTTTATTTTCTTAAAATTTGTAACGCATTCCAATGGCCTTATATCAAAATTTTCATATAAGGCCATTGGAATGCGTTACAAATTTTAAAGAGAGAATAAAAAAAGAGGAAGTATATATAGATCAGTATAAACCAGTATTAAATAGAATGTTAATAAATAGAGATAAAAAATAAGATAATATAGGAATAATATATAAAAATAAAAAAAAAGGGGGGGGATTATAAAAGAATGTTAATGGGTAAAGATTTAGAGAAAAGATAATAAATTTATATAAGAAGAGTATTAATTTATAAAGGTAATTTAAAAGAAATAATTAAAGATAGGGAAGGAGGTAAATAATTGTATTTGTAGATTATAATAATATTATGGTTTTAATTGAATATTATATATTTGGAATGTATTAATATTTTATTTATTTGTGTTATTATTTTTGTTTTTTATTTTTATTTATTTATTTTATTATTATTATTATTTTTTAAGGAAACTTGATAATGACTACAGAATGTAGTTGAAACGTTGTATTGGAAGGAGAAAGAAAATTATAGTTGGAATAAAAACAAGTTTTAAAAAGAAAAGGAATGTTGAAAGTGTGAATATTATTATTAAACATATTTGTCATTAAATTTCGTATCCTTGCTTTATTCTCCTATCACCAAGTTATGACAGGGGGGAAACTAAGTAGTGATTAAAGGGGCATACTGATTTGTTTAAGATATTCATGTGCTGCTTGTTCATGCGGAATCCCAATTCTAAAGACAAATGCCACGGACAAAGAAATGTTATCAATGGAAGATCTTTGCCTGATCTGTTAAATTAATTGGGACTTACATTCCAGCCACTAATTAAATAAAGAAACATAATGATAAGAATTGGTTGGAAATCTAAGTCTTAATTAAAAATTTGAAAAACAACGAACAAAGAAAGAGATTAATAAAATTACAATTTTTGTCTGGCATTGCTAGTAGAGACTTTAGAGAAGCAACAGCTAAAAGAAAATGGGAGAAGTGCGTGGCTAGTGGCGTTAAAGGGACGTGGGTTCGGATTCAAGCCATCTCATCACTGACTCGCAATGTAAGATCTTTGCCTGACCTGCTAGAGGGACTGCCGCTTCTGTAGCTGTCAATTGAAACTCAACCTAAAGAATCAACCAGCAAACTGGATGAAAATAACCCCACAAACTGAGGAAGTTAATGGAGAACCTAAGGAATCAACAAGCAAAAACTGGAATGAAATAACCCCACAAACTGAGGAAGTTAAGAGCGCTCGGAAGAAATACCCATGGGACAATTACAACAAAACCTAGGTAAAAGCATGCATGCATTTTCATTTATTTACTATTCATAACTAAATATAAAATTAATGGTTTGATAAAATAGAACTTTATCAACAGGACTTTAAGAACTTTAATATCTGATCTATTTTCATATATTTATTATAGCCATGTATTTATAAATGTGTGTTTATTATAATTATTATAATGTAATTTTTTATATAAAGTGTGAATATTATTATTAAACATATTTGTCATTAAATTTCGTATCCTTGCTTTATTCTCCTATCACCAAGTTACGACAGGGGGGAAACTGTAAGTAGTGATTAAAGGGGCATACTGATTTGTTTAAGATATTCATGTGCTGCTTGTTCATGCGGAATCCCAATTCTAAAAAATAAATAGCAAACGCTGGACATTCGCTAAGTTTCTTTGAAATAGTTTGCTCTGTTCAGCAGCCGAGAGTTTTGGCTGGGAAAAATAACGCCAAGATAATATGTACGTATTGCCTTGGGGTTCAGTCAAGGGTATAGATATGAAGTTAAATTTGTATCTGTATTAGCTCTCTGCTTGTATTGTAACGGCGTTGGTTAAAATAATGAATAAGATAATAAGGAATCTAAGTTGTAAACAATAAATGGATAGAGAATATAAGTTATGAAAAGAATTAAAATATAATAAATAAGTATAATGTAGAATAAAATAATCGAAATAAATATAATTGAATACATAAATAAGATAGCAACTGTACGATTAACCATTATCCGTTATAATATGATTAATTATCTCTAGTGAGAATGATCTTTCCTGTCTTTATAGTAAACAACCACAATGGAGGAGAGAAACCCCAGTCCACCACATGATTGATATGAACTAATCAATCAACTTATTGGAGATAATAAATTATGATTTCGATAAAGTTCCAGTAGCAAGCAAGTGTAAACATAAACAACCACAAGTTATAATTTAAGTGTCTTTGTTAGTATTGACATTAAATGATAATTCATTGAAGGAAAAAGGTGTCAGATCAATAAAGATTAACTGTAATAATCAAAGAATATTCATCAATGTCTAAATAAATTATTTATCTTGATTAGAACCTAGTTGCCTAAAGTATGTTAACAGTAAATAAATTTGTTAAATATATGGTTTTAAATTAAAGACTGTCATTCATATTTTTTTCTATATTCAGTTCACAATTTGTCACATCCTCTCACATAGTTGCACATTATAAATAGTGATATTCATATACTCTGTAGTAGAATATTATGCTTATTATTCCTGAGTTCGAATTCTGGGATTAATGGAAGCTAAATATGAAAAAAAAAATGAGTACACAGTTATATCTTTGACACATTTGTATATTTATACATCATCTCCTAGGAATGAGACCAGAATGGACATGAGTCTATATATTTAGAAATCCTAGATAAACTTTTTTCACCCATTCTGATAACCTATCAAGTCCATTGCAATATAACATTAGGACCGGTTCTGTTACAATATGTACATATGAGTTTAGGGTTTATTCCTGCTATGATATATTACTCCAGTGATGTATTATTTTACGTTTGTGATAGATTTAAAATAATGCTTCCATAGAATGTACGGACAAACTTATTTAAATATATTGCAAACTTAGAATACTACATCACCGAGATTAATATACCACACCACATGTAATATGAAAGTTCAAATCTAAAAAAATAATGGAGAATATATGCACTATGGAAGAAGGAAAATAAGACATTATGATACTTAATAAAGCAGATATTTGTAAGTTGTGCCTTTTTACACTTTGTGTTGTCAAAGCAATCCTCACCCTTCCCAACATACCAAGGCAGTTTGCGCCATCAGAAAGACCCAGCACATGTAATAGCAAACTTCAATTCTAAAAAAAAAAAAAATCTTATTTCCAATGATAGAGATATATATTCATTATGGAAAAAGGAGAAATGTGGAAAAGAACCCTGAAACGTTTTTTAAATGGTGAGCTATAAAAAAGTTTTAGTTGTAAGTTTAATGTTATATTTTAAATATTTTTTTTTTAAAAAAAAAACATATATAAAGTTTTAGCAAAATAAAAACAAAACACAAATATATAAAGTTTTAGATGTAAATGCAAGAGATGTATTATATTGTTGGGGGTAAAAAAAAGTTTAACATATTTTAAATACTTTTTTTAAAAAAATATATATATAAAATTTAACAAAAAGAAACAAAACATAAATATATAAACTTAAGTGTAAATGTATATTTTTAAATATAAAACCATATTACTCATAAATGATGTGAGAGATGCATTATATTGTGGGGGTTAAAAAAATTGCTGTGATGGACTGAATTGTTTAATATCTAAAATGGCAAGAAAAGATTCAGTTTATTTGATATGGAATAGTCATGCCAGATTCTTGATTGCCTTAACATCATACAAGGAACTTTTAAATAAATATTACTGGACAAATGTCACCAGAGTAATATGTGGAAAAATACTAAAGTACCCATTTTTTTTATAGAAAAATTATCTTCTGCTTCCTTCCTACCTCTATTTCTCATTCAACTTCCTCAATGATGATACCATCATTAAAACTTCAATTTACAAAATATTTAGAAATTGTAGTATTTAAAAATTAAATGGAAAAAAATCAAAATAATTTAATTTTGGCTATCATCAGATGGATTGAGAATACTATATATCACATGACCAAGCACGGGTAAAAAGACATCCAAAAAGCTACTGACAGATTGAAAGATATAAGCTAGAAACTAATTTGAATAAAGCAGCACTGCATAAGAATTTAAGTATACAATCAGGCACTTATTGATTAACAAATCTTATACAACATATCATACCATTTACAATCTTCTTAAACACTTTATCAATACTATCAAGTTTCAACTGTCCTGCAGTGATCATCAGAGCTCTGATGATGACTGCAGGACAGTCGAAACTATTAATTTTGATAAAAATAAATAGTATTGATAAAGTGTTTAGAAGATTGTAAGTGGTATGATATGTTAAAGAGAGATCAATACATAAGAAAAGGAAGAAGAAAATCTTATACAAGTTGGCATAAGAGTAAAAAGAAGAAAAGTTTGCTAATGAAGAGTATTATATATGTATGTCAATATTGTTTCATGTCTCTGCAGTACACCATACTATACATTGAAAACTTCATTATAAGTGACATCCTTTAGATTAATCTTTGAAAAAATGTTAATAATATCTACTTATGCAATCTCTTATTTTAGAGATATGCTAAGTTTAAGGAATATACTACAACTATACTGAAAGATAAGTAAAAGTGAACATTGAATTTAGTCTACACAATCTTTTAAAAATAAGGTACTCATAAACTATTATAAGATTTTAAAGCCAGTCACAAATTTTCTCCAAACATGCGGAAGTAGATTCATTTCTTTTAGCCATAGGTTGATTGATATTCACATAGCATCTTAAAATTATTTCTGAAATATCTTTCAAAATAAACAAATAAACTTCATTTGATATTTAATGAAGTTTGCACAAAAACTCTGAACCAGTGGTTTCCAAAGTGAGATACATGTCCCACAATGTGGGTGTGAATGTGTGGTGTGGAAAGAGGAGGGTTCATTTTTATGGAGGCAATTAAAACCATATGATAGTATTTGATTATCATCAGTCATGACTTGCTATTGCTTATCAGCTTCTTAATATCATTTATTTCACTATTTCAAATTTGAAGTTAAATTATAAACTTCAAACAGCCCTGCTATTAACATGTAATGGATTATAAAATAAAAAGTTTACTAATCTATTAATATGTTATTTTAATCTAGTGAGTTTACATAAGACTTAATATGTATTACAACATGATTATACCTCCTCCACTGCCTCCCTTATTATTTTCATCATTTCCTCCACCACTTCCCATAGTACTTGGTTTGAAAGTAGATCCATAGGACATAGGTGAATGATAAGCATTTAAAGGCATTCCACCTCGTCCTCCATGGCTTCCACCTGTTGCTCCTTTATAACTTATCTGTTTACTTATTCCTGGTCCTTTACCAGATGCTGAAGAATAACCTTGAAAATCTGCATCCAGCTTTCCTGATAAAATTTTAAAAAAAAGAAAAAATAATATGTAAATAGCTCATTCTTCATAAACATGTATTTATATAAATAATCATAGATAATTAATTAATTTATGGATTACATATATATCTTAATTCGTATATAAACTTATACACATAGATATGTTATATAATGAGCTTTAATAGCTCTTAACAAGATTTTCTGAATATCCCTATCCCCAGACTAGTTTCTAGCTTTTGGTTTTCCTCAGTGAGGCGCTAGGATATTCAGACATTAGATATATAAATACCAGCTTAAGTGCAGCATTTATTAATAGTTAAGTAGAAAATCTGAAATTTTCAGATGATCTATGTGTCATCAAACTTAAATAGCCATATGGGGATGAACTAAGTTCAAATCCACCATATATTAAAAGCTTTAGGAATAGAACATTTCCAAAGCATCAAGAGCAAAACTATAATTGTAAAAAAATCAAGTCATACATCATGTGATTTAATTTCATAAGCTTGCACTACAAATGTATATAATGAGCCTTAATATCTCTTAACAAAAGCTGTTAAGAGTTATTAAAGCTCATTATATAACATTTATAGTACGAGCTTATTAAATTAAGTCACGTGATGTATAACTTGATATCTTTGCAATTATAATTTGCTCTCCAACTTTGGCTTCTATTGCTAAAGCTGTTAATATATGGTGGATCTGAACTTAGTTCAGTCCCATATGGATATTTAAGTTAGCTAACTGGATTTGAAGACAGATGTCCGAAAATTTCAGATTTTCCACTTAATAGTTAACTATCAGATACCTGCTGGACTTGAGTTGGTAATTTTTGTCTAATGTCTGAATATCCTAGCGCCTTACTGAGGAAAGCCAAAAGCTAGAAAACAGTCTGGGGATAGGGATATTCGGAAAAGTTTGTAAGAGCTATTAAAGCTCTTATATAACATTTGTAGTACAAGCTTATTAAATTTATGTCATATGATATATGAATTGATTTCTTTGCAACACAGATATATATACATATATATAATTAACCATTAGGCTGGAATGAAAGAAAGTAATCAAACAAAATCAAAACAATTATAAAGATATAAGGCATTTTTCAACTTTATTTATTTATCCAAGCCAACTTTTAATGAACTTAGTACTCTTGGTATTAATGATTTTAATTTAGGATTGTCATTGTTTTATCTATTTAAATTCCATGTTGTATGTATTTGAATACTGTTTAATCATTGGTTTATTATATCATTTGCATTTGTAAACATCATGCTTTCTTGATTGTCTTTCTTCTATCACTTCAGCTCTTTACATATAACTGTAACCTTTTCTAGATTCTTAAATTAAAATCATTAAAATATTCTAAATTTTGACAATCAATTCTGATAAAGAAACTAAATGAGTAAAATCACTATTCTTTTCAAAGAATTATATCTATATCAAATCATCTTACTTTCAACCAACCATTAACAATTCACTGTAGGATGAAGTCTCTCCAAGTTTAATCCAATTTTTCTAATCTCTAGTTTCCCTTTTCTACAGCACACTTCCTTATTTTATCCAATTATCTCACATGTATTATTTTTCTAGATTATTTACAAACTCTTAGTATTTAGTTTAAAACTTCACCTATCCATATCTTCATCATCTTTTCTAGCAATATGTTTAGCACAACTCCATTTCAGTCTTAATTCTTTCAATGACGTTAGTAATATATGTTTGTTCTCCTATCATGTATTATATTTTCAATGGTTGATCCTATTTTTTTATCTTCAACTGATAGCATTTGCAACATTTCCTGAAGCTCTCTTCCAAGTTTAATCCAGTTTTTCTAATCTCAAATTTATTTTTACCACAACACACCAGCAAACTTCCTTATTTGATCCAATTATTTCACATGCAGTCTTTTTCTGAGTCATTTACAATCTCTTAGTATCTATTTTAAGGCTTCAACCATCTAAATCTTATTACCTCTTCTAACACTTCTAACAGTATGTCCAGCACAACTCCATTTCAGTCTTAAATCTTCCAATGATGTTAGTAGTACACTTTTTTTCTCTTACCCATATATTATATTTTCAATCTTTAGTCCTATTTTCTTATCTTTAACTAATAGCCCTTGCAACAGTTCCTGAAGCTCTGAAGCATTATCTTCAAAAACAACCATGTCATCTAGATAACTTAAATAATTTGCATTTAACTTTTACTCATTTTGCTTTCTATTTTAATTCACATAATTCACAAAATAATTTTTGTAAAACTGCTGTAAACAGTTTTGGAAATATGGATTCACATTAATGCACACATTTCTCAACATTAATCTTTTTAATATCACTATATAATGTAAATATTGCTGTTTCATTTTCATAATATGACAATATCTTGGCTATTCACCCTGAAGGTTCAAAGCTTTTGTCACTGTGAAAATGCTTATAGAATCAGATAAATTTAAAGCATAATGGCAACTCATATTTATTCGTTTTTTCAATAACTTCTCTCAAGACTTGAATGTGATCCACTGTGCTAGAACTATTTTTAAATTAGTTTGGTTTTTCTTTCGTTAGTTAAAGTCTCAAGTTTGCTGTAAATAAATATATACATACATATATAGATATACAAATAATAAATCACCCCATGTGATGTGATGCACTGTGACTTCTCCTTATATGGTGTCAGGATTCTCTCAGCCACTATACCCAGAGAAACCTGTTAGCCAGTTTACCTTCCCTTTCCATTCCCCACACTAACTTTTTCCATAATCTGCTCCATCCCATTTCCACAACATAATCTTTGGCAACTCCATGGCCTTCATATCTAAATCCCCTTATTTTTTCCCAAACCCAGCATAAAAACCAATAACCCACTTTCTGTATAATCACTTTGTTCATATTTATTCTTCCTTAATTTCATATTTGTAACCTTTCTGCTTTCAAGCATTTATACTGAATTAACAGATGCCTAACATTTTCTATGCCTTCCTTACACAACTTGCAGACTATATCACCCACCTTTTTCCACTTAAGTGTATATTCCCTTGTTACTAAAGATTCTGTTCGAGCTTTAAACAATAAACTACTTTCCTTGCTATTATCATAAATTAACTCGCACCCAATGTTCCGTTTACTTCTATTTATGTTTAACCTCTTTTTATTCTCCATACTAGTTCTCCACCTCTTCAATTCCCTATTCTTTATTAATGCATCTATTCTTTTATCCCATTCCTTACCACTATAACACTTAAAAATCCTCCTAACACAATCATCCCAACTTTTGTACAAGTATACCGATATAAATTATTTATCCAAATCCGCATATTGCATTACCTTTATCACCCATCTTGTTACCTGCCCTTTACTTGTAACCCAATTAAATACTATTTTGGCTATTCTTTTATCCATAAACTGCAATCTACCGAACATTTTCATTTTGTTTTTTTGCATCCCTCATATAAAAACTTGACCATCCCATTTCTCCTTGAATTGCCTCCTTTGCTGTCCACACATCTGCATCTAATGCATGTCTTCCTACTTCCCTTGGTACTTTTTCTGAGTAATCTAATACTCCTTTAGCCAAAATATAACACATCATTTCCATATGTTAACCCTGCTATTGCAACCCCCTTCCATACAATTCTAGCTACATCATATTTATTTTATGAAAACACTGTTAATTTCTTTATCAATTTTTTCTCCCATTCATCCAAGCAATTTTTCTGATTACTTAAAATGATTCCTAAATAACTATATCTATTCATCACTCTTAACTTTATATCCCCCAATAAAAATTCTTCATCTTCTCTTTTCCCAGTATTAACCATCATTATATTAGATTTTTCTTCACTAAATTTAATCACTATCTCTTTACCCACTCTTGTGCATATCCTCAGCATAACTTCCATATCTTCTCTTCTTTCTGCACAAAAAAAGAGATCATCTGCAAAAAAAAAAGACCCGACAAAGTATATACTCCCTTGCCACCTATTAACGGTATCTCTATTCCTCTTCATAGTCTTTCTTATTGCTCTCTCCATTTCACTCAAATACAATAAAAACAAAATAAGTGACATAGGGCATTCTTGCCTTACTCCCACCCCATTTTTAACTTTAACTGATTCTATATCCCCTAATTGATAGGTATAGTAATTATTTTTATATAATTTCTTAATAATATCCACTAAAGCTTCATTCATTCCCAAATTTGCTAAACTTACCCATAATCTATTTCTATATACACTATCAATGCCTTCTTTATATCTATAAAACTCATATATAACGGTCTATCTGAATTCCTACTCACATCCATAAATTGTGTAACTACAAATAAACTATCTCCTACACACCTATCTGATCTAAAACCTCCTTGCATTTCCCCCATTACATTATTTTCTTCCACCTTTCAGCCACCATATATGAGAAAACTTTATATAAAACTGATGTTACCGCTATCGGTCTATAATTGTTTAACTTTCTATCATCCTTACCCTTTCCTTTAAATAATAATATTATTATTGTATTTCTCCAACTACCTGGAAAAACTCTCTTCTGTGCCACCTTATTAACATTATAATAACTTTACTTCTGCCCTATGGCCTAAATTCATATGGTTAAGAAATCCAGTACCGCCCTCTGTGAATTAATATATAAATACATTAGAGTTCGTATTTATATATTAGTTCACAGAGGGTGGTACTGGATTTCTTAACTACGTGGGGTGATTTAATATTTGTATATTTATTTCAGTATAGCATTATGCACTGGGATTATTTTCTATACATATAGATATATATTGATCACTTGATAATATTTACAAAATAATAAGCTCCAAATGCACAATTTACAATAATCCTTTACAAGTAGGATTTTCTAAAATCATTTCAACAATTTTGCAAACAATGAGTTCTTGTATCAATATAAACAATAAATAATGGGATTTTTATCTGGTCTTCAAGATGTTTTATGAATAGTAGATAAATTAGTGATATGTCATTTTCATCACCACAAAATTTCAAAAATTCTTCTATTACTTAAAGATATTGGAAACCAGGTAAAGTTGATTTATTTTTCATAAGAGGATGTTATATGCAATTTTACTAAAATGATGAAAAAATCTGATGTTATTAAAGTATGTGAATTTGGTTAGTATTTCATAAGTATTATTAAATATTCTTAATATTGCATAGAATAATAGCCACTGTTTATTGTTTATAAAGTTAAGACATTTACAAGTATAGGTTAGATACATTTTTCAGTATAATCTAAAATAGCCATTCTTTCCATTTAGAAGTCAATAACTTTTTTTTTATTACTACGTACATGCTAGTAAATAATAAAAATATCACTTTTATTATAAAATATTAGATAAAATTTCTCTTGTCATTTTATATCACACATATCTCTCATTGTAATTGTCTCTCTCTGTCTACTTATTTACCTGCCTATTTACCTATCTACTCACCCACTTATCTATCAGTCAATGCAACCATCTACCTATTATCTATCTATTGGGCAGTCTACTTGTTAGTGTGTCACTGTGCCTGGCTTTCTATCTATGTATCCATATATCTATCCATCTCTACCTATCTTCCTATTTGTCTACTTTCTATCTATCTGTCTATCTATCAATTCATCCATCCAACCATCTGATGATCTATTTGTCTGCCTGTCTACTTATCTCTTTCTATGTTACTTGTCTATATTTCTGTCTGTTTGTTATCTGTATGTGTCTATTCATCCACCCATTCATCCATCCACTGACTTACCTACCTACATATTCACCCACCCAACTATCTACCTGCCTTCCTACCTCTCATCTACTTACCCACTTAACTAACTAGCACCCACCTATCCTACTAAATGACCCACACCCCTACCTCCTATCCATCTACTTATCCCCTACTTACCTACCCCACTACTTACCTTTTATCTACCTATCTACCCCTACTTACTAACTTACCTACCTTCTACCTACCCAACCACTCACCTGCCCACCTACCTCCTCTACCCACCTACCTAATCACTTTTCTATCCTCTAGCTACCTATTCTCTGCATGCCTGCCTGCCCACACCCTCCCTCCCTATCTATCTATCTATAGTAATTTCTAATCAAATTGAAATAAGATCCCAATCTCTTATAAACTATGACATTAAACAAATAAAAGCTAATTGCCTGTAATTTCTTAGCATCAAATTGTAGTTGATAGATATAAGTTAGCAAAAATCTGATTGGCTGGCTTATTTAAATTTGGATATATTTTTCATTATGTATATTATGTTTGACTGCCTGCCTGCCTATATATATATTAATTCTAATATTTTCATGGATAAAAGATGTCATATTATTATTATTATTTGCGGGATATTCCGTGTAGTGAAAAAGCTAAATGCTGACATTTCAGTACAATATCAAGTACCTTCCTCAGAGCGTCCTCTTTCTCAAATCAAAGAAGATGCTCTAAGGAAGGTACTTGATATTGTACTGAAACGTCAGCATTTAGCTTTTTCACTACACGGAATATCCCGCAAATAAATATATATATATATAGGATGGAAACTTTTATAATGACAAATATTTTGTAATATCCGCACTTACGACTGTGACAAGGTTATAACTGCAAGTCATACTGTGCGGTCAGCAAATAACATTATACAATTCCCACGCTGTTCTTTTCCAACGAAGCTCTCCAATGAATTGGTCTGCCACGAAGCTCTCCAAACGAATTGGTCTGCAACGAAGCTCTCCAATGAATTGGTCTGCAATGAAGCTCAGCCACGGATGCTCTCCCACGAATGGTCTGCACCGACTGCTCTCCAATGAATGGTCTGCAAGCGGATGCTCTCCAAACGCATGGTCTGCAACTTGCTACTGCGTGACTGCTCTCTACTACTCTCTATATTACACTGCTCGATGTTACCCAGTCTTCTTATCGCTCTCTGACAACTGCAACGATCAATCAATGCACTGACCAATAAGGTAACGTCTCTTATCTAGAAACATTTGTAATTAGCAAATATTTCTAGGAATTGTCGATCGCCATTACGTCAATGCACTAATTAAATTCCTCAGCTATCAGAGCACGATCTAAAAACAGCCTTACGAATAAATTCTAGTTTTTCTGGAGTGCACAAAAATGTCTGCCATTTTTACAAACACTACACACCTCCCTCCACTCCAGAAAAACCCTTGTTGCTAACGTTACTAATTGGGATTGACATTTTCACCCGGTTTCTCCGTCTACGGCTAAACTTGTAGTTCAACGTATTCGCTACTCCCAGGTTCCAAATGCGACTGCGCCATTGTAATATCCGCACTTACGACTGTGCCAAGGTTATAACTGCAAGTCATACTGTGCGGTCAGCAAATAACGTTATACAATTCCCACGCTGTTCTTTTCCAACGAAGCTCTCCAACGAATTGGTCTGCCACGAAGCTCTCCAAACGAATTGGTCTGCAACGAAGCTCTCCAATGAATTGGTCTGCAACGAAGCTCAGCCACGGATGCTCTCCCATGAATGGTCTGCACCGACTGCTCTCCAATGAATGGTCTGCAAGCGGATGCTCTCCAAATGCATGGTCTGCAACTTGCTACTGCGTGACTGCTCTCTACTGCTCTCTATATTACACTGCTCGATGTTACCCAGTCTTCTTATCGCTCTCTGACAACTGCAACGATCAATCAATGCACTGACCAATAAGGTAACGTCTCTTATCTAGAAACATTTGTAATTAGCAAATATTTCTAGGAATTGTCGATCACCATTACGTCAATGCACTAATTAAATTCCTCAGCTATCAGCGCGCGATCTAAAAACAGCCATACGAATAAATTCTAGTTTTTCTGGAGTGCACAAAAATGTCTGCCATTTTTACAAACACTACATATTTGATAATAGTCTTCTAATCAGATATTTTATAAAAGTCCTATTAATAGCATGTGCATTGTGCTGTGACTTCTCTTTTTTCAGAATCAGGAATTTTTCAGGCTCTATGCCAAGAAAAACCTGTTAACCCCCTTCCCTAAATTTTTCCCATATTCCTCTCTATTCTATTCCATCCCATAATCTTTGTCAACTCCATGGTCTTTATATCTAAACCCCCCTTATCTTTTCCCAAATCCAGCATAAAAATCAAAAAACTACTTTCTGTATAATCACTTTGTTTATTCTTCCACAACTTCATTATTTGTACCCTTTCTGCTTGTAGGCATTTACATTCAATTAACAGATGCCTAATATTTTCTATGCCTTCCCTACATAATTTGCAGACTATATAACTTTTTTTCCATTTATGTGTATATTTCCTTGTTACTAAAGATCCTGATCGAACCTTAAACAGTAAACTACTTTCTTTGCTATTATCATAAATTAACTCACACCCAATATTCTATTTAATTCTATACATATTTAAACTCTTTTTACTTTCCATTTCTCCAACTCCATATTTTTATTAATGCATCTATTCTTCTATCCTATTCCTTGCTACTATAAAACCCAACAATTCTCGTAATGCAATCATCCCACCTTTTGTATAAGTATACTAACATAAATTCTTTATCCAATCTACTGCAGACCATATTATCTTTCTCAACCATCTTGCTGCCTGACCTTTATACCTAACCCAATTAAATCCTATTTAGGCTATTCTCTTATCATCCATAAATCGAACATTTTCTTTTTGCTTTTTGCATCTCTCATATCTTGACCATCTGATTTCTCCTCGATTTGCCTCCTTTGCCATTCACACATTTGCATCTAATGCATGTCTTCCTACATTTCTTTGTATTTTTTCTAAATAATCTAATACCCCTTTACTAACACATCATTACCTTAAGTTGACCCTGCTACTGCCACTCCCTTCCATACAATTCTAGCTACATCATATTTATTATATGAAAACACTGCTTCATTTATCAATTTTTTCTCCCATTCATCCAAACAATTTCTCTGATTATTTAAGACAATTTCCAAATAGTTATACCTATTCACCACATTTAACTTTATATCTCCTAATAAAAATTATCCCTCTTCTCTTTCCCCAGTATTAATCATAATTATTTATGATTTTTCTTCACTAAATTTAATCCCCATCTTTTTACCCACCCTTGCACACGTCTTCAGCATAATTTCCATATATTCCCTACTGTCTGTGAACAAGATATTATCCACAAATAAAGACCTGATAATATATACACTCCCTTGTTACCTATTAATGTTATCTTATGCCTCCTCCTAGTCTTTCTATTGCTCTCTCCATTTCTTTCTCATACAATCTATCCATCACTTTCCATACCACTTAGTGCAAGCCTTAGTAATCAATGAATGCAAGAAGGTTTGTGCATAAAATCCTCATCTAATGCTATTCATGCAATATCCCCAGACTAGTTTCTAGGTTGTGGAATTTGAGAGCATTGCATCTAGATCTAAGTAGCTAATGCAACTCTCCAGAAAACACCATTTACTTGTTTAGTTATCTATAAAGCTAGGAGCTCAAGATGAAAACACATTAATGTTTTCAATCCAAACTCATTCACTTGTATAAGTCATATAGACCCGAACCTTATTCAGCATCTGTACATATTAAAAACCACAGACATCATCATCCCATAGGCAGGAATGATGTAGAGCCAATCATCACAATCACCATTTTCTATGCTTACTCAAGCTCTTACTAACTGTAGCAAACTCTTTATAGAGAAGAGTCATCTATGCAAGTCTTAGTAATCGATAGATGCAGGAAGGTTTGTGCATAAAATCCCCACCTAGTGCTTACTCATTCAATATCCCCAGACTAGTTTCTAGCTTATGGTTTTAATCGGGGAGGAGCTTGTGTAAGCATAGGAAATGATGATCATGTGATGTTTTGATGGTTTTTATAAAAATCTTGTAAATAACAAAACTTGTTAATATAAATTGGTATATCATCTCGTCTTAATTGTTGTACAATAAATAAATATTTGCATTATTAACCAATCAATTTCCAAGTACTTGTATATTATTAAGAATTTTAAACTTTTCTCTTAATATTATAATAAATAAAATTAAAAGCGTGTGCAGCACTTGAAAGAGAAGCTATAATGGGTGCAAAAAATATAAAATGTTTAGCGCTTTCAAGGCGGGTTGCCTCATTGCTGGTAACAATAACTCTATCAATAGATGCGACACCTGCTTCGACATCTCCAAACACTGGACCATCTAAATAATTTGCACATATTTTGCATATCACCATTATCTCCCTGTTCTGCCCTGCTCAGTATTGCTATGAATATGAGGCAACTCGCCTCGAAAGTGCTAATCGTTTAATATTTTTTTGCACTCGTTATTGCTTCTCTTTCAAGCACGTCACATGCTTTTTAATTTTATTCATTAAGTACTTGTATGCCTATTTATTTACATTAAAAAATTTAAAAACTATTAAACAACTGAGGATCATTTCATATAAGCATTAACTAATATACATATTTCATTAGAAAATAAAAACAAATTAGACATTCTATCTTTTTTTTACTTTAAACATATAAAACAATAAAGAAAAAACACAGATTATTTATAACATTATTTCTGTTTGTAGTAGTAAGTCTATCATAGTGTTCCTAATAAATATGAAAAGGCTACAATTTACATTAGTTTTATACCAACAACAATATTGCATTATCTGTCATATATATATATATTATTCTACACGAATAAAGTGTGATAAACAAAGCACAAAAACATTAATTATAAATAACAATTAGCCGAGCGCTTCGGTACTGTATACCAGAATCATGGCGACATACTGGAACTGAACGGTTAATATTCCAGTGCATGCTCAGTGGAACACTAGTGTTATGCTGATTAATAACATTTTTAGACTTGGCAATAAACCAAGCCTCTTTCAACTTCCTTTTCCGATCATTTGACTCATTGCACACAGTAGTAATATTTTGAGGATAAAACTCATGACCACAATTACTTTCATGATTTGAAAAGTGGTTTTCTTTAATCTTATGTGCCACCTATAAATAAGAAATTAAAAAATATTGTCAGTGAAGATTATCAGTGAAGATTATAATGTAGGATTCCATTCCCCTTTGTGTTTGAATAGATTAATAAACAATTCAAAGGATAATGTGGAAGGAATGAATACGTATGAAGTGGTTTATTCCATTACTTGCAAAAAAACTGATTGTAATGCTATTTATTATGGGGAAACGAAGGCGAATGTTTTAACACGATTGCAACAGCATATTTATCAGTATAAAAAGTCTAAAAGTGATTTGCAGGTTAATTCTGTTTTTTCAAATCATGAAAGTAATTGTGGTCATGAGTTTTATCCTCAAAATATTACTACTGTGTGCAATGAGTCAAATGATCGGAAAAGAAAGTTGAAAGAGGCTTGGTTTATTGCCAAGTCTAAAAACGTTATTAATCAGCGTAACATTAGTGTTCCACTGAGCATGCACTGGAATATTAACCATTTAGTTCCAGTATGTCGCCATGATTCTAGTATACAGTACCGAAAGCGATTGGCTAATTGTTGTTTATAATTAATGTTTTTGTGCTCTGTTTATCACGCTTTATTCATGTAGAATAATTTTCATTATCTGACAGAGTTTTTATATTATTTATATATATATATATATATGTAAATTTATAAATAAATATTTGAAAATACAGTACTTAATAGTTTATAAAAATATATGTATAACCGTCACTTAGAAGCACTTTCAACTAACTTGTAGCTTTGTCAACTATCACTTTTAAAAAATGTCATTTATGTTTTATAAACTATTAAGTACTGTATTTTCAAATATTTATTTATAAATTTAGGTATATTATTTTGAAGAAATATAGACATCGATTTGTAATATATATATATATATATATGCAAGCTTCCAAGAGTAGTAAATTTCAGTCTATTCTATATCTCTGCAATTGAGTTATCCTTAGTTTGGAACTTCAAAACTTTTATTTAAAAAAAAAAGTATAAGCAATAGAATATGACTAAATGAATAGCACTTCACATATATTTAATACTTCACTGTAAACATTATTATGGTATTTAATTAGAGGAAATTTGAATCCAGACTTTCAGGCTCCCTTCAGTCATTTCACTCCATCTCATACATGTGAAAAAGATAAATGATCTCCAATATACATATTTCTTGCTGAACCAGCACAAAATATGTATATTGAGGATCATCTATCTTTTTCACATATGGAGTGAATGACTATAGGGAGTTTGAAAGTCTGGGTTGAAATCCCCTCTAATTTCATCTAGCTTTAAATATTATGATATTTTAAAATTGGAACTATTAAAAAAAATCATTTTTTAAATTCACTTTTATTATTATGATTTTATTGTATACTAAAGCATTTTTATTATATCTATTAATTTTTAAGCAAAGTTTAATTATATTTGACCTATGATAATCTCTACCTAATACATAATTAATAATAATTATTAAGGTGTTTATCTCTGATAGTTAATGTCAAAGATGTTGGTGCAAAAAATTTGACATTTATAAATCGAATTGCAATAATATGAAGAGGGATCCAAAAATGACCAGAATTTTATAATAAAAAATTGTTTTTTTATTTTTAAATGTTATAAATTTAATCTGTTTCAAATTACTATCCATTTGATGCAACACACAGATCTAAATGAAAGTAGTCCAGAAGCTTAACACTTCTCATCATTTTTTCCCTCCTCTTCTAAGTTTGAAAAAAAAAATGGAGACATTTTTTTCATTCAAAAGATTAAAAAATAGTCGCATGAAGCAAGATTGAGCAAGTATGGCTAATAGACAATGGGTCATATTTAATTTAATTAAAAAAGTGTTTCTTACTCAAGGGTTTGAGAGATGACACTTTATTAGATTGGAGCTTGCACTGTTTTCTTTGCCACAAACTGCATCATATAATGTTTCAAAACTTGAAGATAAAATGCCTGATCGTTATGAACTTAATCTGAGAGAGAAATGCCGTTTGCATAAAAAAAAAACAGCATTGTTCTTTGGACTTCATTTGCCAGCTTTTTAGAGATGTGGTAAATTTAACATTTCAATTAAACCACTTATAAACTTGTGCTTTTACAAGATTAGGTTGCTTATAATCTGTTTCAAGCATTACAACTGTTTTCCTTGTCGTTTCCTGTAAATGAAAACAGAATTAAACATTGATAAACTTTTTCAGCCATTACAAAAAAATTGACAAATATGCAAAATGCACTTTACTAACAAATGTGCTATGTGTCCCCGCGATTTCACATGACAATGTCATTTGACAGATTGATGCACAAGGGCTCCTGCAAGAAGTACATAATGTAACAGCAGAAATTTATACTACAACAAGCACACAAACCGGAGAACTATTCCGGTTATTTTTGGGTCCTCCCCTATTAATCGTTATGAGCATTTTAAATTGAAACATTGATATATGTTTAATTGCATTCAAATATTTACTGCACATCTCTTAATTGCCAGAATGTCGTGTTTAACACAGAGTAAGATCAAATTACTGTATAAATATAAGAGATAATGTATATGATTGAAGTCATATAATATATATTTATTACATATTTACAATATAGCATGGCATTATTGTAATAGGTAAAAGGGGAGATGCTATTATTTATATATACATACAAATCTAAATGCATAACATTAGGCAGGCTTACTTATTACAAACAAAAAAATAGCTATTTTAAATTATAGCTCTTATGTGTTCCAGCATAAAATGGAAAAAAGATATCTTTGTCAATTTAAGATCCAAGATTTTGTAAATAGACTATAATTATCACAGAAGCAAATATTTAGATCAGCCAAAGATTTTACAAAGGCAAAATTGATAAACTTTCAAGTATAAAATTGATAAGGTCAACAAAGCATCACATGACATTTGCTTTCACAAATGCTATTGACCAGCAAAGTATTTTTTTTTTGTTACATTTATGCCAAGTAGATGCGAAACTTGTTTCATATCTATATAATTGCTAAATGTGTGTGTATATTTATGTATACACAAAATATGTATTATTAATTAAAATAATAATTATAATTGTAAACTAAACGGATTGCTAAATGTGTGTGTATATTTATATATACACAAAATAAGTATATTAAATGATATGATAACAGTAAACTAAATGTATGTGCATGGATGCCAATGGCATTCACAATATTTTATAAAAGCAATTAGGCTAATGAAATAGTTTAATTAAAGGAAAAACTATACACTAACTTATCAAGAAAGTTAGATGAATCCAAGCAAAGGATTAAGATAATATAAACAAAGCCATTGCAACCCTGAATGTTTAGTTCCTGATCAGATTTAATGATAATAGAAACATTGCTTTAAATAGACAATTCTATGGTAATTGCATTATCTGATCAGGGATCAAATGTGGTAACTTAAGAAATAACCACCACATCGACAGCGGATGGCCAATCAAGGGAGTCTATACTAAAAACAATGAGGGGGAAACAGATCTGGAATAGAACTGTGACAAGACACCTGCTAAGTGAAAAGCTCTTGAAAGGCAGATGTGCCATTTCCTCAGATGCTTCAGTCAGCTCCTTCCTTCATTTAGCCTTGTGGAGAGGTTTACCTCTGAACATTCAAAAGTAAACCTAGGAACTATATAATAGGTTGTATTGATCTTATTATTATTTAGTACACCTTTGAGTCTTTTTATTATTTATATAGCGTGTTTATATATATGTCATATATTTATATATATTAAACAAGATTGATTATCTCCATATAACTCTGTAAATAAATTCTGTTATTTAAATTTACTTGCCAAGCTGCCTCATTAATTAGTAATTATTTGCGTTATTTATATATTTGGAATCCAGCAGGCAATAGAGTGCCACTGAACACAGCAATTGGTGCAGTCACAGTCTTGATTGTGAACCTCAATGGTCTTAATCCCCAGCAAATTGTGGAATTGTCAGTAATAACAATTAACGCATTGACAGCCAAATACGTTGGTGTCTAATTAGTGGATAAATTACTAAAAAATATATTTTTAGGGTTTTTTTTGCAAAATCGACTAAGTCATTGTAATGCAGCCGGAAATATCTGAATTTGACATCAGAGAGGCAAGTGAGTGTCTCCTGTACATCCAACAAATTGAGAAACTTTTAATTATTAACAGAGTAAAGGACGATAAATGTAAAACAGCAACCTTATTGTGTTTTTCTGGAAAAGAGGTCATCCAAATTCCAAACAGGCTTTGCGAATCCCAAACACCAGAAGAATTAACATTCGAACAGATCAAAGATCCTTTGGCTAACTATTTTAATCCACACGAGTCTAGACACATTGCCAGACTCCACTTCAGAAATTGCCGACAGGGCAAGAATGAGCGAACACAAAGATTATGATACTGTCTTGCGTGAACTCGCAAAAAACTGCGTCTATGACTCATATCTGGAGGAAGTTATCCTCAAACAATTATTATGTGGTATGAGCAGTGACAGTCTGCAACAGCAGTTATTGGCTGACAAGGATAACAATTATAAAGAAGCTATCAAACGTGGTATAGCTTATGAACTTGTGTTACAACAAGCTAAAAAATTTGCGGCCATGAAAATAGCGAACCACGATCCTTATGAAATCCACAAAGATGATAAACCTGAAAGAAGAGTGCTGGATCAATGTGGAGTAACTGATATTAAGAAAAGTCAAATTAAGTACTTTTGCTGCGAAAAACTAGGTCACATGGCACATAAGTGTTTTTATAAAGAGCAATGCTGTAAACACTGTAATAAATTTGGCCATTGAGAAAAAATGTGCTGAAATAAAAAATTCGATAATTATACAAAAAATAGTAGCCAAGAGCGGTTTACGAGAAAACCCAAGCAAGAGGAATTCTCGGCGACTAATAATGTGTATTTGGATCATTCACAAAAATTTGAAATGACTGTCAAATTTTACGGGAAACCCCTATTGATGGAAATTGACAGCAGTAGTGGGGTGTCTTTACTTTCCATTAAAGATTGGAAAACCATTGTGGTAGATATGAGACAGCTACCTAGACTTATGTACATGAACCTGAAAGCTCGAGACGTCAACAGTAATGCTATAAAAGTTAAAGAAGTAATTCAGGCTCCAATTACTTCAAACATGATAAAAATAGTTACATTGCAGTTATATATAGTCCACGCCATTATAAATCCCCTCACTGGCCACGATTGGTTTCAGCAACTTGGAATAAAAATCACGTGAGTCAAAAACATTGACATTGAAAAAAATATCACACATTGTTTTCCTAAACTTTTCAATGGGAAACCAGGAATGATAAAAACAAAACCAGTCTCATTAGAATTATCGCCTGAAGCAGTGACTATAATTTATAGACTGCAAAAGATCCTGTACACACAGAAAGAAAAAATAGTGGAGGAAATAAAGCAATTGGTTAAAGACGGCATACTTGAACCAACAGAAGAAGCCGAGTGGGCTACTCCATTGGTTGTAATAACCAAGCCAAATGGACAGATACAATTATGCAGCAATTACTGTGTAGCGTCCCTGCAAAATTTTCTAAATATTTTTCAAAATTGGACCTCAACATGGTCTTCCACCAAATCCTGGTGACCAACAAAGCTGCGGAGATTCTAACACTTGCTACACACATAGGTTTATTTAGATGCAAACATCTTCCATTTGGTATAGCTTCAGCACCCAGTATATTCCAAGCAAAAGTGAAAACTTTTCTAAGCGGACTCGAAGGCGTCATCCCCTCCTTTGAAAATATATTGGTCACTGCTAATTCAGAAAACGAATTGAACATTCGTATCTCAAAAGTTTGCCAAAGAATGGAGGAATTTGGAGCAAAATTAAATGGCAAAAAAATATATTTGGAAGGCTACTGAAATAAAGTTCTTGGGTAACATAGTATCTAGCTCAGGAATAAGCCCCTCCCTTGAAAAAGGTCAAAGCAGTATCTGACGCAAGAAGACTGAATAAGTCAAACAACTATAGGCTTTTTTGGGCCTGGTGAACTATTTCAAAAACTTCCTGGATGGCAAAGCACACATAGCGAGGCCACTGTACAATTTATTAAAAAAAATAGAAATGGAATTGGAAAGCAGCACAAGAGCAAGCATTTCTGCACCCAAATAAACTTCTGCACCCAAATAAACTACTGGTCCATTATGACAGCGAGCATGAGATATCCATGATAACTGATATGTCAGAAAATGGTGTGGTCGCAGTGATATGTCATCCATCCCACTCCGGTGAACATCCTATAGCATACATGTCATGCACCTTGTCCAAGGCAGAAAAGAACTACAGCCAGCTAGACAAGAAGGCCCTTAACATAGTGTTCAGAATTCGTAACTTCCACCAATATCTGTATGGATGTCCTTTCCAATTAA
Source organism: Epiperipatus broadwayi (assembly GCA_028023455.1). Taxonomy (NCBI): domain Eukaryota; kingdom Metazoa; phylum Onychophora; class Udeonychophora; order Euonychophora; family Peripatidae; genus Epiperipatus; species Epiperipatus broadwayi. Next base: position 1,528,834 of record JAQFVV010000214.1, read on the forward strand.
TAACCGCCCATAAGAATTCTAGGCAGGAAACAGATGCCTGAACATTTAAGCCCTCATATGTTGAGATGGTTTAACACTCGTAGGTTACAATTATAGCCTCGAATATAAAAAAGGCATAAAAATCAGTCATGCTGACACATTATCGCGAATGCCAGATCAGCTTGAGAAAGAAGTAAACGATGTAGAAATTTAACTATATCAACGCACTAAAAAGTCAGACACTTAATAACACAAAGGTAGCCGCATGGACCAGAGAAGACACTGGCTACAGATGGATCATGGAAAAAATCAGCAAAGGTTGGCCAAAACAAAGGCCATCTTTCTTGCATATAGAGCTATGGAAATCTTGATAACAACTGTCCATCTGCAAAGGTTGTATACTCAGAGTCGACCAAGTACTAATTCCCATAAGTGGCAGGTTGCAAATACTTAATGTATTACATGAAAGTCATCTGGGTAAGGGCAAAAGCGTTAGCTCGTAGTTATGTCTAGTGGTTGAAAATTAACAGTGACATAGAAGAATGTATAAAAAAACTGCACAAACTGCCAGTCATGTGCAAATGCACCTTCAGCCAAATTCGAATCTTGGCAAAAAGCAGACAAACTATGGCAGAGAATTCATATCGATCACAGCGGCACCATCAAAGGACAATTATTTCTAGTAGCAGTGGATGCTTATTCGGCATGGGCGGAATATAAAACAGTTAAAAACACGATTCGGATGAATCCATAAACAAACTAATGGAAAAGTTTGCATACCATGGTCTCCCAGAAACCTATGTATCTGACAATGGCACAGGTTTTACATCAGAAAAGTTCGCGTACTCGATACATGAATGGGGAATTAGCCACATATCTACTCCATTTTACCACCCCCGATCAAATGGACTGGTCGAAAAAACTTTGCAAAATTTAAAGTCCATCATCAATAAAATGGGAAAACAAAGTCTCCACAAAGCAGTCTTAGACACGCTTCTTTATCAACACTCTACGCCTACAGATAAGTCGGGTAAATCACCCGCAGAGAAATATCTAGGTTGTAGACTGCGAACAAAGCTCAACAAAATTATACCAATGAAGGACACCAAAGTCCTTCAGGCATAAACTATAAATTTTCACCACAAGATCGCATATGGGTTAAAAATAATCAGGACAGATTCTGGATAAAAGCAGAAATTGTGCGACATCTAAGTAAACAAGTGGTTGCTGTACGAATGGAGGATGAAAGAATGTTACACAAACACATAAATCAATTGTGTATAGATGAAAGCATACAACAAATGCCGCAGCCATTTTCAAACAAAGATAATGCTCCAAATGCGGAAACATTCCCCAATGTTCTAAGAGAGAAAGAAAAATTCCCTCCCACCTCAGTGATTACATGCTAAGTTCAGAGAACTGTAAAAAACTAAAATGCTAATCTCTGAACTTGGGGGAGGTATGCTAAATGTGTGTATATTTATATATACACAAAATACGTATTATTAGTTAAAATATTATAATTGTAAAACTAAACAGATTGCTAATGTGTGTGTATATTTATAACTACACAAAATAAGTATATTAAATAATATTATAACAGTAAACTAAATGTATGTGCGTGGATTCCAATGGCATTCACAATATTTGATAAAAGCAATTAGGCCAATTAAATAATTTAATTAAAGAAAAAACTATAAACTAACTTAAGAAAGTTAGATGAATCCGAGCAAAGGATTAAGATAATGTAAACAAAGTGATTGCAACCCTGAATGTTTAGTTCCTGATCAGATTTAATGATAATAGAAACATTACTTTAAATAGACAATTCTATGGTAATTGCGTTATCTGATCAGGAATCGAATATGGTAACTCAAGAGATGACCACCATGCGAACAATGGATGGCCAATCAAGGGAATCTATACTAAAAACAATGAGAGGGGAAACAGATCTGGAATAGAATTGTGACAAGACACTTGCTAAGTGAAGCTCTTGAAAGGCAGATATGCCATTTCCTCGGGTGCTCCAGTTAGCTCCTTCCTTCACTTAACCTTGCGGAGAGGTTTACCTCCAGATGTTCAAAAGTAAACCTAAGAACTGTATAACAGGTCGTATTTATCTTATTATTATTTAGTATGCCTTCAGGCCTTTATTATTATCTATATAGTGTGTTTATATATATGCCATATATTTTTATATATTAAACAAGATTGATTGTCTCCATATAACTCTGTAAATAAATTCTTGTTATTTAAATTTACTTGCAGAGTTGCCTCATTAATTAGTAATTATCTGTGTTATTTATATATTTGCAATCCAGCAGGCAATAGAATGATGCTGGACACAACAATAACCATACAAACATGTTGGCTTTAATTGAAAACATTAATGTTTTTTAGTTCGGGCTAGCAAAAAAAATAAATAAAAGATAGCTGCTAGAGAAAAAGCACAATAAATCCAAAATCTTCAGATACACTTCTCTCAGATTCAAAACTTGTGACCAATGAACCACAAGTTATAAACTAGTCTGGTGCTATTGGATAGGGCAGCACTGTATAGGGATTTATTAAGCATTACTATTTGCTGTCGACTAAATTGCTAAAGTTAATAATAATTTTAATAACCTTATAAATACTTTCAACTGTAGCAAATAAACCAACAATAAGGCAGATAAATTTATCACAATTAGAAATACAACTAACTAAGCTATAACTGACCCAATTCTCAACAACCAATAGATACTATGTGTGAATGTATACATACATACATAAATTGTTCGAAAACTCAAAAATAGTTGTGCTATAAAAATAAATAAAATACGTACCTGAAGAATCTATAGTAATATTAGTCCCATAAAGTTTAAATCTATTTCCAGTAATTCGGCCTCCTGAATTGATCGTTAATGTTTTAAAAGTTAAGTGTACAGATTGTTCATTATCAACAGCAATTAAGTTGACTCTCCCCAGAGCTCTGACATGCAGGTTAGTAATATTATACATTGATTCTTGATGACTCCACTGATAAAGATTCATTAGCCCCTTTTCTTCTACAATTATTTCTTTACTAGGTGCCATTGATCCATTAATACTCATCCAAACTTCTCTTAATTTTAAATTTTCAGGTAAATGTAAATGACTATATCTAGAAAAAAAATAACAAAAAATGAACAATATAAATATACTTATTATTAAATGTATAAATCACAAAAAATGCTAAATGAATAATCTCTTATTCACATTTAATTTTTGCAATATTTAAATTTAAATAATGGGTGCTAGATAATTTTAAAAAAGACGTATGGTTTTATTGCTTGAGAGTTCATAAGAAATCTTGGGATCTCCTGATCCCATGCCTGATACTACCAACTACACCAAACTACCCAGGGTAAAAAAAAAGCTTATGGTTTTATTGCTTGGAAGTTCATAAGAAGTTCAAGCACCAAAACTGTAAGCATCGGAATCGATCCTGGAACTTCCCAATCTGAAATCAGATGTTCTACCAACTGTGCCAAACCACATAGAGTCAAATGATAATACTTACTAAATCCCTAACCTGTGCTTTTTCTATCAATTTTTTCCAGAATGTTTTCAAACGTATGGTTTCATCAGTGACGAGCTTTGAATCTTGGATCAGTGTACCTCATTAAAAAATGTAGAATCTAATACACCCTCTTTGCAGCATCACCTTTTATCTCTCTGCTATACTATCAAGCAATTAACACAAACTAAACAAAAATTTCAACCTAAGCCAACTTGCTTGCATAATCATGTAGATCTGAAATCAGTTCAGTTTCTATATATTATGAAGTTCTAAGTTTTTCGATAACTATAAGCACTTCTATCCTGTGGATAGGAATTGGTATAAATCAATAACACATGACTTTAGCTTATATACTGCCCATCTAAATGCCACTTACTGTAAGTTTGAATAATTGGCATAGAGAGGGTGACCAGCAGTATGTAAGTTAAAGTTTGTGATGATGTCAGGTAATATTGGTTTATACCAATTCTTGGCCACAGGATAGAGATGTTCATCATTATCAAAAATCAAGGATAATAATAATATATTGAGAACTGATTTCTGATCAATATGACCAAGCAAGTTGGCTTAGCTTAAAAACATTTAAATGTTTTTCAGTTTGGGATGATGGCTTGATAATATAACAGAGAGGTAAAAGATAGCTGAAAAAAAAAACAATGCATTAGATCCTAAAGATCCAAGATACAAATCTCCTCACAGATGAGAACCATGCACTTAGAAACTATTCTGGGAATATTGGATTCTGGAAATATTGGATAAGATCACACAGGATAGAAATTTAATAAGCATTATTATCTGTTATTTATTATTACTTATTAAAGCTCACTGCTATAACAGCAATATGTAAGCTAAAATTATGTAATATGAAATTAGGATAGAGAAATATTCTACATTGCAATGCATTATTAGAAATAGTTAAAATGGATATGAAAAAGACTATATTCGCTTTAATTAATAAAAATATAAAATAAATACTACATTAAATATAAATTTTCTTTAAAATTAATTGTCAAATGTTAATGTAAATATGGTACAAATATTCCAAATAATTTTATCAAGAAGCCTCAATAACTCTGAAACTCCTCTAGAGAGAAGATTAATTATATTTATATTATCATGTATGCTTTGTTAACATAGCCCTGTAGTTTTGCTAATTAAAAATATATTCAATGAGTTGATAGAATTAGTGATAGAATTATTTAATAAATTAAATGAATTCATCTGTCTGTGGAAGGAAAAAAATTATCAAATATTATAAATTAATGTGATACATTTTAGAAAGTGCATAATTTAAAATAAAAAAATTTCTCTACTTGATGTTAATACAAATGAATGGATAATGATGTATAATTAAAATATTGTAGTACATATCAAGAAGTTTATTTAAAGCAATTAATTCATTAAGAGCTTTCACAATAATAGATATAGTGCAATATGATTAATGAATCATGACTTCTACTTCCCATTAATACATTGTTAACAAAAAAAAACCAAACATGTAACTGAAAGAATAATCTAAGTTGAAGTATTTTATAAATAAAGAGTATAAAGTCATGTTTATGGCAAATAATAAGCCTGTTTTATTATTGTGAATTATAATATACAGAAATAATTATTTAATGAGGTATATTGATTTTGGTATATTTTTAATATAAATTCTGTATGTTTAATAAATATTGCCTTAAATTATTCCAATAAATTTTTTATTATTGGATTGAGAATTTTACATCTTTAGTCATCTTGATTATATATGTTCATCGGAGCTGATTAGGGGTATGTGTGTGGACATCTGTATAATGCTCTGTAGAATATGTAGATGGAACTAGGGGTAACTATTAAAGTATAATTATACACGTTATTATATATTTCATAATGATGATTTCTAGTTTACTTACAACCAGTATACTACTGGTATCAAATGATTCTGAGCATTAATAATATAATATAAAACTGATTGCAGCAATTAATGATTCCAGCATATTTTTAAAAATTTAATATATGCTTCATATAGTTCAGTGTTACTAGCACTTTTGTGTGTGCATGAAGCAAAAAATTGCTTTCTTCATGGTGGGATTTAATCCTAGTCATGTCAGTAAAAAATATACAAATCAACATAAAGACTAAATGTATTTCAGCAAATTTATTTCCCTGAGCTGAGACTATAAAATAAAAACATATAAACAAATAATAATAAACAATAAATCAATGACAATACTTATCCCTTAACTTTGGTATTATGTTAGAATAAGTTTTGTGGATGAAAATACGTTATTATCACACACTTCAAATAACTATGCAGTTCGTTAACATTAAAGTTCGTTTATAATTATAACTATAAATGAGTTTTCTTCACAAGATCTTAGTTTTCACTTTGATGTGACTAGATTAGTATAGTACTTAAAATTAGCATCACATGATCATCATCTCTTGTACTAGCACATAATTGTTTATAAACAAGGCAAAACTCTCCATACAGTAGTGCCACCCTGTGCCAACCAGAGTAATCAGTGGATGCCAGAAGGCTTGTGCATAAAATCCCTATCTAATGCCTACTCATCCAATATCCCCAGACTAGTTTCTGGCTTGTGGCCTTTGTCAGTGAGGAGCTTTGGATCTGAGAGCACTGCACCTAGATCTTAGGATCTAATGCAACCCTCCAGCAACCACCTTTTATCTCTACTTAACTATAAAACTATGAGAATGAAATTGAAAAACACAAAAATATTTTCAACCTAAGGTCAATAGCTTATATAGTCATATAGGTCTGAACTCAGTTCAGCACCCATACATTTTGGTGTCTTTGGCTCTTTAACAACCATAGCCACCACTATCCTATTAGGCAGGATTGGTGTTAAACCATTAAGCATCACATGATCACCATCTCTTGTATTAGCACATAATTGTTTATAAACTAGGCAAAACTCTCCATACAGTAGTGCCACCCTGTGCCAACCAGAGTAATCAATGGATGTCAGAAGAACTATAAAACTATGAGAATGAAATTGAAAACACAAAAATATTTTCAACCTAAGCTCAATAGCTTATATAGTTATATAGGTCTGAACTCAGTTCAGCACCCATACATTTTGGTGTCTTTGGCTCTTTAACAACCATAGCCACCACTATCCTATTAGGCAGGATTGGTGTTAACCATTAAGCATCACATGATCACCATCTCTTGTACTAGCACATAATTGTTTATAAACAAGGCAAAACTCTCCATACAGTAGTGCCACCCTGTGCCAACCAGAGTAATCAATGGATGTCAGAAGAACTATAAAACTATGAGAATGAAATTGAAAACACAAAAATATTTTCAACCTAAGCTCAATAACTTATATAGTCATATAGGTCTGAACTCAGTTCAGCACCCATACATTTTGGTGACTTTGGCTCTTTAACAACCATAGCCACCACTATCCTATTAGTCAGGATTGGTGTTAAACCATTAAGCATCACATGATCACCATCTCTTGTACTAGCACATAATTGTTTATAAACAAGGCAAAACTCTCCATACAGTAGTGCCAACCAGAGTAATCAATGGATGTCAGAAGGCTTGAGCATAAAATCCCTATCTAATGCCTACTCATCCAATATCCCCAGACTAGTTTCTGGCTTGTGGCCTTCGTCAGTGAGGAGCTTTGGATTTGAGAGCACTGCACCTAGATTTTAGGATCTAATGCAACCCTCCAGCAACCACCTTTTATCTCTACTTAACTATAAAACCATGAGAATGAAATTGAAAACACAAAAATATTTTCAACCTAAGCTCAATAGCTTATATAGTCATATAGGTCTGAACTCAGTTCAGTACCCATACATTTTGGTGTGTTTGGCTCTTTAACAACCATAGCCACCACTATCCTATTAGGCAGGATTGGTGTTAAACTATTAAGCATCACATGATCACCATCTCTTGTACTAGCAATCCAAAGCTCCTCACTGACGAAGGCCACAAGCCAGAAATTAGTCTGGGGATATTGGATGAGTAGGCATTAGATAGAGATTTTATGCACAAGCCTACTGGCATCCATTGATTACTCTGGTTGGCACAGGGTGGCACTACTGTATGGAGAGTTTTGCCTTGTCTTTAAATTAGCACTACCATTTCTTCCTTTTGAGAAATGCATTAATTCTCAGCAACTCTCTGTTCTGCTTGATTGACTATTCTCCTGGGATTCCCTTTTGAGTTACTTACTGCTATTTTCTTGACTAGTCTCAACTATTTTCTCCTTCAATGCTCTTACTTTGTCTATTTATTAGCTATGCTAATTTACATAAATTAATATTCAAAATCTTTATCAATAATGCTTTCTAGAATGATCTACTCTCTGGGAAAAACAATACCAAGTACTATCTGTACAATTTACAGAGATCGAATAATAATTTTATTTACACAAATAAAATATATGTTTGCAGACAATACAGAAATATTGATGATTGATCTTTTATAATATTATGCCTAATGATTAGCATTGGCTTGATAATTATTAATATACAATTTTACTGTATTCATCTTTTAAATTCAGTTTCCAGAATGACTGTTGATAATTATTTGCTGCAGATGTTAGGCTTTAATCATTTACTATATATATATGTTGCAATTACGAGTTACTGCTTTTCTCTATTCTCTTATCACATTCAGTTAAAATTGAAGACTGCCTATTGTTTTTATATCCCAATATAAATCGATTTTTTCGATGCTATTATAATATATATATTGTAACAGTAGCTGGGTTCAAACCCTGTTACAAGAAAGTTGAATAACACGAACACTTACCTTTAATACATATACTCATTTAAGCTGTTGTTAAGAGGTTAAAAATGTATAAGGAATTAGACATATATATGTACGTGAATCAATTTGGAATTATTGATTTTAAAATGTTTTATTTTTAAAATATTATAAATTTGAAAAATACAGTTATGCGCAAATATTTTTTTTATATATATTGTTTAAGATTGTCTCAAATATAGATTTTTGTTTCAATCATATTGCAAATTAATGAGGGTAGTGAAAAGAAATATTGTATATGCCTCCAAGCAATCCTGGGTTGTATAGCAATCATCAATTACTTTAAAAAAAAAAAAATTCCGAGAAAGCCGAGGAATGTATTGTGAACTAAAAAGACCAGGAATGATGGCACCAAAAGACAAAGAAAATGTAAGGAAATGTTAAAGAAAGAAAAAAAGAAATCTTTTTAAAAAGTACTCAAGAAAGAAAATAGATTGGAGATCTGATAAAATTCTTTGCTGGGAAAGGGGAAAAAGAGTTAAAACAGTTAGATTGAAACAGCTGAGCAGGAGAGAATGGTAGATATATTAATGCCAATGTTTATAATGACGGGGTAATCGCCGATATGTGAAGGGCTGCACCATACGCCGCTGATACGTAACTGACTCTACACACTGCCTGCCCGCAAAAGAATCTGGGAACCTCGTCAATAATCTGTACTACCTAACATAGGACTATCTAACATAGGACAAAATGGGGAGAATTGGGTCTCAAAAAGTAGTAATAAATTCATTTTGGAAAACTACATCATTGAGAACTTAAATCGCGTCTTATCCATAATCCAAATATACCGTAATGCCGGACTTTACAAAAAGAAACAATATCACACTTTCATAAAGCAAACTTTGAATACTTCAGGACCATGGAATTCAACCAGTTACACTATGTGATTGACTATATTATAATCCAAACCCTGGGGTTCATCAGGTAATATGAACTTTGTATTTTTTTTATATAACTCAGAATTGCTTCTAGTTGCCCTCATAATGATTCTATTTGATTAGTGTATAGTATTAAATTATTGCGTATAACTGTATATAAATTTTGTTTTGATAAACTAATATTTATTTGTTGTATATTAAGTTTTTTTTTATTGTTTCATTTATGGTTCGGGGTTTATTATATTTTTGGCTGGGAATGATATAATTTGATTTTATAAATATTATGTCAAAATATCAATAATAAAATTTTATATATATTTACCTTGGCGTTGAAGTGACCTATTGTTTATCGTTTATATTCTCCTATGGCTTTACCTGCCAAATAAAGTGCAAATTATTCAAATATGTCCAATGTGAATAGACACGTTTATAGGTTCAGTATACGTTACATTTAAATCCACATTTTTTTTTATCTCCGTTCATCTGATAGGTTTTCCTCCCAACCCTGAAAATGAGCTAGCTTGGGTCAGGCACCTCGTGAGACCGGAAAAGTAGGGAAAATATAATTCTCACCATAATAGTGAGTCTGGCGCTTGAGGTCAGCTATCAACTGATGCTCATAAATATATTTTTCCCGTATAGTTTTTTTTTTAGATCTTATTCAAGGGACAATGGCCACCGGAAAAATTTCAATTCATTTTTCGTAAATCATATACACGCAATATTAGAAATTGCATCTATGAAATAATACTTATATAATTAATTCGTATTCGAATTCTTATTTGGTAGATAGTATTTGAATATTATCTGCAGGTGTTATGGCAACTAGACAGCCATAGTATTTCCATCTAGTCTACTGTGTGGCCCACAGGTCCATTTTTGAAGATCTATTTTATTTAATTCTTATTGACAAGCATTGGGAAGGACGGAAGAATGGGGTTGTCAGTTAAAATATATAATATTATTATTTGATGTCTGTATTAATTAAATAATTAAAAATTTTATCCACTTAGGAGTGCTTTCGATTATCCTAGTAATCTTTGTCAACTAACAATGAAAGCGCTCCAAGTGGATAAAATTTTTAATTATCTAATTACTGTAATTATAAATATTCAATTATATAATTACATATATATATATATGTATATAAACACACACGTACAAAAAAAATCAAGAGTATGCTTTATATTAAATTACTAGCATATAAAAATAGAAACTTCAGATTGTATTTCAGATAATATAAGATTAGCCACATTAACTTCGTCTCTACTTCTAATGGGTAACGATGGACTCAAGTATTTACATTCGATTTTATGTTCAGTGATTCTTATTAAACTCTGGGTAGATGTCCCGAAACAATACATAACTAATAGATAAATTTAAGCTTCTTTTTTATTTAAAAAAGGAATTTTTCATAAAAGCATTACGTAATACTGCCTTCCAAATTAATTTATTATAAATTAAAAGTGTAACTTCAAACTTCTTATTACTCACCATTCATAGGCTTATTTTGAACATTTAATATTATTTATTTCTTTATTTGCTTTTGAGATAAGAAGGAATGGGGGAAGAGAAAAAAAAATGAAGTAAACCTGTCAACTATAATACATAATTTGTCAAGCATTGGTGGACGAGAGGTCAGCACAGCTGCCTTACAAACAGTTGTCCCAGTTAGCGGGTTCACTTCCCGGCTGATGCTATGACACATGGAAAAAAAAAACTATAAATAATGTGAAATTATACATTTAATTTATAAATTTCTTTGTAAGTCAATATTAGATACTATTAGGAGAAATCAAATTTTAAAAGAAAACATAAAAACAAAACTAAAGACCCCAAAAAAATTATCAGCAACAAATTTTTTATTTTTCAGTTAACAAATTCCTTTCTTTTTTCTTATTCAATAAAAAAATACAATAAAACAATCCAAATGAACTGGTTTTAAAACAATAACAAGTCAAAAAAAGATTAAGCATAGCTAAATTTTTCTAAACTCCCTCTCCCATTTCTGCAACTACTGACCCCTGTTTCACTCAAGGTGTTTGCATTCAACATCATTAAGAAGATCATTCTTCCATCAAAACGTTAATGCAGGTTTCTTCACTGTCAATTACTTGATAATACATTTTTTTTAAAAAAACATCATTATTTTCAACAACAACATAGGTAGACCAAATTCAGCAAGTCAACAACTTTATTAGGATCACAAATAGTTAGCATTCATTCTATGATTATCCAATAGAAATGAAGAATACAAAGTGGTTAGATTTTTTTTTAAAAAAAGTAAAAAAGAAAATATTATAGCACTATAAATTAATGATACAAGCTTTATTTGTAGATTTCTTTGTCAAAAACATTGCAATGATATAAATGAAGAACACAAAGTTTATTTTTTGGTTAATTTCTAAAAAAAAAAAAAAGTATTTATTGTGATGCAGCAAAATGTTTAATTTTTATATTTTCTACTTTTTTAACTATTTACGTATCTATATTTTATGTATGTACCTTAAATTTATCAATTAGTTATCCCAACATTGTCTCATGATATCAACTTGTAAGGTTTAAAAAAATAAATTAAATGAAAAATGCAATGGAGCTACCCGAATCCATCAATACCTTTTAATGTATTTTAAAATTGAAATACCAAATGCAATATTATTATTATTTTTATTTGCATTCAAATCATAAAAAAGCAATAAACAATCAAACTTACTTGTATGCCATTATGTTTACTGGTAAATAAGTCATAATATCATGAAACATAAAATGTTGATGACGTCCAATATGTAAAACTGCATTTCGGTCTCCTTGAAGTAGATCCACACTTACGGTTACAGATTGGTTATTTGAACTTCCAAGTATAGCAATATGGGCATTTCCTGAGAGATGAACTTTATTAAAAGTGAACTGGTGGGTAGAATGGTATAACCATGTTATGCCACCTGCTTGCCTTATATCTGAATAATTTCCAGATAGCAGATCAGATAGTCCCTTGGGATACTGATTACCTTTATTATTAATTTGCAATTTTTTAACAATTTTCTTTAAATTTCGATTATAATGTTCAAAATAAACTGTTCCTGCTCCACCAACTTCAAAACCATGACCTAAATACATTAAAATATATGTTTAACATAAATGAATTAGTTATAATATCACTGATAGTTTCTATCTATTCTTTGCCATTTATTTAACACAATTTTTCCTAGCAAACATAAGCATTATTTTTTTTTACATATTAATGCTTGAATTATTTACTTCATTAAAAATTGTAAACTACTATATATATATGTGCTGTATGCACAGATAATGAAGCTAATAAATATATACAATTAAACGAAAGATATTAATAGAAGCCCTGTCCTGAAAATGGCAGTTATAAATTATTTGCATTACTTTGCATAAATTTTCTTTTCTACAATGCAGTTTTAACAACAGCAGCTATGAGTATGAGAGCAAGAAGTCTCTTGAAAGCGCTTAGCTAAAATAAATTAATATTTTTATATTTAAAGCAAATTAATATCTTGCGTTTATATATATTTACTAGCTTCATTATCGGTGTATAGAGCACAGATATATAGTAGTTTACACATTAATATGCTTTTCAGTATCATATCCTTTTTCTTTCACCGCAGATATATCATCTACTGTTAACTTTAATAACTAATAGATGTCAGATAATAGTAATAAATCCCTATCCTATGTTATCCTATCCAAATACCAATATGTAAGCTGGTCATGTGATACTAACATGATTATTAAAATAAAAAATTAATTATTTGTTTTATTGGGTCACTATCTATAATTCAATGTTACATTAATAAAGTCAAATTCTATAGAATATTTAAGTTACTTTTTAATATATATACATATAAGGGCCCTGGAAGCAATGATTAATTTAAGTGCCTGCCATTTCTATAATCTGAGTTTACATCTAGGTTAGTAAACTTGCATTTTTTTAACAGACTTATGACCTTTTGTTTCAAATAGCAGCCACAGATAGATTAGTTAATCATCTCCTATTGGTTGATAAATGGGTATCTAGATATTCTTAGTAAACAATAAAACAAGGTAGAAAAAATACTCAAACTTTGACTGTCCAACACTTGGTAAGCTTAATGAGTTCTGCCTTATACTTCACTATTTCTTAATGAAGGATCATTGAAGAAATCTTTGTCCTTCAGAGCTGTGTATGTATTTCAATAATTTTACCAAGCTTATAAATAAGTTCTACTATCAATTATGTAATGCTGAGCAAATAAACTTATTCATAGAACAATTTAATCAAAATACGTTACTATGAGAATTCACAAATCAGATTCCCAAAGAAACATTTTTTTAACAATGTTGCAATCAATGTCTACTTTTTTTGCATTAATGCCAATTTATTGGACAAACACTAGTCAGCCAACTTTTGTCCGACTCCCACAGTTTTTACATGGTAAATAAATCAAGCATTACTTAGAAAAGGTGAAACATTGCATTAGAAATGCTTTTTATAACAATTAATTAATTAAACTAGCTTATAGTTTCAAAAAATAATTAAGATTAAAATTCTAATAATTATAATAGGTCCATAAATAAATTAGTTATTAAATATGTAAAGTATCATTAGACTATATTGTTCCATGAATAAATTTACATTCTTAATATTACATATTTAATAATCATGATTTGTTTACAGACTTCTTATAATTATTAGAATTTTAACCTTGATTGTTATTTAAAACTAAAAATTGGCTAGAGTTAAAAAAATTACAAAAATTACTGCTTATATAAAGTTTTATACTTTTAATTTAGAGTGTCAAATTTATTCCATCCACAACTTTGACACAATCCACTTTAGGTAAACACGGTAATATTTATCACTAATCATTTATTTTGATATCTTTATTCATATATTATTAAAAGAATGTGTGGTAATGTGGTGGCTATTTAGTACATCTATAAAATTTTATCCTTTTGAAATATCAAAGTTTAATTTACTTATGCATAATTCATTTTATTCTGCTTAGCAGTTGGATAATAATTTTATCACTAAATATCACATGATCACTATCTCTTATACTAGCACATAGTTGTTATTAAACAAGGCAAAACTCTCCATACAGTAGTGCCACCCTGTGCCAATCAGATTAATCAATGGATGCTAGAAGGTACAGTGCTCTCAGATCCAAGGCTCCTCACTGACGAAGGCTATAAGCCAGAAATTAGTCTGGGGATATTGAATGAGTAGGCTCTAGATAGGGATTTTATGCACAAGCCTTCTGGCATCCATTGATTTCTCTGATTGGCATAGAGTGGCACTACAGTATGGAGAGTTTTGCCTTGTTTAATAATAATTTTATGAGACATTTAATGAAATTTAATATAGATAGTATTTGAAGATTTCATCAAAAATATTATATAGTGATTTAGTGCTGTTTAATTATATATATGTATATATTAAAATGTAAAGAGAACTGTTCTACATAATGAACTAGATAAAACTTCAGCTATGACTTAATCAAAAATCTATCAATTAAAATTGGTAATATAAGCTAAAACAATTTTATTCTAGTATGAACAATAATATTAGTTTGATCAACTTTAAGATAAAAATAGACATAATAGTTCATGTTTTATCTATTTTATTATACATAAAAATTTCCAATACATTTCAATGTTTACATCTTGGGTCTGTGAATATAAAATTAATTAATTCTTGGCAAAGATTAAACATAACACACTAATTAATTCACCAGTAGCAAACTTTTATCAACTTTTTTTTTCAGATGTCTCATATACAATATTGATAGTCATCTAATTATTTTCAGGGAATAGGTGTAAAACTATTTCATTAGGATGTTAAAGCAAAGTAAAAAAAAAAAAAAAAGCTAAAACTTCACTACCCAAAAATTTTCTTCTTAGAAAATTTTTTCCCATATAATAGATTATTTAGTGGCTATTTTACCTTTATATATATATTTAAAAAAAGATCTAGATCTAAAGTTAAAATAAATATACAATATTATTATTATTTTTAAAAAAGTAATACTATTTGAATAATGTTCTGTACCTCCAGCAGCTTCTACAGTAGCATTAAATTTATCACCATCTTTGTAATAAATGGCTATTCGCCCACCAGCGCCCCCTCCACCATTAATTCCATTACCACCATTTGCTGAAATGATTCCATAGCCATCCATATTTTCACAGTCAATGTGAATTCCTCCACCAGAACCACCACCTTGTAAAAAAAATGTCAATATATAAACAGTTCAATAAATGAACATGATAAAATTTAAATAACAAAAACAATTAAATTTGATAACTGATTTTTTTTATAAATATATACATTAAATACCTGAAAACTGAATCAAGTTATATTAAATTACACATGTTGATGAAATAATTGTTGATTTATCAGAGCTTTTAATAATAAAGCATTAAACTAAAATAATAAATAAGTCAAAATATAACTTTTCGACACATACATTTTTGTAAATATCACAATGTAAAACTTTGTCCTAAGATTTCTATGCTTATTTATTTATTATTTTGATAAGTTTTGATAGCTCTTTGAGAAATCCATCCCCCAAATTTTTTTTTCTTTTTTTACAGCCAACAAACAAAAAAAAAACAACAACAGAAAAACAGGAAATTTAGTTTGACCTGTAGACAAGAAAAAATTGTAAGAAAAACTGCTTAGAGCATTTGAAATGTTTCCAAAACAACAATATAATACAAAAACTGAAGTATAAAATTTGATATATGATATAATGCTTATGCTTTGTGAGTAATGAAGATTTTTTTAAAACAAATTTATATATATAATTAATGCATAAGGCAACAGTTTCAAAAAGCACAATATTTAGATAATATATATTATAATAATACATGGAGGTTCATAATTTTTATTTCTTAGAAACTTTAAAAGTGGAATCTTGAAAAGGTTCATATGTGAATGAAAATTAATTAGATAATATTAAACTATGTTATATATCAATGAGTTGTCTTTTATTTCGATTTATTTTGATTGATTTTGAGTGAATATATATAGACAATTATTAAACACAAATTAAGATATGTAAATGAAATATCTAAGATAACTTGTCAAAACATGCCTAAATCAATTTGATGGTAATATACCATCAAATTGATTTAGGCATGTTAGAATGGCAAGATTATTTATTTAACTAAATCGAAGATATCAAATACAAATAATTTAGGTTTATGCACAATAAGTTCTCTTTGTGATGAATAAGTACATGATTTTTATATAGATATGCAAAATGCTTTTGATCATATCAATCATTTTAAAATTGTCATGAAGACTTTAAAGCTAGAATTGAAAAATAATTAAAAGATAAAATGCTATTGATAAATTTGATTACTGTGACATAGATGAGAGAGAACAGAGAATTGTGGAATTTTCAGGAAAAAAAAGCTGTATATTAGAATTTTTTTCTTTAAAAACATGTTAAACAAAAATGAATATGGAAGCATTCAATTAAGGTAAAGCAGAAATGGATTATATTTTGACCAATAGAAAATACATTATTTTAAGATTTTAATATTCTTAATATAATCAGTACAGTATGATATTCAATTGTAGAGATGTAAACACTATAAATAAGGTCGGTATTAGCCAACCACAACAATTAATAAATGTGATGAAAGCCAAATTATTATCTATATGAGGGTTTCATTGCATAGATTAATCTGAAACAATGACTAAATTTAAATTAACCAACCAGTTCTCACTGTCTCAAGTTTAACCTGCACACCTTATTTACTTTTTTTTTAATTTGTCCAAAAATATAACTTTATCATGTGCTCTGATTTGATTTGTGATTTCACTTATTTTGTTGATTCTGTGATTTTAGGTTAATTAATCTTTTGTTCTTTTTAATATAACAGTTTTCTATTGCTATGCAGTAACTATGAACTAATCTCTCTTTTTAGTTGAAGACAAATGCCATTTTGCCAAAATAGCAGTACTCTTTAACTGTTTAGGTAGGATAATCACAAGAACTAAAATTATTTGTACATCTTCTCTCATGAAAATTTTTTTTTTTCAACATAAATATAATTAACATCAGATTCCTGCACTGGAATATATATACTGTATAACTTTAAAGATTATACATTTTAAGAAAAAGAATATTTTATTTTAGCATTCTCACAACTTTGATACTTATTTACTACATTCATAACTTAATTTAATTTGTAAAACTGAAGTGTGATGGCATCAGTAATAGAATTACATATTGAAGTTCCAAAATAGATAAGGTTGAATAAATAGTATTGGTTTCTGATTAATATTCTTTGAATTTGTAATGCATCAAATACATATTATAACTAAGAACATAATTCTATAATTTATGATATGCTTTTTCCCTATACAAAATTCAAGTCTATAATGCAAGAATAACTTTGTGGTCATTTTTTGCATCTAAAATAAAACCATTTTCGTTTTAAATTTATAGCAATTTATTCTTAATTATTAATGCAATGCAGATCAATATTTAGATGCTAGATAATTCTTTTATATAGTTAGAAATAAACAGTCAATCTGAAAAGATATAAACTGAATTTCTTCTCTGTAAAACCAAGACTTTGAAATCAGTAAACCTACTGACTTATAAAATATACATACTAATGATTATTAAATTTTAACAATATTTTTATAACTAAATTAATAATTTAAATAAACTTAATTTTTTTTATCAAATTAATTCTAAGCTTTTTTTTATTATATTTTTTTCTTCAAAATGCTGAGAAAATATATTAAAAATACATGAAAAATTCTGAATGTAAAAACACAATTATATATAACTCTTTAACTGCACAAAGCTCATCTAGAAATTAATATATAATGACTACATCAATTAATTCTAAAGTTCTAGCTATTCAAAAGTCCTTTTAAATCATTCCTTGATTACCATATTATTGCAAAGTGATTAATTTTTTATTTTATATGGTAATTTTGAAAGGCAATCTGATTGCGTAGAAAATTTAGTTATTTAATGCAATTATTATATATATTGTTTAAATAAAATAAATCAAAATCTCTAAAAATGTGAAGGCTTACGTTTCGATTGCAATCGATTCATTAGGTTAAATTTCCTAACAATGTTATGCATTTGATTGGTTCATTTTTCGTTATTTTACTTTTCTATAAAACAATAATAATAAAGACAATTCTTTGTTATAATATTAATTTAAGTATGTAACCCACAGAAAATGTTTTAATAGCCCTTCACATTTATGCTTTATATAAGGGTATAATTGTAGTGATAAGAATATTTTATTGTTATTACATATTTATATACTGAACAGGTATGATGACAATTACCTCCACTGTATCTCGGTTTCATTCCATTGACTAGCAAATGCCCATTTACAACAAAATGTCTAGTTTTAATCTTAACATATCCTCCACCAACTCCACCTAGTCCTTTATCCACGATTTTATTTTGGGTAGAATAATCTCCAAAATATAATTCACCTAAAAAGTAAAAAAAAAAAAAATGGTTTAATAACAAACATAAAAATAAAGGAAGTTTTTTTTTTAAATCTGGCAACTCTCATCTCAACTTCACCAGATAGCAACCACACTCATTATTGAAAATCAGATTATCCATCCTCATGATGATTGCAATATGATGGGTTTGAGATAAGAAGTGCAATAATAAAAATGGTAAAATTTAGAAATTTTAGTTTTGATTAAAATAAATGTATAAAAATAAAAGTAAACAAATAAAAACAGTTTAACTCTTGCAGTTATAATCAAAAGTTGTTTTAGTAACAAAATTTTCTCATCCGGCAATTATCTAGAATAGTGTCTATTATCATTTTCTTCATCACATATTTATGAAGGGCTGGAGAAAAGTCTTCACTCTGCACCTTTTTACTAATTTCAGGCATCCGTTTTCTATGTCCAGAAATATCAATATTAACACATCATTTGATCCCTTCAGCTTATTAAAGTATAAATAAGATTAGTCGATGTGATGTGATGTATTTGGCTTCTCCTTAAACGAAGTCAAGAATATCTCAGCAACTATGCCCAGATAAACTTGTTAGCCACTTTATTTTCCATTTCCCACTCTAAGTCTTCCCATATTCTGCCCATCCCATTTCCACAACATAATCTTTGTCAATTCTATGGCTTTTAAATCTAAATCCCCCTTATCTTTTCACAAACCATCTCCTCTATCTCATAGCTTAGCACCATCTACAGTAAGCCTGAATAATCAATAGTTTATCAGAACATATAATTTTTAATCCCCATCACCAAATGGCATCTGGATTTCAATGAATAAAATTGTGCATTTGGTACTTAAGTTTTATTCATTTTTTATCATCAAGCTAATATTGCAACAATCTGATAAAACACTAATTACTCAAATTTATAATAGATATTATTAAGATAGTAGAGAAAAAAAACTACCCATTAAAATTTAATAAGCAGAAACAATAAAGTGATATTGTATTGGTATTAATATTTCTAACTAAAAAATGTGTCTATGGTTAGAATAAAACTGAGATTACTAATATAAAGTTACTTGTCTGGCATTAGATTTATATAGCTGAACAAGCAGTTTGATTTGCATTCTAACTCTTAGGACTTTTTTAAACTTCGAGCTATTAACTCCATGATGAGAAACCAGTGTGGCCATGAAGATTAAATAGCATTATCAAGTAAATCATTGATTATTTAAATTTGCAAGAGATGATGCTAAAAGACCGAGGGAGGATATATCATCACCATTATCAATCCACTGCAGGATGAAAGTCTCTTAAAATTTAATCCACCTTTTCTGATTTTTAGCCTTTCTTCTCCGTATCATCCCAGCACACTTCTTTATTTCATCAAGCCATCTCACATGTAGTCTCTTTCTAAGTATTTTAGTCTCTTGGAATTCAGTTTAAGATTTCAAGTGTCCATCTATTATCATCTCTTTAAGCAAAATGTCCAGTCCAACTTCACTTTAGTCTCTTAGTTCTTTCAGTGAAGTCACTAACATTTGTTTGTTCTCTCACTCATGTATTTCATTTCTGATCTTTTCTTATTACTCCTAATATGAATCTCTTCATATTTCGTTGAGTGGTCTGAAGTGTCCAAAAAGGGATATATATGTAAACATGAAGATTCTTGTGGGCAGCAATTAAAAATATACTGTTTAAGATTCATCCATGTGTAATCAATAATATCGTTTACTGATGTTCTGGTTGGATTGGATTTCTAATCAACTGGGCAAGAAATGTCAGAAAACCTGATTTTATATTAATTTTTTTTATCTATTATCAACTCTTTTCATATTTTAAGAATGATTTATTCATTTTTTTTTTTTCATTGGATGAACTTTTACACTTCTTCTATGTGCCATTGCTTGCTTGTGATCCTACAGTAGTGTTTTTAAAATAACATTCCTTCCCCAGTTAATGATAGATGCAATCTAACTGAAAATATTGGTACAATGGTATTGGTAATCATATCTAATACTGATTGATTTAATAGATATATGATGTGTGAACATATGAATTTTTTATGCACATAAATTATAAACAATGCATATTTGTACATTAGAATAGAATATTGCATTGTATTTATTGTATTAAGCATATGGTTAGAATCTCAGTGCAAGTATCAAGATAGAGATTGTATTTTAATGAAACATGTTTTGTGAAAATATGGTTTTATTGTTTTTGCAATAGTAGTTTAACTAAAGCACTGTTAGAAAAAAAATACTAGTTCTTTTGATAATATTTATATATACATTGACATGTAAATAATTTAGAAATTTTTTTCTATTAAAATGTCAAACTGTAATGCTGATATGAAAGTAATAATCCTTCACACACACACCATACTAGCAAAATCTCAATCCAAGTTGCAAAATAAACACTTTTATAATGATTGGGTTACTTTCAATTAAATGTAAGACAAAAGAAATGTCTTCTTTTTCTATATGCTATCAATATGTCCCCCTTTGTCAGAATGCCTACAAGAATATCTGATTTAAAGTAAATTAATCTTAATATTTTTATAATGAAAAGAAATATTTCTTATTTTGCCTTATTTGTTGGCTATATTAAATGAAGCTTTGCTTACATCTCATATGAGTTTAAATTTGATCCTGAATTAAATAATGTTGTCAGAAAGTAATTGTTTTAATAATTGAGATTACATGTATAAATAATGATTTATTATTTACATGCAGGCATTGTGACAAAGAGGAGTAGTATATGAAAAAAACAAATTCACTGCCATATATGTATTGTAACAGAATAAAAATATGATAAGAATAGGGAAAAAAAGATTTTAATATAGTCTGCAAACTTAAGATACCAATTGTAACAGAATAAAAGTATAGCCCAATCACTGATCTCCAATTGTAATGAAATAAAATGCTTAATATTGGTAAAAAGCTTTGTTATGTTATAGATTTATGTGCATTAATCTATCCTTAATAAAATAGATAAAATTTTCTCTTTTAAAACTTTATAAATTTTCAACATCAAATTATAATGGAATAAAATGTCTACAATACAAAACTACAATGAAATGGAATACATAAGATTGATTCATCTAATATAATTCATTACTTACACCAACGTATAATAATATAAAATGAAAATCAATATTTCAAATAACCTTACAATTTACAATATTCAATCACGATGACATGAAATAAATAAAAGATTCTTATTTGACACTTATACCAATATGATTTACAAATCATAATGAATTATCCTTCAAATCTATAAAGCCAAATTATTAAACTCTAAATTATTATTACCCTCATATGTATAGTATTTTTAATACTCTATTATAATCAAATGATAACATTAATAGCTTAATATTTAAATTAACTTTACAATCTGAACTGATGATCTTTAAATCTAAATAAAGTAAATCATTATATAATGGAATTCAAATACCCATTTCAATGTATATGATTACCAATTTTAAAATATAAATTACCATTTTGCTAACTAAATACCAAGTTACTATAACATACATCCAATAAATAATAATTTAAAAAGAATATGCAAGTATCCAATTATAATCGCCTTTGTCTACCCTAAATAATTAATATATTTATACTTTATAAACAATCGAACTAGCTCAGATATAAGTTTTTTACTCAAAAATAACTATTGCATATAACTGATAAAATAATTATGATGATTTTCTAATTAATTATTAAACATCAAGCAATACCAAATTAATTAATTTATTATTATATAAAAATGTATATCCAATTTAAATGATAATATATTGGATTTTCTATAAAGAAAATAATATATAATAATACATACATTTACCAATCAATCATTTAACTCCTGGACTATTTTATGATTATTTATTATAAGTTATATGGTGTAAGTCAATATATGACTACTATCTATCAAAATTTTATTAGTCATGTGAAACGAAAATGTTGCAGCACACATACACTATTTAAAATACAAGAAAGTTAATGACATTTCTAAAATCTTTATAATAAAAGTAATTGATTAATATAAAATATAATAATGATAAATTTGTTTATTCAGTCACCTTATTTTCCAAATAAAATATCAATGAGTAATTCAATACAAATTTTTTGGATTTTCACTACTTATGACAGATACATTCAAAAGTAATTTGTAGTCAACAAATAAACGTATGTATTTTAAATCAAAACTTTTAACTATTAAACT
Organism: Epiperipatus broadwayi; assembly: GCA_028023455.1. Classification (NCBI taxonomy): domain Eukaryota; kingdom Metazoa; phylum Onychophora; class Udeonychophora; order Euonychophora; family Peripatidae; genus Epiperipatus; species Epiperipatus broadwayi. The sequence goes on from JAQFVV010000214.1 coordinate 1,551,731, forward strand.
AAATTTAACTTCATTTTATTTTCACATATATATAAAACAAACAATTAACTAACTTAAAATATAATAATCTATAATGTTTATATATATTATACCAATAAACACATAAATAAAGTACATCTTAACATAAAACCTGATCACCATCCTTCTATATGGCAAGTCAAATAAATGCAATAATTCCAATGTCTATCCCGTAATCTGTATTTAAATGACATTTAGTAATCCAAACAAATATATATATATGTATGGTCATGCATATCGGTTGTTTAAGATGAAATGGATGCCAAAAGGGAACTTGAAAATCTGGGTTCAAATCCACTCTAATTAATCCAAAACAATAAAAGCATTATAAACAGTTATTTAAAACAATGCCTATTTATTAAATACCAATATTCTTGAAATATTGAATTTTATCCTTCATTTAGTAAATATTTAATATCATAACAACATCATAAATAAACAGATGCTGGTTTCTATTTATGAAAATAAAATGTAAAAATAAACTGGTTTTAAATCCTATATCAAAGTACTCCATGTTATAAATAAAATTATATTTGCAGATGGAAATCAATTCTTATATACAGCAGTATGTTGCTAGCTTCTACATTTTGTTATTAAAATGTTTTGTTCACACATGATAATCATTTCAGGAGGGAAATATCAAGCCAAATTTGAGTGCTATAAATTACTTATTACTTCTTTCAACAAGTTTTCAATAATCCTATCTAATTTTCTAGACAAATATAAGCCTTTCTAACCTATTATTTTTGTGGTTATCAAGCAAATATTTTCAAAATAAATATAAAAAAATAATATAAAAGAACTTAGGTTTGCTTCTATGAAAGTCAGGATGTTAGAGAGCGAATTCGAATCATTCAGTCTTATTTATAATATCTTACAATTGATGTCATTTTCATCATCAAAACTAAGGTAATGCTCTTTATTCATTCTAATACCAAAATCACCCTGAATTCCCTCTTAAAATCTTTTACTATAGTATAAAAATAATAATAAAAATATTATATAATTATTACACATAAATAATATTCACATTTTCAAACGTAAATAATACTCTTACAACTCAATGAAAAAACTAAAGCAATTCACACTATATTCTCACAATATTGCATTAGAAATATATATTTAAGACATATCATTTCAATAAAATACTATATATTTCATATAAACATAGCAAAAGACACACCTAAAACATTAAACATTCATATGTATTGTTTATAATCTACTACTTATGAATACAATAAATAGAATATATAGAATAGAGAAACAATAATAATTTTATCAAAGTTATAAACTTTATTATTTACATATGAATTTTAAATAAATAAATTTAATTTATAATTTTATGTTGCAATAATAATAATGCATTATTTCATTATCATAAACAACCTATTTCAATGCAATTATAAAAATAATAATAATAATAAAAATTTATACTTGACAATCCATCATATACTAACATTAAACTTAGCTTAATGCTAAACTGAAATAAATATCCAAACATTAAACATGGCTAAGAAATTCAGAATTGCCCTCTGTGAAATAAATATATAAGAGTCTGTATTTCAATAATAGATATCATTTTGAGGCTGGCTATTTTGAAACACAGATTGTAATATATTTATATAATTATTTCCAAGAGGGTGGTGCTTAATTTCTTAGCCATATTAATATTCAAGATTAAGACTCATGCCACTATACAATAAATATTTAAAAAATACTCTGAGAATGGATGGCCACTCTTTTCTTGCAAATTATTGGCATAAAATGGTTTAGAGAGTATTTTAAAATATTTATTGTAAGGTGGCATAAATCTTAATCTTGAATTTATATATATATATTATAATAAAAATAATAAATTTAATGGTTTACAAACTATTATAAACAATCCTTAAATCCGCAGAAGTACTTTCGGTTAATTTCTTAAACCTGCCTCAACTGCCATTAAATTCAAAAAAAACAAACAAAGCGGAAACGTCATCGATTCAAATCCAACGAATCTCGTATTTTAATGTTAGCAGCTTGTCGATTTATTAAATGCATTTTATTCCTTTTTATAAAAATTGCCTCCTTAATTTTTCTTTTATTATGGTTTCTCTCTTCATGAAGAATTTTCACATTTTCAAAATCAAATTTAAATTTATATTTACATGTTTTTTCATGATCAAAGAAAACTGAAGGAGACATTAAATCAGTTTTCTTTGATCATGAAAAAAACATTTAAATATAAATTTAAATTTGATTTTGAAAATGTGAAAATTCTTTATGAAGAGAGAAACCATAATAAAAGAAAAATTAAGGAGGCAATTTTTATAAATAGGAATAAAAATGCATTTAATAAATAGACAAGCTGCTAACATTAAAATATGAGATTCGTGGAATTTGAATTGATGACATTTGCTTCTGCTTTGTTTTTTTTTAATTTAATGGCAGTTGAGGCAGGTTTAAGAAATTAACCGAAAGTACTTCTGCGGATTTAAGGATTGTTTATAATAGTTTGTAAACCGTTAAATTTATTATTTTTATTATAATTACAATTTTGTTTTAATTAATGAACATTTTATTTATATTATAAATAATAATAAAAGAAACATTAAAGAAACGATGTTAATATATAAATACAAGCAAGATTTAATTAATAGGCAAGCAGCAAACGTTAAGATCACAGAATTATGGGAAGTTGACATCATGGAATTATGGGAAAGCTGACATTTTTTAAAAGTGTTAGTTGACAAAAACTACAAAGATAGTTGAAAGGGCTTCTAAGTGACAGTTATAGATATATTTTTATAAACTTTTAAGTACCCTGTTTTCTAATATTTATTTATAAATTTACGTATATTATTTTGAAGAAATACAGACATCGATTTGTAATATATATAGGCAATGTATAAAACAGAAACAACTGAATTTTATTTTTGTTACTAAACAATTAAATCTTACCAAAGTTTGTACCATAGCCTCCCATTTTTCCTCTTTCTTTTGGTTCATAAACTGAATCATATGGAAGTCCTACAAATGTTGTACCTATACCTTGTCCACCACTTCCACCATGTCCAGCTCCACTTCCACCTTTAACATGGCCTAATATAATAAAAAAAATTAATGTTATTCTTTCTGTAAAATAATATATTGTGCTATCATAAAATATTTGAATGATTAATAAAAATAGTTCCAGAAATATCATTGATTTTATATTTTACAATATGGGTCTTTAAACAGCTTCAAAGAAATCATATCAATACCTATTCCTTCACCATAAAGATCTTGTTCTTTTTTAGAGAAATAATGTCCACTAAGTTGTAATATTCCTCCACTGTTTATCAGAAATAGATGTTTAATATCAAAAAGCAAAGATGAGGAAGATTCAAAATGGCCACCTCCATTGATCTAAAATTTTAAAATATAAGACATTAAAAGACATACAATTATAATAAAATATGAACAAGTTATCATCCGCATATTTTTTTTCAATTTTGTTTATTCTATGAATCAAATTTCTCTACATCCAAATATATTTATTTCATTTAATAAATCCACCTACACTTCACCATATTTTACAATGCTTTTTAGAATCTATTTCTAATTATTCTTACAAATACATATAAATTTATAAAATTATAAATATATAATAATACTAACTTCTTTAACATTTACAGACCCAAATGTGTGTGTGTATATATATATATTTAAATTATGCTTACAAAAATTAATTAATGACAATAATAATATATATAAAAAAATCAGTCTTATAAATTTATACTTACAAAAATCAAAATCATTTTTAATCTTAATAATATTAATAAACAAATGGTTTATTGTTCAGAAGTTTATAAGAAGTTGGAGCACTGGAAAAGACAGAGTAGTACAACAATTTATGAAACTGAAGTTTTAGAAACTGCCATTTACCCGAGACACTAAACTATGCAGAATAATTCTTACCTTCGATTTATCTTTATGCAGTTACTTCCACTTTTGGAAAAATTTGGCTCAAAAACAAAATTCATAAAAAAAGTGAATATGTAGACAATAATTTTTATATATTACAATTAATGGGTGAGTTTTGAAAGAAGAAATAGAAGTATTAACTGAATTAATTTATAATATATAATCATTATAGTTGTTTGCATGGGTGAACTAGTAACTACACAACAGAATTGTTATTGAACATAATAATGATGTCTTTATGGCTTCTTGCAGTAGTAGAGTGATGTACAAAGATCCATGAATCATAGCTTTACTTTGGTGCTTGAACTTCTTGCAAATCCTGAACAATAAACCATACAATTATTAATAGTGTTTTAATCCTTTGTTACTAAATACTTTCTTATAAACAGATGTGTTTGTATAAATTAATAAAGTTTATGTTCCTAAAACTTATATAATTTAAAAACAAATAACTATTTAATTTTTATAAACAAATTAATAAGTAAATTTAAAAAAACTAAATTAATTTTTATTGTTATTTATCTCCCAATCTGGAATGAGTAATTTTTGATAATTTTTTCACACACTTAGAATGGTTTTTTTTTTTTTTTTAGATAATTGGTAAAACTGCTCCAAATCTTATTTATCCTGCAAATGGAGATCTTAGTGAACAAAGGCTTCTTATTATATCTCATGAATGCACATTGAGATCTTTATTCTGCAACAAGATATATAAAGTTGTTTTATTTTACCTGTTTAACTACTCTTATCTGATAGACAACAAATCATATTTGGAACTTCAAAGAGATAAATTAAGCTTAAATGTTTCATCCAGTTAGCTTAGAATTTTTATTATTATTGTTATTTGCTATTTTCATTTGGTAATTGATATAGAAACATCTATCTTTTGGATCTGACTCTGAATAAAGCAGGTTATAAAATTAAAAAAGTTTTAAGCTGTATGTACATACTATCTGTTACTACAATCACCATCAACACATCAAAGTAAAAAAGAAACTAATCGATGTTTCACATTTTTTTGAAAAATCAAAAATATGTAAATATTATTTACTTTAAAAAAAAACTAAAATTAATAACTGCAGCAACAACAATTATTATAAAACAAATATTTTCATTAAGTTTTATTTTAAAAGGTAGAGAAAATTGAGATCGCTCTGATGAAGACTGCAGGACAGTCAAATCTGTCAGGAAAATAAAGGAATCATTAAAAAAATTTTGCATTAAAGTGTGTATGAGAGGAGTTATTGTAAGCAATATATATGAATAAGTTTAATTAATGTAAATATTCAGTGAGAAATTAAATTAGCTATGATATAAAATACTACCTTGTGTGAGAATGGCATAGTGAAAGTTATCACAACTGTCAACATGGGCAAGGAATTCAGGTTTTCATATACTATAACACTGCAGATATATTTTTTCATTAAGTGGCTAAGGATAATATCTAGTCTAATAAATGACTAATAAAAGTATTAATATATTTTCCTGAAGTGATTTGTATCAAGTTGTAAAGCAGAAAATTTGAAGCATATCAATTAAACTATGGTAATTTTATATGAACAAATGATAAAGCTATATGTAAGAGATTGTGATCTGGGCTAACTGATGAGTGATGGCTTAGCATGAAATGTAAATTTTGGGTGTCATTTATCTTTTTCACATCTATGATCACATATTTCAGAATGTGTGATGAAATAGAAGTTTGGAATATATTTAAATACATATTATATGAAGTTAACTTCAAGTATCTCTAAAAATAATGTGTATATGAAGTTAAATTGTAACATGTGCTACATTGATTATTTGAAAAAGTGTATATTTCTTATATATCTGTAGTGTGAGAGGTTGGTCTAATTTCTGGGCTGATGGATGGTTGTGCTAGGATTAAGCTAAAGATGAAAAGAGAACTGATAAAAACAAAAAACTTGCAAATAGAAAATACTAATTTAATTTCTTCCAAAATGCATTGATAACAATTCTTCAAAGTATTTGTTTTTTAATCAATGTTTGCATACTAAATAGATTAATTCAGGATTTTTAAATATATATATATATTTGCTTTACCTTTATAACAATCGTTTACCATGAATGCTAATAAAATTTGTCATCGTGAATGTTTGCTGGTCATGCTTTTTAATAACATCTGTTTTTCAATCATTGTTTCTTCGCTAAAGTTATTATTTTCAAGGCTAAATAAATTATTTTATTTTCATATTTTTAACAGATTATTTTCATGTTTTTTTTTTATTTACGAAAACTATGGCCAACACTGTTAAAAATATATATTATTTAATCAATAGTTTAGTTTTTAATTTTTTACTTCACATTTACTTGTTTTAAATCATGGGTCAGTGTATGGTTAGTAGACTCTCAGTTACTTAAATTTTTCTCTGTTATATCCAGGGGCCTACAAACATATAGATTTTATTTACAACCCTCTACAAATATACACGCTAATTATTTAGTAAGGCATTGCACTTTCATTTTATTTTATTTGAATACAGATATATAATATTAAATCACTCTCTCAAACATTAAGCAATTTCAGCTATGCTCCCTGTGAATAAATAAATATATAAAAATCTGAATTTCAAGCAGCCGATCCAAAAGGTGGCTTTTAACTGCAATAATGTTAAATTGCATATAAACAAACATGTTTAATATATATATACAAAAAAAGACTAAACATTAGTCATTTTAATCTTTGCACAAATATATAAAAAATAATCCCAGTGCATACCACTAGCTGAAATTAAGTATTAGATCACTCTCCCAAATGTTGATAATTTCAGCAAAATTCCCTGTGAATAAATGTATAAAAGTGAGAATCTAATATTTAACATTATTGCAGCATATTGTTCAAGAGATATCTTTTGAATTGGCTGCTTGAGACTTGGACTTTTATATATTTATTCACAGGGGCTGTAACTGAAATTACTTAACATTTGGGAGAGTGGTTTGAAATTTAATTTCAGCTAGTGGTATGTATTAGAACTATATAATATATTGTAACGAGCATAGACGTTCGTTACATTGTTTTTTTTTTTTAATTTATTAAACATGAAAGTAAACTAAAAAGTTCGCATTTAAAAATTTTCTTTAAGAATTAAAAATTGAAATTAAATATCATCTTAAACTCTTATATATTAAATCGCACAGATAATGAAAAATTATTAAAATAAAACTTTATTAAAGAAAAAGTATTTTAAAACTAAATTTTAAAAAGATTTGGAGATGAAATTATATCTTTAAATTTATCTTTAAATATATTTTTGATTTGGAAAACAGGGTAATTAATCAGAAATGGAAATGATTGTTAATTAGTTAAATGTAAACCAGCCTTGGGCATTTAAATGTAAAAACATCGGTCAGATAGGAAAACAATAGAAACTGTTAGCAAATAAGAAGAAATCCCTATGGAATCGGACCGCAGCGAAAGGACCATCGCATCGGTGACGTAATGTAAATTCAATCCTTCACATTAATATAAAAGGAAAATTTGGAAATTATTAATTAGTGAGTGATTGGAGGGAGTAAGTGAATGATTAATTACGATGTGAGAGATATGTGGTAGTGCGGAAGTGAAGAAGGGATTGAAACAGACGCACGATTCAATCCCTTCAGTTTTGCTAGGAAAGAAAGAGAAATGAACTATCGTTTTTCTACATTGAGGACCAATTAAACTAAAAAACCTCCGAATGAATAAATAAAACAATGGCTAAATGGATACCAATCTTAGGACGGCGTGGGAATTCACGTTCATGGCAAGCAACGGATAAAGATGAACTTTTTAAACCGTAAGAACTTTATAAATAATGAACATTAAATTAAAATTTTCCATATTTAAATGATTGCAATATTATCCTATCTGACCAACTTAATTTATTAATAATGTTATTTGATGTATTTTTTATTTATTTATTTAAAATCATTTCCATTTATTTAATTTTGTTCTTTAAGTTTTATTATGATTTCTGTTTTCCGTTAAGTTAAATTATATAAATGTTAAACTTAAGTCGGGCGTGAATGGCTGTATAGATTTGTAAAGTTATATTAGGGGAGGGTAATCTTAGGTTATTTGTTTCGTGGGTAAATTGGGTCAATGGATTGGATATATTGGTGTGATTAGTAGATGTAATATTGATTCGCTACGGGCAGAATCGCTTCATACGCCGCACTCTCCCGTTTTGCCTATGGAAGGAATTATAAGACGCAGAGCGCAGTTCCTTTCTATGGAGTTTTTTTTTTATTGTTCTTCTCGTTGGATAGAAGTAATATTCCTATCTAATGAAAGTCAATATCTTCTCTTAATCTTTTTGGTGCTGCCGTATCGTATTACATTGAATACATCGATGTATCAGATGAATTGATGCCAGTTTGACTGCGAATTTTAGCCTAAGGTTAAATAGGGATAGAATATTTTATTTTCAAATGCAAATCTATGTGGTCTATTCATACTTGACCCTAAATAAAAATGCATTAAATTTAAGTTGTTTATAGACGCTTGCATGGATTGGTTATCGGTTAAGTATGTTTTGGGTTTTCATATTTGATCAAAATATATAGACATTCGATAAATAATGATACCTTACGGTGAGTATCTAAAATGTATTTATTCGGATGTCTTTTAAGTTATTGGTGACAATGCAAGTATCTTATGGTGAATACTATTGGGTTACATATAAATTTCCCTCCGCAATTGTCAGTAATCAATAATTTTGTATTTTGATCGTTTATGTTTACTTTGAAATGTTTTTGACCGTGAAATCTATGTAACCGATCTATAGTCAACATTATAAACAAGCTTTCATAAATTTATCTGTGCGAACTTAATTAAAATGTAAAATTAGAATATAATAGTAATTAAATGTAAATTAAAGTCAAAAATCAAAGTTAAAAATAATGTTAAATGTTAAAATGTAAAACTAATACTAAAATAACTTTAAATCTTATATATATGTGCATCAATAAATGTTTGTATGTTAATTACTGGCAGTGGCTTATTTTATTTATTTTTTAATGTTGAAATCTAATTAGATAAGATATTATATTATTTAATCTCTGCTATTCCACTGAGCTAGTGACATGGGCTAACGACCGGAATCAAAATAAAAAAAAATTTTTTTTTTTTTTTTTTACTTACGTATCTGCCTACTTTATAAATTTTTCTAGGTTCAAATGCCTAGATGGCGCCCCGTAGTGCAGTTTACGTTAAGTCTTTTTCTCCGTATCGTTACAATGGCGAACCAACTCGGGCCGAACTTTAATAAACCACATATACCCTGAGCAAATTTTATCAAAATGAAATATTTTTATCTGCTTACATATAGTCGTATACTTTGAATCTTATAAAAGCACTGCCAGAAGAAATTGCACATATATATTAAACACGAGAAAGTATAAATAATTTTAAAACTAATTTTTGTTAAAAAAAAAGTCAAAAGGTTGCGATTGATATGTTTTTTTTTGTTGATATATATTATGCTTTTAGGTGTATAGGTGCGCACAGCCACGTAAGTTTATGATCGAAATGTGGTACCTTACGATGAGTACCATTGGGAATTTACTTCAGCGTAATCCTATTTAAGCATTTTAATCAGTCATAAATACGTAGTGGTATTTATAATTGTGCTGCAAATATACACGTATAAATCCATTATCTTTCAAAACATATTTAGTTCAATGCAACCTTCTTAAATAAATAATTTAAATAACTTGCTTGTCATGCCATATGGAAAAATAAAATGTATAAGAAAAAATAATAGAACTCTTGTGGGGAGGAGGTGAACGTAAATGGTCCTTGGGAAAGCGATAGTCAACATTTTTTTTTTTTTTGTCTTTTTGTATATAGTCTTTTTGTAAAATTATTAACCGGATGTTTTGTAAATGTCTTTGTCAATCGTGTACCGTAATTACTAACCCTAAGTAAAAATTTTTTTTTTTTTTGATCATTTTTTTTTAAGCAACTTTACTGATATGTAACGAGCATAGACGTTCGTTACATTGTTGTTTTTTTTTAATTTATTAAACATGAAAGTAAATTAAAAAGTTCGCATTTAAAAATTTTCTTTAAGAATTAAAAATTGAAATTAAATATCATCTTAAACTCTTATATATTAAATCGCACAGATAATAAAAAATTATTAAAATAAAACTTTATTAAAGAAAAAGTATTTTAAAACTAAATTTTAAAAAGATTTGGAGATGAAATTATATCTTTAAATTTATCTTTAAATATATTTTTGATTTGGAAAACAGGTTAATTAATCAGAAATGGAAATGATTGTTAATTAGTTAAATGTAAACCAGCCTTCGGCATTTAAATGTAAAAACACCGGTCAGATAGGAAAACAATAGAAACTGTTAGCAAATAAGAAGAAATCCCTATGGAATCGGACCGCAGCGAAAGGACCATCGCATCGGTGACGTAATGTAAATTCAATCCTTCACATTAATATAAAAGGAAAATTTGGAAATTATTAATTAGTGAGTGATTGGAGGGAGTAAGTGAATGATTAATTACGATGTGAGAGATATGTGGTAGTGCGGAAGTGAAGAAGGGATTGAAACAGACGCACGATTCAATCCCTTCAGTTTTGCTAGGAAAGAAAGAGAAATGAACTATCGTTTTCTACATTGAGGACCAATTAAACTAAAAAACCTCCGAATGAATAAATAAAACAATGGCTAAATGGATACCAATCTTAGGACGGCGTGGGAATTCACGTTCATGGCAAGCAACGGATAAAGATGAACTTTTTAAACCGTAAGAACTTTATAAATAATGAACATTAAATTAAAATTTTCCATATTTAAATGATTGCAATATTATCCTATCTGACCAACTTAATTTATTAATAATGTTATTTGATGTATTTTTTATTTATTTATTTAAAATCATTTCCATTTATTTAATTTTGTTCTTTAAGTTTTATTATGATTTCTGTTTTCCGTTAAGTTAAATTATATAAATGTTAAACTTAAGTCGGGCGTGAATGGCTGTATAGATTTGTAAAGTTATATTAGGGGAGGGTAATCTTAGGTTATTTGTTTCGTGGTTAAATTGGGTCAATGGATTGGATATATTGGTGTGATTAGTAGATGTAATATTGATTCGCTACGGGCAGAATCGCTTCATACGCCGCACTCTCCCGTTTTGCCTATGGAAGGAATTATAAGACGCAGAGCGCAGTTCCTTTCTATGGAGTTTTTTTTTTTATTGTTCTTCTCGTTGGATAGAAGTAATATTCCTATCTAATGAAAGTCAATATCTTCTCTTAATCTTTTTGGTGCTGCCGTATTCCGTATTACATTGAATACATCGATGTATCAGATGAATTGATGCCAGTTTGACTGCGAATTTTAGCCTAAGGTTAAATAGGGATAGAATATTTTATTTTCAAATGCAAATCTATGTGGTCTATTCATACTTGACCCTAAATAAAAATGCATTAAATTTAAGTTGTTTATAGACGCGTGCATGGATTGGTTATCGGTTAAGTATGTTTTGGGTTTCCATGTTTGATCAAAATATATAGACATTCGATAAATAATGATACCTTACGGTGAGTATCTAAAATGTATTTATTCGGATGTCTTTTAAGTTATTGGTGACAATGCAAGTATCTTATGGTGAATACTATTGGGTTACATATAAATTTCCCTCCGCAATTGTCAGTAATCAATAATTTTGTATTTTGATCGTTTATGTTTACTTTGAAATGTTTTTGACCGTGAAATCTATGTAACCGATCTATAGTCAACATTATAAACAAGCTTTCATAAATTTATCTGTGCGAACTTAATTAAAATGTAAAATTAGAATATAATAGTAATTAAATGTAAATTAAAGTCAAAAATCAAAGTTAAAAATAATGTTAAATGTTAAAATGTAAAACTAATACTAAAATAATTTTAAATCTTATATATATGTGCATAAATAAATGTTTGTATGTTAATTACTGGCAGTGGCTTATTTTATTTATTTTTTAATGTTGAAATCTAATTAAATAAGATATTATATTATTTAATCTCTGCTATTCCACTGAGCTAGTGACATGGGCTAACGACCAGAATCAAAATAAAAAAAATTTTTTTTTTTTACTTACGTATCTGCCTACTTTATAAATTTTTCTAGGTTCAAATGCCTAGATGGCGCCCCGTAGTGCAGATTACATAAGTCTTTATTTCCCCGGATCGTTACAATATATTGCAATAAATTTTTGAATTTATACACTTTATAAGATAAATCTAAAGGTAATCTACATGTGGATTGAAACAGTGAAACTGTATATATAAAAATTCAGCAAATATAAATAAAAAATGAAGAAATAGATCAAAAAAGTGAGAGATAAAAAATATTTATTATATTACATAACAACAGTAATTGAATAAAAAATATATATCTTACTGAAAAATTGGTCAATTTAAACTTAAATGTGAAATCAGGTTGTTCTGCTAACAGACGCAAAGTGCCACCATTATCAACATGTATTGAATGTAAAGACAATTCAGCTGCCTGACTTTCAGTTCCCACTCTGGATTTTTCAGATAATTGAATTTTCCCTCCATTCAAGATGTGCAAATTATAAATACCAGTTACCTGAAATATATAAATTCAAAATATTTTATATGAAGTTTTTGTTTTCATAAAACTATTTAAAAATAAAACAGATTGATAAAAAATATCTTTGTATTATATTTTGAATGTAGGACGATGGGGGGAGAAAATCCAGTTATTAAAATTTCAAAATTTAACACTAAAATTATATAACACATGATTGAACATCATTAAAATGACTAGTAAATAAAAAAAAAATATAAGGGATAAATATATAATATGAAAAAGATACAATATCAATAAAACATAGAAACTGTAGTCGATTTATTTTACTCTTAAAAATAATGAAGATTGTAGACTGCAATATATTTATTAATTAAAGTTAAATAATTATACTATTATATAATCAATAGTTAATCACTTATAGGTGATGCCAAACCACCAGAAGTAATTGATAGAGCTTGAATTGAGATAATTTAACCCCCTCCTCCCCTTTTGCAGTATTTCAAAATACATTTTTCAAGATCAAATTTGAATGATGAGTGACATAAATTCTAAGATTTATATATTTATCAGGTACATTTTGGAATGAAATTTATAATATCTAGAAAAGATTTCTTGGTTGATTATTCATTCATGTCATTTTTATAAATACAATTATTTAAGATTTAAAGAATTTTTTAGAAATCTGAATCACAAATTATTAAAACGGAAGTCGAATTCCGATAATGCGCTATTACTTTAAATATTATAAATCTACGCGTACCCACACGTCAGTAAGAGTTCAAAAAAAACTTAAGTAAAAGTTGGTCGAGAGTTCAGCGACAGCAGCTTTACAGGCAGCTGTCCCGGGTTGGCGGTCCGCTTCCTGGCTGGTGCTATGACACATGGGGGGGGGGGGAATTAAGAGATTCACTAAATAATTTAATATATCAATCACTTAATTAAGTTTTTTAAACTCTTACTGACGTGAGAGTGCGCATAGATTTATAATATTTAAAGTAATAGCGCATTATCGGAATTCGACTTCCGCTTTAATAATTTCAAATTTTCAGCCTTTATAGTAATAGATTTAAATGTAAATTACAATACAAATGTAAAATGATGGATACAGTAACTTAACTTATCTACAATCATAATACAAATAAGAAAAAAAAAGGAAGCCTAGAAGAACATTTTTAGCTTCTTCATGGCTGCTCTTTCTATTTGTTGGTTTGATATTAATTAAATTTATTTATAAAACTAATATCTATTTTTTATAAAATTTACATAACCTTTATATAATTTTGTTTTGCAAATGAAGGTATTACCTTTTCTTGTTAATTAAAATATCCTATAACAAAACATTTAATTAATGGAATGTTTAGAATTTTTCTTCCTTTACTTTTTTCCCCTTAATTAAATTGTTTTCTTTAAAATATTTGAGAAAATTGTAAACCACATTTATAAAAAGAAATCAAGAACTATGTTAAACTTTATTAAAAAAAATATTTAATAATAATAAAAAAAAAACATATGGTTTTATTGCTCAAGAGTTCATAAGAAGTTCGACCATCAGAATCGATTCTCATACCTCCTGATCACCAGACCTGTGAGTGCCAGAATCGATCAGGGATCTATCATTCCTAAGTCGAATGTTCTACCAGATGTGCCAACACACGGTGGCTATATTTAATAATGAAAATGTTATATGTTTAGAATAATGCTCTTCTACATACATATATTCATTGTGGTTTTTGAAGTGGATGATAGAAAGGTCTATTTTGTTTTGTATATATATATGTTGTTTGTACCTTGTTAGATTTCAGGTGAAAAGTTTATATTTGTTAATAAATGAAACTATTGTGGAAGAATTTTAGTAAAATTTTGTTTTGGCTAATATTGTAATGTTGTATGATTTTCTATTTTATATATTTACCTTTACATTTTTTTATATGATACTCTATTTAGATAAATCTTTATCTAATTCATTATATATATATATATTATTTATTTCTTCATTTTTTTTACTTCATCCTATTATTCAGTACATGTTCCTCAATATCATCACCATAAAATGTATTTCAATATATATATAATTAAACTTTTAGATGTAAATATCAATAATCTGATGTGATTTTTCTGTTTGTTTGCTTTTTTTAATTTCAATCATCATGTAAATTTTTGACTTACAGGAGAACAAGACAAATACTGTTTACTAAATAGCATGATTTCAGTTTGCAATATCAGTTTTTAATGAGTTTGTTTGACCATATTAAAAAAATATGGAAAAATCTCATTATCAATATTTACATACACACATATATATATATGCATGTAAGAATATGAGGCACATTCTGATAAATATAATAAATATTATGAAAATTAATTAATCAAACTGCACATAAGCATGAAACAATTAATAGATTTGTCATTCATATCAATGCATAAGAAGAACGAAAATACATTGTCACTCCACAGTATTTTAATCAATAACTGGGAAACTCTCAGGTAATTCAGAATATGCAACATCAGTCTCACCTCATACATTAAAATGTTGACGTACATTAACATTGAAATTAGAATCATTGTGATTCAGAAAAATATATATATATATACTTTGTAAAACACATTAACAAAAAGAAAAATATCTTAAAAACTTCATTTGAAAATTATAATCTATATAGATTTAGATGTACTCAATAGCTTAGACATTTTATTTGAATAGAATTATACTTGTAACTTGTTTATTGTACATGACCATGAAACTGTATAAACCTGATTGATCATACATGTCCCGGATAATTTGAAGAATTCCTAATAAAAAGACAAAATACCATATAGTCACAAGGTAGTTCAGTCTCTCTATGCAATGATATTGGTAACAAGTTATAGATCTTTCCTCCTTATATGATTTGATTAATCAATTTTGTTAAATATATATATATATTAAAACTTATATTTGCACATATCTCAGATATATGTCAGTAGAAGTTTGACCATTGATAAATATGAATGTTAATTACTGATTACCTTTCCATCAGAAATCAATTTAGTTTTGTAGAAAGTTCCTTTATGGGGGTAATGTAATAATGAATTTTCATATAGTCTGAAATTAACTGGTACATCTGGTTCACTAATGTCGATAAAAGTGTTTTGGGCTTGGGCTAGATGAAGTGTACCTTAAAATAAAACAATTTGAAATTAGGTGATAATAATTTTCAATTTTTATTTTATTATTTTATAAATATGTACAGTTAAATTAAACAGAGATTCCAAACAAAAATGCAGTACAACAAAAAAAAATTGTCAGGTTATCAGCTTTAAGAGAACAATAATTTTTATTGTATATGGTATATATATATTTAGAGATATATATTTAAAACTTCCACTTCACTAAATATTTTTAGAACATATGAATAAAGATATCTGAAATACAAATGATTCCTGATGCATTTCATACTAAAACAGTACTCTTCAGTTAGTACAATTTCTTACAAATATCTTAATTATTTAATCAATACTAAATTATTACAATTCCAAGTTTTCTGTACTCATAACTTTGATACCATACACTTAAGATAAATACATTAATGATTAATACTAATCATTTTTTAGTTAGGGATTATCATATCATTCTTATCCTTGATATAAATTTTTAAACTCTGATTAAAAATTAATGTATCTGCCCTTTAATTCAATATAAACTAATGAAATAATTAATTTAACTTCATCTCTTTTCTTTAATTTGTAAACTTTTTTTTAGAAATATTTCAAAGTTCCGTTTCACCACTTATTTTTGTCTTTATTTATATATTTCAAAAAAATGTAGTGATATGAACATTTTAAGTATATCGAAAAGAACATTATACATGGAAAAAGATAGATTAAACTGAGTTAATAATTTGATGTGTTTATGCTGATGTTAAAAGCAAATATATTAATATTTAAGTAGATTTATAGTTTATATCTGGATTATGAATAGTAAAATAATCTATAGCCTAATAAACTATGTCAGCATAGAAAGTTTGATACCTGTAAATAAAATTCTAATAATGATATATTTGATAAGAGAATCAAGATATGTACTTATTTATTTAATAATTTATAGCAAGAAATAAATAATTATAAAAATTAATAATAGAAGTTTTTAGTTAATTTGACTATTAAATTTTTTGTATTATTACTCAGTAAATTGTTCTAAGGAATTTAAATGATACAATTTTCTTCTTCTTCCTCCTTTCTTTATGTATTGATTTCTATATTTACATATCATATCATTTCCAAAAACTAGTATTGCTAAATGAGTAAGAAGGTTGAAACTGGTATGAATTTAAATGATGTTATATCCCACCCAAACATTTTTTAATCTAAACTTAACTAGTGCCAGAACAATATTAAAAATTATTGAATGGTTTAAGTCAGGAATTCATAGATATTTGAGCATCAAAAATCACAAATTTTTAACTCAGATTATGTCAATCTGTTAACCCATTAAATTACAGAGATTATTGATAATCTGTTAAAAGACCTTTATATTATAGTAGTCTGCTTATAAAGCAGGATATTTCCATAAACATGTTTTTAAAAATATTCATATAAAATATTTATTTTTGTTCATATCTGTTGTATTTCAAAATTATGTGGTAATTATATTGTGGGTTAGTCATAGTTAACCCACAATATAATCATTTTATATCTACATAATAATAAAACCAGATGTTGTAACCTTAAAAATTGATCTTCTTTATAAACTTGATCATCTTCTTTATAAGATGATTCAGAAATACAATACATACTATTTAATAACTAAAAAAAATATTTATTTATATTGTGAATCATTTACTTAATTTCTATTTCTTTTTTTTCCTAATATTTCAGCCTCAATGAATGGTTTTTATCAAGGAACTAAATTCTCAAAAAAAACAACAACAAATAAACAACAACATCACATGACCACCATCTCTTATGCTTGTGTATAACTGTTGTTAAAACAGGCAAAACTCACTATACGTATGCAACACACAGCAAGCTAGAGTAATAAATGGATGCCAGAAGGCTTGTGCATAAAATCCCCATCTAGTGCCTACTCATCCAAAATCCCCAGACTAGTTTCTCAGATCCAAGGCTCCTCACTGACGAAGGTCACAAGCCAGAAACTAGTCTGGGAATACTGGATGAGTAGGCACTATATGGGGATTTTATGCACAAGTCTTCTGGCATCCATTGATTACTCTAGTTTGCTGTGTGTGGCATACGTATAGTGAGTTTTTGTCAATAGTTAAAGAGTATTTTTATCTTGAGAATTTCTTTGACATAAATAAAGGGGTATATATATATATATATATATTTGTACACTATGATAAATAACATCTAATGTGATAGAAACATGGGGGGGGGGGGTGAATATAAATAAATGACATAATCAGAAGAAGTTTTTTTTAAAAAGAAAATAAGTAATGAGCTGTTGTTGTTCAAGACATCACTCAGATAATAAATGAATTCCCATTTATTTCCTGAGTGTTGCCTTGACATCAAACTGCTGATATTCTATTAGTTAATTTTAAGTACTGACTGGATTGATATATGAGGTGTGCCAATCTAATTCCCAGAATGCATTTTTATAAAATACACGTGAAAGTTTACCCTGACAGCTACTGTCACCTTCAAAATAATCTCATTATTCATCTATACACTAATTCGTGTTCATTTTTGGAAGCACATCTGGAACTCATTTTCAGGAATACTGTTGAGCAATTGTCTTACATTCTTTTGGATGTCAGTTATAGTAGAAAATCTTCATCCTTTCAGTGCATTTTTTAATTTTGAAAATAACCAAAAATTACAGAGTTAAGTCACAGGAATAGGCAGAATGTTTTGTGTGATTGATTTTTTGGCCAAAAGGACTCTCACAATGAGCATACTAAGACTTGGTGCATTATCAAGATCCGAAGCACAAACTTCACAGAAAACTTTCTCATGCCCAATTCTTTATTTAAAATTAGCCTAACTATTTATTGATTAATCTATAATTCTTCAGGTAACAATCCTACACTTAATCAAATGTCGGACCATACTGCATCTCGCACTTAATTAATATTAATGTCAGTCACTGTTGCTTCTGGGATCATTCATCACATCTTTCCCATCTTTGAATCTCTTATGCCACTTGCAACAATTGTTATGTTTTAGTAGCAAATTTGTCAATTTTCACAATTGATATTAATATGTTGCTCAAAAAATGGATAATCCATTTTTATGCAAAGCATATGCATGAATATTTATTATCTTCTCAATAGCTAACTAACAACTAGCTCTATCAACCTAAAATGTACACATGTTCAAATATGAATGGTCGTGATTTCGATACAATTAGATCATGGGTGAAATCATGGGGCCATTCTTGGAATTAAATGTTCATACTTTGTATATATAATATAAACTTAAAATAATATCTGCTTTATATATTAATATATTAAATCATTATCAAGCAAAGTGATAAATCATAATGTAAACAATTGAATTTATAATTTATTTTATTTCAGTAGATAATCATTAAAAATGTAGCACATATTTAAAAGCATGTCTCATTGAAACAATTAGTTTTTATATCTCAAAGTAAGTAAAATATAATCATATGGTACTTTGCTTGGAGGTCATGCAATATATGATTGAGAATTTAATAGTTCCACTCAATTGGTCTGAACTGAGTTCTTTAATTGACTAAGTAAACCTGTAACTTTTACCTCTGAATCAACTACTGTATGCATTAAATAGCACAAAATGAAAATCATCTGATGTTTGAGTATCAACAGAGACAGATAAAGAAACCTTTAGCTTTTGAATCCATTATATCATTGCACTTATCCAAAACTATAACCTTACAGAAGTCATAACAATTTTAATTTTTCATTCTATATAATATATTTCATATTAAAAAAGTATTTGACAACTGGAAAAATCAGTTTGGCTCTTAAGCTTAGAGACTATGATCACTGCTTAAATATATCATGCATACAGGTAGAATGATAAATTTCAGAGCTAAAGATCTTAGATGAAATATTAACCATATGTATTTGCTTCTTCTTTTTCCTATTGTCATTATTGTTGTTTAGTGAATTGGTAGGATGATGGACTTGAGACCCAAATAATCCTAAATTGAAGCTCTTATATTTTTAATACTCAAATGTCACACGACCTACCAATAGATTAGTCATCAATGGGTATAATTGGAAGCAAAACAATAAATCTTTGAAAGAAATTCTCCCCAGTAGTTAAGTTACAACTAAATGTAAAATAACTGAGTTAATATCTCTATTTAACTGATTAATTGATTTTCATATAAATTAATCATCGGTCCTATGATCAACAATGTATGCCATTAATGGTAGAAATATATTTCAATCATTTGATTATACAAGTTTTAATTAGAAAAGATTTTGTGTGATTTTGCTATCAAGTCTAATTAAACTTACTTAGATATCAGCAATCATTGAAGAAGTAAAAAAATAATAGAGTTTAATGACAGTAGGATGGAGTCAATCATTCTGTGCAAATGATTAATTAATATTTTCTCACTGAATGGCTTAAAAACTGGTGGTTTTCATTGCTAAGATGACATTCATCTAAAAATCAGCTTTTATTAGAGAGTATTTACAATTAATATATATATATATAAGAAATGCCCTTTAAAAATGATCATTTATAAAATATGCTTTTCTCCCCTTTTTGATAATTCTTATGTCTATTTTTTTTTTTTTTTACATAGGGGTATTTAATTCATTAAGTTGGTGAGCAGAATTTCTGAGAAAAATCTTATTTCTTTTTGCCTTTAGAAATGTCAACTTCAATTATTGATGAACTTTCAAATAAAACACATATTGAATAAAATCATTTAAATAATCAGTCACCATGAAGTGATTGACATTATTCCAAATATCTCAATGCAGCATGCCATTTGATTAGAAAAAGAGTAATCCTTCAAAATTTAATAAAATTAAGTATAAATTGTTTTTAAAAATGCTATACACTGTCCATTAGATACAGTAATTGAATTTAAAGGATGGGTAAAGCTGAAAAGAAAATATAGCATCATCTAATGTATCTGACCTTATTTCTCAAGAGCAACTTACTGATTAACATGAAGTCAAACTGAACGCTTACATCACATGATGATATTATGAGAATAGGATATCTATACATCCTGGTTTTCTTGGATTTGTCCTGGTTTTATCTCTCTTGTTCTAGTGCCCTGACATATTCTTTCAGGACAGATAATTGTCCTGGTTTTCTTAACCACTCATTTTTATTTTTACACTTATTTTTTTAACTGTAACTTTATATTTAATTTTTCTATTTATTTTAAATTAATATTTATTCATTTAATATTTTATAATTAATTTTTTGATTAGTTGATCAGTAATTTTCCCAAAATGGAAGTAGCTACCCATTACTTTTATACATTAGTAATGAGTGATTTCAATTTGTGATTTTGTTTTGATAGATAATATATATATATACGCACACAATTTTATTTTGCTTTTGTTAATATTACGAAATAAGTATATTATTAGTAATGTCAACGTGATTATATGTTTTGTGATTTTTTAAATTTTGTACTAAAATATACAGTAATCACTAATAGTTTTTTTTGTTTGTGTATCCTGGTTAGGCTCTGTGGAAATATGGATATTCTATATAAGAATGACTTGTGTGATCAAGTCAAACATAGGTATATTAATATTTAAATTTTCTAACATGGATGAACCCACAAAATATGTCTTTTATATGTGCAACCCGTGAAAATCTTTGTATCTATATAAGAATATATATATATAATTTTGTAAAAACTTTGTAATTGGTGAGTAAGCTTATTTAATGTTCTACTAAAGAACTCAAAGGCTAATTTAAAGGCTTCTTGCCAAACAGTACTGAAATTGCTTAGAAGCAGTAGATAATATTTCCCTTTAATATTGAAAACAGCTTCCTTTTTTAAAGAAAATATTTGTTGTAGATATCTTCACAAATAATTTTAAGTACAAATTAAAATAAATGGCTAAATTCATATAATAATGATTAAAGAAATGTGTTACGAAGACACCATCAATTAAATTTGCCAGCTCTACTGAAATCACAATAGCTTTTGTCTGATTTTTATTTAGAAAAACCCAAACACCACAGGTCATTTGCAGCACAACATGCCCTCAGCCTGGATGCCAGGCCATATATTATGGGAAACGAAGACAACAATTAACAACAGAGCCGCTCAACACATGTACGCATATAGAAGGCACAGAAGAACAATGACAACACTCCTACATTTCTTGAACATATAAATAAGACTGGCCATGACTTCATTCCCTCCAATCCCAAAATTGTGTATATAGAAACAAATGACTGTAAAAGAAAAATAAAAGAGGCATATTTTATCAACAGCAATAATAATGCAATAAACGGACATGACACTTGCTTTGATATTTCTAAAAAATGGACAACCTAACTCATTTGCATTTAATTTACATATCTTAAATCTAATACAAATAATACTGCAGTTTTCAATATGGCTATGATTATGAGGCATGGAACCTCGAAAGCGCTCAGCCCTAACTGAGTTATTAATATTTTTCGTTTTTATAGCTTCTGCAACTTGTGTATCATATGCGCTTTGTAGATTATAATATATATATAAATAAAGGTAGATTAGAACTTCTTGTCCACAAATAAACAATATAATCTAAAATCTCTAAAAAAGCATTCTATATATAAGAATATTAGGAAAGAGGAGACAAAAAAAAAAAAACATGCTAAATCTGAAGACCCTTTTTTAATTTAAAAAGCGTTTATTAAACATAAATGATTGCTAAAATCAAGAAGAATATTAATTAAAATAAATATAAAAAAAAGAAAACAAGAAAGGAACGATATTTTTGCAATCTTCATCTCCATTATCATAATTAACTATAATAGTTTGCTAAAAAAAATAATTATGATTATGGATATAACTGAGCTGATTTTAATAATTGGCATTATTCTAAAGATCTAGATAATAAAAAATTGTGAAATGGAATTCATAGGAGAATTTTTGAAATATTTTTAAATAAAAGAAAATGATTAAGATATAATTATAAATTTGATATATATGGTAATTTAGTTGTATTTTTATATTGGACTATTTCCACCATCTAATGTGTGTATAGAATGTCTTTAGAAAAATTCCATAAGCCAACACAGTGTGACTATACATAATGTATGGAAACCATTAATCAACTTTGCTCTTAGGAAAAAGTGGAGAAATCAGGAGGAACCTCATAGATAAGTATATGAAATTTCTAGTGATTGTTGCCTTTGGCATGATGGCTCAGTTGGTTAGAGCATTACCTTAAAATTCAATAATCAAGAATCTAAAGACCCAGGTTCAAATCCCATGCTAGTACTGTCACTGGCCAGGCCATCAGCACCTGAAAAAGATGGGAGACCAATACCTTTCAAAGCGTGCATATTCTAACCTGTTTGTTGTGCTATTATTAACAGTTGAATGTATTTGGAATATTTAAATTAAATAAAATTTTTCTAAAGACATTCAATACTCAAATTAGATGATGGAAAAAGTCCAATATATAAATACAATTAGAACACCATCATCACAAACCTTCAGGAAAACATATGATAATTTATTTCATAAAATTAGTATATCAAATTGTACCAGATATATAGGTATAAAATCCCATAATTTAGTCAGTTTTAATCTGTCGGTCTGCCTACCTGCTTGTCTTCCTAATGCTTGCCCACCTATTTTTCTGCTTGCCTGCCTACCTACTTGTCCACCTGCCTGCCTACGTAACCTGCTTGCCTTCCTATCTACCTACCTGCCTGCTCCCTATCTGCTTACTTGCCTGCCTATTTCCTTACCTGTCTGGCCATCTATCTATCTATCAGCATTGTAAGCTAAATGAAAATATTGAAGTGACCATATCTCCAAATATTGCTAATATTAAAATCACAGTCTTTTTTTTAAAAAAGCAAACTAACAATAAACATAAAATAATAATTTACTATACAATCTCCTTCAAGCATGGAGGTAGTCTTTTTCATATTATTTACACAATTTCAAATTAAACCCAGATGTAAACAAACCATAAATATTAATCTTTACAATATTTTTTTACATCTGAATCTGATTTTAAAATCAATCTAGGCATCATTTGTGAAACTAACCACCTCTATAAGAGCAGATGGTAGTATATATACATGTTCATTTTAACTTACTATTAATTTAATAATTACAATAGAATGACAGCCTGTTAAGCTAATTGCGCAGACGCTGTGAGAATGTTATTAATAAATGAATACCTTCGAACAACCACATGATATAGTATTTGTGTAAGAGTAAAAAGGAATCCTCTTACCCTTACGACTCAAATGTTTATATATGAGCAAATCTAAAGTAGTTGTAACGAAGGCGTGACTACATAATAGTCACTTTAAATCACTATATATAATGTCTGTATAAATGACGCCAATGAAATTTTCTAGAATTTACTAAACGCCACTCTAAACGAAACTAAATCATATACATGAATAAGCATTTATTTTATAATGTCTTGCGTGCAATTATAATTACAATAGAATGACAGCCTGTTAAGCTAATTGCACAGACGCTGTGAGAATGTTATTAATAAATGAATACCTTCGAACAACCACATGATATAGTATTTGTGTAAGAGTAAAAAGGAATCCTCTTACCCTTACGACTCAAATGTTTATATATGAGCAAATCTAAAGTAGTTGTAACAAAGGCGTGACTACATAATAGTCACTTTAAATCACTATATATAATGTCTGTATAAATGACGCCAATGAAATTTTCTAGAATTTACTAAACGCCACTCTAAATGAAACTAAATCATATACATGAATAAGCATTTATTTTATAACGTCTTGCGTGCGATTATAATTACAATAGAATGACAGCCTGTTAAGCTAATTGCGCAGACGCTGTGAGAATAAACATTTGAGTCGTAAGGGTAAGAGGATTCCTTTTTACTCTTACACAAATACTATATCATGTGGTTGTTCGAAGGTATTCATTTATTAATAACATTCTTACAGCGTCTGCGCAATTAGCTTAACAGGCTGTCATTCTATTGTAATTATAATCGCACGCAAGACGTTATAAAATAAATGCTTATTAATTTAATAAAAAATGCTGGCACATTGATATTAGCAACTTGTGGATATTTGATCACTTCAATACACCCACACATACATGTATATATATATATTAGAGTTTTGTTTATTGATAACTTCAATTACTAAGGTAATAGAATAATATGATCAAATCAGTCAAGACTGTTATTGATGGCATGTTTCCAATGCTTATTAATTATGTAGCATAATTTAATCTATGATCTATTATAGATTTACAATACATTGTAAACTTTAATAAGACTTAGTGCCTATCAATATGAAATATCATCATAAAATAAAAAAAGTTCTGTATTATCAAATACGTAATATTAGTACCAAATATATTTCAATACTGTACCTGATTTATCTCCATGCAGTTCATTTACATTGATGGTACTTTTATCATTAGTTTCTGTGTTTGGCAAGATAGCCAACTGGCTGGAGCCTGTTATGTGCAGATGAGTAATATTTAAAGTGGTTGGGAGATCTTTCATTACTATCCAAGTTTTTGCACTGTCTAATTCCAAATGATTATATCTAAATAAAAACAATATAATAATCTATTAAAATATCATTTTTAATTTTATAACTTAATATACATGAAAATAATCATTATATATAATATTTTGCTATATATTATGTTTGGTTTTTATTTAATTTTGAAAGACATTTATTGCTCAAAATTAACTAACTTGCATGGTGACTTGATAAAAGGATGGCAATCTTATATTTTATGAGAAAATTAATTATAGATAATTTTTCCACTAAAACACTATTTTCAAATTTTTATATTGCCTTACAATAGTAGTGTGTCATATTCAAAAGCTAAATATCCCTAGATAATAGTTCAATTCTATCACATGATATCAAAGATCATATGATCTCCAGAGTGGTCCAGCATATGATTATTTCTAAATGATTATTGGGATGTTAAATGTGATTTTAATTTCCTGAAATTTTCTGTTTTGGTGATCATTAATAATAAAAAATCTTTCTTTGTAAATATATCATTGCTAAAACTATCTGTGATGTAATAGAACATTTAAAATGAATAATTATTATATTATAAATATATAGAAAGTTTATTCTAAAAATGAGCATATAGAAATATACCCCTTCCCACCACACACACACATTCTTCCATGTACACACAAATAAAAAAATACCTTTCATTTTCAGAAAGTCCATCAACATAAATTTCAAATTCAGACATCCCAGGATAGAGTCTTCCAGAAGCAATATCAAGATACAAAAGCACTTTTGTAGCACTTTGATTGACTTTCACATCTAAGAAAGATCCTTGAACACAAACAGTACTTGGATTCACAAAAGTGTTAGTTAGATAAATTTCATTTGTGCCATTAGATATAGAAATCTGAAATGTAATGAAACTTTATTTAGCTATCACTTATGTGATATATAGAATGAAAACAAATACTAATTGAAGACATTTCAATCTGATGATATCATTTAATGTAAAAACTATAAAATAAGTTTACATGTTCATCTGGATTTCAATTCATTTTATTAATGCAATGTATGCTTTAATATAAAAATTACATAAATTCTAATAATTTAACAAATGGTAAATAAATACTAGCCATTAAATATGAAGTGCTGGAATATATTATAATATTTCTAAAATATTTGATTGAATAGTATAATTTATATACTTGGAGAAGGAAGCTTAAAAATCTGTGTTCAAATCCCTTGTATAATTATTTCTAAAATAATCTTCATATGAAAATTCTATACAAATTCTTTTCAAATCATATTTTTTAAATTTGCAAATAGTGCCCTCTTGTGTCATTTTCTTAACCTAATAAAATGTAAGCACATTTGTCTGAGTCATAGTTTGTATAGATAGTCAATTAAAAAAAATTTTTTTTTTTAACCTGGATAACAGATTAACACATGGATGCATTATTTGCAAGTTTATTAAAATAGTTGCGTGAAAGTCTAATTTGTGAAGAATTCTTATAGAACATATTAAGGTTTTTAAATTAATAGAACTGTAACAGCATTTCAATCAGAAACTATGAGATAAATCAGGGCTTTGTTATGATTATTATCAAAGTAATATTTCACTACTCTCAAATAATCAATGATTAATTTGGCTATCTATACAAAACCATGTGGAATTACTAAAGTTGCCATTTTTAATATGATTAATAGAATAAGAACAAAGAATGTTTCTAGCAAATATATTGAAATAACTTTCTAAAATTGCGAAAAATTCTTATAGTAAATGCATATAAAGAATTATTTCCACAAAAATATTAATAAATTATATAAAAAATGAATTACAACTTTTCATACATGTTGCTACTTTGAATATTTTTCAATAAGACACTGCATACATTGTAAATAAATATGGAATCTAGATAGAGATAGTATTTTCTAACTTAAATTTTATGTATGGAATAGTTGTTTATATAAGAAATTAAAATTTAAAAATAATTACAATAAAAGCAATATTCTACACTATATGACAATGTAGCTTTATATATATATCAACTCAGCATTTTTTTTTTATTCTTCAGTCAAACTAGGTCTATTATCTAGGATCTTATCTTTTGATATTCCATAAATAATTGCATTAATATATTTATTATTATTTTCTCTTGGTATGTATTAAATTTGACTTCATTTAGTTCTTGCATGAGTAATATTAGTATAGACTTCAATTCATTTTCCCTATTGTCTAAAACTATTTACATGCAATTCTTTCCATTTTCTTTTAATTTTAGAATTTAGAGACTATTTTTTAAAACTGTAAATAAAGGTATAGAAAATTCAATGATTATATGTTTTCCCTTTTTGAATCTAAAATTTAAAATAGAAATCTTATCAAATGCATGGTCAGCCAGCCATTTCAATTCTTGATTTCTTTCTCTTTAATTACTTTGAATAATTGCAACCTTTCCAAAAGAATGCAAATATTTATCTTTTTAGCACTGTTTCTTCCTTCCATTGATTAATAATACCTCAAGGCAATATATAGTTTAAACATCACATTACATTCTTCATTCAGTTAAATGTAAATTCATATGTTATTTACAATTTATTGATTATTGTTAGAATAAAAAAAAAGTTTTAAATGCTTTTAATCATATAAATGTATTATGTTACAAAAGAATTATACTAAAATGTAAAAAAAAAAACCCTTACTTTAGTTTTCACAATATTGTTGATATTATTATGTGACTTGGGTTATGTAATGTCATACTGTGAAAGCTGAAACAAATTTATTTTTTATTTATTAATGCATTTATGTGAATAAAAGTACTTTTTAGATATTTTTTATTTTCTATTTTTTAACTTGTACATTTGATATATGTGAGATGTACTGTTCAATAGATAGATTAAAATCTATAAAAATTATATTAGATGCTTTGATGTTAAAAAAAGTTGATGTTAAGAAAGTAAAATTTGTAAATGATGTATTATATTTTATTGATAAAAATATATATGCTATGTTTAATGAAAATTATTATAAAATGGATTACGGTTGGCCTATGGGTCTTCCTGTAGTTTCACAAATATGTAGTTTTGTAGTATCAAGATATGAAGATATAATTCTTAATAATAATATATATTACCAAGGCATTAAAATTTATTACAGGTATGTTGATGATGTATTTGTTTGTGGAAGTTTAGATATCATAAATTTGTTATTTAATGAATTAAATACTTTAGAAGGTTTAAAATGGAGTAAATCTTTTGAAGAAAAAATGTCAATTAAATATTTAGATATTAAAGTTACTCATAATAAAAATAAATTAGATTATTGTATGGTAATAAAAGATATTAAAAAAAGAGGATATATTCCTTGGTATTCAAACATGCCAATAGTACATAAATTATCCGGTTTAAAATCATTTTTATTTAGGAATAATAAGTTATGTAAATATAGTTCTGATAAAATAAGTAACATAAATGTATTTACTATAGATTTGTTAAATATTGGATATGATCATAGATTAATTTATAATATTGTTACTAAGTTTAATAATAATAATAATATTTTAAGTACTATAGATATTGATAAAATAAAATATACTTGGATATCAATACCATTTACTTGTAATGAACAAGTAAAATTTATAAAACAGATATATAAAATATATGTAGTCACATTTTATACTACTCTTAATTTAAATAGATTAATAAATAATTCAAAAAATGTATGTAGTATTTTAAGTCAAAGTTGTGCAATATATAAATGGCTGTATGTTTGTGGAAAGGCATATATAGGTGAATCTCGATGTACATTGGAGAAAAGATCAAAGGAGCATTTGTTGTTATATAAACGAGTACAAAAATCAAGACAAGAGAGTGTTAGAAATGATGACATATCACCATCAGTATTTTTTGATCATAATGTAACTTGTAATTATGGTTTTGATTTTAATAAAGTTAAGATTTTGTGTATTGAAAGAAATAATAATAAACGCAAAATTAAAGAAGCTATGATAATAAAAAGTGAAAAGCATCATTTGATAAATAGACAGGTTGCCAATATAAAAATTAATGAATTGTGGGAAAATTGATGTATGACGTATTACTTTTTGTTTACATTTGTAACGGTTTTTTGTAATACAATTTGAATCTAGTTGATAACGACTACATAGATAATTGAAAGTACTTCTATTAAATTGTGGTATATATTTGTTCTTAAAATATTTTTTACTGTATTAATTATTGTATTGTTTTGATTAATTATATATATATATATATAATCAATTAGTAGTATTCCTTATTTCAGAGACATACTGTAATCTTCAAAAAGTAGTACATTAAATAGAAATAATTTTTTGATAGAAAACTGCTTTCCCTATATAATGACTTGACCAATAACTTTATAAAATTTATGTTTTATTTCATTGGATATTACAAGATTATTTGATTCAAAGATTAAACCCAAATCTTTTTCATTACCATTTAAATTTATATTTAAATTATTAATATTGTAATTGCTTATTATCAATCTGAATAATTTAAACTTGCAGAACATTAAATTTTTTAATGTTTCTTAATATATAATTATCAATGCACCATGTTGTGAAATTAGCAATATCATAATGAGTTAAATTTAACCTTTCATATTCTATATTATATTTTACAAACAACATTCTCTAGATATATACTCTGAAATACCAATTTAGGCACAAATATTCTGAAATAAATAAGATTTTTACAATCAAAAAAGTTCAAGAAGTAGTCTTGGAAAATAATTTGAAGTGGATGTAATGCACATTAATGCAAAGCTTTATTTAATGAATACAGAAACTGAAATATAGATTCTAATAAAAGATCTGATATTATTTACTTTATTGTAAATGCCAAATAAGTGCTCAATTTAAGTTCACAAAAATTATTTTATGTAGATGGTCTAAAAGTTGATATAGACAACATTGTGCAAATTTTTTAATGCTAATTAAAGCAAACTCACATACTTTTATGTCTACACCAATTAAAAATAGGGCCCCAAGAGAACAAGAATACAGAAAAAAAACACAGGTTAATGTTAATATTATTTATCAATTTCTTTTATCAATTCCTCATTGTTAAATTGATAATAGTTAATTAGACACAGAAAAAAAGTATGAAGTGTGGGAATTCGCTAAAATTATTTAGTATTATGCGACAAAGGGGCCTTTTATGTGTAATACAAAAGAACTGTTGTATTATACTTTTAGACGGCTGTGAAAATTCTGCTGGCTGCTGAAACAGCATATTTATGTGTTTTAGAACATAAATAACCCCATCAAGTGGCATCGTTGTCTAATCAAGAAATATCATTAAATTCTTATAATTTGAAATTAAATTTAACTAATCTCTTAAATATTTTTTACATTTTAACCATTTGAAAGCATGTAGCAATTAAAAATAACACACAGGGGCTCCTAGTTGTTATTTTAATTGGTTTCCTTTAATGTTTTGAATGTTGGCTAAGTAAAGGTTTATTGGGTACATTAATTTTGCTATAACTGTAGCTGAGCGTGCTTTCGGCTAGTAAAGCAAGATTCATAATACTCATGGCTGGCAAGGTAGCCAGTGTTCTAAATGCTAAAGTAAACCAATTACAAAAATGAGAAGGAAAAGGAGAATAATCTAATTATTTTAAATAATTTTGTATGAATAGTTTATACAGATAATTTTGGATGTTTTATTATTGGTCTAAATATTAAAAACTAATGGGGCTAAAATTTCACCTTGAGGAACTCCTTGAAGTATTGGAAAAGTATCAGGAAAACTAAATATTAAGATTAATATAATTTTTTTTTATTGGTTACATAAAGTTTAAAGCAATTAAGTATTTTTGCATAAGTAGATTTGCCCTATGAAATGCCTGGGATGAATCTAAGTAAATTGCATTGTCAACTCTTCATTTATTATCAAGAGAACAACAAATATTAATATTTATTGCTGAAATATTTGTTAAACATGATTTAGTTGAAATAGATGTACATTGGAAATTATTTGTGATTATTGAAATATTATTCAAGTAATATTGTAAATACAACTTTCAAAAACTAAAAATAACCATTAATCTAAATAAATGTTCAATTGTTTCATTTTTTCATAAATCTAAGTTCTTAATTTTGTTATTTTATTAGTTATATAATTACCCTTATTACTTCTCAAAAAGTTCTTGGAATTTTATCTCTAATAGTAGAGCCTTTCACGATCATACTGAATATAGTTTTCGTCAGACAATCACCTTTATAATGATTTTATCTTCTTCCCATTTTAGAATATGGTTCAATCACCTGAAATTTCATTTCCCAAATTCAATCTGTTCATTTTCTCCATATTTTCTAAATGTGTCTTTTTGAATAATGAAAATGATCTTTGTCTGGGTTCTAGACATAAATTAAGAGACTTAAAGTTTCTTTGCAAAACTGATATTCAATAAACTATTACTTACCTCAGTTATTTCTATTAAGTCTCATGTACATGACATCCAGTTATTACTTTTTATATTTCATTTTGTTGCTTAAATGTTATTTTTTCCTCTTTATTTAAGAAGTCCAATTTATATAATCAAGTTTCAATTAATATTAATTATTTTCTATGATCTAAATATAATTTTTATATTCTTTTGGTTTATTTTGTATATAAATTTTCTTTATTATTTTTATTTACTATATGTGATATAATTAAAGGGGGTTTGAAACCAGGCATTCAAACTCTCTTCAGTCATCCATTCTATCTTATACAACTGATACACATGACTACATACGTATAAAAACGATGAATGTTTTCCAATATACATATCCAGATCATCATTTCCACATAATCAGTGCTCAGTTTATATTAAGATAAGAAATCTTCAAACTTTGATGGGCAAACTTCAATCTTCTCCACCCTCCAATTCTTCAGCCATTCATATCATGAAAATCTGATGATGGCATGTATATGTGATATGCATATATACTATATTCTTTATTATTTTTATTCATTATTTCCAATATGTAATTGACCACAAGTTGTTGCTATGCACTAAAATAAACGCATTAAATTGAATATACATATATATATATAAATTTTAATTTCGTTCAGTCATGCATTAGCTTTTATGTTTTTTAAAATCACAACTTATTCTTTCAAACATACAGATTTTCACCCCATCACAAATTCTTGAAACAAATGAACAAAGATATCTGAAAAAGACATGATTACAAATTGTATTTCATGCTGAACCAACTCTTTTTAGTAGGCCTACATCATAATCTATTGCATGTCTTCATCACTAGTTCGATATTTATCAATACCAGATTATTACAATTTTATTTACATGTGTCAAATTTTCTGCACTCACAGCTTTGACAACATCACTTCAGATAAATATATTTAATGATTATTATTAATCATCTATTAACCTAAAGATTATCCTTAGCCTGGGTATATTGTTTAAATCTCAGTTGATTAATAAATCCATTCATACATGATATTTATTGATAAGATTTATTGATAGAGTCAACAATAAGTTAAAATGGCTATAAATAAAAAGGCTGTGTGTTTCTTTTTCTTTTTTAAGATGTAGTGAAGCGTTTAAAAGATCATCACTGTGGATTAAAAGAGTATATTAATCTCCTTATATACATGAGACCTTTTTTGTTTCTAAATTTAACTATATATATATATACACACACCCATAATAACAGGTTTAACAATAATAAAAATAATAATGAATGTTTACATATAGTTTAAATTTTCACATAATATGAAACAAAATATTATGTGGTAAATTACCTTAAATTTTGTTGGGTAAGTGCAGATGGTAAATATCCGTACTGTATTAATATAGTACAATTTTTTTAAATCGACTGTTAAAATATTTCCAGTTGATTGTTCTAGTAAAATATATTGATGTATAGAATTTGCTATAGAATGATCAAACAAATAAGGAAGACAATAAGAGGAACCATCATTTGGTATATAATATGGAAAACCATATTGTTGATTGTAAATCTTTGAATTTACAGTTACAACTATACCATTGTTTGCAGTAAAAATGTTTGATTTAGAATATTTAGTAGAATCCCCTAAAATTTCCAAACGCTTTCCTATGTTATAAATTTCTTCATCTATTGCTTCTTGTTTTTTATTGTCAATATATAAAGAAGAATGATTTGACAATGTATTTTTTATGTAGATTGTTCCAGCAGCTCCAGGTTCACCAAGTGTTGTAGATCCTCCTTGAGCCAAAAAAACACCCTGGTAATAAGGGGTTCCAATGTCAGTTTTATGATAAACAGCTATTCTCCCACCAGCCCCACTTCCGGACAAAGATTTAGTAACACTGCCACCTCGTGCTTCTATCTTTCCAGTATGACCACCTACAAAAAATTGAGAAAAAAATATATATCTAATTTAGAAAAAGATTATTGCTATGCCTTGTTATAATATTCAGATACATACTATATTAATACTTGAAAACTAATAACTTGATTATATTTTCCTCCTAAATATAAAGTCAATATATTATTTTTCTTTAATCCTGAATTTTATTTTTTCCAAATCAATTCTATATTTAAATTAACATTAATTTATTTCTTTATAACCTAGTCTTTTTCAAGAGTCTATTTTTTAATGTAGTTTACACATGAATGTATATATTAGAGATAAGTTTAAAAATTGAAATATTAGAATTTCAAACACTATTCTAATTTAAATACATAAATATAAATGAAAAAGAGATTAGTAAATAAATGTTTTTTAAAATTTTTTCAAAAATTTCAAGAATTACTTTTAAAATGTTAAAATTGTTAAATATTAAATGACATTTTTATTTTAAATTATTATAGCTATTGCATTATATTATAATAATTCTTGCATTAACCATAATAAAAATGCCAACTTTTTATAATTTGCTATATAAAATAGCAATTCAAACTCATTTAGTTCCTCTACTATTTTCCTTTATTTGATATAATTTATATGCTATAATTCCTGTCTTTATTAACTGGAATTTTTTGTAGTCAATTTATGATTTTACTCAATATTTAAAGCAAAATTTAAAATTACCATCTAAAATAAGTCTCATATCTTTTTTGCTTTACAGATAATTACAACCTATGAATATAAAATGATATCAGTGATGACCCATCCATAGGTGCTGTCCCCTTCCCCCCAATGTAAAATTAATTTTGTTATTTAATTACTATCCTTCATAAATTTGTATATTAATTAAATTCCTATATGTGTCTTATTCAAATGTACAAACAGAATATGCTATCTAACTAAAGAGGCAAAAAAGTATTCACAATCTACTTGTAATAACTTTTTATCTCACTTAGATACACGCTTTTTGTTTGTACTCTTTGTTGGATGGGCAAAAGTTACGACAGCCCAATGATACAACAGCGCTTTTATAGTAAAACAAGTGTTTGTAATCTTTTTGTATGAAACCATTTACTTCGAAAATACAGATCATTTTTGGTTATGTTTTTGATCACCACCCACCACTATGAATTCTCATGGGCCGCCACTCAATGAAATTATTCCTTTCTTTTTGGAATGGAAAATTTTATTCTCACTACAACAATTAATATTTCAGTCCAACTTATTAGACTCCATTAAAAGAAATTATTATTTATTAATTAAATTCCCAAGTCATTATAGAATAAACACCAGCAATTTGAAATCAATATAACAATAAAATATTTGAATTCAAATTTTATTGTTAAAGTGATAGGATATTACTAAGATTGATTCTATAATGATTTGATAGCTTAATCCATAAGTAATAGTTAATCATGAACATGACAAATAAGATTTAAATATTTTATTATTAAATTGGTAATAGAATTGATTATAGAATAATTTTATAATGAATTGATAATTTAAATAAACTTTTGCATGGTTTTTATATATACATACCATTGACACTGCAATCAGGCTGAAATGATTTTAACAGCAAGAATCTTTATTTAATAGGTTAATATTTTAATTGCAATTTTTGTCAGTAAAGAATATGGTGTAAAGAGGACAGATAAGACTAATATACTCAATAGAAATAATAAATAAATTACTTCAATATTTAATCCTAGTTGTCAGATTCAGTAATTGTATATTATAATTGTTTGTCCAGGTTGCTGTGTAAAAAATGCAGAACAGAATGGGTAGGTCAGTCTGGTACAATGACAGTCAATAGAAATAGGACATATATGATATTACTAGTTAACTCTAACTGTCTAACTCAGTATTTATATCTATCTATCTGTGTTTTTTCTCCATATAATACATCACAGCTGGGAATAAGATAATACAGTGAAGAGAGACAGATATGACTGGCAAAGTTGATAGGAATAGTAAACAAACAATGTTAATAGGTAAAACAAATTGTGGAACTCAAAAATTATATATTATAATGGTGAATCCAGGTTCCATAAATAAAAAATATAAAATAAATCAGATAGGCCAAACTTGATACAAATAGTAAATAGTGTTAATATTTAATCCTAATTGTATGACTCAATAATTTTGTATTACAATTGTGAATCAGATTCCAAAAGTGGATGGAATAGACTGGTAGAATCAATAAAAATAGTAAATAAATTGAGTTAATATTTAATCCTAATTGTCTAATTCAATAAATTTATGTTATAACTGTTAATGTGTATTGTTTCAAATAGAAAGTTAAACGTAAATAACACAATTAAGTGCAGACAAATCAGACTGGCTCTATGAATAGAAGTAAATAAAATGAATTGATATTTAATTCTGCATAGTTGATTTAATACTTATGTGTTATAACTGTGCATCAATGTCTGTGACCCCTGCTCTAAACAGTGCATGCCTGCTGAGAATAAAGTTTATGACTCAGAGCAAATACATGAGACGGACACACTTGACAGAAACGATAAATAAATTGCATTAATAATTCTCACTATCTGATTTGGTCATTATATGTTGCAAATATGTGTGCATTCTACTCGAAATAGTGCATAGCTGCTGGAAATGAAGAACACAATACAGAGTGGGCAGATCAAACTGATGCAATTAATAGAAATAGTAAATACAATACAATAATAGTTAATACTACTTGTCTGACTCAATAATTATTATGTATATTTATTCTAACTATTGTTTATACTGCTCCAAATAGTGTATGAGTGCTACAAGTAAATAACAGAATGCAGGACAGACAGATGGGAATTGCACAGTATCAGTCATTAGAAATAGTAAATAAATTGTATTAATAGTTGATCATAATTATGTGATTCAATAGTTATATATCAGTTTGGTAACCTGCTCCAAATAATGCACGACTGCTGATAGTATAGAATATATAGTAAGTAGATAGATTGGATTGGACCAGTAGATAGAAATATTACATAAACAGTCTTAATAATAAATTCTCATTGTTTAAGTCAATAATCAAATAAACTAACTATGCATCCCATTCCAATTAGTGGATGAATGGTATTTTGAAAGAAGCTGGTCCAGAGCAGACTGGAACAGTCAAGAAAAATTGCAAATAAAGTACTATTTTATTTAATTCTAATTATAAAACTTTACTTTAGGGCTTGATAAGATTGGTACAACTTATAGAAATAGTAAAAAAAATATATCAATAGTTAATCCTAATTGCATAACATATAATTGTCTGTCATGCTTTAAAGGAATTGTGATATCTATGTGTATGTTTAAATGCATATACATATATAGGTATAAACTTAATGAGAAAAAGTTATAAGTTTAAATAAATTAAAGAATTTTAACAGACTGATTCTTTTAAAATAGTAAGTAAAAGATTTATAACTTTAAGATTAGAAAAAGATTATTTTCTAAAATGAATACAAGTCTAATCAAAACAATTAAAGGAATTAGAGTTAAATTTCCTTTATAAGATAAACGACAAACTATAAAAATAACTCATTAATTAAAGTCAGAAAGATAACGATGTAAATTCTTGTATGGAGATTAAAATGAAGAATCACCTGAGCAGATGGACAAGAATACTAGCCAATCAACTTCAGGGATTGAACAATGAATGCCTCAGTACTAATATGATAAACAAGAGGACACTTGATTCTTGGAGCTTCATTTGTGCACATGGACATATATATTGGAGCAGATCATCTCCCATGGCACAGTGACTTCATGTGTGGAGAGCTGACCTCCAAACATGTTAACAGTCAGCTAGAACTCTTACAGATCATATTGATCTATATTATTATTTATGTATGCCTTCAGGTTTTATTATGTAAAATAATTGTATATATGTATTCATGCTAAGTACCCTCTTAGATCATCTAGACATAGCAATTGGCACAGTTTTTATTCAAACCATTAATTAAAATAATGGTTAAATTTAGGTAAACAACTAGGCAATGCAAGTATCAATCTGTGAATTTGATGTCAGTGAGTTAAGTAGTTGGCCTCTATATGTTCAACATGTAGAAAAATACTTATAAATTAAAAAAGTTAAAGATGATAAAATAAGATTGTTTCATTATTATTCTTTATTGAGAAATGAGTTATTGAGATATCCAACAGGCTCACTGAAACTCTAACTCCTGAAGATTGTACATATGACCAGGTTAAAGAGCATTTATCAAGTCACTTTAATCCCCAACCCCCTAGGCATGTTGCTACACTGAAGATGGGAATGAAAGTATATAAGAGCATGATAGTGCTCTCTGTAATCTAGCAAAGAATTAGTGTCTATGAATCATTCCTAGAGGAAGCACTGCTTGAACAATTTCTTACTGGTATGTTTAATGATGGTTTAGAGCAACAATTATTGGCCATTAGTGATTTAAATTATATAGAGGCTATAAAACGTGAAATAGCTTATGAACTCGTGCTTGAGCAATCTTGAAAATTTAATCAGTTCAAAAGTAATCATAAATCGCAAATAGATGTTTGTAAAATCATAAAAAAAGAATTGTCTAAGAATAATGATAATAATGCTAACAGAAAACACCCATTATAAGTTTTTGCTGTGGAAAAAAAGGCCACAAAGCCAGCAATTATTTTTATAAATTAGAATGCTGCAATAATTGTAAAAAAAGAGGGCACATGGAAAAAAATGTGTAAAGAAAAACATAATGATCCCAACAAGGAAAGTAAGAATTATAAACGTTCATATCAGGGTCAGGCAATTCAACATACCAATATTAAAAAAGTGTCCACTGATGATGACAAAATTATGTTAAAACTAAAGCTGTGTGATCAGCCCATATTTATGGAAGTGGACAGTGGTAGCAGCATATTGTAAATATCACTCCACAATTGGTATATTGTTACTTCCAAGTGTAGGAAAAGACCCATTATTCAAAAAACTGATCTAAAGGCATTAGATATGAATTGTAAGTCCATTAAAATAAAGGTCATAGTTGAAGCACCAATACATGAAAGTCAGGGCAAAATTAATGTACTACCACTATATGTAGTATATGCCTCTATCAATCCCATATGAGGATGAAACTGGTTCAACAAAATAGGAATAAAAATATCAATTAAAAAAAAAATTAATAACCCTGACAGAAAAAACTTCCTGAGAGGATTAAGATGCATTTGGGTAAAATAAATATACCGAGAGAAAAAAAAGCTATCCAGTAGCCAGTAAATAACAAAATCAGGTCATTAGAAGGTCCCTGATGACCGCAAACATAAAAAAATGAAGTACAAAGATGTACTGAAATCAAGAGTAAAACATAAAATTGTAGCTTGTTGGGCAGCCAAAGACAATGGCTATCAATGGATTATGAAGCAGATTAGTGAAGGCTGGTCGAATCACCCCAATTTTCACAAATAACTATGGAATGCCCAGAAACGTCAGTACACAAAGGCCATTTTATGAAAGGTGATTGTACATTGATTCCAGTCAAGGGTAGGCAGCATATAGTAAAGTGGTTGCATAATAGTCAGCGGGACATTGGCAGAGCAAAAGCTCTAGTCCTTAGCCATGTCTGGTGACCAGATATTAACATAGATATGGAAAAAATTAAAAAAATGATTGTGCTTTTTAAACAATACATTTCCTGAGAAGGCACCTAATGAGTTAAAACATAATTCATAACAGCATGCTAAAAGAGAAAAAAAAAACCACCTATCTGAATAATTATATACTAAGTTCAGACATTAAAACTTGATCTCTGAACCTGGGGAAAGTAATAAACTTAATGAGAAAAAGTTATTAAAGAATTTTAAAAAACTGATTCTTTTTAAATAATAAGTAAAAGATTTATAACTTTATGAATTGAAAAAGATTATTTTGTAAAATGAATACCAGTCTAATTAATGAGAGTAGAATATGTCGTTAATGAAATAAAACAATTAAAGGAATTTGAGTTAGATTTCCTTTATAAGATAAACGACTAATTATAAAAATAACTCATTAATTAAAGTCAGAAAGATAACAATGTAAATTCTTGTATGGAAATTAAAATGAAGAATCACCTGAGCAGATGGACCAATCAACTTCAGGGATTGAACAATGAATGCCTCAGTACTAATTTGATGAACAAAAGAACACTTGATTCTTGGAGCTTCATCTGTGCACATGGACATATATAGTGGAGCAGATCATCTCCCATGGCACAGTGACTTCTAGTGCAGAGAGCTGGCCTTCAAACATGTTAAAAGTCAGCTAGGGCTCTTACAAGTCATACTGATCTATATTATTATTTATGTATGCCTTTGGGCCTTATTATGTAAAATAATTGTATATATGTAAGTAGTTAAAATGTTATTGATCATCGTTTATTAAAATATCTAAATATTAACTGTTTAGTAATGATTTGTACTTGTGGTAAGTGCACTCTTAGAACAACTAGATATAGCAAATTGTCATTGCTGTGAATAAAGAATACAGTGCAGAGCAGACATATCAAATTGTTATAGTCAATAGAAACAGAAATTGTGTTAACAGTTAATCATAGTTGTGCAACTTGATAATTATATAATTGTCTAACTCTGTCTGTGCATCTTGCAATGAAAACTTTAAATGGTCAAATTCCAATTTTAAAAAAATTGTGTATTATATTGTTTTTTTGTAAAATTTTAAATAATCAATCTTAAAACAAATTAAGATAGACACTGCATTAGGTTTTGGTATATATTCTATTAAGATTTTGAAGAATGGCTTTCATTTGATTGAAAAAATAAGATAGTATAAAAATAATTATAAATA
The DNA here is from genome assembly GCA_028023455.1 of Epiperipatus broadwayi. Lineage (NCBI taxonomy): Eukaryota > Metazoa > Onychophora > Udeonychophora > Euonychophora > Peripatidae > Epiperipatus > Epiperipatus broadwayi. The sequence continues at coordinate 1,592,074 of JAQFVV010000214.1, forward strand.
AAATAAAAATGAGTAATAAGTACATATAAGGCTTTAACCTTAAAACTATGCACCTTTTGAGTGCTTAATTTTATCACCAGAGCAACCTCTACAAATCTTAATACAAGATTATGACTTCATAAAAATAAGAGCGGTCATCTTATCTTTAACCTACTTTCTAATTATATAGGCAAATCTAAAGCATTTCGATTTGAGAGCGTGAAGCTAGTAAATATTTCATTGATTAAGTCCAGTAATTTGTTTACAAATCAACATTCATGAAATCTTTCGATTACAGCGAGTTAATATTTAGATAATATAATTAGAAAGTAGATTAAAGATAATGACGGCCACTCTTATCTTTATAAAGTCATAATCTTGTGTTAAGATTTGTAGAGGTCGCTCTCATGGTAAAATTAAGCCCTCAAAAGGCACATAGTTTTAAGGTTAAAGCCTTATATGTGAATTAATATTTACAAAAATTAATAATATAATTTCAGAAGAATGGTTATATGTTATTAAAGAAGCATTATTACTAGTAAATGATGCTTTATATTTTAAATATAAGAAAGAATTTTGGAATATAACAAAGGAATGGGTTGCTCTATTAGTGGGATTTTATCATCAATTGTGATTGACCATATAAGTATAATTAATAAATTATAATTTTTTTTTAGAATATCTTAGATATGTTGATGATATAATTGTAATAAGGAATAGTAGAAATATTTTTGATGAATTAAAAAAAAACTGAATAATAATATATACAATATTAAGTTTATAATGGAAAAAGAGTAAGAGTTAAAGTATTTAAATATTTTTTTTAAGAAAAGGAATAAATTGTGAAATAATTATTAAACATTATATTAAGGATGAAGAAAAAAGGTTTCATTGATCCAAATTCATACCAGCCTTAGACTCAGAAAATAACAGCTTTAAAAGTATTTAAGTTAAAAAATAGTACACTAACCATTGAATGCACCAAGTGTTTGAACAGAAATTGGAAACTGAGATTGTGTTGATATCGGTTATAAAGGATATTAAAAATATTTTCATTAATAAATATATTAATAATATAAGAGATAATGTAAACCCTGTGTATAAAAATAAAAAGTGATTTCAATTCCACATTCATAATTTGTATATAAGACACTAATAAAAATAACTTGATGATATTAAGCTAAAATGAAAAAATGATAAGTCTTTAGAGAAATAGATTTGTAATGCAAAAAAAAGAAAAAAGAATAATTGTGACTTTGCAATATGATTTATATATATATATATAGATCAGACAGGAAACTGCCATTGAAAGAGGTGAGGAGCATAAGGCAATTAATAGGAAGGATTTAAAATCAGGGCCATATATATATATATATTGGATACTGATCACAGAATTAATTGTAAAAAAAATATTCAGGTAATAAAATATATTAAAAATTATAGGAAAAGAAAATATTGAGAAACTTTGAATACTTAGAAAAATTTAAACAAATGTGTAAACATGGTTAAAGGCCCAGCACAATTAGGGAGAGGGGGAAATGGCAATGTTGGATTGGAAACTTTAGAATTATAATTATTATTTTTGTACATTGTTTGTAAGTATATAAAAAGGGATTGTAATAAGTTTATAAGTTTATTCATTTTTATTTTATTAATTGTTTATTGTAGTATAATGTAAATAATGTCTATTGGGTCAAGTTGCTGCAGAATAGTTGGTTACGTGATTATAAAAAAAAATATCTTGATAAAGTTCCAATAAGGAAATAAAGCTGATTAGATATATTTAAATACTTTTTTATTTAATTTTAATTGTCTATTTCAATTTTTGTTTAAGACTGATTATTTTAAATCTTGCTACAAATACAGGACAATTATGCATTGATTAAATAATCTGGAGTGATACAGTGAAGACTGATGAAATTTATAAAATAGGGCTATAGAGAAGACAGATCTTACTTTATCTGACTCAGACATTATATATAATAAGTATCTGATTCTGGTCCAAATAGCAAAACTGCTGAAAAGAATATAGTGCAGATTGGATATATCAATCTGATGCAATTAATAAAAATAATAAATATATTGTGATAATAATTAATACAATATATATATTATAGTAGTTGTGAATCCTTTTCCAAGTAATTGCAGGATATTTTAGATAAAGAATACAATATACAGACTGGATAAAATAAACTGGAGAAGACTATCAAATTACTGAGTATATTGTGTTAATAGTTCATGCTGTTTGTTAAACTTAGTAATTATGTATAATTGCCATGCATCTTACTCCAAATAGTGCATGACAGATTTGAACAAAGGATAGGATACCAAGAAGGCAAATGTGTGACAGATAAGACTGAAGCAGTCGCATTCAATGAAATTAGTAAATAGTATTAATAATTAATTCTAATTATCTTAAATTAATAATTACACCATATCTATGCTTCTTGTTCTAAATAGTGCATGACTATTCTAAGTAAAGAATACAGAGCAGAATGGGCAAGTCAAATGCTATTAATATTCATGTTTTGTTCATCTTTTATTTTTTCAACTTTTTTAATATTTTAAAGACTGTAACCCTCCCAAGAAATTTTTGAAAAGTCTTATTTTAAATCATACAAGTTTTTTCAATGTTGTCTATATTTGTCTTAAGCTTACCCGTGAATTTATTGGTGGTAATCAATATACCTCCTCCACTTCCACCGCTGGCAATGTTATCAGAAGAATTATTTTCTATTTTTCTGCTGTTAGCTAAAATAGACCCATCAACTTTCAGAATATTACTAACTTGAATTTGTAGTTGTCCGCCACCTAGATAAAACAAAATGTAAAAGACTATATAGTAAAACATAACATGGGAATTATAACTCTACAATTTTCCAATTTATATATACTATAAGTTCACATTTTCCAAATGTTGATTGATTTATCTAACTGGCGGTTAGATAAAAATGGCTATCTTTTGTCTAAATAGAAGTGAATTAGTATGAGAAAGTAGATACAATTTATAATTTTTTTAAAATGACTCTTCGACTTGTGAATTAATATGGTTGCACATTTGAACTTTAATAGCACTGTGGATGAGATTGTATATATATATATATATATATATTCAAACATGGTCAGGGTTTAATTATTGTATACTGAATAAGTCTGCATTTAGAAGGGAAATGAATTGGTAATGATTTATTATTAATACTGAGCTAGTATTGCTAACGATAAAGTATAATTTGGTTTACATATATATGTCTAAATTGACTCTTACAAAATTTACTATATAAATACTTATTAAAATATAAATTTATTTAACCACAATTCCGTGCAATATCCTATTCACCCTTTAAACTGAAAACATCTCATACTTTTATTGCATATCATTTTTAGGTAAAGATTTACTTTAGCTACCACAGCATAAAAATCATGTTTGCCCTCTAGTTTTCAAAATTAGAAGTAAATTATTATTCGAAAATCTTACATATATGCTACTATATTACAATTACATTAAAATTTATTAAAATGTAAAAGATAATAAAAAAAATATTTACCATTTTAAAGAAGTTGAAATAATTACACTAGTTTAATTAAAATAATTAGTTTAAATTATTTGAAACTTAAGAATTTAAACTATTGACATTTATAACTTAAGAATTTAAATGATCTCGATGGTTCTTGGCGGAATGGATGACAATGGGGAGCCATTAGTCGTCGAAATCGACGAAACGTATTATTTCCACAGAAAATACCACAGGGGGACTATACATAGAGGGCATTGGGTCTTTGGTGGTATTGAAAGAGGGTCAAGGAAGTGCTTCTTGACAGAAGTTGCGGATAGAATGGCTGGCACATTGGAGGCCCTATCCAGCGGTACATTTTACCAGGGACTCACATAATTTCAGATGACTGGGCTGGGTACAATAATATCAACAGACTTAGCAATGGGGTGTACATGCATTCAGTTTCGTCCACCAGGACAACTTTGTGAATCCCAAAGACCAAGACATACATACCCAGAATATTGAGAATATGTTGATGAGGGCCAAGCGTACGCTGAAATTCCAATCTGGTACCAGCAGGGCTTTATTTTCATCGTACCTCCAAGAATTTGTCTTCCGCAGTAGATATAGCACTGCCGCCTTTTTCTCCAACTTCCTACTATGCATAGGGCATAATTGTGCTTAAAAAGGTAAATGATTTTTTTTAATTATCTTTTACGTTTTAATTAATAAATTTTTATTGTAATTGTAATATAGGAGCAGATACGTAAGATTTTAGAATATTTTAGTTCTAATTTTAAAAACTAGATGGCGAATATGCCCTGGTCGCTAAAGTAAACCTTTACCCATTTTTAAAACGTTATAATTAACTTGTTTCTTCTTTTAGTTTGTCATCATTTTGTATTTACGATAATCTTTTTTAATACATAATTTATAATCCTCTACCTCCAAGTATACGACCTTTTTATCTTTTCACAAACTGGGGATAAAGAAATAGGTTTCTAAATCTTTGGAGTTTGAATTTTTTTATACTTCAGAAGTCTGATTTTAATAGAGGATCCAATTGTCAGTTTTTTTTTTATTAAAACTGAACTAGTATTATAATAATAAAATATAGTTCAACGTATTATTTTATTATTAGTATAATTTTTAGTATTATATCTACAATTATCATTGACGATGAGTTTTGCTATTTCATAAATATAAATAGAAATAATAACGTTTCCATACTCTACTATTCTAAATATTAATGTAAAATAATACTCATATTCAGCAGACTGACCATGAATAGGATGTGATAACGTCGAAAGTATACTTGTTAGAATAAATATTGTTAAAATTTTATATTTAAACTCTGTATGAGTATTATTTTACATTAATAAATAGAAGTAATTGCGATAGCCGGCTGAAATTCAAATATAAAACATCTGTCACCAAATAACAAATTATTCCAGCAGCGCTACCCGTGAGACAAATACGTATTAAGTTTGAATAAATTGACCCTTATCTATGCGTTTTCTATGAAAGAATGTGAATCAATAACTATCTGAAAAAAGGCCTGAATGAAAATGATTCTCTATCTCAGTTGGAAAGAATCTGATAGAATCCTTTTAGTTTAATTTCTTTATATTGTCTTCCTGAGAGTGACGAAAATAGAAATTCTTGGTCTACAAGCACAGCACTTGATTATAAAATGTGTTTTCGTTTCAGGTTTTTTATAATTTATCTCTTAATTACAAAATATTAATTAAGTATAGTATTTTTTAACTCGTAAGCATTTCTTAACTTTACTTAATTATACACCAATAGAAATTTCATGCTATCTTTTCTGATACATATTTTTTAAAAAAAAAACCATGTGACTTAAACTTTTTAAATTTATTTATAAATTCTTAAATTTTATATTTTTTTTCATTATATTTTCGCAAATATGGATTTACCTTTTCCAACCCTATCCAAAAATATAAAAATATTGCGGATGCCTTATTCACAAGTTAAAATAAAAATTACGCTAATACAGGATCCCCTTGGAATGAATATAATTATTAAATTTACAGCTTAGCAACAACAACAAAAAAAATGCGTATTTGTTAACTCACAAATGTAACAATTATTAAATTTATTATATTTACATATATTTTATTCAATTTGGAAACAATAATATTTGTCACAATATTTATTAACAAAGCAAAGCAAAACTCCATATAGTAGTGCCACCTGTGCTAAACAGAGTAATCAATGGATGCCAGAAGGCTTGGGCATAAAATCCCTATCTAATGCCTACTCATCCAATATCCCCAGACTAGTTTCTGGCTTGTGGCCTTCGTCAGTGAGGAGCTTTGGATCTGAGAGCACTGCATCTAGATCTTAGGATCTAATGCAACCCTCTAGCAACCACCTTTTATCTCAACTACAAAACTATGAGTATGAAATTGGAAAACATAAAAAATATTTTCAATCTAAGCTCAATAGCTTATATAATCATATGGGTCTGAACTCAGTTCAGCACCCATACATTTTACTCTGTTTAGCACAGGTGGCACTATATGGAGTTTTGCTTTGCTTTGTTTATAAACAATTATGTGCTAGTTTTGGAGATATGATCATGTGATGCTTGCTGGTTTAATATTTATTAAATGGTCTAACCACGTGTATAATCATCAGTAGGATAACTTTTGGCTTGATTTTAAATTCTCAAATATTTATTTTTTAACAATTTAACCAAGTTTTTATTTATATTAAACTCTATTGAACTCGCTATGATTTTGAGTGATTGTGTCACCGGATGAGCTCACATAATCACAATAGCCTTTTAAAAAAAAAAGAAATATTTCCATTTCTCAATAGGAATATTTACCTTTGGATATTTTGCTTTATTCTTTTTTCTAAATAATTATTTGGTTGTGCAATTCTTGCTCTGTTTATTTAATAAAAAATAATGTGATATCACCAAATTAATATTTGATTCAACAATTAGAGTGATTTTTCTATTTGCTGCCTCTACAAATAATTGTTAGACATGACTCTTTTCCATTTCATTATTTTCCCTTTTCTGATTAGATATTATCTTCATAATGTTCATTATATATAAGTTGTTCAATTGAACTTTTCATCATTATTGATTGTTCCATAGTAGACAGTCTTGCTGCAAGAACTATATTTATTTTTTGATTTCTCCATATGAAGTTATTCTATTATATGTACTATATCAACAGTAATATAGGGTATATGAGCACAGACTTTCACATGACTCACCACTCTCCACTCTATAGTGGTGAGTCATGTGAAAGTCTGTGCTCATATACCCTATATTACATATATAGACACATGGTATATATTAAGCCTGTGTTTCAGTTATTATATCAACAGTAATTTCTTTAATATTTCAGGCATCTTGACCATATAATTTTTTTATCTATGGGGTTTTACTAATTTTAAAATTTTCCATTTTATTCATAATAGTTGCTACATGTTTCCAAGATATTTTCATCAACCTTAGGTTTCTTCCTAATCTTATTTCATTCTATAAGACATGCCTTCCGTGAAAATCTGGATCACTTTTTTTTTTTTTTCGATTTTTTTGTTTTGCTGTTGATTTTTTATTATTTTCATCTAATTCAATCTTTTGCTGATTCTTTTCATTTTTTCTCAGCATTCTCTCCAGTGCTCCAAAAATTCTTATTATTCTCATTATGTCAATTTCCTCATAACATGACTTTCATTTCTTGTTGTTTTCAACCTCTGTTTCTGTTTTAGCTCCATTACCATTTTTTCAGTTTTTATTATGGTTTGTGAATTCAGCCCCTTTGCTTCTTTTATTCTTGATCTTTATCTATAACATTGCCTAGCAGGTCTGGAGTTTCTGTTTTACTTATATTAATTACTTCACCATTTTCTATAGTTTCTATTTGCTTTTTTTTTTTTTTTTTGATCTTATCAATATCTGCTTAATTTGGATTTTTTATTTACCTTTTCATTTTCTATTTCACTAAATAGTGCATCATTTCCTCTATGCACTTTTTCTACAATGTTGATATCTATGATTAAATCCATTATGTTGCCTCTAATGAATTAAAAATCTATCTACTGATCCTAACAAGTGCCTAATTTAATTTTTATCTGTTAATTTTATTTATTGCTGCCCTTAAAATGACTTGTCATTTGTTTTATTGCTTCCTTGCTTATTTATTTAGTACAATTCTCTTATTCAAATGTAGACATTAAATTAGAGGTTTTCTATTCTACTTTTCTTGTGTACTTTATAATCCCATATAGTTCATTTATATACTTGAACCATCATGTTATGTGCGCTTTATGTAATGGAGAGAAATTGAAGAAAGTATAAAATATAAGGAAAAAGAATGGAAGAGATTCTGAACTTAATTCTCAATTAATAAATTAGGGTTATGTTGATGGTAAAATTATATATTTCATTTTTGAAAAGATCATGTGGAAAATTCTAAATAGAATACAGGCTATATTATTATATGAAGATCAAACTAATAGTCATATCATATACTGGATTCATTTGTAATTAGCATATACTGAATAGGTTTCTTAAGTGTTACTCCCCTTTATGGAAGACCTCATATGACGAAATATTCTCATATCATAATATCCTAATTTCTTCCTTATTAACATGTTCTCCAGTCTAAGGCATAAGTATATTCAAGAATACAAACAAGCTGTGTGCAATGAAAATGAGACAAAACTAAATAAGAATGTTATAGAAAATAAATTTACTTTATGTAACAAAAACATGAGTTTGACTAATTAAAAATTTACTCATGCTTATATATATATAACACATACAGATAATGAAACTAAACCTGTAACACATACAGATAATGAAACTAAACCTGAACTAAGAAAAATATTAATGAATATCGTTTACCTAAAGAAGGTGATGGGGGGACGGGGACTAAATTATAAGAAACTTCAGTATATACTCTTCATTAATTAAATTTAATTTTCACTTGGAATAACTAATCTTACCACTCTAATCATCAATCTCCACAATGTTATTCTTCCACTTTTTATTTATAATGAATCCTACTCCACTTTTACTTCCAATATTTATGCCTTTGTAGTACAATACATGTTCACTTTTTAAATTGATTGTCTTTTCTTTTTTCTTCTAACTTCACAAAGTTCTATAATGTCTCATTTAATATCAGATAGTTCTTTTTCCGATTCTTGCAATCTTTCTTTTTTAAAGAAGTATGGAGAGATGCATGTTAGGAATAACAAGAAGAAATCAAAAATGAAATTCATGGGTAAGAGAACAAATAAATGTTACTGACATCATTGAAAGTATTAAGGGACTGAAGTGGAGTTGGGATAGACATATTGCTAGAAGAGAACAAATAACTGTTACTGACATCATTGAAAGTATTAAGAGACTGAAGTGGAGTTGGGCTAGACATATTGCTAGAAGAGATGATAATAGATGGACAGATGAAATCTTAAACTGGATTCCAAGAGATTGTAAGAGATCTAAAAACCCACATGTGAGATGGATGGATGAAATAAGTATATGTACAGGGATGATATGGAGAAGAGAGGCTAGAGATCGAAGAAGATGAATTGAACTTGGAGAGACCTTCATTCTGCAGTGGATTGATAATTGTTGAAAATGATGAATTAAGTTTAATTTGATAATAATTGCTAATACACCCACTTCTTTATATATAACATTATTATTTAGTGTATATATTTTCAAGTTTAGTTCTTATCACAGTACATCTTTCATCTTAGATAAATCATATTGCACATTTATTAATCAGTTCAGAATCAGATCAACCTCTCTCACTGGATACATCTTTAAAATATCCACTTTAACCTATATATATATAATTGAGTAGCTTTATTTCTTGGAAGCACACAAGAAGTTTGAGTGCCAGAAGTGCCAAAACTTAGAATTGATTCAAGGACCTTATATTCCAGAGTTTGATTACCATTTAAAATTCATGCCAATTTGCATGCTTAATAATGTAAACCTAATGCTAGATAAGTTTCTATGTGATAAAGTAATATCATTCTAAAGCTAACTGCAGGCCCTGTCTATTAACTGGTTATAAAGATTAGTAGCAACAATAATGTCACATAATTTCTTCAGCTTGCTCATATGATTCCAGGATAAATTTCTTCGGTCTTGAATTAGTCATGATCCCATTTTTATTTTTTGAATTTTGAAAGGAAATAAATATATTTATACTTTATATTTAATAATGTAAGTATTATGTAAAGAAGGGACTCATAATAATGTTTCAAAAGAAATTAAATACATCTTTACTCAACATCATCCAAATAAAAGCCAGTACTGAAGTTTTATGCTAATCAGTATTGTTTCCATATTAGGCATAAGCATGATACAAAAATTGCTGAAATCCCTCTTGATGATTCTGATGTTAAAATTGAATTTGACTCCCTTTTTTAAATTCTCCATGACTTAATGTACTAGAATATCAGTGGACTGTGAATTCAATAATCTTGAATTGTTCCCTTATTTCATCATTTCCAGTGTTTGAACTTCTCATATAAACCAAAAATTGCTAATAGCTGGATACTGTCTAAATGTACTTCATATGCTAGCAGCTAAAGCTTAATAAAACAAAATGTACAAAATAGTCAAGGCAACCTTTACAGATAAAATATAGATTCTAGGTGGAATTTAAATCAATATTGTTAATATTAAAAAAGAATGACATCTTATATTAAGGATGATCTTCATTAAGTACCAACCAAAACAGCTTGCAGTTTCACAAACTGTACTTGGAACTTTATCCCCATGTGGCTGCCAGAGGAGCTGTTTTCCGTGGCAACCACAAATATTCAGAGTAAGGGGCCAAAAGCAGATGATGCAAGTTCCAGCATAATTGTGGTTTCTAAATTAATCACACCTTCACATTATACACTATCAATCTTTTAAGAATGTGCATATGGTTTCTAAATTAATCACACCTTCACATTATACACTATCAATCTTTTAAGAATGTGCATATAAAACAACTATGAAGTATCAATATCGCTCCTAAATGGTGCAGTTTTTCCGTGCATAGCGTGGAGAAACAGCGCCACATAGTGGGCTAGATTGCTGGTAGCAGACGACATAAGGTAGATGTGTTTATGTATGGCTATCAGCATCACCAAGCGGGCAGTAGTCCTGGAAGCTACTTGGCTTAAGGTTCCTGTGCGTATGCAAGGTGAACAGCGCCATCTAGTGGCTGGAACTTGCATCATCTGCTTTTGGCCCCCTACTCTGAATATTTCTGTGGTTGCCACGGAAAACAGCACCTCTGGCAGCCACATGGGGATAAAGTTCCAAGTACCCACACAACAATTAAGATGCAAATAGCTATTAACTCATTAATTTCAAATTTAGTTCAATAATAACCAGTTTTTTTTTCAGGAGTGACTGGATTTCTCTTTTCTGGAATTTCAATAATTATTGCTTTGAAAAAAAAAAACAATAAAAATTTAATAAGCATATGATATATGCCTCTTCTATGCATAGTAAAATCCCTTCAGTACCTTTCATACATAAACATATATGCACACACACATTCTCAACATCATATGTAGTAACCTATTTTCTTCAATTAACCAAATGTCATTATTGTTTTTCAGCATCCTTTTTATCCACAAGATTTTTATGTCAATGCAATGTCCTCTGGTACTAGTTGTATATAGGAATTAGCAGGTCTGGAAAGTTTTCAAACAAAGTTGAAATTGATATACTCCAGATGTAATCATATCATTTATTCAAGGTTTAGTTTGGATGTTATTAGATCTGTTAAAACCTAAATACATGCAAGATAAGTAGCACAAGTTATCATTTTGCATTGCCACAGTAATCTACTAAGTGCATAGTCGCTGACAAGATATGAGTTTTTGTGTGATTGGTCAAAACTGGATACATTGGAAAAAGACACTGTATTTAATTAAATTACAACTATTTTACTAATTTTTTTTTTTACTTGTATGAACATTAAAAATGAGCAGGGAATGAACTCTTGCATGAAAGTTAGACTAAGCTATATAAAAATGAGGTTATGATCACCTCTAATATGAAATGAATTTCATTCTTTTTTGGAAACTTTCTAGATCTTTAATCTCTATGTACATATGGAACTTTTTTGATCTGCAATTCCTAGATACATATGAGAGACCTAATGCACACAGTCTTTTTGAATTGACATTACAATCTAATACGTAGAGGGATGGTGGTACTGAAAAGTTTATTAACAGCATTCGATTAATTTGTCAAAACTATATATATATACACAGAGAGAACTTCATGAGAGCTAATTATGCCATTGAAAGTAAGCATAAGCTTATAAAAGTTAACAAAATTTAATTTATAGAGTAAATACCAATCATTAAAATAATAATAGCAGTACAAGTAATTAAAAACTTTACCAACATTATCATATGAGGGGTAATTATAGTTAACTTACCTATACCACCATCTATAGTAGCACCACCACTTCCAAATGAATTTGGATTCATCATGTTTCCATATGGCTTACTTTTAGTTAATCTACAAGTTTTGAAACCATTACAAAAACCTTTTCCACCTTGGCCTCCATGAGATGCACCACTACTTCCTAAGTGATGGGTTATCCCTAGTCCTACAAGTGATAATATAATAATATTGGTATAACTGTAATATAAAATTAAATAATATAAATGATGAAAGTAATGATTCTAACCTGGTCCTTTTGTAGGCAAATGGCCACCATCACTTGAATCAATTAATCCACCATCGTCGACCGTTAGATTTTCTGCCTCAAGAAGCATATTTTTACTGTAAATTAAACCACCTCCTTCCACAATAAGATTTTTAGCATATAAATAATACTGTTTGTCTGATGCAAAAGAACTTGAAGCATTCACTTTAGATTTAGCTTTGATTGTAACTGTACCATTAAACTGGTAACTTAACTTTGGAAGATTATTTGTGGATCCAGATATATGTAAATACAATGCAGCTCCATGGATAAGTGTTAAGTCTTGTATATGAGCAATAGTTCCTTCAATATATAAAAACACTTTCCTTAGTTCTGTAACTGGAGCTAAACCCAAATATCCTCCTTGATATACATAGGCATTAAATGGAATGTCAATATGATGTCTTTGAAGATCCATTATTTGATTAGGTCCTATGTGAATGCTACCCGACCGATCCCCAATCATATGTTGAAAATGTAAAGACGGTTTTTTAAGACTATCATGAGACCCAATGGCTAAATGACCATTCCTGTAAATTTGTAACTCTTCAAAATGATAATCATGTTGACCTCCTGCAAAATAGTGCTCACTTGCATCAGGTAAAATCCATGCTTTAAAATTATCCTCTGATAATCTAGAATAATTTTTTATTGGTTTAAAAAAGTCACTTTTTAAATTATTATTGTCTATCAGAATGGTTCTATGATTTTCTAACAAATGGTAAATAAAGACAGTTCCTGGTCCTCCTGATTCTGTTTTGGATTTATAAGCTATGCCCCCAAATGCTGAAAATCTGCCCCAAAATGTGGAGTTATTGATAAAATACACAGCTATTCGGCCACCAGAACCACCACCTCCACTTCCTTGAAGATACTGAGATCCTCCATTTGCAGTAACATTACCAAAACCCTTAATAAGATTGCAGTTAATCCAAATACTTCCACCACTTCCACCTCCTCCAGTTAATCCAAAAGCATTATGTCCATTTGCACTAATTTCTCCATCTATAATTATAGTTCCAGTAGCATTTAACCACAGAACACCACCTCCACGACCAGATTGAACTAAATCACCCCCTCCAGCTGAGCCAGGATAATAAGGCTCATACAAATTTCCATAAGGTAAACAAGTTAATGTTGTTCCTAGACCTCGACCACTTGTTCCACCATGGCAACCACCAGATGAACCTTGGTTACTAGTTTGTCCAAGACCAACATCACTATTAAAGGAAATATTTATTTTATCTGTGCATGATAATCCTTCACCATTTGCATTCAATAGTCCTCCAGCATCAATTGTGATATTCATTGCATTGAATTTTAATCTTGTTGCTTGTAATAACCCTCCACCTTCTATAGATACAGACAGAATATTCAGCACTGAATGCTCTTCTAGATTTGGATTCCGGATGATTTGAACCATAGCTTCATCTTGAATTCGTAATTTTTCAAATCTATAATTATTTCTATCACTTCCAGAAGTGTGACTGTTAAATTCTAAGTGCAGCATCCCACTGTGATATAAAGTAAGATGTTGTACGTGATCTAATTCTCCATGTAACCAAATATGAACATTATGAATAATGGTGATCGGAGCAAGACCCAGATAAGAGCCACTATAAGATCTCACACTGAATGGTAAATCAATTTCTGGTCTTTCCAAATCCAAAGTTTGGTTTCTTCCAAGATGAAAAGTTCCTGTCCGATCACCAATCATATATAAAAAGAACACACTTGAACTTCTATTGATGTTCTCATTTAGAATTGCTACATGAGCACTGCCATAAATTTGCAATTCTTCAAAATGAAAATTGTGAGCTTTGCCTGCAAAAACATGGTTTCCACTTTCTGTTAATATCCATGTCCTACATCCATCATTTGATAAATGAGAATAATTGGCTATAACATGTTGTGAATCTTTAGGTAGTAAACCTCCATTATCAATTATTAGAGATCTGTGATTATTTTTTAAATGATATATAAATATTGTTCCAGCTCCACCATTTTCTGATTTAGAGTCACTGCCAGATTTTCCTCCAATTGCATAATAACGAAAATTACTAGCAGTTTGATTCATAGAAAAATAAATTGCAATTCTTCCTCCACTTCCTCCTCCTCCTGGAAAAGTAAAATTCTGAGATCCACGACCACCATTTGCTGTAATTCTTCCATAGCCTTTGATATTATAACAGTACATTAAAATGCTTCCACCACTGCCACCTCCTCCTCCAAACATATCAGCATTTTCTCCATTAGTGCTCATTTCACCATCAATTAAAATAGTGTCTGTAACATTTAGCCAAATCATTCCACCACCTGAACCCCCTGGCTTCTCATTTATTCCAGGTCCTCCAGAACTTCCAAACATATAAGGTTCATACAGATCATCGTAAGCAAGACCAGAAGCATATTCTGAAGCTAGTCTTCCTCTTCCACCACTGCCACCATGTCCAGCACCTGATCCCACTCCTTTTAAATTGAGTGGTAGGCCTGGATTCACAACTCCATGTAAAGAAGTTGAGCCATGAGTGTGATTTCGATGGTAGAAGGTATATCCTAACCCATCAGCAGTTAACCTTCCACCAGAATCTATTGTAATATTTTCTGCTAATATTGTCATTTTAGTGCCATGCATTATTCCACCTCCTTCCACATAAAATGCCTTCACTGTAAAAGTTATTCCTGAATCTATTATAGGATCAGTTGTAGCATTGATTGTACTATTATCTTGAATTCTGACAAAGTCGAATTTATAAACATTATAACTTTCTGACTCTGTTTTTCCACCTGCTTGAAGCCATAAATAACCGCCATGGTGAAGAGTCAAATTTTTAACATGAAGTAGAGTGCCAGCAAGATGAATAGATATGTCATGAATGACAGTTATTGGAGCCAAACCTAAATATCCTCCATTGTAGACATAAACACTAAATGGCAAATCTATTTCATCTCTCTCCAAATTGAGTTCTTGGTTAGAATGAATATGGACAGCTCCAGTTCGATCTCCTATCATGTATAGGAAGTGAAGAGAAATATTTCTGGGTATATCAATTAAATTATTTATTTCTTTGGCAGTTATAAAAAGTAGAGTGGGGTTAGTTTTGTTTGGGGGCAGTACAGCTAGATGCCCACCTCCATAAATTTGCAATTCTTCAAAGTGGAAATTGTGTTGTCCAAAAGCAAAATGATGAAATCCAGAACCAGGTAAAATCCATGCTCTGCAACTATCATAACTAAGGTTGTCCCAGTCAATGGTATCCACAGAAGGACTGTTACCACCATTATCAATAATAAGAGTACGATGATCTTCTTCAAGGTAATATAGAAAAGTAGTTCCTGGACCACCTGCTTCACATTTATTACAGTTAATACCAGCTTGACCACCAAATGACTGATATCGGAATTCAGAAAATGTATCATTAATTCTAAAATATAATGCTATTCTCCCCCCAGCTCCTCCTCCTCCAACAGATGGACTTCCATTACCTCCCAAAGTTGTAATTTTGCCATAGCCATATATTCGATGACAGTTCATCCAGATACTTCCTCCACTGCCTCCTCCACCAAAATCAGAAGCTGGATTACCATTGGCAGAAACTATACCATCTATATGTATTGTATTAGTGACATTCAACCATAGTCTTCCACCTCCAGCTCCTCCACCAGGTCCACCTCCAGCACTTCCAAACTCATTTGGTTCGTAGAAATCACCATAAGGTTGTCCAGTTCGAAGAAACTCTGAAATAGAAATAAAAATATATATGTAAAATTAAATATTTTCATAGATTTACTATATAGTATATAAAGGAAATTAAGGGATTATATTCATGTAAAAGACTCAGAGATATCTTTATTTGTTAAGTTAGCTGACTAGGTTTAAATCCTTATAACAACTTGAAATAAAAATGATCCTCTTTTTTTTTCTAATAAAGCTAAGTACAATAAAGTTATAGGTTTATAAACAAACACACACTTATAAATAAAGTTTTAAAGGAGATATAAATTTTAAAGGAGAAGATATAAATAATAATATTAATCAATAATATTAATAGGCTTAATGTTTTCAAGGATCTATGCCTCATAATCATGGCCATAATACTATACATATAGAAAAATGTATGCAAAAATATTTAAATTAGCGTTGTATTATGCAGTCCATTTCTTGGCAATTTTGAAGCACATATCCTTTCTATTAATAGCATAGATATTTCGTTAAATGTAGAATGCTTCCTTGATTTTTCTCCTGTGATCATTAGCCTCGGTGCACAGAATTATATGATTGGCAGGTGTGAAGTCATGCCCTGCATTCTTGGCATATGTTCCAAAAATACAGATGATTGGTCTTTTAAACTCTGTTATAGGTGTATAAATGTTGACCCAATCTAGTGTTGATGGTTGCCTTGATTTCACTGTAATATATGGCATGGCTACCGGTGTAAAAAAAAAATTTGTTGTCCTCAGGACGCACACATATATATGAAGCATTAAGTTAATCAAATGATTAGTCAGTTATAAGAATATATGAGTGTCAGCATGGAAATATGTATATCCACTTTAAGGACTTCCTGTTACTGTAATGACCAGTATAGAATATTTTGTTTTAAAAGCAATTATATCTTCGTCACTTTTTTTATTATGTTTATATAGATCGTAGATGTTTTGATTCCTAATCTAGCTTATAAAAATAGTTTGATTTTATCAAAATATGTGTACTATGAAAACTTGGATTGTTTATTTTGTATTTCTGATTTAAAATATATTATGTTTTAAATTTTGCTTTCAGTACTTACTACAATTAATCTTAGAATATTGATAGCACATATTTATAATTATTTCACATATAACCATCATATGTAATAATCATCAATAAAGCAAGTCATATATAATGTGACATTGCTTTTATAAGCTTGTATTTATCAATTAAGAGCTTGTTTGAGCTATTGGTACGATCTCTGTATTATATTTTTATAACCATCATATGTATATCATGACCAAAAAATATTTCAGTTTGTAATATATTAACCTGACTATAATTTTTGATTTTTTTTTTTTTGGTGAGTGCTATGTGAGAACTTAATATGAAGCAATTATATATAAGGACAAAGTAAGCTGTTATATACA
The DNA here is from genome assembly GCA_028023455.1 of Epiperipatus broadwayi. Taxonomy (NCBI): domain Eukaryota; kingdom Metazoa; phylum Onychophora; class Udeonychophora; order Euonychophora; family Peripatidae; genus Epiperipatus; species Epiperipatus broadwayi. The sequence continues at coordinate 1,609,400 of JAQFVV010000214.1, forward strand.
TATCATTAAACTTTAGTACAAGAATATATTTAACTAATCAGTTTTGTAAATCCTGAAGTTCATTTTGCTTTTACATCTCTTCAGAATTGTACACCAATATCATCTCTTTATTATAAAAATTGCAGTCACAATATTTAAAGAAAAAGTTGGTCTATTAATTAGCAGAAAATAAGCCAGGTGTTCAAATTCCTTGCTCATCTGAGGAGAATAGATTAATACTTGAAATACATGCATAGTGGATATAATTTTTTTTTGTAAATGATACCCAATGATTTTAAGATATAAAAATTGGCCATTGTTTATTCTTTTTATTGATAAAGTTTTATTTAGAAACATTAACATATTTTATAAAATATAAGAGCTGCCAGTAAAGTCCCAAATTAAAACTAAACCATGGGTTAGAATTCCATATACTCCTACAATAGCAAACAAAATAAAATAAAAAAATTGTGTACCAACATTCAATGTTAGTTTCCATATTCCTCCTAATATTAATATTTTAATCAATAATACCAAAGATAAATTACAAAAGAAAGATGCACTGCAGATCATATACAAAATTCCATGCAGTAACCCAGACTATAAAGAATCAAAATTCTAATATTTGCAATACATTAGAACAGTATAAACACTCGTATAGCTGCACTAAAAGCAATCCCAAATACAAGTCCATATTTTGCAGCTATGAACAGTAACATGGCCAAGTTTTTAAGCCCACAGTCTGTCAATCTCGTGTGTAGGGAGCAACACATTTATCCACCAGAGTTATGATTGTAGTGAATTTCAACAAAAGTGTACTCAGTTGATTAGATACCATAAAAGAAAAAAGCTTTTCTTTATACAGATGTTAAATCCTTTATGCAAATTTTGAAATACAAAGGAAAATTTAGATTATACAGACAGCAAGTTATATAGGTAAATGCTTAACTAATATGTATTTACTTTAAGAATAAGTGACTTGTCAAGAATAATAATGTTAATATAAGAATGCACAAGCGAAAAAAATTGTAGACTCTCAGGTTATGTTTATTATATCTCGGTAAAAATTTGAGAGCTGATCATTCTTTGCCATTTTGAGTACACTACTTTTTATTATCAAATATCATGGTCAAGCATGCAAGCTATATGGTTTTATATGTTTTTAAACAGTTACTTGAGATTTATTGGGCACTTGTGAAACAGGCATACAGTTAATAAGTATGGTCAGGTTTGAGAAATATGTAGCATTTCTTTTGGATAATTAATGCATAAAACACATGATTGAGATTTACCATGAATCAGTCACCAAAAACATTTTAGTTGAAATTGTTCATTGTAAGAGATTAAACAGAAATTTTAACTATGACTGATGTACACAAAGGTTTTGGAATTAGGTTAATGTTCTAGTGACCAGAAAAAAGTTGTCCATAGATGTCAGGAAGTATAAGATATCTTATATACACCTCTAAATGATATTACAAGAGATTTGATATTATACTGATCTAATAGATCAGCATACCCAGAAGTATGATCTACTTAAAAAATATCCTCCAATATATGGAAGTGAAATAATCAATGGCATTGGATGAAGTATAACATTGAAAACTGAGTTAACTAGAGTTGCAATTAGCATTTTATCACTAATATAAGATACAAAAGGTTTGGGATATATCAATTAATACTGGTTTTGCAGAAGAAAAAGCATGTGATCCTTACTGATAAAATATATGAGGATGAGACCTAGGTATATACTTTTATTAAAGACATTAGTTTATTATAAATAATGGAAAATAGCACCATCCAAGAACTACAGTAAGCAAGTTTTCTGTGAATAACATTCAGTATACAAACTTTCATAATAGGATAAATCGTTTATGGCAGAATGTTTTCATTTTTATACTACATGTTTTTATGATGACATTGCTCAAGTGATGATTAATTGTGTTTTGGACAGATTAATTACAATGCTGAGAAAGAATAATGAGTTACTTATAAAAATGATAATATTTAGCCTACAGACATCTCCAACACAGATAATTTGCAAATGTGTATTGTGGAACCAGTAAACATTTGGAATTAGTTTAGAATATATAGAATGAAAGTAATGATTTGAAGACTTCTGAAGATTATTAGGACATCATCAATGAAGAATAAGATCTCCAGTGAATTTTTTAATTTTCTTGAGCAGAGGATCGATATAAATTGCAAATAGCAATGATGCAAGTAGAGAACCCTGTGGAATGTCATGACTGGATGCATTTAATTCTTTAATTTAATTGATATATTGGTAAAATAATTCTGGATAACAAATATCAGATATTTATTTTTTGGGAAAAAGTTTGTATACTGGGATGAATTAATATTTCTAATTGATTAGATCAAAAGAAACCTTAAAATTGCCTTGGCATGCAATATAATCTGTAAGTTTGTTCACTTTGGCTAATAAGATTGACTCTTGTATTAAAAGAATAACTTTAGAAGCACAGTGATCTTTTACTGCATAATACAAATAGATAGTTCTGCAAAAATAATTTCATTCAGATTTTTTAAAATTATTCTTGCAAAAATTTTTTGATCATTGTCTTCAAATATAAGATCCAAATTATTTACAAAAGGATATAATGCATTTGACAAATTTATATAGCATAGAAACAATGATGTAGTCAAGCTGCTTGTAGACATTTAAGATCGTGGCTAAAGAGGCATGTGTTCTAAGATGCACAATTTCTTCAAATATTTATTTATTGAATGACATTTTGAATATAAAAACTTGAATTGCATGGTAGCAATGGGAATATAATACTTGTGAAGCATGATTATAATATCAGAAATAGACATGACCCATTTTGAAAAATTATTAGCATAAAATCAGAAGATAATAAATAAGTCATAAAGATTATTGCATATTAAAAGATTTGAAAGACAAAAAAAAAAAATATATATATGATTTACAAAAAGTATGAGGAATAATTTTATAAAAATAATGAAGTTATTTATAAAGAGCAAATGCTAAAAAAATATTCTATATATATATGATTTCCCTGTAAAATTTGCTCAAAGATTGTTCTCCTGATAAAATCTTTTGTGAGGAAAAAAACTTTTGGAAAATTAATTATGTTCCTTACAAAAGTATTCCATATACAATGATCTAAGACTTCTCTCTTTATCAATGTTTTGTACGCAGAAGATAGAATGTTCTTAAATAGTTGAATCTTGACTCAGTATTGAAACACACAGTTTAGTATATCGATAAGCTCTTACCTATATATATATATGAAAAACAAAAAATACAAGTTAAAAACTTGCATACGCTTGTATTTATGACAATAGATGGCATTATACCAAAAACACCTTCAAGCGTTTGTTTACATAAACGTCAGAGCGAGTATTTCACTATCTCTAACTTAATTTCCACCTTGAAGGTTAAGTTAGAGATAGTGAAATACTCGCTCTGATGTTTATGTAAACAAACGCTTGAAGGTGTTTTTGGTATAATGCCATCTATTGTCATATATATATATTGTGACCTTTTATTTAGGTCCGTGTAGTTAATAATTCCAAAATTTTAAATGATAATATATTTGGCATTAAAATCTTAATGAGTGGTTTTCAATAAAGATTGTTTTGGATGCACTGGGAAATTTGCATTGAGTGATGCGATTTCAAACCCAGTCTAGGCTCTGACTAGACTAAAATAACAATTTAAAAGTATTGTTATTAATTGGGAGATAAATATATTGCTATTTTATTGTTGTTAAATAGCAATAATAAAATAAATAAATAATTAAATCAAATTTATAAATCTTGTAAAATGAATTGTTATAGTAAATTACTTAAGCATATTTTTTATGTAGTATATCTAAAGCTGTCTTAAATAATAATGGATAGTTATTAAAAATGAAGCCAGAGGGGGTAATACTAATTATGCATACTCAAAATTATTGGCCAATTCACCCCCAGAATGCATTATAATAAAAGCTATATATGTTCTAACCCAGCTGTAGGGGGGGGGGTTGACTAATTAAGAAAACAAGAACTAAGCAACCACAGAATTCAAGTCTGATCTAAAATAAGGAAGGAAAAAAAAACTAAACATCAGAAAATTCTGGAATCTAATTCAATGAAATGATAATATCTTGCTATCTACCAATGCTGGAATAGAAAATCTCCAAAACCTTGCAGTCATTTAAACACCATTCTTCTATTGATTGATAGTTCTAAGAAGTTATACAGAAAGAGAAGTGGAAACCTTATGCATCCTAACTGTCTCTCCTAAATCTTATTTTAAACCCAGGAAAATTCAAGAGGAAGTAAGCGTTTGCTTTTACTTTATTTATACATGTAAACTTTTATCTTTAAAAATAACGCATGAATTATTTATTTGTAAACTAAGAAGTTGATAGTGTTTGAATTTCGCGCTTTTCTTATTATCTAGCAAAACGATATTATGTGCTTGTAAATTAAAATATATAAAAAAAAAATGCTTCAAAATAATATTAAAACAAGTGTTATATATGATATATATAGTAAATAAATTTAAAAGTCATTTTTGAATCATCTAATTTTTAATAAAGTAAACATGAAAATATTTGCGTGATTTTATTCTCTATTGTCTGCTAAATTTTATCACGGGAACCCATGTAATGATTAAAGAAAATCAATTATCAATTAATTAAAATGCTAAAAATGTCATAGTGATAATTGAATAAATTCTTTCGAATATTGATAATCACATCATACTTTGCCAATAAGAATGGCATGAAATAAATGTTTATTTTAAAGTTATATTGAGAAATATACATCATAGTTAGAATAATGTTTTACAATATTAGAATATATTCCAACTGTTTAAACATTGCTATATATATACTGTAACGATATATAAATATGTCGTTACATTAATTTAAAATAAAAACTTAAAAGTTCGCAAATAAAAGTAAAAAAACTAAATGCTAAAATTAAAATGTTTGTTAAACGTATATACATTCGCACAGATGCCAAACTTTAAAAATATTTTTTTTTAAAAAAAAACAAATAAATAAGTATTTGAACGTACTTTTTTATAAAAAAAAAAGTACAAGATTTAAAAATAAAAACAGGTATTAATTAATTCTCATAATCTGTAAATGGAAATGATTGTTTATGAATTATCGAAAACCAAACTGGCCCTTGGGCTCTTGTATAATTAAAATGATCTGATGAAAGATAGATAAGAAAATAAAAAGAAATTAGCTTGACCAATGGAAACACTAAGCCTAGGCTTGGACCTAACAAAAGTGATGGATTAGTGACATTTTGTTGATTGAATCCGTGTGGATAATATAAAAAGGGAAATACAGTTTTTTCTGAGAGTTCCAGCGTTGTGTGTTTGAGAGATGCGGTAGGACGCACATACCACTCTATTTAAAAAAGAAAAATGAAAAGACTGTGATACCTTGAACCAGCTATTGCTATCTCCAGAACATTATCTTCCAATGGAGGCATCGCGGGAATTAAAAGCAGAAACCTGGACTCTTCTACCATAAGCTATATTGACATGAACTCTAAATTTAAAAATAATTAAGAACTTTCGTTCAAGCTTATGAACTTCCATGTGACTTTTTTTTAAGTTTAAAATCAAATTAATAATGTTTAATTTTATATGTTTTCTGATTGATAAAATCATTTCCATTTTTTTTTCTTATTGTATAAATTATTTATTGTTTAAATTTTAAATGATGAAATTTAGGTTGGGTATAGACGTTGCATAGATTCGTTAGCGGTTGATTATGTTGAAGTTTTCACATTTGATTAGAATATATAGGTCAATGATGTTAATGTGGGCATCTTACGATGAATGCCAAAGGGTCTCCTGTATTCCCTCAGCAATTGATGTTATCGATTGACTTTGTATTTTGATCGGTTGTGTTTAATTTGGAATGTTTTTGACTGTGGAATCTGTGCAGCCGATCTATACTCGACATTATAAAACAAATTGTATAAAAATAATCTGTGCGAACATATTTAAATGTTAAATTTAAGTCGGGCGTGAATGGCTATATAGTTTGTAAAGTTATATTAAGGGAGGGTAATCTTAGGTTATTCATTTCGTAGTTGAATTGGTTCAATGGATTGGATATATTTGTGTAATTGTAGATGTAGTATGAGATCTGCTACGGGCAGGATTATAGATATACACCACACACCTTCTGTTTGCCTATGGATGGATTTGTAAGACAGCAAAGGACCGCAGTCCATTCCTATGGAGTTTTATGTTTATTGTTCTACTCACCAACAGATGTCACATTCCTGTTGGTGGAGAGACAATGTCTTCTCTAATTCTACTTACTGATCAGATGTACATTCCTGACAGTATAGTATTTTGGGTTGTCGTATTTTCATGCTACATTGAATACATAAATGTATCAGATGGATTGGTGCCGGTTTGATTGCGAAATTTGTTGCCTAAGGTTAAGTCAGGGAAGAATATTTTCTTTTCAAATGCAGATCTATGTAGTCTATTCATACTCGACTATCTAATTAAAATATTAAACTCATTGAAACTTAGTTAAATGTAAAATTAAAAGTTAATAGAAAAATCTAAAATGTTGAATTTATTCCTCAAAATTTAAATATTATTTTATATGTGCGTAAATAAATATTTTTATGTGTTAATTTCTGGCAGTGGCTTTTATTTATTTATATTTAAGATATAAATTAAGATATAGATTTTTATCTCTCCGTCTCCACTGAGCTAGTGACTTGGGCTAACAATCTGAATATTTAAATAAAGTGGAATCTTAACAGCGCGTATCTGCCTACTCTATAAATTTTTCTCGGTTTAAATGCCTAGATGGCACTCTGTAGAGCAGATATCATAGTTTGCGGTTAGATTCGATCTTCACTTTCATTTCGATCATTATAATATATTACTGTGCAGAGAAGAATAAAATTAACAAAGAGTTTTAAAAGGAAAGATAAATATGCTAAGTGTAATAAAATTCCTCTAATTTTTCAAGGAAATATTATCTTGATTTTAAATGTAATAAATGATTTCTTGTTATACTTCATTTGAAATGCTTACAGAATAAATCAATAAAGATTTTAAAAAGTTTGTTTTGAAGAATACAATAGTTCAAAGAATTTATTCAGGAAATTTTCTATAGAAAAGTAGATAAACTTATCTTTTAAGTCTGCTACAATTGGAAGTATGAATTTTCATCACTCTGTTAATTATCGATACTAAAACTATCAAATAATTTTTGCTTTTGGATAAGTGTTAAATATTGCTCATTCCACACCCAATAGGAGAATAAAAAAAATATATGCGTTATCTGGAATGTTTGCTAATCACAATATTAATTCTTATTTTAACTTACCACAATGGAATAACTTGAATGAAGAGGATAAAATTTAATGGATAAAAGTGTACTCTTATTTTTTTTATTACTGCTGTGTTATATATATTACTTACGTAATGTGTTGTTTGGAAATTTTGTTTATAAAACATATGTTTTGGTTTTGGCATGAAAAATAAATATATATATTGGGTTAAAGAAAAAAAAATGTATAAAATATACACATCTATTTTATGTATATTTTTTAGTTAAGGGAAAACCGGAAAATAGATATATATCGTTTATCTAGAGAGTGATAAAATATTTACTTCTCTAATATTTTGAAACCAATTATAATGTATATTATTAAAGAGGTGAATATGCAAACATTTTTATCAAATATATACTGTATACTAGAATGACCAAATTATTTTCTTATATAAAAGAAAATTTGATATAGATTTTTTTTTCATTTCGTAATTTTCTATAGAAATGAACTTGTCCACTTTGAATACAAATACAGGTTTGATCCTTAGTGCTTAAATATGTTGTGCTCTTTCTAACAAAAGTATAGTTGTCATTTTAAATAATTAACGATCATTTGACGTATGTATTTTTGTTTTGTCTGTTGATACATTAAAGGTCCTGCAATGTGAAATGGAGTATGTATTTCCACTGTTATTGTTGGTATTGTTTTTATCTTGCTATAATTTGAGAATGATTAGTGACAGTTTTAACTAATGGGATGTTCTAATAGATGGGCATCCCATAGATTAATATTAATATGGAGCATAGGCTGATAGAGTCACCTATTGCTGATTCCATGAGAGGAAAATTTTGGTAGAGGCTAAGTAGTAATTAATGCTTATTAGTATCAATAATCCTAAGATAAAGGATGTCCATGGTCTGAATTCTTTTCATGGTGAGGCAAAGCCCACACACATGCCTATACCCATAGAGAGGTTGCACAATCAGCCATATTATTATGCAATTGTCATATTTTTTATAAAGCCTCCCTTTTTAGTGTTAAATCTCTCATGATGATATAGTTAGTTTTTTCCACCGTGTATGGTGAAGTATAATAGGTACAAATCATATGGCAAGTATAAACTAATATTAGATTTAGGAACACTCATCTAGCATAGTGTTTTCTTAATTGAAATAGTGTTTATGATGTTGTAGGATCATCATCAGTTATAGACAGACCAAACCAAAATTTATTAATGATTGTGGAAAATTCTAGATGTACAAGTAAGAGATGCACATTGATAGTGTGGATTCACCTTCATCAAATAATGATGTGACAATAAAATTGTAAGATCAGTTACGTATTCAAGGGTTGAGCTGTGGACATAGGTAATGCTTAATGTGATCTATGTGTATTTGATTTTTAATGTCTAGTCTTCATTTAATGCACTAAACTTATTCATGTCAAATTTAAATAAGTTAGTAATTGCATAGAATGTGATAATTGCCCTTATTATATTCTGATAACAGAAAAGGTTTTAGGAGAATGCAATACTTTTAAAATTTTTTCTGAATTCTAAATTTATACTTGGTGCATATCCTAAAGTTCTAAGTATACTGTTAGTTATAAATTTAAATGCTAGTCAGCTTAAATAAGTTTTAGTATCTTATTCTTAAAAATATGCCAAAGAGTAACAAATGATATTTTGAATATTATTTTCTAAGCAGGTTGTATCATTTGCTGAGTATATGGTCAAGGGGATACTAAGTATTTGTCCTATCCATAAGTTATTTTAATATTGGTTTTATTTCATGCCATGTCTGTGAATTAAAAATTTGTAAATATTGTAAATAAAGTTTATTGTATTTGAAATTTTATTTAGTTCCACGTAGTCTTATTGCTAATTACCACATATATACATGATTATTGTTATTGCTATCAAACTATCAGAAGATTATAAATTGAAATCATCATCAACCAATATAGTACTATTAACTATATTATGCTATATCATAATCATTTTGGTAAGTCTTGTAATTTATTGGTACATCTAATGCATCATAACACAATAATCGAAATGTTAATAACTTAGAGTACAGATTATTTTAAGTAATAGATTAAAAGATAACTATAGTATTGTTTTGATTGATTTAGTTAAATCTGCAGAGCTATCATTCACTGATCTTGATCACATGGTTTAATCATTATTTAAGAAAAGGAATTTGGTAAGTTATTGACTTTAATTATTAAAAAATCATTCCCAGTCATAAATTTTAAAGTTTATGTTAGTTATAAAGTTTATGTGTAATTACTAAATATAATTCTTAAATTGAGTTTATATTGAGAGCTGTTGTGTGCATTATGTTTGGGTAGTGATAAAATCCCTCTTACTGACCCAAATATATGTTGTATAACAATTTTGAGTGTTAGAACCCTGAGAAGAATTAGTTGTTAAATTTCAAGATAGAATTTAAATTTGTAATGAAATTTATATTTAGTCAATTGTTATAGTTAGACTTGAAATAGATTACTTTCACTGTTTTATGAAAGTCAACTAAGCTTTAAGATGCAAATTATTATTTTTTTGGTATAAAATGTATAGTTTGTTTTAACTTCATGATAAATATTCTGGTTGTGTCAAGCTTGAAATCCCTATTTTTATTTAGCTTATTTTTTTTTTACCATTCAATACCATATGAGGTCATAGCTTAAGATTTCAGTCTCCATCATTAACATTGTTCTTCAATTTCATCTTGATCCATTCTTTTATTTATTCATTCTCATTTGACATTAATTCATTATTATAATTGATTGATCATACATTAACTTTTATTCTTTTATCATCTCAACTATTCATTAACTCTTATTCTATCATCATCTTAATCATTCATTATTTTCACACATCTTCGTTCTTTTCTCTTCATTCTCAGACTCATTTCATTCCACTATTTAATTATCACTTCTTTCTATCATCCATTTAGTCATCTACATCATAATTTACTTATCATTTCATTTATAAGTTTAATTTTATAATCATTCCAGAGATATAATTATTAGTTATTTATTAGTTTGTTGAACATCAAATTTAACTCATCACATTTTGTGTGGATTTTAAGGCTGGTTTGACCAGAAGTTATTATTTTGATTAATCACCTCGTGATCTCCTTTAGATCTATAGTTTCATGCTAGTTTTATGCAATACAGAAATCATTTTGTTAGTTTTACATTTTTGTTTCTTTATGCTTATATTCTTGATAAGGAGAGTATGATAAGTTGCATAGGAAAATTTAGTCACTAAAACATACAGCATAATTCATTTGTAACCAGTTAAACCAGTGAGACAGTTACAGTTGGGATTATGGACAATGTATTGGCTTGATTGATTGATTAAAAATGTAGTTAGGTTATATGGGATTATGGCACCCAGAAATGGGTAGGTCTAACTGTCCAATGATCAGAAGGAAGGTTACAATATATATATATATATATCAGAGATGAAGCATCCATGTATTGAATGGAATGAGAGCTTCTATAAAAAAATTATTAAAACTTTCAAAAGCTTTAATTAAAATTCAATTCAAAAAATTCATTTTCAATTTTTTTACCAACAATTGAATTGTTTTTATATATGCAAAGAATGAATTTGACTAACACATTCTCGGTTGATTATAAGAACTTCAAACAACGCTAAGATCTAATATACAGTTAAAACTTTTAAGAATTGTAAAAGGATTTGGAAGGTAAAAATATATTGATAATGTATCATCTATATTTAAACTAATAACAGTCTGATTAGAATGGGCAATTCAAATTCATTATTTTTTGTATGAAATTACAGTTGACTGTCAATGTTTTTTTACCAACAATTGAATTGTTTTTATATATGCAAAGAATGAATTTGACTAACACATACTCGGTTCATTATAAGAACTTCAAACAATGCTAAGATCTAATTTACAATTAAAACCTTTAAGAATGTTAAAAGGATTTGGAAGATAAAAATATATTTCTAAATGTAATATATATATATTAGGTGCTATTATGTAAAAATTGTTGTGGCAAGTGAAATAAAAACATTATTAAAAAAAGAAGTGTGCTTCCCTTCCTAAAAAAGTCATGCTTCATCACTGATATATGGACAAATTTGTGGGATCAGAAATAAGAGATTTTAATATATCACTTCAAATTCTAATCACGAGAACCAAAATATTTTGATTTTATAATCAAATTTAAACTTAATGCTCTACTTTTTCTAAAATACAGATCATCCTTTTATATAATTTGATCCACATATGTTTGATATGTCTCAGGAAAGATAAAATGATAACATAATGTCAGACTCCTATGTGAGTCACAGTCTTCATGAGACAGAATAATGGTGATTTCTTATCAGATTCTGAGTTAATCTCACTACTATTTGCTAACTTTTTTGGGAGTTTCTTATTATTTGTATTATACCTTGCATTTTGTTTGCTCTCTGGTCCACTGCATGTACATTTACATATGACAAATACAAAGGTATCCAAATATAATCATTAATAAACTGAAAACAACAAAAACTTATTAGCAAAACTGGTCTCCATTGGACTAAATAATCAGATTTGGGGCAGGATAATCTTATAAGTGGGTCTTTCCTTCTCAAATACTTGAATATTGTATAGTTTTCTTTACTTTCCCCCAAAAAATATTTTCCTAATATGTCAATATATTCTTATTGCATTATATAGATATCTTTATAAAAAAAAAAGAAGCAGTAAAGTTATTGTTGAAATATAAAAAGACAAATTTTAAGTTAAGGCAGGAAGACATTTATTTGGTCAAAGTGTTATGGTTAATTATGCAAAAAAAAGGTAGCTATAATAAATGGAATATAGATGCAATAAAAGTCAATAAATGAATTTTGAGATTTGAGTATTGTGTAAAGTATTAGAAAAAGGTTCTGAAATAATATAGTAGCCTGGCTTAGTATCATATAAATCGGTGATCATACGTATATTATCGAGGTTATAGCCTCAGTAAATATTACTTACGTAATCAATGTGCATTTAATAAATTTATAATTAGAAATATTAATTGTAAATTAATGCATTTAAATTAATTTGACAGCACACTTTGATGCTATAGAATGTTCTAATTTGCTTATCAGATACACCCATATACACATACATGTTTTATCTCAACATTATAAACTAATTAACTAATGAGTAAATAACATGTATATAAATACAATACTAACTGTTATACAAGGAATTACAATCAAAATAGGATGAGCATACAGCAAGAAAGAGACTAATAAAATTCGATTTTTTACTTAAGATTCTTCATATTGCATGTTATCATTTATTAAACAAATTGATCTCAAGTGAAAACTATAAACAAAAAATACATACATATATATTCACAAATATATATAAAATATATACATCTATGTTGTTCAATTAATCATTTTGAATTTGAGGCCATTAATTTAATGAGTATTTTTTTAAAAATTAAAAGCTGATTCGTATTTATATTGAAATGTGAGTGGTTACATGTATGTATTCATGACATGTTTGAGATGTTAACATCTATTCATTTGACATGGTCTATTTATTTAATAGGCAAAACTATGATTGTGATTTTTTTTTGTAAGAAATGTAACTATTAATATTTTTATTGCTATATATATATAATTATAAATATAGGGGATTTGAACTAATATTTTCAAGCACCCTTCAACTATCCACCCTATCTCATACAACTGATACACATGACCACACACGTGTAGAAAAGATAACAATCACCAATAATCACATTTTGTGCTAAAACAGCACTCATCAGTTGGTCAGATTATCATCTCCCACACACATATATATATATATAATTCGTGCTCAGTTTATATTAAGATAGCAAATCTTTATACTTTAATGGACAGGCTTCAATCTACTCCAATCTCCAACTTTTCAGCCATCCATATCATTGAAAATCTGATGATGGAAACCCAAGTCCCATGCTGATGACAATACTATTACTATTGTATAATTACAATTAAGCTCCCAGGTTTGTGAAGAGTGTCTGGTTTTCAAATATTTACACATTAAGCTTGTATCCTGTCCATCCCTCTTCTATGTATTTAAATGGATAAGGTCCTATCCATGAGGGGTCAGAGTGACTTGAGGTCAACATGGGCATGGCAATAGTATTGGCATCAGTATGGGATTTGGGTTTCCACCAACAGATGTTCAATGATATGGATGGCTGAAAAGTTGGAGGTTGGAGTAGATTGAAGCCTGTCCATTAAAGGGTGAAGATTTGCTATCTTAATATAAACTGAGCACTGGTTATATATATGTGTGGGAGATGATAAACTGGACCAACCGATGAGGGCTGGTTTAGTACAATATATATATTGGTGATTATTTATCTTTTCTACATGTGTGTGGTCATGTGTATCAGTTGTATGAGATAGTGTGGATAGTTGAAGGGGGCTTGAAAATCTGAGTTCAAATCCCTTATACTTACAATTAAGCTCCCAGGTTTGTGAAGAGTGCCTGATTTTCAAATATTTATATAAAACTACAAGTGAAATGGAAATAGAATCAAATGACACAGTTTGTTAATAATCACAGATGTAAATTTCTTTATCTGGCCATCCGAAAAAAAACTGTTGTTAAAAATCTTGCAGTAACTGATCATCTGTAGTAAAAAATAAAGTATTCCAAAAACATATTAATAATTACTTATTTAACATTAAACTTGTTCAATTAAATATATATTAAAGAACAAAGGAATAAAATTGCATTTTATGAATTAGTGAATGTCGGTGAAATAGAACTTAATTTTGTAAGTATTTTTATAGTTTTTGTTAAATTAAATGTTCTTCTCAAATCTTTATGTAGATGATGAAAGTGAATGCATTAGATTGTAGTTGAAAGTTGAGAAAAATTTAAGATATTTTAGTGACAATTCAGAAACTGTAGAATATTTAACTTATCTAGTATATATAGTAATTTAAAACTTAAGATATTTGAATCTTTCAGCTTTTTTTTTATCTTTGGAAAAAAATAATTTGAAGACTGATAATAAACTCTTTGTTATTGGATTATTTTGATCTTTCTTTTTTTTTTTTTGTTTTTTTTTGTCAATAAACAATATGTTTTCAGAAATAGATCTTAGAAGTACATGTCTGTTTTTATAAGTTTTGCAAAAAATCATAAGTAAAAATTGTATGTAATGCATTAAATTGAGGGAATTTTAAATCCTACATATATATGTTTGCTGTCACATTCTTTTCTAATTTTATCCAACTTTAATATAATACAGTTGGATTTCAAATATGGAAAAAGTATTAGAAATAAGTATTTTTTCATAAGCTCTGCTGACAGAGTGTGGTCAAGGGGCATTAACCTTGGAGTTTGGGCACTAAAGACAACAAGAGGACTGGTGCTTCTTACTATATATATTGTAATGTTTATTTATAATGGCAACCCAACTCGGGCTTCGATTTAACAACTACAACCTGAGATAAGTTGTAATGATAAAGAATGTTACAACGATGACCCAAAGAAACTCACAGCCGGAAAATAAATAGTAATTTTTTTTTAAAAAAAAAAAAAAAATTATAAAAACTAACTAACTAATTAAACTCTGATTATTAAAATATAAAAAATATTTTTTTAATATGACTTCCAGAAAGAAAAAAAATGTATGTATATTTTTTTTGATATGTCTAAAATAAAACACGATCATGGCTGATCTGACCGGGTAGGCAGTTACTGAAGAGAAGAAAAACATAGCCCCGAGTCCTAGTACGCAGTATATTAACATAAGACCACCTTTATATGCCCATCAGACTATTTCTAGAAGGGATCCCAATAAAGGGGAAGGTGGACCAAGTTGCCGCGAGCCTGTAAGACTCAAAATGATGAGCAACGCTCATTAGTGCTTATAACTTGGGCTTCTTATCGTTACTATTACACTTAAGCGGAAAGGACACAGATGAATGTTGAAATATTTTCCATTCCCGCCGTGTTAGACCTAAAAGTGGGCATTAAAGCCGAACGTCGCTTATTGAATGAGTCTACGGAATATATCAGCATGTTATCCCCCCCAAAAAAAACATGAATATGAATTTAAAAACTTAAGAATAAAATTAGTATAAACCCCTATTTTATTCTCATACCCTGGCACTGGTAGTATTGTAACGTTTATTTATATACGTTGCAAATATATTGGCATTTGGTAAAAGCTAAAAAAAAAAAAAAAGTAAATTTAGATTATTTTTTTTTGACTATAATTTTTTTTTTTTAAAAAAAAATAACGTACAATGAAAGTTAAATTTTTCTTATATTTTTAATTAATTAGAAATAAAAGTTAGAATTGGAGAGAACAAAAGTCACAAATTACCAATCTAGATAAGAGAAAGTAAAAATATTTCAACTAATTAAAGATGGCAGAATTATGCTGCAAAAAATAAAGACTTTGTAACATAAATTTTATAAAGAATATATAAGATTATCAACGTATATTTTGACAAACAAAAGATATATGCAGAGTCTGAAAACTGGACCTCTAGTATAAAAAGGAGGGATTCGGTTGGAGGAACATCTTGGTTTAGCTGATATTCTTTTGGTTGGTTTTGGATTAAAGAATCTAGACCACTCTACGATGAAAAAGTTATTCATACGAGAGTAGACCGGAGCTTTAGCTGACATCATTACCGATGGACACCAGAGAAGCTTACGCGACTAGCCTATGAAACCAGCACCAAGATCAACTAATAATCAAAGGCCGTGAGCTCAATTCAACCCTGAAAAACTATGCATAGTTATCTACAACCTTCGTGAATTCACAAAACTTACCGGTTAAGTTATTTCTGATTGTGACAAAATTAAGCGTTTGCAAACAAGTCTTAAAATAATCCCAATAGAGACTTTCGTTTTTTCTGTACAAGAGACTTTTGTTTATACCAGAACTTTTTAATTAATTATTTTATTTTATTGATTGCGTCATATTTGAATTAATATGTGTTCTCTCTAATTTACTTGATTAGGAATTCTCATTTTAACTTAAACAGATTTTTAATCTGTTATAATAAAAAAAATATTTCTAATATCAATTTTCATTTGTCCGTTATTAATAAGTCATTATTTTTTATTATTAAATTTATTATTAGTTTAATAAGATTTAAAACATAATTTACCTTTGCCAATATGTGTTTCAATAAGCCCAGGAATAATAATTTAAAAAAATAATTCTTGTTACAGTATGATGCAATACCGATTAGTTTAAAAACATTTTTTTTCTTTTTAATTTGCGAGATGTTATGTGACAGTTTCAGTGAGTTCTTGTAGAACTCTGGCACCTATCAAATAAATTAAAAGCTGATCTCATCGATAGCATAATTCTCAACAATTACTAGGCTGAGTTGATCAGGAAATATAGCTGTGTTTTTAGGATAGAAATACAACTTTCTTCTTTTTTGACATAGCTTTATCAACTTGCGCGCAGTTTATATTAGCGTGTAGTGGCCTAGCAAAATGAAAAACATTATAATATATATATATATTATTCAGAGCATAATTTCTAAAATAACTTTAGCTGCAGTTAGATAATTTATGCAGTATGAGTACTACCACCTCATTGCTGATATACAAATAATTATGTTAATATTTAATTTTTATAATAATATAATAATAACTCTAGCTTACTCCATTGACATGCACTTTACAGATCGAATGCTAATTATAATGAATACTCTCCTTTCCAAACACAAGATAGTCTTTTTAAAAGATAGAATGGATCCACTCTATTCTTTTCACCCAAACTATATGTATAGGCAAAGCTGATGTACTTGGAACTGAGAGTGTGAAGATTTAATTGATCACCTTAAATTACTTATAATCTGATTTTTGTTGATGACGTGAAATTTTTACTGTTTGCAATACATCATTATTAAATGAAAACTTTAAACATTTATATAGCGTGATGTTTTTTATAAATTATAATAATAACTAGCTTACTCAACTGCACATGATTCAGATTTTCCTATATATATATATATTGGATGAAAAGGATAAGAGTGGATCCATTCTATCTTTTAAAAAGAATTTATCTTGTGTTTGGAAAAGAGAATATTCATTATAATTAGCAATTGATCTGTAAAGCGCCTTTGCAGTAGTGTAAGCTACAGTTATTATAATTTATAAAAAAAAAACATTGTGCTATATAAATGAAATATTTACATATGTTTAAGGTTTTCATTTAATAATGACGTATCGTAAATAGTAAAAATTTCGCATCAGCAATAAAAATCAGATAATAAGTAATTTAAAGTGGTCAATTAAATCTTCATGCTCTCAGTTCCATATGCTTCAGATTTGCCTATATATATAGTTTGGGTGAAAAGGATAGAATGGATCCATTCTATCTTTTAAAAAGAATTTATCTTGTGTTTGGAAAGGAGAGTATTCATTATAATTAGCAATTGATCTGTAAAGCGCCTTTGCAGTAGTGTAAGCTACAGTTATTATAATTTATAAAAAACATTGCACTATATAAATTAAATATTTACATATGTTTAAAGTTTTCATTTAATAATGACGTATCGTAAATAGTAAAAATTTCGCATCATCAATAAAAATCAGATAATAAGTAATTTAAAGTGGTCAATTAAATTTTCATGCTCTCAGTTCCATATGCTTCAGATTTGCCTATATATATAGTTTGGGTGAAAAGGATAGAATGGATCTTTTAAAAAGACTTTATCTTGTGTTTGGAAAGGAGACTATTCATTATAATTAGCATTTGATCTGAAAAGCGCATGTGCAGTGGAGTAAGCTACAGTTATTATTATAATTTATAAAAAACATTGTGCTATATAAATGAAATATTTACATATGTTTAAAGTTTTCATTTAATAATGACATATCATAAATAGTAAAAAATTTCGCAAGCGTCATCAACAAAAATCATATTATAAGTAATTTAAAGTGATCAATTAAATCTTCACACTCTCAGTTCCAAATGTTTTAGATTTGCCTATACATATAGTTTGGGTGAAAAGGATAGAGTAGCTCCATTCTATCTTTTAAAAAGACTTTACCTTGTGTTTGAAAAGGAGAATATTCATTATAATTAGCATTCGATCTGTAAAGTGCATTTGCAGTGGAGTAAGCTACAGTTATTATTATAATTATGTTAAGTAATTTTAGCCAGAAAGGTGAATTTTTAAACAAATAATGTGAATTATTGTCAGTAATTAAATTGATTGAAATTCTGAAATAGCTCTGATTTGTAAGAAAGATATTTCAATTAATTTAAATTATTGGTTCCCTGATTAAAAGTTGGTAATAATCTTCCATATCTCAATAATAATGAAGATAACCATACTTAGGCTACACAAGTTATTTAATGTTAAAAGTTAGGCAAGGCAATTATTTACAGACTTGTTTTGGGTAAGTAACATTGTGACTGAAATATCCAGAATACATTGGTGCCACAAAAAAAACTGCAAAAATATAAGTATAAATGTATTAATATATACATAGAATATATTGTATTTATGTATGTATAAACTAATTTCAAAAGTATAATATTACCTTTTCCATGTCCACCACTTCCACCATGACCTGCACCAGATGCTCCATTATTACTTGAATATCCAATTCCTAAGTTTACAGCTCCATGAATTCCTAAGGTTGGTTTTCCTGTTTTTAAGTTTGTCATTCCATTCTTAGTTGCATATCCTAAGCCATTAGCAGTTAAAATTCCTCCTGCATCTATAGTGATATTTACTGCATGGACATAAAGATGTGTTCCTCTTACCAAACCTCCTCCATCCACATTAAGATTTGTAACTTCAAATATTATTCCTGGTTCTGAGATGGGATCAGTTATCAGATGCATATATCCTCCATTTAAGATGTGAACAAAAACAAATTTATAATGACAGGCAGGTTGGGATGCTGTATGACCTGATTTGTAAAGCCAAAACTTTCCTTCATGATGCAATGTTAAATTTTGAACATGTTTCAAAGTACCATTTAAGTGAATTGTAACACCATGTACTTCTGTTTCAGGTGCAAGTCCTAAAATACCACCATTATAAACATGAACACTAAATGGAAGGTCAATTTTTTCTCTTTTCAAATCCATAATCTGGTTTTTGTAAATATGGATTATACCAGTACGATCACCAATCATATTAGTAAAGTAAATAGTTGCTGTATCATTGGCTGAAGTTAAGACAGCAAGTTGAGCTTTCCCATAAATTTGGAGTTCTTCAAAGAAATAATTTTGTTTATCTAAAAAAAAAATCGATTTTTAAAAAACAATTGAAAGATTAAGCAAAAACAAAAAAAAAACCTTATTTATAATATTTAAATACAAGTATATTAATTATATACTTTTAAACTCGATGTAAAATAAAGGAAATTTGAACCCAGACTTTCAAACTCCTGTAGTTATTCATTCAATCTTAAATAACAGACAATTACTACCACATACATGTGAAAAAGATAAATGATCTCCAATATATGTATTTCATGCTGAACCAGCATTCATCAGTTGGTCCAAATCATCATCTCCCACACATAATATAATCAGTATTTGGTTTATATTAAGATAGCAAATCTGCATATGAGGGGTCAGATTTCCTTATGGTCAACATGGGTATGACAACAAAATTGGCAAACAAGAGCTTTGAACATGATCAGATTTTTAATGATATGGATGACTGAAGAGTTGGAAAATGGAAAAGATTAAAGCCTATTATTAAAGTTTAAAGATTTTTAGTCCACTAGAGGTAGCCAAGAACTCCAGTTGATTCTGTTTCTAGCTCCCTGTTTTAGTTCCTTTTGTCTTAGTTTGAGGAATTAATTTTCTCAAAAACTATTCCTATTTAAAAGATGAGTTTCTTGACACTTTTCATATACAAGTTATGTCAACATGTTATCACAAGTAAGAATAATTTCAGCCTTTATAAAAATGCTATGCAAATTATATGGCAGCCATTGAAATTTCAAAAGATTTTTACAGTGATTTTGCCTTTTAATGAAAATTCTTCATTTCACTCCGTTTTGCTGACTGGATAAGGGGGTCTGATTGTCGGGAGGGGCCACGGGAGCCTAAATCCTAGTTCTGTTGAATATGGGAGCTGGACAAAGGTGCTGTGGGGATCATTTCCGATGTTGATTTTCTCATTCATAGGAAAAGAGAAATAATATTATATTTAGCAATTTTTCTAGCATTGTTTTATCCATGTATTATTGTAAAGTAAGCTGCAGTTTAACTTAATGGTTTTAATTGCAAGTAATTTGTTTATTTTTTTCTATTACTTCCAGTGTTATTGATAGGGTTGGCCCTTTGCTGTTCATATGGTTTTTCATGTGGATTAGAATGGTTTTCAGCAGAGACATTTTAAAGCTTAGTTTTTTTCCTTGTTCTCCATAAGTCTTCCAAAGTATATTAGATTGCTCTCTTCCGGGGATATTCGAAGCCATTTTGGAGAACTGAACAGTAGATTGACTTAGCCCATATTCTATATTATCTCAAGTGTTTTCCTATTCTTCAACTTATCCACTGTAAATTGGATTCTTCAATAATGTACTCCTAAAATGCTATTCATATTTGAATGCTAGGCTTAACAAATAATTCCTAATTGTAACTGAGGTTTACTTTTAATAATTAATCATCTCATGGACTAATGCTTTGAGTTTTCACAAGTTGAACAATTTTTGGAAACGCTATGGACAAAAAATACAATGTATCATTTTAGATCTCCATATTATATTATGTAAATCAATGTTTACCTTGTAAAACATTTTGTAACAATATAGTTTAATCCTTTTTTTTTTAAAAAAAAAAAAGTTTGAATATTTGATATCTTAACATAAACCGAGTACTAATTATATATATGTGTGAGAGTTGATGACCTGGACCAACTGATGAGTGCTGGTTCAGCACGAACTATGTATACTGGAGAATATTTATCTTTTTTGCATGTGAGTGGTCATGTGTATCGTTTGAGTGGATGGCTTAAGGGAGCTTGGATTCAAATCTCTATCACATTTATATATATCTATAAAGATTTAATTATAACTTTAATTTATTTATTATATATATATATTCATTAAACAACAAATTAATTGTTTAAATTCAGCTAATCTAATAGCTGTATTTTTATATTGGACTATTTCCATCATCTAATATGTGTGTTGAATGTCTTTAGAAAAGTTTAATTTTTAGTTAAATATTCCAAATGCATTCAATTGTTAGTAATATCACAGCAAACAGGTTAGTATATGCACCAACTGTTAGTAATATCACAGCAAACAAATGTTAATAATATCACAGCAAACAGGTTAGTATATGCACTAACTGTTAGTAATATCACAGCAAACAGGTTAGTATATGCACAACGTTTCGAGAGGTATTTTTCTCCCCTCTTCTTCAGGTGTTGCTGGCCTGACCAGTGACAGTACTAGCATGGGATTCGAACCTGGGTCCTTAGATTCTTGATTATTGAAATTTAAGGTAACGCTCTAACCAACTGAGCCATCCTGCCAAAGGCAACAGTATATAGTAATTTCATATACTTATCTATGAGGTTCCTCCTGATTTCTCCACTTTTTCCTCAGAGCAAAGTTGATTAGTGATTTCCATACATTATGTATAGTCACACTAGGTTGGCTTATGGGATTTTTTGCCATTGTCATGTGAGCAGCTTCTTTAAATTTTCTTCTTTGTACCTTTTCTTCTTTATCCAATATTTTTGTATTTTCCCAATTGAACGTATGTTCATTGGTCCATACATGGTCTGCTACCTTAGACACATCTGTTTTCTCTCTTCTAATCATCGTTACCTTAAATTTCAATAATCAAGAATCTAAGGACCCAGGTTCGAATCCCATGCTAGTACTGTCACTGGTCAGGCCAGCAACACCTGAAGAAGAGGGGAGAAAAATACCTCTCGAAACGTTGTGCATATACTAACCTGTTTGCTGTGATATTACTAACAGTTAGTGCATATACTAACCTGTTTGCTGTGATATTATTAACATTTGTTTGCTGTGATATTACTAACAGTTGGTGCATATACTAACCTGTTTGCTGTGATATTACTAACAGTTGAATGCATTTGGAATATTTAACTAAAAATTAAACTTTTCTAAAGACATTCAACACACATATTAGATGATGGAAATAGTCCAATATAAAAATACAGCTAGAACACCATCATCACAAACCTTCAGAAAAAGCTAATCTAATAGTTTGTTAAACTATAATTTACTATTATTTCTTGTTTAATGCTCATAACAAATACAATTTTTTCATAAATATACTACAGAGTCCTCTTTTGATAAAAGCTAAAACTAATGTTTATGGAACAACTTAAATTGTTATTTTAATATAAAAATACATAAATTAATCACCATCTAATGCTATCTTGCATCACCAGACTTGTTGCTGGTTTATACTCTTTATCAATGAAAATTCATCAGACCTTTAAATATATATGTATTGATCTAATGTCAAACCCATACAATAAAAATATGAGTTGGTTTGAATTTAAAGTATTGTGTCTGAATTTCATGCTACCAGCTTGTAAGAAAAAAGACAGCAAAAAGAAAGTTGCCAAATGACATGCTCAGGTATTCAGGAGTGTTAAATCTAGATGTTTTATTGATGAATATGATATGCTAAAAGGTGTTTTAGGAATGTGAATAGAATGCATTAAATAGGGATATTGTAGCACTACTATTAACTATCCACTGATTATTACAGTGTTCAATAGGTGGTTCTGGAGTATTAAAAGAACGGAATTTATCATAATAAATAATTACTCTAAAAGAATATATTAATATGTTACTGTATTAAAATGATGAGCGTGAACTTTAAAATCATCAAAACCAATTTTGTGGTCCAGATTTAAATTTATAAAAGGCTAATTTCTATGACTGCCATTGTTGTCTATCTATTGGGCTTAGGCTAATATATATATATATATATATTAGTTAATATTTTTTTTATTAATAAGAACAATAAAATAAGTCAATAATATGTAATAGAAATATTATTTTATAATCTTCATAAAGTAATTATTTTTGTCCAACACTAGAGCCATCAACTATAAGCTTGAATAATCAATGGGCATGAGAGAATATAAATATCCTGATTTTTGAATTGATTATTTCTGGATTTTGCCTCCATCAATGAAGACTAGGATTCAAAACTAGAACTAATGCATAAACATGTTAGTTCCAGATTTGAGTCATAGTCTTTATTAATAAAGGCAAAAATCAAAATATCAGGTTCCACGTTAAAGATTGAGATTTTATAGCATCATATCATCTAATATTCATTGATTATCCAAACATACAGTAGATGATTCTAGAGTAGGGTGAAATTAATTGCTCTTGGAAGAATATAAATAAGTAAATGAAAGAACATGTGATAATTGTTCATTTTTTTACTTAAAACAGGCAAAACTCTCCATACAGTAGTGCCACTCAGTGCAAACCAGAGCATCCATTGATTACTCTGGCTTGCACTGAGTGGGACTACTGTATGGAGAGATTTGCCTGTTTTAATAACAGTTATGAGCATGCATAAGAAATGGTGATTATGTGAACATAATTACTTACCAGCAAATGAATGGTTTCCATGATGAGGTAAAAACCAAGCTCTTCCACTGTCTTCTGACAAATCAGAATAATTTTCAACAATTGTGTTTTTGGAAGCTAATCCTTTATTATCGACTATTAAAGTTCTGTGCTTGTAACCTTAAAAACATGCACAAGACCATTTATTTTATGCTATAACTTATAAAAATATTAGTATATATATATATATATTTACCTAAGTGATAAAAAAACATAGTTCCTGGACCTCCATGCCCCGAATGAGCATTGCCTGATTTTCCACCAGTTGCTTCAAAGGAACCTGTAAAGGTTTTGTTTTCTGAAAAATATAATGCAATTCTGCCTCCAGCACCTCCTCCTCCTCCATTGTTATGTCCTCTGCCACCATTTACCTGAACTGTCCCATAACCCTTAAAATAATTTAAATAACCTTGTTATTTTGTATGCCTAAGCAAATTACAATAATGTCACATATTTTAAAATTTACTGCACCCATACACAGCATGCACATTCTTAAATATATATTAACCAATGTAAACAACTAAGAGGTAAAAAGATGACATGCAGAAAGCTAAACACAGACTCTGATTGATATATACAAAGGTACTGAAAAATAACCAGAATTTTATAATAAAAAAATTGTTTATTCATTTTTAAGCATTAAAATTTAATCTCTTTCAAATTAATATCCATTTGATGTAATACATTGGTCTAAATGTGTTTTTTTTTCATAGCAGTCCAGCAATACTTGCAAAGTGATGCCTTTTAACATCTGTCATTTTTTCATGATCACTTCTAAGTCCACACACAAAGAAAAGACACATTATTTCATTTGAAAGATTAAAAAAATCACACAAAGCAAGATTGAGCAAAGATGGCTGATGGATAAGCTGGATAATACTGAATTTAAGTGTTTCACATTCAAAGCTTTGAGAGATGATATTTGGAGGGGGTGAAGCTTGCACTCTTTCCTTTGTCACAAAACAGTATATTTACAGTTTACCTGCTTTACACAAATGTTTCAGAACTTGCAGAAAAAATGCCTGACAGGTACAAACTAAATTTGAGAGAAAAATGTCGTTTGTGTTAAAAAAATCTTGTTTTGACTTTTTAGGGATGTGGTAAATTTAACATTTCAATTAAACTAGTCATAAACTTGTGTTTTTATGAGATCAGCTTTCTTATAATCTGTTTCAAGCATTACAACTTTTTTACTTGTTGTTTTCTGTAAACGAAAACAGAATTCACATTGTCAAACTTTTTAGCTATTAAAAAAATTGGCAAAAATACACTTTACAAAACAATGTTATGTGACCCCATGATTTCACACAGTGATATCATTTGGCAGATTGACACAGAAGGGTCCCTGCAAAAAATATGTAACAGCTTCAGCATATACTGCAATAGATGTGCAAACCAGAGAATGACTCATTATTTTTGGATCCCCCCTTATATAACTAGCATAACATTCATTAGAGCTGATTCATTTTATAGTCTATCCAGAATAAAGAAATTGATATATATATATTTTGTCAAATATAAAAAAAATGGAGAAAAAATGTAATTTTTGAAAGCTGAAAATAATGTGATTTATTTATTTTTTCATAAGAGATGAAATGAAAAACAAATAATATGCTTAAAAATGTAAATATAAAATAATTTTTTTGAAAACAAATCTGAATTAAGTATTTGTAGGAAATATTGTAGGGAAAGTATAAATATGTTTGACAACATGAAACATAAAATTATTATATTTTTCTAACATACAATAATATAAAAAAAAACAAGAAATATGTATGAAAATAATATACTTTATTTTAAAAGCAAAAATAAAATAAGTCTATATAACAAAGTGTTACATGCAGAAAATGCAAATATGTTAGAACAGATGAAAATAATAAGACAATCTTTAGTTTATTAAATGATTAGTAATAATTATTACTGTGTTTATTTAGAATGAATAGTATCAAAGTTGTGGGTAAAGTAAGTTTGACACTTTTAAATCAAAATATAATGATAAATACTATACATATGATAAAGATACATGTGAGAGATCTGGGCCAACTGAAGAGTGCTGATTCAGCACAAAATGCATTTTGGGTGTCATCTATCAGTCTTTCATTGCATCTTTGTTCATATGATTTCAAAAGACTGTGTAGAGGTGTGAAGAATATTTAATACATTTATAAAAAGATACTATATATAGGAAAGGTAAATGTAGACAATCACATGTATGTGTCTTAATTAAAAAATGAGATATACTAATCTTTAACAGGTTTAAAATTTATATCAGAGCTGAAGACAATCTAGTTTAATAAATGATTAATGATAATCATTATGGTATTTACCTAGAATGAATGGTACCAAGTTGGGGGTGGAACAAGTTTGATACTTGTAAATCAAAATGTAACAATTTGATAAATACTATACATTTGATAAAGCTTTATGTGAGAGATGGTAACCTGGGCCAACGGAATAGTACTGGTTTAGTACAAAATGCATTTTGGGGATCATTTATCTTTTATTGTATCTTTGTTTATATGATATGTGTGATAGTATGGAGATTATGTAATACATTTATTAAAATTAAAAAAACTTATTTATTTGGAAAACAAACACAAATTTATTCTATTTTCATAACAGATATTTAAAAAATAATATGTTTAAAAACAGTATCCAACATTCTATGAACTGTGTAACCTTTTGTCACTGGATTGATGTAAACCTGCTGATGACTGACAGAAACCTTTGATGTCTAAATTTGCATAAGTCAAACATTTATTATAATGTACTCTAAGTCCAGCTCTCTTCACTGCTTAATATTTAAACCATATACGTAAATATTTCAACAATATTTTGTTAGAAATAAGTTGTGTAATCAAACTATGACTTATAGATTCAAAATAATAAGCTATAGCAAATTCCACCTAGTCAAGAGTATTAATGTTACTGCATCACCATTGGTGCAGTGCAATAATGTTTCTCTCATCAAATAACATTAATCAAAGCTTACTTACTATTTCTTTAAGTGAATACTTTTGCTGTCAATTACAATTTATTACAGAAATGTATCTGTTTCTGGTCAATTCCTTTCTAAACATTTGCTTTTTAAAAAAATTATACTGTTTTCATGTTTTTCAAACATATTCATTTTAATTATTATTATTGTTTTTTTATAAAAAACTTGAGCTTAATGTATTACATTTGCATATTCTAGTACATGTGATGATGATGTGACATGATGTATTGTGGCTTCTCCTTAAACGAAGTCAAGAATCTCTCAGCAATTATGCCCAGAGAAATATGTTAGCCACTTTATTTTTCATTCCCCACTCTTAAGTTTTTACATATTCTGTTCCATCCCATTTCCACAACATAATCTTTGTCAACTCTATAGTCTTTTTATCTAAATACCTCTTATCTTTTCCCAAACCCAGCATAAAAACCAATAATCCACTTTCTGTTTAATCACTTTTTTCATATTTATTCTTCCATAACTTCATTATATGTACCCTTTTTGTTTTCAAGTATTTATATTCAATTAACAGATGTCTAATATTTTCTATTCCTTCCTTACACAATTTACAGACTAAATCACCCATATTTTTCCATTTACATGTATATTCTTGTTGCTAAAGATCCCATTTGAGCCTTAAAAAATAAACTACTTTCCTTACTATTATCATATATTAATTGGCACCTAATAATCTGTTTACTTCTATATATATATAAACTTTTTTACTCTCCATACTGAAATAGTATATATATATATAAACTTTTTTACTCTCCATACTGAAACAGTAGGATCTGCTTTGCAGATCTTTGTTTCACCTTTTCTCACCTCTTTCCTGCCCTCATACCTTAGTTTAAAGCCCTAGTGTATCGTAGTGTGTCTGCAATGCGCTTATATACTGAAAATCCCGCCCAATTTTAAACCACGAGTACAACACTCATATTATATATAATTGTATAACTCATGCCCAATAAATAAAATGTTATAAATTATGTGTATGTTCACATAATTTAGATTTATTTAAAAAGTAGATTATATAGATCGTAATTGCGCACACACTGTGATATTTATTTTAAAACTTACGTTAGAATAATAAATTGTTATTTAAAATTATTTTGTTTGAATCTGTTTACAAAAAATATTACAGTCGTAATATTTGCTTTGATTTAAAATAAATTTTTATTCATTTTGTAAATTGATTCAAATATTGAAAACTAAAAATAAAATAATTTTCTTTTAGATTTAAATCACACCATATATTTTCTGTTTAAAATAAATGAGGGCTAGTAGGAACAATAGTTTTAATTATTTAATGTTATAGAAGCTTATCTAGAAATGCAGCAGATGTCCACTTCAGGTCTTTTCTTTCAATTTGCAAAAGTTTGTTTTAATTAAATCGAAGTTGTAGTCCGAATGTCGACAGGGAGATTAACAATAGAAATAAATTAAAATTTTGTTGAATTCCTTTAGACATTCGGATAGGATTGATTACAGCTGATAAGTGAGCAAAGTTTGGAATATTTTTGTAATGCTCCAGAGCAGTTGTATTGTGCAATTTCACTATATATAGGAGGGTTTTCTTTTGTTCTTCATTCTAGTAATATTTCAGCAAATATTCTAATATTCTAGCAATTATTATATTCTAGCATTATTCTAGCAAGATTCCGAGTATTCTAGTATTATTCTATTCTAGCAAGATTTCTAATATATATTTGTTCTGAGATTTTCTAGCTACATGCCTGCAAACTTAAGTATTTGAAGCCGAGTTTTGTCTTCAAATACATTTTATCATGATTTACAATACACGTGAATCATCCAACCTTTAAAATTGTTATCTTTAAAATGACGGAGTACAGCTGGCAAGAAGGCTATTTTCCCCTCGGAAATGGTCAGCCGTTGCTTTATACCATTGAATGCTGTCACATAAGGAACCCTGAAACTGCTCCTGCTGCTGAAATATGAACAATACCAGAGTTTGCTGCTGAATCGTATAAAACCTGCCAATAATCAATCTACCTGAAACTACCTGCAAATGCTTCCCAGAGGCAACCCCAAAATTAACCCAAGAGCTCTTGTGATTCTCTCTTATAATTAATATGCTATAGCTATTTAAATTGTTTTCAATTTTACTTTACTTTATCATGTATTCCTTTAAAATGTTCTAATGTAATCAGTAATTTTGCTCTCTATCCTTGGGTTAATATTTTATATTTATTAATCTTTCTTTTATTTTATTATGATAGTGTGCCAGAGTAGTCTTTGACCGAATGAATTATTCCCTTTGTTGAAAGCAAGACACTGATATTAAGGCATTTTAAAATTATAAATAGTTCCCATTTTATTATCTCGTGTATCACTCGTTTGAGGGCTATTCTAATGTTAGTTAATATGTATAATAATTTTATAGTTTAAAATCCACATTTTACCAATTTTAACATAATATGAGAATATGTGCGAGGTCAATGATTAAATGTGTCATAAATGCATGATTGCGTAAATAAATCTATGCTTTCTTTTCGAACCCGCAAGCATGCATTTTCCTATTTTAAAATATATTCTGCTTTGATTTCAAAGTTCGTAATTGAGGTTGAGAATGGGCGGACTCTCTTTAAATAATTATTGGGGAATTGATTACACATTTTCTCAATCTAATTAAATCTATTTTGTATGCTTTATATACGTTAGTCAAGTATTGCTGGTAAGTGAATTGGTTGTCGAGACTGCTTTGTTTCTCTTCAAGGGCTTTAAATGGCCAAGTCCATTCCCCTTTCACTTTCGGAAGTTCCCAGGCATAGTGTGTACTCGAATGTCATACCTGGGAGTTAGACGCAGCTGTCACCCAGTCGCTAAGTTTTGGATGAGTCCAGACTTCGGCTGTCCATGACAACACATTCCTATGGATCAATGGCAAGACGCCTTCCGTAGTTGTTTCCCATTTCACTATAATTTTACTTATTTATATTTTACAAAGCATCTATGATTTAAACATATCACA
Source organism: Epiperipatus broadwayi (assembly GCA_028023455.1). Classification (NCBI taxonomy): domain Eukaryota; kingdom Metazoa; phylum Onychophora; class Udeonychophora; order Euonychophora; family Peripatidae; genus Epiperipatus; species Epiperipatus broadwayi. The sequence goes on from JAQFVV010000214.1 coordinate 1,639,293, forward strand.
ACCTCCATCCTTTAATAAATTCCTTATTAGCATTACCGACCTCCCAATATAACTTTAATTATAATTATAAAATAAATGCCTTGATCACATCCCCACTTTATCGCTTAATAAGCTTTGGTCCATGCTATTCTCAAAATCAAGAAATATATTAAACCTTAATGTCCAAATGTTTTATTAAACTTTTATAATTTACTCAAAGCACCTCGCACATCTTTCCATCTCTTTTAAGCACATTATCGTAATACTATATTAGCCCGAGGTATAGAATATGTACTAAACAACCTTTTAATGTAAATTTTATGGAATGTTGTGCTAACAGCCATATTAGTAAGCGTCACTGTCTCATATAAGCAGACACTGTGCGTTATATATATTTCTTGCAATATAAATAAATATTTTACATCTTATAAAACTAATTTTGATCTTTTATTTTATGGATCCCTATCACTGTCTCGGTCTATATATCTATTTTATACATTTCTTTTGTACTATCCATAGACGTTAATTAGCAACCCAACTTATCTCGTAGTATAGAGTCTCTTTGTTTCTCTCTTACCACCAGGCACCGGTAAAAGGTTATATTATTAGTAGCATCAGATGCATTATCACATAGGTGTTGCTGTGGGATTTAGACTTTAGATTTGAACCTAGGATATCTAGAAGGCAACCCCTCCTAGAGTGTTTAGTTTCATGTTTGGGGTTTGAATTCTGCAGTGTGTTAGCGAGATAGACGAATCTGACCGTTACAATACTAGTTCTCCATCTCTCTAACTCCCTATTCTTTTTTTTAGTATGTCTATAGTGGCTCCACCAGTGGTTAGAGAATATATGTAGAAGATATAGTTTATTACTTCATAAATATTATTATATAATCTTGATTCTACAAATTAATAGCTATAAGGTCATTAAAATATATATCTTAATTGCTATTTGAAATTATGAACTGGTTTGATTGAAACTTTATGAAGATCTAACTATTATTAAGTTTTACCCCATAAAGTATCAATGATTAATTTATTATCCATATAATGTGGAAGTCATATAAAAGTAATACATTTTTTAACAGATTGGTAAATTAGTATTGATATTGAAACAGTCAGCTTTGACAGTCATACTGTTTCACCTACTATATACTATAGTAGTATTTCTATCTATGTACCTATCACCAAATCCTCATATATCAGGTTAAAATTGTATTAAAATCTGGCTAAATTTAAACATAAAGGTATTAGTTATGTATGTGTGCGTATATCTTAGCATAAGTAAAAAATTGTATCTGTAAATGTAAAAACCCATATATACACATGCGTATATTTCTTGTAGTAAATAAATAGAAAACTGTGTTGTATGTGTAAAAAGAGACTACATATATGCAGGAAAGAATAATGTTAACAGATTTAAAACATTATAAATTTCTTTATTTAAAATATTTATTCTCAAAAAAAATTAATATTTGAAAGTATTGTATATTTCTGCATATATTGCTAAATTAAATAATCGAGTTACATATATAACCAGATGTTTTCCATCTGTAGATTTGTTTCCAAAAAAAAAATGATATTATAAAACTTAATCTTTTGTGCTGTAGTGTGACCTAATTACAAAATTAAAAGTAACACTAAGTTGTAGAATAAATTATCCTGAGTAAATAAAAAGAAATCGTCAATGACCAGCTGTAAAACTCAGCTGTAAATAATAAAACAGCGTGATTCCACGATTCTGGGAATACAGCGAGAAAATTAGAAAAACAAATCTAAAAACTTACTATGACCGAGAAGAAGGGGGTAAGCTGATAATATAAGCCTCTGCAGCCATTTTGGATTTATGCGGACATTATTTCAAGTCAATTCATTGACAACTTATGTTTTAAAATTGTTAATTATAATGCAGTCTGAGTAGAAGGCATTTTTCTTGCCTTCCTAATCCAGGAAGTCTAACATGTGGAGAGCAGCAAGAGAAGCCGTGTGATGAGCAGATGCCTGTTGACAGAATCTTTCAACATAAAACAAGTCAAGCAGACAGAAAATCCAGTAAAAATAAAAACCTTCCTCTACTTAAAATTAATAATGCAACTAAAATGCGATAATCCCCAAAGCTAACTAAATCTAAACTCTATGGCCATAGCAATAGTGTACTTTAAATCCACTATTAAAATGTAATTTTGATTTCTTTATTTTAATCTTAAAATCACTACTAAAATGTAATTTCGATTTCTTTTGTTTTCATCTTAAAATCTTGTCTGATTTGATTTAATAACTGATTTGATTTTCATACTGAGTTAATATCTTATTTATTGATTTTACGTACTCCATGTATTTATTAATTTATTTGTTGGTTTGCTGATTTATCCCTGATTGATCTAGTTCAACGCATTTACCTTATTCTAAGTTATTAAAAGTTGGTTAGTTGTTACTTGCTTAAAGTGATTTATTTTAACTTAATTATCATAAATTTTGTTACGTATAGTTTTAAATGCTTTATCCTAAAATGGGTATATTTTTAAATGCTTCATTCTAAAATGATAATTAAGTTTCTGGGTTATTTTACATATTTTAACTTAGTGATATTTGATTTTACATAATTTAGCTTAATGATATTTGCTTTTACATATTTTAATATAATAATATTTGTCTTGATTAATTCTTGTACACAACTTAAATTTGGCATGAACTGGGTCGATCAGATATAAACTAGGCATAGATCATCATGAGCAAATTAACCTCAATGTATAAAGTAATCTTAAGGCTCATGAAACTGTAATTTTTACACGTATAATTTCTTCATCACCTGCGAGTGATATCTATATATAGCTAAGTAAATTAAATGATTTGTAATCCAAACTACAATCACCTGCGAGTGATTAGAATTGCTATATAAACAGTAAATACTCTTATTAAAATCATCACCTATGAGTGATATATGTAGCTGTAATAAAGCTAGTAATGTAACTAATTTGTAACCAGAATAATTGTCACCTGTGAGTGATTTAAATTGTCACATATGTATATGTAAATTAAAGTCACATGTAGCTAAGCAAACCATAAATAATTATAACCCCAGTCATCACTTGTGTGTGAACCCAAACTCAAATATGAAATTGTATGCCTAACTTAGTCACCTGCATGTGAGACAACCTATATAGCCACGTTATAATCATTATTTTCATTTATTAATTTTAATATTTAGTTTTCATTAAATTAGTTTTGAATTTAACTTTTGTTTCATGTCTCAATGTTGCTCATTGGTAAGTCATTATTGATTAGTTAATCATTAGTTAAGAGTCACAATCCATATTTTATAATTATGTTCCGCCACACACATAGTCTATATAGCTATACTAGTTAGTAAGTCAATTTCTCATGGTCTTGTGCTTTACCGATGTTCTACTGCCGGCACATGAGGAATGAAAATGCTGCTGTGGCCTCATGTGTCATCCGCAAGGTGGTAAATCTTTGAGCATTAGAAAAGGAACTGGGGCTATATCAGACGTGGTTCGTACCACTCTATGCTGGTCAGCCTTGGGATGATTTGCTAAAACTCTGGATTTTGTTACAGGAATATACAGATTTGACTGTTACAGTAGATTTTTTTTCCTCTGGATATGGACGCCCTTACATGGGGCCTCGTTAATCATTCCACCCCTGTAAAGACCATTCGCTAAAAATGAATGGAATATATATGTAAAATTTTCGGATATGAAAATCCAAACATAAGACGATTAATTTACACCACCCTGAACTGATAATATGTGTGGTAGTTTAATATTATATATAAAAATTATTTTGCCCCGGATATGCAATCTGAAGTAATTTCATGTATGAATATGAAAAAAATTTTCGTGCTAAAAAAATATTTCCAATTATTTGTAATGATAATAAATTGTGATTATATAATATATGCATGTTTAGTATTGAGGTTGTATAGATAGAAATGTATACGCTCACTCTCTATATATATATGTTTGTCGAGTAACCAAACATATTTTGAAATAAATGCACTCGAAATATATTTGTAATTTTAGTAACCTGATACTAGGTGAAGACCCTCAAACTGGGAATTGTATTGTCAAGCGGTCCGATGTAGTGGACATTATGCTTTAATGACAGCAATTTTTAGAGTAACCACAGATAGGTGAAGACCCTCAAACTGGGAATTGTATTGTCAAGTGGTCTGATGTAGTGGGCATTACACTTTAATGACAGCAATTTTTAGAGTAACCACAGATAGGTGAAGACCCTCAAACTGGGAATTGTATATGTCAAGCGGTCCGATGTGGTGGACATTATGCTTCAATGACAGTAATTTTTAAAGTAACCACAGATAGGTGAAGACCCTCAAACTGGGAATTGTATTGTCAAGCGGTCCGATGTAGTGGACACTATGCTTTAATAACAGCAATTTTTAGAGTAACCACAGATAGGTGAAGACCCTCAAACTGGGAATTGTATATGTCAAGTGGTCCGATGTAGTGGACATTACACTTCAATGACAGCAATTTTTAGAGTAATCATAGATAGGTGAAGACCCATTTGCCCAGTTGTAAATGTATACGCTCACAGTATATATAGGTATTGATTCTGAAATTAAATGTGCTCTTAATATGTATGTTTTAGAAACCTCTTTATGATTATAGGTGAATTTTAAACATGTATACATTCACAATATACATATATGTTGATTATTTTAGTAGTATCCTAACATGATAAGTGAAGACCCTATTAAATACTTGTATTTTGCAAAGTAGGCTAGTCGCTTGAATATATAAGTGAAATGACTATGCTAGAATATTTGTTATGCCATTTGTATAAAAAAAAAACTTTGCATTGTGAAAGTATAGCTGGATATATGAAAATATCAATAGGGATGTGGTGTGTTGAAAGTGTTGTATATATATCTCATGTACTGACAGCTGGTGCCCGAGGTAATTTGAATAAACTAAGAATTATCTTCATACAAATTTGTTGTCAGAGGGAGAAAATAATTTATTGTTTTATTCAAAAGTTATAAATAATAAAGATGTGTGATTCGAGACTGAAATGAGCAGGGTTGAAATAAAAAGGGAAAAATCAGGCAAGATAAATATACGAGTATTTGGTGTACAAAATTTATCAGACCATGGGAAATAATAATAATAATAATAGCCAAATCAAGACTGAAGAATGGAGTATGCTGATGGGAACCACGTGGTGAGTTGCATTTTAAATATATTAATTTATTTTATTTGTTTGGAGGATGATTTAAAAATGCTAGGCAAGACTGAAATTTGTTTTATTTGTTAATATAGAGGATGATTTAAAAATGCTAGGCACGACTAAAATTTTGTTTTATTTGTTGATGTAGAGGATGATTTAAAAATGCTTGGTATGACTAAAATTTATTTTTATTTGTTAATGTTGAGGATGGTTTAAAAGTGCTAGGCAAGACTAATAGTTGGAAGTGTTGATGGGTATAAGAGCTTCAAGAGATAGGGTAGAATAAGGTGGTAGAATAAGGTGGTAAAAGGAAACAAAAGTGGTCTTGTTGGGAAAAGGAGGGCAAGGCAGCCACGCATAAAATTTATATAACAAAATTTAATGATGGAAATTGATAGAGGAGAAATTGTAGAAGAGATGGGTGAGGATAAAGAAAACCAAGTAGAAAAGCCAATCAAGATGAAAGGGAAAACCCTTAGGTCAGGGAAAGAGATAGTAGAGGATACAGACAGTAATACCAAAGAGGAAGTAGAGAGTAGCAGAGAGGAATTTATAAGGGAGGAACCTGGAGAGATTGAGGTATCCAAAAGGGATGAGCCCCAAGAAGATAGAATTGGGAAAATCGAACAAATGCTAGCAGCTGTAATGTTGTCTTTGAGTAATGATAAAGAAGAAAGAGAAAAGGATAAAAAGGAAAGAGCTAAAGAAAGAGAAGAGAAAGAGAAAAGGGACAGGGAAGAAAGAGCTAAAGAAAGAAAAGAGAAAGAGAAAAGGGACAGGAAAGAAAAGGAAAAAGATAAAAAGGAGTGAGAAGAAAAGGAGAGAAGGAACCAGGAAGAAATACTAGAAAAGATGGAGGTGATGGTTAGGAAAACTTTACAACTTCCACCCAAAGATATATCAAAGGAAGTGATAGTAGAAATTGAGACTGAGAAGAAGAAAGAAGTAGAAGCTACAAAAGAAACTATGGAAATTGTGAGCCCACCTTCAGAAAAACTAGTAACTATTGAAGAAATTTCTAGAGTTGCAAAGAAAGGAGCTGTATTTAAAGAACAGATTGAGGCAGAGATATTATCAATTACAGGAATAGAAGTTATAGAAATAGACATACGAGCAGAAAAGATTGACTTAGAAGGGATTGAAGAAAATGTTGAGTCAAGTGCTTTAGAGAGAATGGAGGCAGAACTTGCTAGGGAGAAAGAGCACATTGTGGTGGGAAAAGAAATCGTAGAAGCAATTCCATTAAGTGAGGAAGAAATGAGGCTCAGCATACCTGAAATCATTGAGCCTTTACAGAGAGCAGGAGAGCTGGAAATTGTAAATGATGGAACAGAAAGATTAAAAGTTGATTTAGGAATGATAGAAGAAAGAGAAACACTGCTTTCAGAAACCATCACTGAAGTAGAACATATTCCAACAAAAGAAATAGTTAAAACAAAGTAGGTGAAATTGTAGAGCAAATAGAGCTTCACCAAAAAGTTAAGGAAGAGAAAGATCCAGTTGGGTAAGGCAGGAAGAAGGAGGAAGATATAGTTTGGAAGCATGATATAAGAATAGACAAGATTCTTGAAAATAAAAGAGGTTATGGGAAGATACTTGGAAGAAAAGATGTAAAGGAAAATGACATAAAGAAGATAGATGTCAAAATGTATCTGGGCGAGTTAAAACTGGCAATGGTAGATGCAGAAAATATTCCTATAGAAGTAGATAGGAAAGAAAATTTAGAGCCAGGGGAGGGTCAGCTCGGAAAAGTAGAAAGTAATAGTGACACAGATAGGTTAGTAGTCATATGAGTCGACAAGAAGACAGAAACATAATAGGTTAGTAGTCATATGAGTCGACAAGAAGACAGAAACGTAATGTATGCAAAGAGTGTGAAGATAGGGGATCTGAAACAAGTATAGGAGGAAGAATAAACTGTAAGATTAAAGTTAAATGGGTCACATTACTGCTTATAGGTGAAAGGAAAGTTAAATGAAGAAAACTAAGCCAGATAGCCAAAACAGCCAGTAGAGCTGTTTTCAAATTAGTAAAGGGAAGAGAGAAAAATTACAAAGAAATATATAATAAGACATACTGGGAAAGGCCAAAGTTTAAAAGAAAGAGCAGAATAGATAATAGGACATACTGGGAGAGATTGAAGTGTAAAAGAAAGAGCAGGATAGATAATATTAAGGATAGAATGGGAGTGATGATAAGGAAAAGGAGGAGAAAAGAAACCATTCCATATCTTGCAAGGAAGAGAAACCAAACAAGAATGAGAGCATTGAGGCCAGAGAAGGGACACATTAAAGTACATGATAGGCATTTACAATTACAAAAAGGGCTGTATCAGACCATACCTAAGTGCACTGAATATAATATTCTACAGCCTGACAAACTCCATAAGTTCTTTCCCTTATATAAAGGTCCATTCAAAATTAAGGCACAGCAGGACCATAATTCATTCATAGGAGCATATAATGCAAAAAGCTTAAAACCTTATAAGAGTTCAAGTAAAACTGCAGACCCTACTTAGGGATCTGAAACACTTAGAATTGTATATATAACCACATAATCATTAGTTTAGTTTAGTCATTATAATATTCTAGAATAGGTTGTGTATAACTGCATAAGGATATAATAAGATGAGAGAGGATTCACTTTAAAATTTAATAAATTGCATAATACCCAAAGTAGAAGTTTTTTTTTTTTTTGTTTCTTTAATAAAATTTTGCCAATACCCGAAGTAAAGGCATAAAACTATAAAATTTAAAAATTTCCATGAGTCTGAGGATATGAAACAGTCAGCTTTGACAGTCATACTGTTTCACCTACTATATACTCTAGTAGTATTTCTATGTACCTATCACCAAATCCTCGTATATCAGGTTAAAATTGTATTAAAATCCGGCTAAATTTAAACATAAAGGTATTAGTTATGTATGTGTGCATATAACTTAGCATACAGTAGAAAATTGTATCTGTATATGTAAAAACCCATATATACACATGCATATATTTCTTGTAGTAAATAAATAGAAAAGTGCATTGTATGTGTAACAAGAGACTACATATATGCAGGAAAGAATAATGTTAACAGATTTAAAACATTATAAATTTCTTTATTTAAAATATTTATTCTAAAAAAAAATAATATTTGAAAGTATTATATATTTCTGCATATATTGCTAAATTAAATAATTGAGTTACATATATAATCAGATGTTTTCCATCTGTAGATTTGTTTTCAAAAAAAGAATATTATAAAACTTAATCTTTCATGCTGTAGTGTGACCTAATTACAAAATTAAAAGTAACACTAAGTTGTAGAATAAATTATCCTGAGTAATTAAAAAGAAATCATCGATGACCAGCTGTAAAACTCAGCTGTAAATAATGAAAACAGCATGATTCCACGATTCTGAGAATACAGCGAGAAAATTAGCAAAACAAATCTAAAAACTTACTTGACTGAGAAGAGGGGGGTAAGCTGATAATATAAGCCTCTGCAGCCATTTTGGATTTATTCGGATAATCAGATGTTTTCCATCTGTAGATTTGTTTTCAAAAAAAGAATATTATAAAACTTAATCTTTCATGCTGTAGTGTGACCTAATTACAAAATTAAAAGTAACACTAAGTTGTAGAATAAATTATCCTGAGTAATTAAAAAGAAATCATCGATGACCAGCTGTAAAACTCAGCTGTAAATAATAAAAACAGCATGATTCCACGATTCTGAGAATACAGCGAGAAAATTAGCAAAACAAATCTAAAAACTTACTTGACTGAGAAGAGGGGGGTAAGCTGATAATATAAGCCTCTGCAGCCATTTTGGATTTATTCGGACATTATTTCAAGTCAATTCATTGACAACTTATGTTTTAAAATTGTTAATTATAATGCAGTCTGAGTAGAAGGCATTTTTCTTGCCTTCCTAACCTGGGAAGTCTACCATGTGGAGAGCAGCAAAAGGAGAAGCCATGTGATGGAGCAGATGCCTGTTGTCAGAATCTTTCAACATGAAACAAGTGCAAGCAGACAGAAAAGCCGGTAAAAATAAAAACCTTCCTCTACTTAAAATTAATAATGCAACTAAAATGCGATAATCCCCAAAGCTAGCTAAATCTAAACTCTATGGCCATAGAAATAATATACTTTAAATCCACTACTAAAATGTAATTTTGATTTCTTTATTTTAATCTTAAAATCACTACTAAAATGTAATTTTGATTTCTTTTGTTTTCATCTTAAAATCTTGCCTGATTTGATTTAATAACTGATTTGATTTTCATACTGATTTAATATCTTATTTATTGATTTACGTACTCCATGTATTTATTAATTTATTTGTTGGTTTGCTGATTTATCCTTGATTGATCTAGTTCAATGTATTTACCTTATTCTGAGTTATTAAGAGTTGGTTAGTTGTTACTCGCTTAAAGTGATTGATTTTAACTTAATTATCATAAATTTTGTTACGTATAGTTTTAAATGCTTTATTCTAAAATGAGTACTTCATTCTAAAATGATAATTAAGTTTCTGGGTTATTTTACATATTTTAACTTAGTGATATTTGATTTTACATAATTTAGCTTAATGATATTTGCTTTTACATATTTTAATATAATAATAATATTTGCCTTGATTAATTCTTGTACACAACTTAAATTTGGCGTGAACTGGGTTGATCAGATATAAACTAGGCATAGATGGTCATGAGCAAATTAACCTTGATGTATAAAGTAATCTTAAGGCTCATGAAACTGTAATTTTTACACGTAATTTCTTTATCACTTGCGAGTGATATCTATATATAGCAAAGTAAATTAAATGATTTGTAATCCAAACTACAATCACCTGTAAGTGATTGGAATTGCTATATAAACAGTAAATGCTCTTATTAAAATCATCACCTATGAGTGATATATGTAGCTGTAATAAAGCTAGTAATGTAACTAATTTGTAACCAGAATAATTAATGTCACCTGCGAGTGATTTAAATTGTCACATATGTATATGTAAATTAAAGTCACATGTAGCTAGGCAAACCATAAATGATTATAACCCCAGTCATCACTTGCGTGTGAACCCAAACTCATATATGAAATTGTATCCCTAACTTAGTCACCTGCATGTGAAACAACCTATATAGCCACATTATAATCATTATTTTCATTTATTGATTTTAATATTTAGTTTTCAGTAAATTAGTTTTGAATTTAACTTTTGTTTCATGTCTCAATGTTGCTCATTGGTAAGTCTTTATTTATTAATTAATCATTAGTTAAGAGTCACAATCCATATTTTATAATTATGTTCCACCACACACATCGTCTATATAGCCATACTAGTACTAGTTAGTAAGTCAATTTCTCATGGTCTTGTGCTTTACCGATGTTCTACTGCCGGCATGTGAGGAATGAAAATGCTGCTGTGGCCTCATATGTGTCATCCACAAGGTGCTAAATCTTTGAGTGTTAGTAAAGGAACTGGGGCTATATCAGACGTGGTTCGTACCACTCTATGCTGGTCACCCTTGGGATGATTTGCTAAAACTCTGAATTTTGTTATGCGAATGCACAGATTTGACTGTTACAATATAAAAGAGGGAATTATTTGCAAGTTTATTACAAGGACTCCAGTAAGTCTAACTTTGAATTACTATGGTATGTTCATTTAAAGTTTAGTTCTCTATCAATATTATTTATAAATTCTCACTGTGGCATATTTGTAATCATTTATTTATAGGAGAGTAAAAATTATTAGAATTTACATCTTATGTGAAATTGTGAAATGATTTGATTAAGATTTTATAAAGATCATTGTTAATATACAGTTTCTCTCTTTGGGGTAACAATGATTGATTTATGGTGAAATTGAGCATGGTTTTTGTGGGAAAGGTAGAGCCTGTTTACATTATAAAATGCAATATTTTTTGTTTTAATTAGAAAGATACGACAGTGAATGAAATACATTGGACAGCTACCTTCAGACATGGTGTTGAAATATTTCAGAAAGAAAAGCTTTTCTATAATTTGATGTATTTGCAATTCACAAGTCATTCTAAAACTCATTTAGAAGTATTTTTATCTTTTTACTTTTTCTCTTTGAAAATGGAACAACCATTTTTATCTGAATGATTGCTGTTTGTATGCATGTATATATGTAACCTTATAATTATATTGTTTTGAATTACAATATCTGAGTTGTGCTTCAAGATAATAGTTGAGCATCATTATATATATATGGAGAAAAAATAGTTATTGATACATATATATATATATATATATATGGAGAAAAAATAGTTATTCCACATTTGTACTTAATTAAAAACAGATCTGGGTTAGGAATAATATATATAATAAAGTATAAGTAATAAACATTAAGATGATTGGTGTCAAGGTTGTGAGTGTAAAAAATTTGATCCTGGCAAATCAAAGTATAATGCTTTTTTATCTATGATATTTAAAAGGTTTTTATTATACCATTTTTACATATTTATTATTTATTTCTTCCAGTTCCTTACAAATCAACAGGATTAATAGCTTATTGTATATATATATATATAATGAGATGGGTATCAGGGTGGTCATCCCTGGAGTGATGGTGGTGGTGGCAAAGCATAAAATATCAAATTTACCAAACAAGTATAAACATTAAAGTATTGAAATAATGAAGTATTAAAATAAGATTTAAAGTAAAAGATTTACAGGATGATATTAAAGGAATGTTTAATATCAAAAAAAATAGATAAGTAATTTTCTACATTCAAAGAGAGCATGAGATCTCTAAGAGATCAGCCCATTTAATTCCTTAGAGCAACTAAAAGTATAATTATAAATCCACCAGCATTAAAATAAGTATAAGTAAGTAATACTCAAAAAAACCATTCATCATCATGAATGATCAATCAAAATACACCAATACAATAAATCAACAGTCCGTCTTGTGACTAGATTTGAAATGGGTCCACTGGACACCAGGCTAACTATTGAGCTTTGGCCATGTTGGGGCATTTATTAAAATGTTAATTCAGATGCGTCAACTAAGTGCTAGTCCATAGCATATACAACCATAAAAACAATAATGTTAGGATATTAAAACATGCTGATCATCATCAATGCTCTGGCCTCTTAGTACCATTAAAGTACTAGTCAATTATAAACTTAAATTCTAATAAGACTAAACTAAAATACAATGTAGTGCATAGGCTTTAAAGAATATAATCTTATGTGCCAAAACAGGATGATGACTGATCATCACTGGATACCCAAAAGCAATAATATACATCCCTATTTATAATCAGACCACTATGCATGAATCTAGCTCAGTGAACATAAGCTCTATAACTTATTGTGAAGAGATAATGATGCAATACAATTTTAACAATTGATTTCAAGTTTATTAACAACAATAAAAAATGATATTAAGGTCATTAAAATATGTGGTGCTACACTTAGAAGCCTTCTGATTTTGATTAACATATAAAATTCAAATTATTATCTTGATTTTATAATACTTGTTAATGGGTTTATGTATAATACATATATAGATATGTACACAGATGCATGTTCATAGTATACACTGGATACATTTCAATGTATTGATGAACATAAGTTGATATATATGCCCACATACATGTGTATGCATGTAATTTCTGAACGTATTTGACTTAATACAAAATAAACATTTTTAATTGCCACTTTTAAATGATATAAAATACATGGGTTTACATAAATGTTCATATAGGTTTATTTAAAACAATCCACACAGACATGTAGCTGAACATATTAGAATTGACATTTAATAATAAAAAATGATTAAAATTTTAAGTTGTATAAAAATACTATAAATGATTAACATTTTACACAAGTGTGTGCATGTGTATTGAAGCACTAATGTTTACATCATATTTTAATTTAACACAATAATAAATTATTCAAAATATACTTTCCATAATTAATTCCTTGGTTAAAATATATTAATCATATATACAATTTACATATACATATGTATACAAAAATATAAATCAGTCATTAATTCTCTCATTACTGTTTAAAGTTTACTGTTTTTTTTTAAAAAAAATCAGTTACTAACCTCTAACTGTTTTGATTGATTAATTATCAATGTCTTTAAATTTAGATTATAGAATTGTTTATTAATCCTTTACTTTTAGATTTTTTAATCCAAGAAAACTTATTTATGTTTGTTTCACTGCTAAAATGTTTCCTTTTTTAATAAATGAAAAATAAAATTATTTTATATATCTGTGTTCAGACCAAAGAAATCTTTAAAAAAAAATTTTAAATAAATGAAAAATTAAATTGTTTTATATATCTCTAAACTTTTAAATGTCACTTCAGACCAAAGAAATCATTTAAAACATTATTATATATAATGCTATCACAGGTTGCATTTAACTAATCATAACATCTTTGCATTAAATATAAAAATTTTTAAATGTCTTAAATGAATTATTTAAAAACAACTCACTTTTGTATATACATTTATCAGTGCTTCTCTGTATACAGACACAGCAACATATGTATAACTACTTCTTAAGAAAGCTGAGGTTCTGTTGGTAAGCTTAGTTTTTGGTCCATCAGGAACATATAGTCCAGGATTGTCATTATCGAGAGATGTATAATTCAGGCAATTTGTTGGCATGCCATAAGTTTCCTTCTGACTAGGGCTTGATGGGATTCAGACCAGCAAGCTGTCTTGTCCATATTTTAGGGTATAAAGACAGAGAAGTGGGACTTCCTTCTGTACAGGATTGTTCCAGGCAGGCAGCTGTCTTGTCCACATTTTACCAGACTAGTGAATACAGAAGTGGATCAGGTTTCATGATTCAAAACTCCAGAATAGTAAATTAGTAGACTGCAACTGACCTTGTCCCATTTCCTTGCTTGAATTCTTACAGCTTTATGGTAGATTTCTGTATAATTCTGCCAGCCATCTATCTGGCTAGCTAATTGCTGTGAACTACAACAAGCTGCTACAAAATATAACCAGACTGAAAATTGCAGCTGGACAATTTGGCCATTGTTTCTGAAAAATATCAACCAAACTGAACTGATATCCTTATCACCTCTTTTTGTAAGTCATCTGAGATGATAAAAACAAATTGAAAACAATTTTTTCTGTTTAATCCTTATCTTGATTAAAAACAATTTTTAATCAAAAGCTACTTTTAGATTTCTACTAAATGTCATCTACATGTTTTTACTTAGATAGAGAATTGTACACAAGCATTTATTAAAAGATTTCAAAAATAGATAATATAAATTTTTACAATTACCAGAAACATACTTGTTTTTAAATACAAAACCATAATATTAATTTATTTAGACTTTTTTAAATATTTTAATTTATAATAAAATTCTGTTTTAAATCCAGTGTTATTTAACTCTTTACAGTTATTATTCCCAGTGAATGAAGAAAAATATCTACAAAAATTTATGTCTGTTTATTTTGACTTTTCCTTTACTTTATATATATATATAGTGTGCATACATACAACTGTTGCTGTGTGCCATGTAATCCATCTGGTTACAATATATATATATATATATTATAACCTACACTCCCAACACCGCTCATATACATTATATGAGTAAATGCCCAGGGCGCCAGTTCTATTAATGAATAGAACAATATAACAACATATTTGATATAAATTATTACTGAGACTCTTTACCTAAGTCTACATTCAGCTCAGCTCAGTGGGAGGTTATAGGAAGTTCATAAGATATATAATTATAAGTAAATGAAAGAAGAAATACTATAAAAACATTAAATATAATGTAAATCCTTTTTTGTTAACTAACTGCATGATAAAGAATCACAATGTTTATTAGTACAGTCTATTAAAATATCCTTTCAACTTAATTTCTTCCTTCATCCAAGTATAACATATATCAGCTTGATATAATTATATCACTAAACAATTCTATGACTTGGCATATCATCATCTAAACAGCTACCTTAATGCCAATCAACGAATATACAATAAGATCTCAGGGAATTTAAAAACACAGTTGAATTACATAAAATACATTGGCCCATAATTTATAATTCTAATTTATAATAAAATGTAATAAGATAAATTGACTAAATGCTTTACTGTGTTTAACAATTAGATAATGACAGAAATAGGGTATTTTAATCTCACATCATCATCTAACAAATATACTAATTGGGCAACCTTTCTAATATGTTTATCAAGTAGCAAATGTTCCTTATAATGTTTGGATTAAGAAAACAAGATTGTCAGACACCAGCAAATTTGATATTATAACTATAAAATAATATATCTACTTTATAATAGATGTATGAAATGTGGAAATTGAAACACGAATGTATACAAGAATAACTTAAGACACAGTTTTTAATAAATAAACAAATCATTTATTATACTGAAAATTTAATTTAATATACTTATTTACAATAAGACTGCTTGTCTTAATAATTTTAAATTCTCAAACAAACCTTGGACATCAGTTTGGGATTATCCCTATTATATTACATTATTTATACCTTTTTGAAATCAAAATTAACAACAAAACTTGAATATTCTAACTTTGAATACCTGCTTTGCTTAAGCGTTTCATTTAAACATATCATTAACTAAATAATATATTATATTATTGGCACAATAAATATTTATGAGAGGATATTCTATTGATTAATAAAATAAATCAAACTAACATATTTGGCCATCAACAAAGCAATTTTCTCTAACTAATTAAATAATCATTTTTAATTACATATACCTTTCACGCATAACAATAAAATCATATTCATTCTGATGGTTTGATGATTTATAACTCTGTATTAAATGAATATAATATGTTTCAAAACATATATTTCCCGTTTTTTTTAATTTCAATAACTCTATACTTTTATATCCGTGATATTGTTTATATTATGCATGTGTGTGTGTATTTCCAAGCAACAATAATAGAAAACAATCTTTTCTCCACACTTTCCATTCACTAAGAAAATATTAAAACAATTACTTCATTTCGGACAATGTCGTAGACCAACCAACAAAATAAGACACTAATATTATATCAATAATTTAATTAACTATTTATCTAGCCACATACTAAATAACACAGAGCTATATTTTCATGATTATATAAACTAAACGTTCCAAGGGAAATTCACATGAGGAGCAAATAAACTCTTTGCTTAACACTTTGACAAACTTATCTAATTCTGAAATACACTGTTGGTGTGGGCCTTTTCCTCATCACCAAGACTCTAAGAAAAACATCACTTAACTTCCTAAATATCATTTCATACTTCAACAATAACTCATCTAATTCTGAAATATACCATTGGTGTGGGACCTTTTTTTCATTCACCAGGACTATAAGAAAAACATCACTTAACTTCAAAACTATCCTTTCATAATATGCATATAATATAAACTAGGCTCTACTCATGGAAAACATTATTAAAATATACTATATAGTCAAAATCTCTTATCCCTACAAACATCGAACACATTCTGAGTAATTTCATTTCCCAAAGCTCTTCTACATGTCTAACATTACATATACACCGGCAGATAAATACATACAGATAACCTACAAATCCCTTCAGTTCTTTAGAATACAACAACATCTGAAATTTATACATAAGATATTCACAAACTGAACCTTTATTAAACAAATGTTATCATTATGCAAAATAGACACACACACGTGTGAATATATATATATATATATAAACTAACTCCAAGTTATATATTATGCAAGCAACACAGTAATTAAATAATACATGAAGGTATAACTTTTAATTCAGAATAAACTTTAAACTATTTTTAAAATTTAATAGTTATAATTATTACGAACGAGATTTCTTTACCATCTCTAGCAGACTATTTCTATTATATGTTCGTTGATTTAAAAGTCAAAATTCTCACTTTGAGATAAGAAAATATACAAAATAAATGTAAACCTCTCTCTAACAATATAATAAAAAAACAACAACATATATAAAAAAAAATAAAACATATTTGTATAAAATCAATTTTTTTTACTAGCATATCCACCATTCATGAGTATGATTTCTGAGATGATCTAGGAGTTCATACATCCCAAAATTATAAACAAAACAATAATAAATATGTCTATCTATCTATCATATACATTGATGATGACAAGTAATATATAAAAAAAATAAAGAAAACAAAAGTCATTTGTTTTTCGACTTAAAATAAAAAGTTCACTTGCAAAGTCCTCCTCCAAATTTATTGCACAATATGGAGATAGATTCCAAACTGAGTTCGAACATAAAATGAATTTCTGTAGGCTAACCAAAAAATAATAATAATCATAATGTAAATATGATCTAGCATCTCCAATGTTCTAGCATAGCTACTTGAGCTTACTACATCACACATAAGTAATCAATTTTTATTATGACGGAAATATGAAAGAAATTTTTAGCTACAGTTGTACAAGAATTATTTAATTCACTCCGTAGTAATTTTTAAATTAAGTAAGCAATTGTTCTTAATAAATTTCTTAAATAGCATTTGTTTTTCTGACATTTTATAAGCTAGTATACATATAGTTTATTTTTAAATATTGCAAATTAATACATCATAATCCATTGGTAATTCCACAACTAGTAATAATTTATTTTCTAAATGCATCCATATCGAAGAGAACAGAAATACACCACATTCCCATCCTTCCATCCAATTTAAATACATATTTAAAGAGTAGTATCCTTTGGTTATTTAGAGTAATTCATATTTCATTTCTTTCATAAAACATATATTATTTTTAGGAATACTAAATAAATAAATACTGTCATTTCTCCATAATGAATCTAAGTATGGCATGATACACTAAAATACACATATCCTTTAAATTTTATATTTAACTTTTATAAAAGCAAGACATAAAATATAGTGAAAAATGAAAATAAATTCTGTAAAACTGTTCTGCACACATTTCCAAGAGATATTATATGACACATGTAGATTATTTAGATATTATAAAGTTCATGTATTTTATTTTCCTTCTTAATGATAAGTAAACAAAATAATGCAAGCTTAGTATTATCGATATACATTTTAAAATATTAATAAGTATGAGGTGGTTCATTCAAAAGTTTAAATTAGGTAAGGAAATGAAAAACTGATGTACCTTCTTAGATTTTTTAGCCTTGCATTCCAATTGAAGACCTTTTCTCCGAAGTTCTACTTTCAAGAGCTTTTTTAAAATTAATTTGACTTCTGGAAGAAAATATCTACTTGTTACACCAGAGGAGAATAATATACTGGCTGCAATTATCAACAATAATGAGCAATTTTTAATCTAAACTATCTGTTAAATAGATATCTCCTTCCCCCCTCAAAAAAAAGGTCATTTCCCTTCAAAAAGGTTAACTCCCACCTTTTTGCACTTAAGCTCATTACATATGCAAGAAATCTTTTCTTTAAAAAAAAAATCATTCTGATTTTTACAATTAAATCAAGACAAAAAAAATAATAAAAAATAACTTTTACAAACTTGAAAGAAATGAATATTAATTAACTGTTAAATAAAAATGATTAATAATTTATTTAATTTGTAAAATAATCCACTGATCCAAATATCTATTAATCATTAGAAAAAAATATATTTGTTAAATTATTAAAGATAAATTACTGTAATTTAAATGTCTTCATGTTAAATGTACTATTGCTTAGTGTTATTAAAAGATGAAAATGAAATGAAACATAATACAGACATACATGCATGCACATGTACTGCAACCTAAATATTAAACTATCTTGACTAAATATAATTGAAATGGCTATTAATGTTGACAAAAGGATAGGTATCAATGAATAAAGGATTAGGAAACCATTCAAACCAATACTACACTAAAATAAAATAACTTTGCATCCTCCTAACAAAATATACTAATTCCTATAATAAATAACCCCTCTTTCTTGCATTAAATACTTCATTAACTATAATAATAATAACAATAAATGCTTATAAAGTGGTTAATCAAATGCATAAGCAATCAACATCGAAAGCTTTAAACAATTTCCAGCAAAATTTTTAAAATTCTAAGGCTATTTCATTTTTTTTAATACAATACTATTCACTACAGATACAAAGTATCTCAATTCCTTGTGCCCATTCAGAGGGTCACAAATCCCCCATCCTTATAAAGAAAAAATGAATTAAATAACACCATTAGGTTATGTTAATCATTATCAAACACAAATAGAATTAATTTACACTTTAGGAAACTATGCATACAGAATTTTATATTCTCACACCTTTTAATTATCTGGTACTTTAACTGGATATGGTATTAAGCTACAAGCATTATAGGTACTTTTCAAATCTCATGTTTTACATTCTTGATTTTTCTTCTTTTAACAAGTCTTTCCACATGAGAATTCACCCTCATTGTCTTGGATTTAACTTTAGCCTCTTGGCTATTCTTTTCTCTGTTTTTAACCTTCTTAAGAGTATTTTCACGAACTAACTTTCCTTTTTCTCTTTTGAGTTTGAATTTGGCCTTTCTCAAGCTTTCTTCTAGATCATTAATTTTTTTTCTTTTTAAGACACTCTGTACAAAATATGTGTCCTCTTAAATTTGCATTTAATTTTTAGCTTATTGGTCTCTCTAACATGATTACAATATTCCATTATTTGTTCTATACTAAATATTACATGTTTACTATCTGCATATAGCACCTTTCTACAAACATTCCTCTTCATATTATGATCTACATTATTAAGAGCACACTCAGAAACTATGCTTTTATTTTTATCTTTAAATTTATTGCTGGTAATATCACTAACCTTTACTAATTTGCTTCTCAAAATTTCTGGATATTTCATACCTAAAGAAAACACTCCCAACTTCATTAATCTAATAATCTCATCATTTTTATCACAATTTTCCTTGAAATCATTAAACACATTCATAATTTCCTTCTTATCCAATTTTAGTTCTTGACTATCTCTTTAATCTTTTGGTATGCCTTTAGTTCATCACCATATAAACTGTAATTCTTATGAATTAATTTAGCAATCAGTCAACCTTTTTTCTTAAGTGGTAATACTAGGTTATTATCATTTAACCTACTCTGATGTAGTTGATCCCTAATATCTAATTCTATAGTTTCTAGTTTGAGTATTTGGCTACTAATATTTTCACTAACTTCCTTCACTTATATACTTTGACTTTTACTATCTTGCACTTCTAACTTCACTTCTGATACTTCAAACTTTATTTCTAATCTCACTTCTACTTTTATTTCTGATTCTGGTTGAACATCATCTGATAATTTCTTTGGCATTATTTTTAGCATTTCTAGTTCTACCTCAACTTTTGTTTCTGATACTTCTAGTTCTATTTGTTGGACATTCTTTCTGAGCATTCCTTTTATTTCTAACATCATACTATCTTTCATCTCTCTAAAATTTTCCTTTGATATCATACTATCTTTCATCTCTAGCATCTGTTTAGCTAAATTATCTTTCATCTCTAGCATCTGTTTATCTGAATTATCTTTCATCTCTAACATCTTTTTATCAATGTTCTTATTTATCACATCAATCAATTTGGAGTAATCAAATGCTCCTCCCAATGAGACATTTTCTGACTTACTATCTTCTCTATTTGTCAAGTTCATGGTATCATTTCCTGAATCGATATCAGGAGATAAGACAATCACCTCTGGAGATAATATTTCTTGGGACCCACCCAAATCTTCACAAATATTAAACTCTTCCATAATATTGTATAATTTGTTTATTAAGATTCACAAAGAGAAAGGAAAGGTACATCAGCTTCAATCCCCTTCCTCAATCAAACAATTTAAATTTCCCACCATCATTTATAAATACATAAGGTTGTTCTAGTATGTTTGGTTGTGTTATTTCATGCAACATTCGGTTTCCACATCTGATAGCAACATTATTGTACTGTATACTCTGATAATATCGATCCAAACATCAGTGAGATAGCTAGATAAAATCTCTATATTCACCTACACTTATAATGTACATTAAATTGACTTTTATACAATAACGAAGACAACACAATTTTAATAAGCATGATTATTAAGCTAAGTTCTATGCGCCATTCAAAACTATAACTAATATTTACAATACTATACAACTTTTATTTATCAAATTTTATATGTTGGCTGTATACAATATAATCCCATCAGACATACATCACTATAATTATCAAGCCCACCAAAGCCACAACGTATCTTATCTATACCACAATATATCTATACACCAAACATTGGGAAGCCAGAAACCAACTCCATATCTAGTCATTGTGACCTGACACATCAAATATCAACAGCCAGCATTATAATTACCCCACCATTAATCAATCATGTGGCCACGTTAGCGCACCAGAAAGCCCTAAATAATCTGAAGAATATACTAAAACTACTTGATGCCAAAACATCTGGGCACCACAATCTAACCTAGACTATGTGTAGCTCCAATACACATCGTGCATCCACATTGGTCACCAGAAAATCTACTTCTCATCATCATCAGTCAATTCAGTCTAATAACCAACTGTCAAAAACCATTCCCACATTTAAATGACTATTAATTGATCAGGCTACCATATTGCGCCAGAAAACCCAACTATAATCATTATCATTGCAAACCACTATATTGAATGCCAAGTTACTTAATCATTAACCAATCAATGTCAATCGATGCCCCAAAGTTGGCACACCAGAAACATTACTACAATCATCACCAACAGTCAATTGATCATGCCACCACTTTGGTACAGCAAAACCCATATTGTAATCTATCTACTGAGGTGTCAAATGCATCAATCAAGCCACCACATTAGGTGCCAGAAAACATATACTCCAATCATCATCATTATCAACCATCAATAAAGCCACTGCATTGGTGCCCCAAAATAAGCATCTTGTAATCATCATCATCGATCAATCAAGCCACCACATTGGTCACCAGAAAACATACCCTATAACCTAGACTCCCAACACCGCTCATATACATTATATGAGTAAATGCCCAGGGCACCAGTTCTATTAATGAATAGAACAATATAACAACATATTTGATATAAATTATTACTGAGACTCTTTACCTAAGTTTACATTCAGCTCAGCTCAGTGGGAGGTTATAGGAAGTTCATAAGATATATAATTATAAGTAAATGAAAGAAGAAATACTATAAAAACATTAAATATAATGTAAATCTTTTTTGTTAACTAACTGCATGATAAAGAATCACAATGTTTATTAGTACAGTCTATTAAAATATCCTTTCAACTTAATTTCTTCCTTCATCCAAGTATAACATATATCAGCTTGATATAATTATATCACTAAACAATTCTATGACTTGGCATATCATCATCTAAACAGCTACCTTAATGCCGATCAAGGAATATACAATAAGATCTCAGGGAATTTAAAAACACAGTTGAATTACATAAAATACATTGGCCCATAATTTATAATTCTAATTTATAATAAAATGTAATAAGTAAATTGACTAAATGCTTTACTGTGTTTAACAATTAGATAATGACAGAAATAGGGTATTTTAATCTCACATCATCATCTAACAAATATACTAATTGGGCCATCTTTCTAATACGTTTATCAAGTAGCAAATGTTCCTTATAATGTTTGGATTAAGAAAACAAGATTGTCAGACACCAGAAAATTTGATATTATAACTATAAAATAATATATCTACTTTATAATAGATGTATGAAATGTGGAAATTGAAACACGAATGTATACAAGAATAACTTAAGACACAGTTTTTAATAAATAAACAAATCATTTATTATACTGAAAATTTAATTTAATATACTTATTTACAATAAGACTGCTTGTCTTAATAATTTTAAATTCTCAAACAAACCTTGGACATCAGTTTGGGATTATCCCTATTATATTACATTATTTATACCTTTTTGAAATCAAAATTAACAACAAAACTTGAATATTCTAACTTTGAATACCTGCTTTGCTTAAGCGTTTCATTTAAACATATCATTAACTAAATAATATATTATATTATTGGCACAATAAATATTTATGAGAGGATATTCTATTGATTAATAAAATAAATCAAACTAACATATTTGGCCATCAACAAAGCAACTTTCTCTAACTAATTAAATAATCATTTTTAATTACATATACCTTTCACGCATAACAATAAAATCATATTCATTCTGATGGTTTGATGATTTATAACTCTGTATTAAATGAATATAATATGTTTCAAAACATATATTTCCCGTTTTTTAATTTCAATAACTCTATACTTTTATATCTGCGATATTGTTTATATTAAGTGTGTGTGTGTCCAAGAAACAATAATAGGAAACAATCTTTTCTACACACTATCCATTCATTAAGAAAATATTAAAACAATTACTTCATTTTGGACAATATTGTAGACCAACCAACAAAATAAGACACTAATATTATATCAATAATTTAATTAACTATTTATCTGGCCACATACTAAATAACACAGAGCTATATTTTCATGATTATATAAACTAAACGTTCCAAGGGAAATTCACATGAGGAGCAAATAAACTCTTTGCTTAACATTTTGACAAACTTATCTAATTCTGAAATACACTGTTGGTGTGGGGCTTTTCCTCATCACCAAGACTCTAAGAAAAAAACCACTTAACTTCCTAAATATCATTTCATGCTTCAACAATAACTCATCTAATTCTGAAATATACCATTGGTGTGGGACCTTTTCCTCATTCACCAGGACTATTAGAAAAACATTACTTAACTTCAAAACTATCCTTTCATAATACGCATATAATATAAACTAGGCTCTACTCATGGAAAACATTATTAAAATATACTATATATATATAAAATTAACTCCAAGTTATATATTATGCAAGCAACACGGTAATTAAATAATACATGAAGGTATAACTTTTAATTTAGAATAAACTTTAAACTATTTTTAAAATTTGATAGTTATAATTATTACGAACGAGCTTTCTTTACCATCTCTAGCAGACTATTTCTATTATATGTTCTTTGATTTAAAAGCCAAAATTCTCACTTTGAGATAAGAAAATATACAAAATAAATGTAAACCTCTCTCTAACAATATAATAGTAAAAAAAAACCATATATTTCTTTCCTTTATTTTCGTAAAAAAATAAAATAAAACATATTTGTATAAAATCAATTTTTTTTTACCAGCATATGCACCATTCGTGAGTACGCTTTCCGAGACAATCTAGGAGTTCATACAGCCAAAAATTATAAACAAAATATAATAATAAATATGTCTATCTATCTATCATATACATTGATAATGACAAGTAATATATAAAAAAATAAAGAAAACAAAAGTCATTTGTTCTTTGACTTAAAATAAAAAGTTCACTTGCAAAGTCCTCCTCCAAGTTTATTGAACGATATGGAGATAGATTCCAAACTGAGTTCGAACTAATGAGGAACGAATGTGGGGGGGGGGGGGGGGGGCCGCCGGGGGGCGGGGGGGGGGGGGGGGGGCGTGGATTAATATATAAAATGAATTTCTGTAGGCTAACCAAAAAAAAAAAAAAATCATAACGTAATAATCATCTAGCATCTCCAATGTTCTAGAGTAGCTACTTCAGCTTGCTACATCACACATAAGTAATCAATTTTTATTATGACAGAAATATGAAAGACATTTTTAGCTATAGTTGTACAAGAATTATTTAATTCACTCCGTAGTAGTTTTTAAATTAAGTAAGCAATTGTTCTTAATAAATTTCTTAAATAGCATTTGTTTTTCTGACATTTTATAAGCTAGTATACATATAGTTTATTTTTAAATATTGCAAATTAATACATCATAATCCATTGGTAATTCCACAACTAGTAATAATTTATTTTCTAAATGCATCCTTATCGAAGAGAATGGAAATACATCGCATTCCCGTCCTTCCATCTGGTTTAAATACATATTTAAAGAGTAGTATCCTTTGATTATTTAGAGTAAATCATATTTTATTTCTTTCATAAAACATATATTATTTTTAGGAATACTAAATAAATAAATATTGTCATTTCTCCATAATGAATTTAAGTATGGCATGATACACTAAAATACCCATATCCTTTAAATTTTATATTTAACTTTTATAAAAGCAAGACATAAAACATAGTGAAAAATTAAAATAAATTCTATAAAACTGTTCTGCACACATTTTCAAGAGATATTATACAACACATGTAGATAATTTAGATAATTATAAAGTTCATGGATTTTATTTTCCTTCTTAATGATAAGTAAACAAAATAATGCAAGCTTAGTATTATCGATATACATGTTAAAATATTAATAAGTATGAGGTGGTTAATTCAAACGTTTAAATTAGGTAAGGAAATGAAAAACTGATATACCTTCTTATATTTTTTTAGCCCAGCATCCTAATTGAAGACCTTTCTTGAAGTTTACTTTAAGAGCTTTTTTAAGTTAATTTGACGTCTGGAAGTAAAAAATCTACTTGTTACAGCAGAGGAGAATAATACACTGGCTGCAATTACATCAATAATGAGCAATTTTTAATCTAAACTATCTGTTAAATAGATATCTCCTTCCCCCCCTCAAAAAGGTCATTTCCTTTCAAAAAGGTTAACTCCCACCTTTTTGCACTTAACCTCATTACATATGCAAGAAATCTTTTCTTTAAAAAAAAATCATTCTGATTTTTATAATTAAATCAAGACAAAAAAATAATAAAAACTTTTACAAACTTGAAAGAAATGAATATTAATTAACTGTTACACAAAAATGATTAATAATTTATTTAATTTGTAAAATAATCCATTGATCCAAATATCTATTAATCATTGGAAAAAAATATATATTTGTTAAATTATTAAAGATAATTATTGTAATTTAAATGTCTTCATGTTAAATGTACTATTGCTTAGTGTTATTAAAAGATGAAAATGAAATGAATCATAAGACAATAGACATACATGCATGCACATGTACTGCAACCTAAATATTAAACTATCTTGACTAAATATAATTGAAATGGCTATTAATGTGGACAAAAGGATAGGTATCAATAAATAATGGATTAGGAAACCATTCAATCCAATACTACACTAAAATAAAATAACTTTGCATCCTCCTAACAAAAATATACCAATTCCTATAATAAATAACCCCTCTTTCTTGCATTAAATATTTCATTAACTATAATAATAATAATAAATGCTTATAAAGTGGTTAATCAAATGCATAAGCAATCAACATCAAAAGCTTTAAACAATTTCCAGCAAAATTTTTAAAATTCTAAGGCTATTTCATTTTTTTTTAATACAAATATACATTACAACTATTCACTACAGATACAAAGTATCTCAGTTTCTTGTGCCCATTAAGAGGGTCACAATATATATATATATATATATATATATATATATATATATATATACACACACACACTAACACACAGCCATATACACACATATGTAACAAAAGCAACATTAAAATAATTTTAATTTTTAAAGAATAATAAATAAATCTACCTGAATTAGATTGGTGTAAATTCTAATACTTCCACCACTTCCACCACCAGATGTTGAAACATGGCCTGATTCACCATTTGAGCTTAACAGGCCATCAATTTTTAGCATTTTAGTTATATTTAGAAAGATGACACCACCTCCTCTCCCACCATTTAATAGTCCATTGCCTCCTCCAGTACAGCCACAGTCAACTGGATCAAAAAGATAACCATAAGCAAATCCAGTTTTATGTTGACCTTGACCATATCCGCCACTTCCTCCATGTCCAGCACCTGATGAACCACTGCCTGATTGACCAAAACCATTTTCACCTGGACATGGCAAAGAATGATGGTCACTATAAACTTGACCCACATCATCTATAATCATTTCCTTTGCCTTTATATTAAGTTTAATAGCATGAATTGAGCCACCACCTTTAACATGAATTCTGTTTGCCTACAAAAAAACAAATAATAAAGAAACAACTTATAACAAAAGAAGGTAATATACGAAAACCATATTAACACATTTTCTAAGCATTTTTCACAATGATAGTACCATATTTTATTATTCTAAAACTTCCAAAAATAGCTGAAAGTTTCAATTATCTAATAGCTATATTCAGACTTGTAACATACACAATACATATAAGTATCCTATCATAACAAAATTAAGTATATAAAACTGCTTATTAAAATTTACAAAAAATTAATTGAAATAGTTGTATTCAAATTTATATATTAATTTTATATTTATATCACATTACATGTGTTCATGCACTTATTTTTAAGTGTATCTAATTTTAAAATTAAAAAAAATTAAATACTTCATATGTAACCTGTACAAACTAGGTTTATAAACTTATTTAATTAGGTCTGTTTTTTAGACTTTCTATCTAGATAAAATCTTCTAACCAATTTTCACTCAATTCCCAATTTTTAATCTAGTTGAAACTGCATATCTGTATTTCCAGTGACAATATATATTCTTTAGAGGTTTCAAACAATTTTAGCAAAAAATTAGTGAAATATTTATATTTTTTAAATTTTAGAATGTTCAAATCACTCTTTCAAATGTGTTTAGTCAGTAATACCCTGTGTGAATAAAAATAAGTCGGAATTTCAAACAGTACAATTCAAAAAGATAAAAAACCGTTAGGAAGGGTGATTTGAATATTTTGTATTTGAATTTTCAACTAAAGATATGGACTGGTATATTTTCTTATTTTATATGGGATTTATTTTTTAATGACACAATTTCATTCCATTTTCAAAATATACTTTAAATAAATTCATCTCATTTTGATCAGTCAATGTTAAACAAAAAAGTAGAAAATGTATAAATAAATAAATGATTTTATATTTAATGTTTTCATGGTTATATGATGTAAATAAAGTAGTTTTTCGATTAAACCATGTATTATTTTTGTCAAAATACTTGCAAATTTGGAAAAGTATGAATTGAGAACCATGAGTTGAATGAAATATTAAAAAGACCAATTGGTTTAAATAGAGCTGATGAACCACAACATGTTCCAGCTTTATAGAGATCACTTATTTTATCTCTTCTAATATAAACTTGAAAACAATTAATGGTGAAACTGAAGAAAATAAACATTTTTAATTCACATATTCTGAATGCTCAACTACTTCATACCCAATTCCATTTTTTATCTTACACTTCAATCTTATTACTGATAGAAGTAAATATATTCTTTTACTGATAAAAATATTGTCTAATGCTATGGCTAGAAAATATTTCAATTATCTATAACAATTATGTAGCGATTTAATCACATAACATGGCAAATGTATTATATTTAACACTGTAAAGAATCTATATTGTATATTAATTATTGTTATAAAAATATTTGTATTATATGAGGAGTATATATTAACATTCTAGTGAAAATTTGACCATTAATATTATAAGTCATTGTTTGACAAAAATGATATTAGAGAATAAATCTGCACTAGGGGAAGCTCAAATCTATTCTTTATTCACTGCAAACATTTTCAGGATAGTTATTAATATTGCATACTTAATTTACTAATTATTGTAATCACCACTTAATACATATTAAGTTAATTAAATAGCACATAAATATGTATATAATTTTACTAATGTTAATTTTATTCATGCATTCTACAATTTTTTTTTTTTTTAGTCTTTTAAGCAATAATGTTTAATAAAAAATCAAAATCTTTTGATGGAAACATGTTTCTATCAATAATTCTGAAGTCATTAGCAGTCTTTAAAACTAGTTGGAATCCCAATTAATATAGCAAAATAAATTGTATTTCAGTTCACTCATAATGATTAATATAATATTAAAGTTTGAATGTAAATTTAGTAGTAATTTATCTAAAATTTATTTTCTATCAGATTAATGATAATAGATATGGTGCAGATTTTAACCAAACTTCTTTTTTAAAATAATCCTTCTTCCAAATGAAGATTTAAATTGTGAAATTAATTAAATATTACACAAATATGTAATTAATATTGCTAATGTCAATTTTACCTAAAAAATTCTATAAAAACATTTATGTGGTATTTATTTAATTATTTATATATCTGAATGTACATTTGAAACAAGGCTAATTAAAAATGTCTTTGATCAAAAGATATTTTTTTGTCTAGTAATTTTAACTTGGTGCAAAAGAAGTTTTAATTAAATTATTGAAAGTTTTACATTCAAACTTAAAAATCAAACTGAGTGTTGCAATGAAATTTAAATAGAATTTGTGTACTTATGTTTGTTGGGATCTCAACTAGCTTCTAAAACTGCTTGTGAAAGAAGTTACTGACAGAAATATGTATACAGCAAGAAATTAATTGTCAAATCATCAAACACCATTTGAAATATCATCAAAATTTTTATTGATAGTGTGATTAGAATTATTATATATATATATATCCACAGATGGCGTTCTACCAAAAACACCGATCAAGCGTATGTTTTGTTTACATAAACGTCAGAGTATTATTCACTATCTCTAACTATAATTCCACTTTCAGATCATGATTTCAAGCTATTTGCTATCATCAGTGAAAGACAGGAATAAAGAAACTAGATCTAAACACAAACTCTGAGCGTTTATGAAACAATTTCTATTCAGCTTGCAAGCGTGAATTTTTTAGCCACGTAATGTCTTCAAACTCAGCATAGCAAATTCACGCTTGCAAGCTGAATAGAAATTGTTTCATAAACGCTCAGAGTTTGTGTTTAGATCTAGTTTCTTTATTCCTGTCTTTCACTGATGATAGCAAATAGCTTGAAATCATGATCTGAAAGTGGAATTATAGTTAGAGATAGTGAATACTACTCTGACGTTTATGTAAACAAAACATACGCTTGATCGGTGTTTTTGGTAGAACGCCATCTGTGGACATAAATACAAGCGTTAACAAGTTTTTTAACTTGCATTTTTGTTTATCATATATATATCAGTATCTTCTAACATTCCATTAATTCAACAGTACTCTCCATGGAACAAACATACAATGTCTGAATAAAATAGCAAAGATAAAAGATCAACCTTTATCTATGATCACAAAGTTGTTGAGTATACTGATATTCAGATTAAGGTAAACACAAAGCATGAAATTAAACCAGCAAAGATGTTAATAGCTAATAAACTAAAATACATTTTTATACTGAAACGATATTTATATATGCTTCATATATATAAGTTGAAAAATTCGAAGGAATTTTAAAGTAAATGTTTTTAATAATTTTTAATAAGTAGAAGTCATATATATAAGTATGTGCACAGATAAATGTATATGGCATTAATTTAAAGCAAAGTATTTCTTTTTATTAACATTTGTAATGGTATTTTATAATTCATCATCATCAACCATTATCAATCCACTGCAGAATGAAGGTGTGTCCAAGTTCAATCCATCTTCTCCAATCTTTAGCTTCTCCACATCACCCCTGCACATTTTCTTATTTTATCCATCCATCTCACATATGGTCTCTTTCTGGGTCTTTTACAATCTCTTGGAATCCAGTTTAAAATTCCAATTGTCCATCTATTATCATCTCTTCTAACAATATGTCCAGCCCAACTCCACTTCAATCTTTTAATTTTTTCAATGAGGTCAGTAACACCTGTTTGTTCTCTTACCCATACATTGCGTTTTCGATCTCTTCTTGTTACTCCCAACATGCATCTCTCCATACTTCTTTGAGTGGTCTGAAGTCTCTGTATTGCTCTTCTATTAAGTGTCCAAGTCTCAGATCCATAAGTAAGAACTGGTAAAACACATTTATTAAAAACCTTCCTTTTCAAACACATAGGCATATTTCCTTTTAGTATCAAGTTATTTCTACCAAAAGCACTCCAACCAAGTTTAATTCTATGATTAATTTCATCCATTATGTTTCCATCTGTATTAATAATCTGACCAAGGTATTTGTAACTGTTAACTTCTTCTAACTCATCATAATCAATCTTTATTTTCATATTTTGAGAAAATCCATTAAACATTACTTTAGTCTTTTTAACATTTATCTTTAGTCCTACTTTCATCTGATAACTCCTGCAACATTTCCTGCAGCTCTAAAGCATTATTTGCAAAAACAACTACATCATCTGCAAAATCTAAATGACTTAAATAATCTCCATTTACTTTCACTCCTTTAGCTTCCCATTTTAATCCACAAAATACTTCTTGCAGCACTGCTGTAAAAAGTTTTGGAGATATGGAGTCACCCTGTCTTACACCCTTCTCAATGTTGACTTTCCTAGTATCATTATGTAATCTAATTGTTGCTGTTGCATTTTTATAAATATTCTTTAAAATATGACAATATCCTGGATCTATACCTTGATGATCCAATGCTTTAATCACTGAAGAAATGTTTATAGAATCAAATGCCTTTTCATAATCTACAAATCCTAAGCATAATGGCAACTCATATTCATTTGTCCTTTCTATAACTTCTCTCAATACCTGGATATGATCAAGATCGGAAGAATGTTCTCAGTAGACGAGTTGTAATTATCTTGGTAAAAATTTTGTATAAAACTGATAAAAGGCTGATAGGTCTGTAATTTCTAATATCTTCTTTATCACCTTTTTAAAATATTAATATTAATACTGCATTCTTCCAATCATCTGGTACATCTTTATCATTTAGACATTTGGTATATAACTTTGCTAAAAAAATTTCTATTTCTTCACCTGCTTCTTTTAATATATCAATTATAATTCCATCATTACCTGGAGCCTTTCCTTTCTTCATACATTTAATTGCATGTCTCACTTCTTCATTTAAAATTCTGGGCAATTCAGAAGATGTAATAGATATAGGAGGTACTTGTTCTTTATTACTATATAATTCTTGATAAAAGTCTTCTACCCATTTCATGATGTCATCTCTCTTTTTAGTAATAATTCCATCTTTTTTTCTTATTGCAGATATAAATTTCCTACCAATACCAAAATGTTGTTTTACATTCTTGAGACTTTTATTCTCTTCTACAGCTTTCCTTGCTAGTTCACAGTTATACTTTCTTATATCATTTTCAACTCTTTTCCACACCATTTTACAAAATTCGAGATATTCAATCCTTTTTAATGCATCATTTTTGTATATCTTCATATTCCTTCTTTTCTTCATAAATTCTCTAGTCTCAGTAGAAATTTTATTGGTCAATTGCTGCTTTTTTCTACCAGCTATCTTTGTTGCAGTTTTTAAAAGTGTATCAGTTATTTTCATATTAATTTCATTCAAATCTGAATCATGTTCAAAATCTACTAATACTTGAAACTGATTTGTAAGTTCTAATTTAAATTCATTAGAATGTTTCTGAAGATTAGGAATATCAACTGTAAATATTGTTTTTCTTAATAATTTTTGTCTCTCTAGTTTTGCATTAACACATATCTTACATCTTACTAATGGATGATCACTTCCTGTGTTAAATTTATTAAGAACATTACAATCTTGAAATATGTATTTTCTGTTAGTCAAAATATAATCCAATTCTGCTGTACCTTCATTTGGATGCTTCCATGTCCATTTCCTTTTAACATTTTTCTCAAAAAAAGAATTCATAATATAAAGTTTTTCTTTTTCTGCAAACTCCACAAGTCTATGTCCTCTCTCATTTCTATTACCATAACCAAAATTACCTACAGCACTTTCATCTTTCATTTGTTTACCAATTCTAGCATTAAAGTCTCCCATAACAATTTTAAAATGTTGTTTACTCTGATCAAAAGCCTTTTGTACATCCATATAAAAAATCTTCTACTACTTCATCACTATGAGAACTTGTTGGGGCATAAACCTGAATTATCTGCATTTGGTATCTGCTATTAAGTTGTATAACTAATCTTGCCACTCTGTCCGATACACCATCAATCTCCACAATGTTGTTCTTCCACTTTTTATTTATAATGAATCCTACTCCACTTGTATTTCCAATATTTGTGCCTTTATAATAGAGTACATGTCCACTTTTTAAATCAATTGTCTCTTCACCTTTTCTTCTAACTTCACAAAGTCCAATAATGTCCCATTTAATATAAGACAGTTCTTCTAATTCTTGCAATCTTCCTTCACTTGAAAGTGATCTGCAGTTGTAAGTACCTAAATAAAAAGTCATCATCAAATGGCAGCCTGGGTCTGCAATCAGGGGATTCTTAGCACCCTCCACCTTTGGCCACCAACTGCTGCCTTGGTTGGTGACTTTACAGCCTCCTGGGAATAAGGGCCATGATTTATTTTTGTCTGTCATAATTGTATATAATGGAAAAAATATTTATCATTTACACAAACATTCATTCTGCCTTATCAGGCAACTGAGAAGAAAGACCATGGTGTTTCTTGATCTTAAACTCAGAGATAAAAAACCAATAAACTCACTATGCTGGCTAATGCGTGTTGGTGAGCAACCCATCCATGTTCGTATACTATATGAATAATCACATAGTCATAACAGCTGCAACAACAAGAACTTATGGAGTGGATATTAGGAATTTGCCTTGCTCGGTTCCTTTAAAGCCTCCAAGAGAAATCAAAGGGTCTTCTTTCAGTTAATAGCAAACTCCTTTCTAAAGCCAATTAGGTAGGTGGAAATGAGATTATTTTATAAAATGTAATTAAATTCTTATAAACATCAGCTAATTAAGGAGATAAATATCTGATGTAATTTAGTCAAAAACATATGTTATTTTAGTATAATCCTTTTTCAAAATTAAAATTTTATAAATGCTGTAACAAAGTTTAAGAGTTACCTATAATCAATAGATAAATGATGAAAACCACCATGATGGAAACTGATTTTGCTGATAAGACAATTCAGTAAACATAAAATAGAGACACTCTGAAGATCGTGGATTCTACTTTAACTGTTTATGCTATTATGCTGATTCTGCTTTGATTTATTAGTGTGCTGTATGTTAAAATATTATGGCAGAGTATAGAAACCGTCATCTGCTCTACTCTGGCCAAGCAAGCTAAGTGCAATCCACAAGTCTATCAAAATTTGCTGAGAAGCCATCAAATAATGTAGAATCATCTTAAACAGCATTGTGTCCAGTTTATGTGTGTACTATATGCCACCTTACTTTCAAAAGTAACTATTGCTTTAGGAGAAACCAGCCATCAATCAACAAGGAAAACACCATCAGATGCTGCTCATTAAATAAAGAGAGTAAATGTGTGTTAGTGCAGACTGTTTCAGTAATCAAGACCAACATAATAGAAGTTTCATTAGACATAGCTATGTTTGTACAGACTGAGTCCACGAAAACTCTACCAATATTTGAATTCGTAACTGTAGTGAGTATGAACTTTGAATATATTATTATTATTATTGTCTATTACTAATATTAGGTATTTTATCTCATACATTTAATTTATGTTGAAAATATTTTATAAATTATTATGATTAATTTTACATGGAAATAGATCTGTTTATAAATTAGTATGACCAAAGATTGCTATTTTTTATTAGTCGTACCACAATTCAGTTGGTGTAAACCTAAAATGAAAAATATTTTTATAAAACCATTACCTTATTATTGCGAACTCTCATCATTCTATTAACAATTTAGTTAGTATTTTAAAAGTAGAACTAATATTGGTTGTCATTTCCACTAACCTTAAATTTTAAAAAGAATAGTTTAATCATTAATATGAATAGTGCAGATTAGTGATCTCTGGGTAGAATAAAACAGGCTGCATAAATAGATTAAATTGAGTAAGAATGTCTTTTTAATAGTTCACAGTTTTAAGCAAACTGCTCTCCAGGGTTGGGAATAAGGAAGCATAGAAAGAATGGAGTGTATTAAATTTACTTAAGTTGATATACTTTTATTTCTGGCTGTTTTGTCTATGTATAATATTCATCTATAGGTAAAGTTTTGTTTATTCATAAATGATGGTGATACCATTTGCATCTGCCAGTCATTTGCAGTCATTAACTTCCTTTGAGAAGTAGTATGCTATAGATGCACATTTCTACCATGTGGTATATGCTTCATTTAAATATATTTTCTTTTGTGATACTGTTCGAGTCTGCTGATCACTTACCCTTTCAGTAGTATGCTGTAGATGCACATTCCTACCATATAGCATATGCTTCATTGAAATATATTTTCTTTGTGTGATACAATTTAAATCTGCTGGTCACTCACACTTAGCACTCCTACTTTGAGCAGTAGTATGCTGTAGATGCATATTTTTACTATATATCATATGCTTCATTTATATATTTTCTTTGTTCATAAATGAGTGCAATACAGATGCTATTTCCAGCCTTTTATACCTACTTAATTAATGTTTAGTTATTTATCTGTATTACATCCAGAAAACATTTATGTTGGTCCAAGTCTGTTAATAATATAGTTTATTGAATTAGTATATCATCAAACTGTAAATAAGTCTTAAAACTGTGTTGTGATCCATTGTATACTAACAGTCTGTGCAGCAAATTATATCTGTCCTGAAACACAGTATATTATGCTATATATTGTCTGTGCATAAAAAAATAATAGAATCAAGAAATCTCTAACCATTTTAATTTGTATTCAAACTAAATAAGACAATTAAAGAAAATATGTTATTGGTCTAAATTTAATCCCAGGTATAGACTAATGTTTCTCATGGATGGCTGTCAATTTTGTTATTTGTGTTGTAATAATATATAGATGTAAATAAATTGTAATGTCTCATTACTTTTTGCATTTGTCATTATTTTCAATTAATAAGGTTAATTAAAAGATAGAATATTTTGCATCTAACTGATCTTAATAGGCTATTATGTATCTGTAATGCATTGTTTATGATTACCTAATATGGCTATGAATTACTTACCTACAAACAAATTAAGCTTTATTCTGCCTTGATTTGAATCTGTGATCAATTAGTAATGACTATCCACAAGAGATTATTTGTATATAAAGTTATTTGAGATTTGTTGATTAATCAAAAGTTAGATATTAACTTAAAAAAAAGAAACAACTTACATTGATGTTGAGGATTTTATTGGATTCTTTTAAATTTTCTATAGGTTTGACCTCTCCACCATAACTGATTGTTAAATTGTCAAACACATAGTGTCCACTTTCAGAAAATATTTTATTCTGCTTAGTTTTTCCAGTAGGAGATAGTAATAACTTACAGCCATTTGCTATATTCATGTTATGGACTTCAATGACTCCTCTGTAGAAGAAAAAAATAAAATAAAATACTTGGCAAAAATAACATCTTTCCAAATTATAAACTGCAACTATCAAATAACTTTTTTAATTAATCATAAACAGATGGGATCTCTTTTTTCCTGTGTAATCTTTATTTGAAGTTTAAAGTTTATATCTGGGCTAAGGATAAGCAGTAGTTTAATAAATGATTAGTAATAACTATTAATGTATTTATCTATAGTTGTTGGCATAAAGTTGTAAATGTAGAAAATTTCATATTTGTAAATCAAAGTAAAATAGTTTGGTATTAATAAATACTGATCAAATGATGTCATGTGTAAGAAATTGACATCTAAGCCAGCTTAAAAATGCTGCTTCTAAACAAAATACTTATTTGGAGTCATTTGACTTTTCAGATATTTTTTTTACGTATATTTCAATACAGTGTGATGGTAATTTTTGCTGAACAGAAAATCAAAACCTTAGAAAGAGAAATTACACATCTTGGAAAGCATATATGAAAACTTTATTACATATAATTAATGAAATTTTATTTAGTGATGTTAAACTTTTTGGGCTCCCATCTTTGATATCATCAACTACAGATAATTATGTTAATGATTATTACTGATTATTTATTAGGCTAAAGATTATTATATCATTTTTAGACTGCTATAAATTTTAAATCCATTAAAGATTAATATTTCTAGTTTTTACTTAACATAAACATATGGAATAATTAATCTAACTTCATCTCTCCTTTTCCATGTTAATTTTTTTAAAAATACGAAACAAATTTAAAATAAATATAGAAATAATAAACAAAAAAAAATATTACCAAAATCACACTTTTCTTTATGTTTGCCGTAATATCATATAAATACAATTTATCCAAACTTCAAACACTTTTTAGCAAACTTTATTTGTACATACATCTACGTTTTGACTGACCTGCAGTCTTCTTCAGAGCTATGATATAATGAACAAAATAAAAAAACAACTATATAATAACACCATAAAAAAAATTTTTTTAAACAATAAAAAAACTAAAAACAACATAAAATATATATATTAAAAACCTGAAATAAATAATCAAACCCATATAAAACAATTAATATAAAATAAAATGTACTACATAAATAAAAAATAAATATAAATTATACATGTGTATTCTTAACTTTATACATATATACATTCAAGGACAACTATTAATCTAAATATTATCTATTTTATTATTATTAACAATCTACTAATTATCTGTATTCTTCATAAACTTAAACTTTATGATTAGTAACTAAAATTCTTTTAATTTTAAATCATATTTATTATTTTCTTACTCATTCTTCTTTTAAAATTAATATTTTATATTTATTATTGCTGAATATTTAAAACCTATAAACTTTATAATCTTTACACTTACTAAGGTTATTCTGATCTTCTAAATAAAATAATGAAAAATCATTTTTTTCAAAAAATTATCTTATACCCTAGCACCCTCTATTACATATTATTTAAACTAAATATATATCCCCTACAACTCTTTATTTATATATATATATATATTTACACTTTAACTTTTATTATATAATACTCATAAATTTATATTATACTTCTTTATATGTTTTTATATATATAAACCCTACAACTTTATTTACATATATATTTTTTTATTTTATATATTTTAACTTTTATCATTATTTTTATATAATTCTTATAAAAAATTTTTATACTGTTTTATATGTAAATATTATGCTAAGTTTATTAATTTATTTATTTATTATTTTTAATATCTATAAATATACCCAAATTTATACTCCTATTTAACCTAACCATTTTTTATCACCCCCAACTTATTTATTAACAATTATCTCTTTACATATTTACCTCTATATATCTTATTTAATAACTATACCAATCTCATCCTAATCCCAGAATCTCTATTAAATTCTGGTTTTATCTTTCTTATTAATATAGCTTCTTTTATTTTCCTTTCTTTAATACTTTTTGTATATAACTTCATTTTTATTGAACTTTGTGTAAATTTGTGTCCTGTTTCTTTTGTATGTATATATATTGGTGATTTATTATCTGCCATATGTTGTTTTAGTCTTGTTTTTATAGAATTTTTTGTTTCTCCCACATATTTGTTATCAATCCCACTATCTAGACATTGTTTGCATTTTATCACATATACTCCATTAATTATTTCTTTATTATCTTTATTATATCCTATGTATTTGTTATCTATCAAATTTAATAGGTTTTCTCTTTTTTATTAACTATTTTTGTATTAATTATTCTTTTGTATCTTTTATTAATCTTTTTTATAATTTTGTTAAATTTATTCACTATGATATTATTATTTGTTTTTATTCCTATATATCTATCTTCACCTTTCTTTTTTCCTTCACTCTTTTCATATTTATTTATCTTATATTCTATTTTTCCAATACTTCTTTTAATTATATATACAGGGAAACCATTCATTTTTAATTCATTGATTATTAAATCTTTTTGTATATTATAATCTTCTTTCCTTGAACAATACATTGCAGCTCTGTATATTCTTGAATATATACAACTAATTTTATATTTCCTATCAATGTTGGAAAACCAATTTGTTATTTTGTTACCAATATTATTCTTTTTATAAACACTTGTCTCAATACACCATTTTTTATCTATAAATTTCTTTTGAAACATTATATCCAGATATGCAATTTTATTATTCTCTTCCTTCTCAACTGTAAATTTTATATTCTCTTCTATTTTGTCTTTGGCTTTTATTAAAAATCATTAAATAATCGTCTACATATCTGTTAAAAAACAAGGGAGCATTTTTATTTTCTGTTATATTTTTATCAAATTCATTCATATAAATATTACTTAAAATTGCACTAAGAGCTCCTCCCATTAACAATCCTTCTTTTTGCTTATAGAATTCTGTATTATATTCAAAAACCACATCCTTGCAACATAATTCCATTAAATCTACCAAAATATGAAAAGGTATTTTTATTGTTTTATTTTTATCCTTAATATATTACTCTATAGCTAAATTTATCGCTTTACCTACAAGCGATAAATTTAGCTATAGAGAAATATATTAAGGATAAAAATAAAACAATAAAAATACCTGTATTTTTATAAAAATACAGCTAGAACACTATCATAAAAATACCTGTTCATATTTTGGTAGATTTAATGGAATTATGTTGCAAGGATGTAGTTTTTGAATATAATACAGAATTCTATAAGCAAAAAGGATTGTTAATGGGAGGAGCTCTTAGTGCAATTTTAAGTAATATTTATATGAATGAATTTGATAAAAATATAACAGAAAATAAAAATGCTCCTTTGTTTTTTAACAGATATGTAGACGATTATTTAATGATTTTTAATAAAAGCCAAAGACAAATAAGCTGGTTTATTAATGATATTAATAAAATAGAAGAGAATATAAAATTTACAGTTGAGAAGGAAGAGAATAATAAAATTGCATATCTGGATATAATGTTTCAAAAGAAATTGATAGATAAAAAATGGTGTATTGAGACAAGTGTTTATAAAAAGAATAATATTGGTAACAAAATAACAAATTGGTTTTCCAACATTGATAGGAAATATAAAATTAGTTCTATATATTCAAGAATATACAGAGCTGCAATGTATTGTTCAAGGAAAGAAGATTATAATATACAAAAAGATTTAATAATCAATGAATTAAAAATGAATGGTTTCCCTGTATATATAATTAAAAGAAGTATTGGAAAAATAGAATATAAGATAAATAAAAATGAAAAGAGTGAAGGAAAAAAGAAAGGTGAAGATAGATATATAGGAATAAAAACAAATAATAATATCATAGTGAATAAATTTAACAAAATTATAAAGAAGATTAATAAAAGATACAAAAGAATAATTAATACAAAAATAGTTAATAAAAAAGAGAAAACCTATTAAATTTGATAGATAACAAATACATAGGATATAATAAAGATAATAAAGAAATAATTAATGGAGTATATGTGATAAAATGCAAACAATGTCTAGATAGTGGGATTGATAACAAATATGTGGGAGAAACAAAAAATTCTATAAAAACAAGACTAAAACAACATATGGCAGATAATAAATCACCAATATATATACATACAAAAGAAACAGGACACAAATTTACACAAAGTTTAATAAAAATGAAGTTATATACAAAAAGTATTAAAGAAAGGAAAATAAAAGAAGCTATATTAATAAGAAAGATAAAACCAGAATTTAATAGAGATTCTGGGATTAGGATGAGATTGGTATAGTTATTAAATAAGATATATAGAGGTAAATATGTAAAGAGATAATTGTTAATAAATAAGTTGGGGGTGATAAAAAATGGTTAGGTTAAATAGGAGTATAAATTTGGGTATATTTATAGATATTAAATAATAAAAAATAATAATAAATAAATAAATTAATAAACTTAGCATAATATTTACATATAAAACAGTATAAAATTTTTTTATAAGAATTATATAAAAATAATGATAAAAGTTAAAATATATAAAATAAAAAAAATATATGTAAATAAAGTTGTAGGGTTTATATATATAAAAACATATAAAGAAGTATAATATAAATTTATGAGTATTATATAATAAAAGTTAAAGTGTAAAAAAAAATATATATATATAAATAAAGAGTTGTAGGGGATATATATTTAGTTTAAATAATATGTAATAGAGGGAGCTAGGGTATAAGATAATTTTTTGAAAAAAACGATTTTTCATTATTTTATTTAGAAGATCAGAATAACCTTAGTAAGTGTAAAGATTATAAAGTTTATAGGTTTTAAATATTCAGCAATAATAAATATAAAATATTAATTTTAAAAGAAGAATGAGTAAGAAAATAATAAATATGATTTAAAATTAAAAGAATTTTAGTTACTAATCATAAAGTTTAAGTTTATGAAGAATACAGATAATTAGTAGATTGTTAATAATAATAAAATAGATAATATTTAGATTAATAGTTGTCCTTGAATGTATATATGTATAAAGTTAAGAATACACATGTATAATTTATATTTATTTTTTATTTATGTAGTACATTTTATTTTATATTAATTGTTTTATATGGGTTTGATTATTTATTTCAGGTTTTTAATATATATATTTTATGTTGTTTTTAGTTTTTTTATTTAAAAAAAATTTTTTTTTATGGTGTTATTATATAGTTGTTTTTTTATTTTGTTCATTATATCATAGCTCTGAAGAAGACTGCAGGTCAGTCAAAACATAGGTGTATGTACTAATAAAGTTTGCTAAAAAGTGTTTGAAGTTTGGATAAATTGTATTTAAAAAAAAATATATGTTTTTATTAACTAAAGCAGATTTTCATATTTTAAATTATCAATGTATTTCCATTTTAGAAATACCCTCTAATAGTATCTTCATAATAACTTCCAATCATTTCTGATCTACTGCAGAATGAAGATCTCTTCATATTCAATTCAGTTTTTCAAATGCATATTTTCTATTATCTATATTACTCTAATACACATTCTTTTTCAGATATAATAATAAAGCCTGCTGCATTTGATTTCCTAAATTTACTTGAGTGTCATTAACAGATTCAGAATAACCCATAGTTATTCTGCTCATCTGTTTCATAAATGAAATTTAATAGTGACTATCCTGTATAGATTTGAACAAACACAAATCATGATTTATGGCTATAATGACAGATATGAATATTTCAAGTAAACTTCTGATTCTATCTTCTAAATGGAATCTTTACAGAATCCTTCACGAAATTTCAATAATTAAACTAACAGAGAAAATCCTTAAGTTAAATAAACTCTAGTAACAAATTTCTTTATATCATTCACCCATCTCAAAAATGATTTCTTTCTAGGTATTTAAAGACATAAATAATAAAACATACATTTTTATAAATTAATCTAAAAATAAATATGTAAATAATGAAATATAAATTTGTACTTTTATAACATTTATTTATATTTAAATAAAATAGTTTTTACAAATTTTTATAATCTATAAATAAATAGTTGCAAAATTTGGACATTAACCTGTATTTCATAGTAAAAAAAAATAAAACATTTTTAGATAATGTGAAGTTTTTATAAAATAATCTAAAAATAAATATTTTTCCACTTACGTGATTGTTTATTAAATGAGCGTACCAATAGCTCAAACAAGCTCATAATTAATAAGTGTGGTATTAGAAAATATTTAAAATCTCTATCCAGAACACTCCCATCTCCAGACTAATTGGTTTCAAGCTTATGGCTCATGTCAGTGAAAGAGCTAGAATATTCGGACACTAGATCTAAAATATCATCTCAAAAACCAGCACTTATTTCATACATAATGCCTAAGTAGAAACTCTGAAATTTTTGGACATGAAAATGTCTTTAAATCCAGCTATCTAACTTAAATAGTTATAAGGGGCTGAACTAAATTCAGATCTACCATATTTTAAGCTCGAAACCAGTTGGTCTGAAGATGGGAGTGTTCTGGATAGAGATTTTAAATATTTTCTCATACCGCACTTATTAATTAAGAGCTTGTTTAAGCTATTGGTATGCTCTCTGTATTGCATTTTTGTAAATACAAGTTTATAAAAGTAATGTCATGTTATATATGACTTGCTTTTTTTTTATTATGATTGTTTATTGAAAAATTGAATATTTACACATGTAATTTGCCATTGAAAAATAAAATATTTTCTCTTAATGATAAATAGACATTCAACTGTTAATCATCAAAAGCATTATGTTAATCCAGTGACTCAGGTTAAAGTCAAATTTCTGAAGATGGAAGACACATGCCTTGAATTATTACAGTTTCATCTGGATCACATGTGCTGCCTCAGTAATAAAACAGCAGAGAGCAGAAACTTCTAACTTATCTTTGGGACATTCATTCTGTTTATCACCAGTAATAACGAAAAATAAAAAAAATCGTT
The DNA here is from genome assembly GCA_028023455.1 of Epiperipatus broadwayi. Taxonomy (NCBI): domain Eukaryota; kingdom Metazoa; phylum Onychophora; class Udeonychophora; order Euonychophora; family Peripatidae; genus Epiperipatus; species Epiperipatus broadwayi. The sequence goes on from JAQFVV010000214.1 coordinate 1,682,678, forward strand.
TACTTTACATTTATTTTTATTTTTGTTACTAACCCAATTCATTGTTATTGTACTATGGTATTTACATATTAGACCTTCTGTGACATTTTACTTATGTATCATTCCACTGATAACTTTCTAACCTTGCAATCTCATCAAATAACTTGTACATGGGAACTTCTAACAAATTTAAGTGATAAATTTATAATTCCAAAACTTTGATCATTTTCTGCTTATTGTACATGTATATAAATGTAAATCTGGAGATTCTAACAAAGTTGTTAAAATAGATAAGCCTTTTCAGCAAATTAAAAAATCAAGTGGGGTGAATATTTCTGGAACAGTGGATGTTTGGGGGCTTGTGTGAGGAGACCAATGATAGTTTCATCATGGTAATTGAGGATAAAGCAGTGGCAACTCTGATGAAAGTGGTCAAGCAAAAGTGGAAGTGGGCTCGACAATTTATTCAGACTGCTGGAAAATATATAAAACTGAGGAACTACGATCTGCCGGATACAAACATTTTTATGTCAACCACAGATACAATGTTGTCCATCCAGAAATCAGTGTTCACACTCAGAACATAGAAAGACTTTGGATACAATGAAATGTTGAGGAATAGTACATCAATTCGTATTTGGTGAAATTTAGGTGGATACAATGAAATGGCATAATAAACAACACCGAGGAACAGAACATCAATTCATATTTGGTGAAATTTATGTGGTGGAGACTGCACAAAGAAGATGATGCATTTTGGATATCAAAAAATTCAGCTCACCGTATTTTTTTTTAGCAAAATAAATTTAATTGGACACATAACTTGAACAAGATCCTGTGCAGGTGTTATATCACGTAAACACATGTGGTTTATGTCTCTATTTTGTAATTAATTGGACACATAACTTGAACAAGATCCTGTGCAGGTATTGTATCACCTAAACACATGTGATTTATGTCTCTATTTTGTAATTTTCTGCCATAATTAATAGACATTTTTTATATTTGCATTACTATCCATTTTGTAATTTCCTGGTGCAGTTAATATACATATTATTTTGGATTTGTAAGCATCATGATTAAAATTTGACAATTACTGCCTACTTCCAAGGATGCTGCAGTTAAAATGAAGTAGTATTGTTTGGTGGCATTCAGGAGAAAGACACACAATTGTTTCATCATGAGAATTCCTGTTATTTATATATGGTAAGAAGGTTTTGATTTTAAGTAAGTGAATAGATATAGAATTTTGCTTTAGTGTCCATTTTATAATTTCCTGTCAGAGTTAATATATGTAGTATTTTTTAATTTTATGTAAAATTTGGGAATTACAACTGCAAAATGCCATACCTTTCACAAGTAAAGCAGGGAAAGAGTGTTTGTGATGGCAGAATGCTGTATTAAAAACTCACAATTACCTGTTTTTATTTAGTATTGTAATGTGTTTATTATTTCTGTGTATAATTTTATAACTTTTAATATTATTAAAAATTTACTTCTTCAGGTTCATGTATTAGTTTTATGAATTACAGCTGCTGTGAAATTTCACATATGTATCAGTCTACCAATAACTTTCTAACCTTATGAAAATGTCATAAATTAATATATACATGGGTCTGTTTTTAAAAATTTGTCGTCACTTAAATTTGTCAGAATTCCTCTGTAGACATTATCTGATGATATCACATTTGAAAGTTATTGGCAGACTGATACATATGTAAAATGTCACAGTGGGTCTAATACATAAGCACCATATTATATATTGAATAAGTAATGTATCTTTTATAAAGAATAATAATAAAAAAGTAATTTACAATTGATTTGTCCTTTACTAATATAACTCATAAAACGGAACATTAACAGTTGGCTATTTTTTTGGCATTTTGATAGACAAATAAGAAAATTAAAAATTAGAAGGATACATACAAATTTTTTTTTTAAATATGTAATTTACAATTAAAAAGATTTAAAAATATGTAATTTGCATTTTGATATTTACTTTGATTAAAATTTCAAAAAATATTAATTTATCGATTAGTTTTTACAGTATGGCTTCAGTGGCCCCATGCAGTGAGTAAAAGTAGAAACTGAAAGGAGAATCAAATATAGTGGACTATTTGAGGTCCATGGATTACAGTTCTGTCATTTCCCAGTGCTCAAACTTGAAGCAAAGTTTTATTGAACCTCCTGAGCAACAAATCATCCATTTATTCCTTATTACACAAACTGAAACTTTGAATAAGCTGAATTAACATAAAAATTTTAAGAGAAACAATAAAAGAAAAAAGTAAAACCATCAAAGACAAATCAATAGAAAGTGTGATAATTAATAAATATTCCAAAAACACCTCATATAAACACAAACCAAGGAAAAAGCTTTACTCATCAGGATTGTTAATGCCGGAATGGGATGAGAGTTTGCATATATTTATTTTGATACAAACCAAGGAAAAAGCTTTACTCATCAGGATTGTTAATGCCGGAATGGGGATGAGAGTTTGCATATATTTATTTTGATAAAAAATCAAGTCAGATGTCATATGACCTAATCTTAATAAAGCTCGTATTTACAAATGTTATATATAGAATACGTAAAAACAAATTCTTAACAAGCTTCAAAAATACCCTCAACCCCAGACCGTGGTTTCTGCATCTAGCATCGTCAGTGAGGTGTTAGGGATTAAAAATACTAGAACTAGTCTAGCATTTTATCAATGCCTAACTATTGAGAAGAAAATCTGAAACTTTCAGACATTTAAATGTCCAAAAATCCAGCTATCTAACTCAAATCCTAGACTCGTTCTCACTGACGACGCTAGATGCAGAAACCATGGTCTGGGGTTGAGGGTATTTTTGAAGCTTGTTAAGAGTTTGTTTTTACGTACTCTTATATAACATTTGTAAATACGAGCTTTATTAAAATTAAGTCATATGACATCTGACTTGATTTTTTATCAATTTAATTTTAGTTTTTGCTATTAAGGCTTTGGCGATTTTATATTGCTAGAGCTATTAATATATAGTGTATCTGAATTTAGTTCAGTCCCATACGGCTATTTGAATTTGATAGCTGGATTTTTGGACGTTTAAATGTCTGAAAGTTTCAGATTTTCTTCTCAATAGTTAGGCATTGATAAAATGCTAGACTAGTTCTAGTATTTTTAATCCCTAACACCTCACTGATGACACTAGATGCAGAAACTTGTGGTCTGGGGTTGAGGGTATTCATGAAGCTTGTTAAGAGTTTGTTTTTACATACTCTATATATAGCATATATTTATATCCTTGATTTACTCTTTGGTTAAATTCAGCTGGATATTTAATTACCAATCAATATTACATAACTATCTAAACTACTGTAGAATAGTCACCTGAAAAAAATCCCTAGGCATCAAACTAGATGTTATCAATTCGCAGAATATCATGCCATTACAATGATAAAATGTCTTATTTCTGATAAATATGATTATATACATAAAATACATTTGTTTATGATATATTTAAAATAAATAAATAGTACCTAACAATTATCTTAGCATGTCTGCAAATGAAATCAGGTGGGAGAATAAATGTGCCATTTTCATAAACAATCACATTAGTATTAATTTCATCATGCATAGAAATTTGAGCTCGAACAACTTGTCCAGGACCAATGTGTAAAACTCCTGTCCCATCACCTACAAACTTAAAAATCTGCAATTCTCTGGGCCTAGAAAATAAAATGCAAACCAATTTATATATATATGTTACAACCAAGGTTTTCACTCACACACATATATATGTTAAAATGAAGGTTTTCACAGACAAATATAAAAGGTATATATAAAGATAAAGAAAATATAAATCAACCTAAAATAAATATACAGAGCAATGATCTCTCCACAATTTTTCATAAAGAAATAAAGAAAAAGTAGGATTTTCTAGTTTATGAACTGTCAGAGGAAAAGGCTTTGAGCATATTTAATTCTTGTTTTAATCTCTATCATAGAATATCTAAATAATTTATTAATGATCAATGTAATATGGTAGCTGAAATGACTGTGATTGTCTGTCTCAAAAAAATGAAGTCTGTCAATAAAAACAAAGTTTATTCAGCCTATATTTAAACTAAGATCATAAGCGCAGAAATCCAAGATATGACCACTACATCTTAATGATTCTGGTGGACCTCACTGAAAGTGTACTCAACCATATCTATGTTACAAAAAAAACCTTTCATGTTGCAGACATAAAAAACAGTTTCTCAATCAAATTATACATTAATTTTGAAAATATTGATTTGAATAAGGAATACATTTTCTCTGTATGAGAAATCCAACTTTGTATTATGAAGAACTTTTTATCAGTAATTATGACAATACACAAATTGCATATAACAGTGCTACACATAGTTACTTCTATTATAATTGTAGAAAATAATAGTTTTAAGACTGCTGACAAGAGATAATATAAGGATATGACATGTAGAAAATAAAAGCAATTCTATGTGATGGAAGCTATGGAATATTTTATGTGATAGATATCTTCAAAAAATTATTTTTCTAAATGGAAAACATTTTAAAAAGTAATTTCATGTAAAAATTAAGAGTATATCCAAATTAAAAATTGAGATTATCTACAGAATGATGAAATAATTTCAATCCTTAAAAACAATTTCCAGCTTCATTTTGCTAAACAATTAAATATATCTTAAGCCAGCAAATTATATTAGTTTTAAGGCAAACAGTAAGACCAATCCCTTCACTAATGATATTTCAAATCACACCAATAATTATAATCAGGTAGCTACTTTCTCACTTCAATATATGTTTACAAGATCTCAAACTTAGTAATTCTTTTAATCCAATATCAAATATAACTTGAACAAAAGTTTTGTAAAAGTAAAGCGGGATCAGATATAATTATTTAATATGTTCTATGCATATTTATTATTGTAATTTTTTAATACTGAGTTTGAATATAATTCATTTTGTATCTGATTTCCTTACTCTTTGAGTACTTGTTTAATTGTTTTTTGATATGTGTTTTCCATAGCGAATGTCAATTGGTTACTAATATTTATGATGAGTAAAATTGGTAGGTAGTATTATTATGAATTGATTGAATCTAGTTTTGGCAGCCGTCTTTTATTCATCTTCATGATTAGTGTGTGCATTATATTGTTCTGAAAGGTAGAGTGGAGACATCTCTGTATGAAGTGTAATTATATATTAACACATTATAATACTAATTTTTTTTCAAAAATGATTTTTCCTAAGACAAACAATTATATTAAGTATCTTTAATTTGATATTACATTAATAGATAAAAATTCATTTCATATATTTTTGAGCTAAAATAATAAGTTTGTAGTAATATTTTATTAAACCACTAAACATCACATGATCACCATTTCTTATGTTTGCTCATAACTGTTAATAAAACAGGAAAAACTCTCCATGCAGTAGTGACACTCAGTGCAGTGCTCTCAGATCCAAGGCTCCTCACCGACAAAGGCTACAAGTCAGAAACTAGTCTGGGCATATTGGATGAGTAGGCACTATATAGAGATTTTATGCACAAGCCAAAATGTATGGGTACTGAACTGAGTTCAGACCTATATGACTATATAAGCTAATGACCTTAGATTGAAAATATTGTGTTTTCAATTTTATTTTCATAGTTTTGTAGTTAAATAGAGATAAAAGGTGGCTGTTGGAGAGTTTGCATTAGATCCTAAGATCTAGGTGCAGTGCTCTCAGATCCAAGAATCCTCATTGATGAAGACCACAAGCCAGAAAGTAGTCTGGGGATATTGGATGAGTAGGCACTAGATAGGTGATTTTATGCACAAGCCTTCTGGCATCCATTGATTACTCTGGCTTGCACTGAGTGGCACTACTGTATGGAGAGTTTTGCCTGTTTTAATAACAGTTATGAGTAAGCATAAAAAATGGTGATCATGTGATGTTTAGTGGTTTAATACCAATCCTGCCTAATAGAACAGTAGTGACTATGGCTATTAAAGAACCAAAGATACTAAAATGTATGGGTATTGAACTGAATTCAGACCTCAATAAGCTAATGAGCTTAGATTGAAAATATTATTGTGTTTCAATTTTATTCTCATAGTTTTGTAGTTAAATAGAGATAAAAGATGGCTGCTGGAGGGTTGCATTAGATCCTAAGATCTAGATGCAGTGCTCTCAGATCCAAGGCTCCTCACTGATGAAGGCCACAAGCCAGAAATTAGTCTGGGGATATTGGATGAGTAGGCACTAGATAGAGTATTTTATGCACAAGCCTTCTGGCATCCATTGATTATCTTGGCTTGCACTACTGTATGGAGAGTTTTGCCTGTTTTAATATATTAGTAGAGAAATCATGTAAGATATGATAAAATTCACTTTATGAGGATGGCAATACTCATAATACTTCTAAAATGTGCAAGATCTGTTTTATTTTTAAATTACATTTAATTTGGCTAAACCAATATTTTGCCAAACCAGGAAACAAAATCTCTCATTTTCCGTATTAGTATACATAAAATTCACATCAATGTAATTTATTAGTGCAATACATTTTCCAAAGCATTACTAGTTTTCAAGTATTAGAAAATATTTGGACAGGATGTTGAGTGTGTCTGAAGTTCTAAATTTAATTGTTTAATTTGATCCTTTATCAATTTTTTGGTCTAATTGAAATATGATATAAGTCAACAGTTTTAATTTAAATGTAATAACTTTTATTTATTATGATTTTGATTAATTTTAATTCAAAGAAATTACAAAATAAGAGATGTTAATTTATTTATTTCTCTACCTTTTATAATAGGAAGCCTCAAAATTCAAATTAGGGCCATGCCCCCAAAGTAGGAACATACTCATGTATAACATAGCTATTTATAGTGAATCTATCAAAATAAACATAGGACACAGGGTTTTAACCCTTTTCATTTTCAGCAGTGCATAGACCACCCCAGCTTCACAATACTGCAACTATCAACCATTACAGCATCTCAAACATCTTTTCCTATCAAGCATCTATCCCAAGCAAGTCAGAAGCTATCCTTATCCTTGGTTTCTCCTCCACCCTATTCTGATGAAATATATGGACTGATTTTTTATCCCCATCACCTTGTAAAATGGAAAACAATTATTACATGCAGAGATATTCTTAAGTTCTTTTGGCTTTCATCAATGCACCATTCAACTCCATCTCTCCACACTCTTCTACTAGCAGGACTCCAAACTTTGTAATTTTTTTCAGCATCCCTTTATAATACGTTATATATGTATAAATAATTTACAATAATATATTTGTTAATTTAAATTATACAGTTTTTTTCCAAAAACGCAATTGCAAAGATTATATATAATAGTTAATAATATGGTGATTATACAAACTAATAAGATTCAGTGTCGCAGGTAGTTAAAAATGAGATTTTTTTTTTCCTTGTGATATTTAAACTACTTGTACAAGTAATATACTGATTTAAAATTCATACTTACAATAAAATCAAGCTCTGATTTAGACATGACTAATAAATGTTGGTTTATTTAAAGAATAGATATGAATAATAGGTGGACCACTTATATTTTTAAAACATTTATCGATGATGAGAGTGCATATTAATTTTATAGCACATGTAAAAAGTAGTTTCCTTTCACAATATTATACATATATAAATCACTATATTATTAATCATTCCACACTCATATATATATATTAAAATAATTACTACATGAAGTTGAGTGGGAATAAACAAAGTAGTTGTAGATAAAGAGGAATGTGGGGGGTTAGCAAAAGCCATTAAAATGGAAAAAGAAAATTAATTAAAGTGTAAGAATTGAATTATTGAATGTTCAATTCAAACCCAGGTACATAAGGCACTATGTCAAATTATGTAAAATTATATGTGACTACAAAAGAATCATTGCTGGTTTAGCATGAAATATGTATATTGGTGATTTTTTATCTTTTCGACATATATATATGTGTTCAAGAGTATCAGTGTTATGAGATAGAGTGGAGAGTGGTGGGTCATGTGAAAGTCTATGCTCATATACCCTATATATTACATATATCGATACAGGTGTATAATAAACCTGTATTTCAGTTATTACATAATACACATACTTTAAGTAATTTTTTTTTAACAAATACTTTTTTTATACAGAATCCAATTAGCATTTTAAATTTAGATGAATTAAACACAATTTACATTTATTTTCTATTTTAGATGAATTAAATTTAATCATTTTTTAAAAAAGAAAATTTGTATAAATTTCTAATAAATAATGATAAACTAAAGCTTTTGATTTTTTTTAAATTGTTAACTATTTAGAAGCATAAAATTTTAATTAAACAGAAATCTTTTGTTTGTTATTTAAAGATGGATATTTATTCTGTGCATTTCTAATTCATTTTTTTTTTGTTTTAATTATTTCTTAATGATTGAAAATAACATTGTAATAAAATTTTGAAAAAAGTATTTCATTTAGATGCTGAAATATCCTGTAAATAAAGGAAATTCTATTGTTAAAACAAAATGGTAGCAGTGTTAGTGTTTACAGATTACTGTAAGAAAAGCAGAGTTGGTGAATAAAGTGTCTCTGTTATATACTGCACCACAATCACAGCCTCATTTGCTTATATGTAGATCAGCCTCTATGGATTTTTAAAATATCCTATAAAAATAATCACCACATTTATATTCACAGTATTTGAATAATTGAGAAAGGAAAAGATAATTTATTTGACAAACCTAATTCATGAAATAGCAAGCATAAAGCTTATTGGAGGAGTTTTCCCTCACTTCTCATCAACAAATGAAGCCATCAAAATGGCCATCTATGAATGATACACATGTGAAAATAATCAATTACATTGATAAAGTCAAAGGTATCTTAAACAAAACCACTAGTTTACATAATGCAACTCAAATTGGAAATAAAAACAAACTTTAATCCTAAAATTTCATAAAACAATTGTGAACAAAATTCCAAATATTGATGTATTTACCAACTCCACCAAAAAAATATTAAAGCTCCTGTCATGTGGAATGAAGAAGTCTTACAAACCATAAATGAGAAGTTCAATTTAATAATCCCTAAGCAATTACTCAATTCTTTTAGATTGTTTTTTACAAACTGTTCAATAGTAATGGCAGTTATTGATCTCAATTGCTCACTCTTTAAGTTTTCCAGAGAATTACTATATGAAGCTTTAAACAAAAAATAACCTATGACAAAGCATTCTGCATATTGCTGAACCACCTGAACAACAGGTATATTGAGCTTGAGGTCTTCAACTTGAAACAAAAAAAAAATTGATTCAAAAGAAAAATTATAACACTTGACAATTATGCTTTAATAATAGTATAACAGAACAGGCAAAATGTAATCGCCAGAGTTTTAAAAAATGTGTCTCAATTATAGCATGAACAATTTCAAAAAACTCATGGAACCTTTCAGTGTAGTTTTGTTTTTCAGCCAGTTTATCTTAAGTCATGCCAATACCAATTTATGGAAATACCTACAATTTCAAAGTTCAGCTAAAGTACTGCTTCACAATAATATTGATCTATTAAGTATATCCACACAAATTGTAGACCAGGAAACCATATTGTTATTATTTATTAGTGAAATAAAGCCACAATATTTAATTTATGGACATAGCAACAAACTGTGATAATGCTAAATGTAAACACTGCAAAAAAGTCAACCCCTTTTCACATTAGCATCTAAATGAAAATCAATCAGAAATTACTGAGGAAAAAATACAGATGCCGCAAACTCAGTGGATAAGATGAAGAATATACAAACATTAGTGAAAAATGCCTGAAATGCAATCTGCAAATAGATGAATCAAAAGAATCAATTCCAAATATCTTTATAGAGGAGAAAGTTTGGGTAGAGAAAACTCCAATGATGAGATGAAAGACAATCAGGCTACATTAAAAGAAATTCCAAAAGATGAAGTGGAAATATATGAACAGGAAATAACATCTATTGTAAACAAAACTTCAGCAGACATTACAGACACAATTACATCACATATATTGCAACAAAAACATAATTCAGACAATTTCTTAAAAGAAAAACAGATAAGAAAGTGGTCAAAGAATATACAAACCCCAGCATAAAATACCAGTGAAGAAGATGGATTTGAAACAAATAAACAAGATATAGCACAAAACATATAATTTTACAGAACAAATACAGACAAATGAGAGTTCTAGTCACACATAGAAAAATACACCCATAGTTGTATCATGCACACCAAATAAATATATTTAGGCCTAATAGATAATCTGTAGATCATGTTCATAAGTCATATTGTTCTCTTACATATAATTGGTTTCAAACTTACATAAAAAGGAATTTTCCAGCTTAATTTGTGTAATCAGTTAGATTTGGTGTAAGAGGGATGAATATGGTCACTAAACATTAGACATTTATACTCAGTCAATAAAAACTTTCAACTCATAAAGTGTTGTATATAGTAAAGCCAGACATTACTTGCCTAGTTGAAACAAAAGTTTATACAGGATTTTGAATTGATCTGCCAAGTTACCTTAAAAGATCAGGTTACTCAGCCTTCTCAAGCATATCATCTGGGCCATTGACAGGCACACAGGTGATGATAGCTAAGCTCTGTAATTTCACCTCATTAGAATATTGTATATATATAAATGAACATCTATTAATCATTACTATTCACCCCCAAACAAAACTAAATATAGCTTTTGCTACCTAGCTCCAGTTCAAAAATCAATTAATATAATATTAGTTTTAAATTCCTTTTTCACCTCAGCAAGTCCTCTTTCATTATTGGGAGATTTTAATATGAGTTATGGTACTTTTGTCTCAAAATGGATCTCATCAATCTAATTATTGTGAATAGAGGGATTACTGCCAAACAATTCAGTCTCCTTTCACAATGCAGACATTCATCCCTCATTGCATCATATACTCATGACTAAATGAATTCTCTTTCCAAGATGATATCATTCTGTAATAATGGTTACACTTAATCTAAACCTAGTCAATTATTCTAAATCAACCAAAAAACTATAATAAATTTTGCTGAAAACAATGACCACAGAGTTTCTATTCAATGAAATTTATATTTTACTATTTAAACAGAAATATTTTGATCTAGATCCAGTAAAAGAATGGATAGCCTTAACAAATATAGTTTCTCATACAATAAACCATGTCACTAAAGCATCCATCCCTCCTATACAGCTTTTAGCACTTATAAATGAGCTACACAGATGAATTGTCAAATGCAATAAAGTTAGCACTGATAAAGGAATACAAATTTACTTGTGAAGTGCTAGCCAAATACCTGGCCACAAAAAAGAAAATATTCATGTTACAGTATGCATGGTCAAAAAATTATATACAATGAACTCTGGAATAATCACTACAATCATAGTTTTTTGGCTTTGAGTGAGTTCAAAATGGTGATAACTAGTGACAACATGATAGATAAACTTTATATACATTTCAAGGACAAACTACAAAAAACAAAAGCCTTTGAACCTCCTTCTAGATATTTTTGTGATGTAAATGTCACCTTCAAACCTCTGAACTTCCTACAATGCCTACAAAAATTTGTCAGATACATCACATCCAGGTCCATTTGTAATACCAAATTTGCTTTTACATCTTAATCAATTCACATCAAAACTCTTTTCTAACATGGCCAACTTTTTATCAAAAGAGCTATATAAAATAAAAGGCCTATACCAATGTTATTGGTCCCCTTCTGAAAAAGCCCATTTCACCAATGATATTGGAAAATATTAGGTCTATAACTATCTGCCCATTGGGCATAAAACTTCTAGAAAATGTTATTATAAAGAAAAAAATTGAACAATATATACTACCAATAATATCACTTGCACAATTTGCAAAAAAAAATTCTTCAACAGATCAAGAAATCCTATTATTTAAAACAGTCATTGACAGTGTATGTAATGCTAAGAAATATAATCCAATGGTAATAAATCTGGACATAAAAAACAGCATTCGATTCAATACCAATCAAAAATCTCATAAATACAATTAGTAAAACAATACCTAAACCTATAGTATACTTAATTACAAATCTTCTATATAGAGAAATCCATATAACATTAAATGAAAACATATCACCACATCAGTAGATTTCTTAAGGTTCACCACTTAGCACCCTCCTATTCATCTTATATTTAAATATGCTGCTAAATGCAATAGAAAGAGCTCTCATGGATTTGCATACTCATGATAAAAAGCAACATATATATCACATATATGGATGATATCACAGTCTTCCTGGCAACAAAAAAACAGCTGCCAACATTATTAAAGATATTAAATCAATACATAAATACATATAAACTGGAGTTCAATTTAGACAAGTTATGATGTGCATGGCACATATACACAAGCAAAAAACACAAAAACATTTAAAGGAAAAAAATATCACATATTTAGGATTTTGATTCCATATAAGGTAAAGGCAATGTGAAAGCAGATGCAGGACAAACTAACAAATTCAATAAATACACAATAAAAACATTGTCAAAAACATATCTTTCTCTACATACTAAAGTGTCTCTTATTACTGTTAATTATGACAAAAATTACATATTATATCCCAATGATTATTTTCTCAAAATCATCATATGAGATTACTCTCTATATAGAAAACTTCTGTGTGGAAGGGGGGGGGGGACTTCTGCCACATCAATCAAAAAAATTTCAAACACACCGCCTAGCAATGAATTAGAATTACACTAAATACACATATTTAGAGTACAAAAGATAGTTAATTTCATCATCAATGGAAAAAAATCTCAAATTGAATCAATAGTTAATGTAATTCCAACAAATAAACCTCTCCCATACTCAAAACGCTGGGCAGCAATTCTTGAACTGATCACATCCACAAGTCTTAAAATCAATAAAATATAATATAAATCTTTATTATATTATAATAACAACTTATAAATACATCACATAATAATTATATATATATATTGTAACCTTCCCTCCACCGCTAACTCTCATCAACTAATCGAGTATGCATTTTAGGGATGCCAAAGCCCCCTTTATAATCTTCCTACCTACACTCGTACTTACATTTATACTTAACTCATCAATTATGAACACATATAACCTTCCTTCATATGCTTTCACTTATCATACCTACACATTTGGGTGCTAACTCCCATTGTAACCTTTCCTCATATGCTTTTCCATCCAAATTCCTTTGTAACCTTTCCTATCCATCCTACGATTCCCTAACATACAAATTATATACTCAAAATTTAAAATGTAAAGACACAAAGATATTCTTTTCTAACTATTGAACTGATTAGCATGAAACTATAAATCTAAAGAAGATTACAAGGTGATTATGAAGATAATAACTCTGGTCAAACTAGCTTTAAAATCACCAGACAAAAATATTATGAGATAAATTTACTATTTGTCAAACCAATAAATAATTAATCCGGTCTATGAAATGAATATGAGATTGGAATTATAAATTAAGTAGTAAATAAATTAGGATGTAAATAATTAACTGGATGACGAAGATAAATAAGAATTGAATAATAAAATGAAATGAGTCTAAGAGCAAAGAGAAGAGAAAGATGTGTTAGAATACTGAAGGATTAAGATAATGATAGAGTAAGAGCTAATGACTGATTAAGATGGTAATAGAATAAGAGCTAGTGAAGGGTGAATTAATTATGATAATGAATTAAGATGAAATAAGAATGAAGAAATAAAGAAAGATCGAGATGACAGATGAGAACAATGATGATGATGGAAGATGATATCCTGAACTCTAAACTGATATTGTCTTAAAGGATAGCAAGATAAACTAAAGTAAAATATGAATTCCAAGCTTAACCAAACCAGAATATTTACCATCAAATTAAAACAAAATATAAACTCAAAAGTAAGGAAGAAGAACTTTACATGTTAAGTTATGCTGATTATAAAACAACTGTGAAAATAAACATAACTCAAATCAAAGTCAAGTAAACAATTCTAAATATAAAAACTTAACCATAAATTTAATATCATACTATGAACTACTAACTTATTCTTCTCAGGGTTCAAATAAATGAACTATTATTCCTTTTCCAGATATACTTGGGTCAGTGAGAGGGATTTTGCCACTACCCAACTATATCAGACAAAACTGCTGATAAACACTTATATGAATACCAACTGAATATGAAATTTAACTCTATAAAGTACACACAAACTCTTAATCGAGCCAAATAACTTACAAACTCTCTTTTATTCAATAATTAGGGTCTATGTGATCATAGATCAGTGAATGATGTATTTGATGGTTCAAATCAATAAGCTATATCAAAATTATTGGTTTCATCTTTATTATATTATTTAAAATAATATATGCATTTCAGGTGAACAATATTTAAATCACAAAGTGATGATGCTTTAAATATTCTATTAAAATATATAAAAGTATACCAAATTTATTATGGTATTAATGTATAGTAAATTATACTACATTGATTAATGATGAATTTGAAATAACAAGGTAATGTGTGGATAGCAATAACGATGATAATAATGTGGCTGATGGCTAGCAATAATACCATAGACAACTAGATAACAATTTCAAAATAACAAGATTTATTTACATTATTTACAAAGTTTCTTAACATTATAAACAGTTAAACATCTATTTCCAGAAAACATATATGAAACAAGGTATTTTCTTTAATGACATGTATGGAGAATAAAATAATAAAATACTATAATACCCATATTGTCCCCATAATTGTTAATTAGGTTTTCACTATTGGGTATGATAAAACAGGTATACTACATTGCTTGGCATAAATAAGCATTACAATCAAAGAAAAAAGTGTTTTCCAAATTATAAAGGTAATTGACAAACTTAATATTTAAACTCAGTGCTTGAAAGAGCATTTTCCCCTATAGCTTTCTTAGTTGTATATAAGAATATGTTAATGGAAATTATCATTTTATGTACAATTATAATAATTATTCTTTGGTATAATTGGTGCAATATTGTTTAATATGACGTTAGTTAATCATACAGTTAGATCTTTATTATTTAACCTAAAGAATATTCTAAATATGGGTAAAGACATTAAGAGTCAGATATATACATGACATTAATCCTGCCTATGTCCATAAACAATCATACTGATTATAAAAAGGCTTTACCGATCCATCGGCGAATTACTGCTTGATGAAAATCAATGACAGTATGTATGTGTCTATCCCCTGTTATGCTAGACATAAACTAAGTCTTCTAATTATTAATAAGTTTTGTTGATAAGTTTTATTGGCTTATCCACAAGTTGTCACAGCCGAAGTCATACACTATTTGTCTTAACTGAATTCTATAGGTGACAAGTGTCCTTGACTAACTTTATCCTATCACTGCCATACAAAATTTTAAAATACACAAAATATCTTCACCATACCTGGTGAGAAAATCACTCCACATTCTCCTAAGGAATAAGATACTAAGAGGCTCTTCACAACATTACTCCATTGTGTGAAAATATGGCAGATTCCCATACCTTTTTCCTGGGTATATATGTGTGGACCTTGTCTCATCACAAGGAAATAAAATATGTGACTTAAAAATAACCCTCTCTCTATGGATTGATGCTGCTACTTAAGCATGCTTTATTTATTGGTCTCTATGAAATAATCTGCTCGCGGAGTAAGGGTGAGACTATTCTCTCTCTGCCCATGCATCCTATACACAACACAGTGTTTCAAGCAGCTTTATTTTCATATATTCACCAGATGTATTCTTACAAATCTTTATCACTACAATGGCAAGATAAACATAATTTTCACATTAAAGCTAAAGATAAATATCTTACTTCCTAATGCAAAACTGATAGTGTGAGAAACAAGCCAACATTTTAGAAGTCAAACGACTTGGAAATATTTTAAAATTATTATAAAATATAGCTATAACAAGAAATACCACACACAGTCAAAAAAACATAGCAGATTATACACTAACTTGGACATACTGATTATAGGCAAACTGTAATAAATATAAAATGTGTATATGGTAATTCTATAATATAAAATAACTATGTTATCATCAAGAACTATTATCCCACATTTAATGAGTGACTCTGTCTGTTTATCTGTAATAAATTATTCACATGTGTAAGAAATGAGTATCTCTATCTTGTAAAGCTTAGTGTAATATTAAATTTTATACCAATCTGTAAAAACAATTACGTGTATATTTTCTGTTTACAGATCTATTATAAATTTGTCATAAAATATACCTTAATAATATATAAAATTCATATATAAACCTTTGATAACATGAACAATAACAACAACAAAAAATTATTATTAATGTGATATTCCATTCCCTTAGTTCATCCTTTTAAGTATTTTAATATGAGCTAAACAATGGGGAAATGAAGTTATCTAGGACACACAATTCAAGAACAATGTTTCCATAGTTTTTTTTTTCTTTCCTTTCTTTTATATGTATGTATTTTGGCCAGATAAACAAATAAGGCCTTCGAAGATTTTTATAGAAACAAAATCTTGAAAAGAACAAACAAACTCTTAAAAATCTTTCTACAGCATTTTATCCAAAAGTTTAAGCTATATCATATAAGTATCCGGTTTTCCGAGAAGAGTAATAACTTTTTTTAACTGCACATATTGATTTTTTTTTTTTTTTCGCAGCAATTTATTATAACAATACTCCGGAATAGTTCGAATCTTTTAAAACATTTTCTGCATTTATTATGTCTCGATTTCTATAATACCAAATATTATACTTTGAGATATAACAATTTCTATTAACTATTAATATCGTCGGTTAAGCATTTTATTTGCCTTCATAGTTATAGGATATGTCTTTTAATTTTCATCATTCTTTTTCTTTTTTTTTTGATTGAGGAAAAAAAATAACACTCCAATAGATTAGCTAGTCAATTTTCTTTTGCTTGATAGAACAATAATATATAGCACAAGTTCCCAAATTTATCGATCAATTATTTTTTCTTCATTTCAATTATTATTAAATGAAAGTTTTCTACCAATTCTTCAGGAGATTTTGTATAGTTTTATTTTATCAGTATTTAAAAATATTATCTTCTTTTTTAAAAAAAAAAACAACTATGAAGATTTATTATTTTCCTTTATTAATCTTTACATTAATTGAGTTGAAGTTACAATTATAAGTATCCTTAGCATTTATTAATAGTATAATCGTTTTAGAATTACGATTTTCCATAGCAAAGAGTTTTAGCGCTTTTAACCGAAACAGACGATTAGTATTTCCTTTAATCAGATTAAAAATAAGTTTCCACATTTATAAATTGATCAAATATTGTGCGATTTGAAATAAAAATTCACTTGATTAAATTACAATTTTAAAATCTATCCAAATTATTTATTAATTCAATTATTTTTTTTACGATGATAATTCAAAACAAAACGTATATATATATTTTCTAGAGAGCGCTTATGGTTTTTCTTTTAGGTTTAAACAATTTACACAGAACTTTTAGAATTATATTATAATCAAAGTTATTACATGTAAAATAAACTTTATGCTTACTATTTTTTCTCCCAGCTTAATCCTGAAGTCCCTCTTGTAATAGACAGGTTTATTAATGTAGTTCTCATTTTCCCTCCAGCATGGCTTTGAAGATTTTCAATCACTGAATTGTAGGTTAAACCTATACTAAGGTAGAAGTTTTTTACTCCATACTTGAAAAATTACAATATCATTAAAATTTGTTCAATTCCAAAATGGTTTTGTAGATTTTTTTCAACTTTTTCTTGTTTGAAGTTTGCAGATGAAGAATTGAAGTCTTGACTCTTGTTTCTCCTTTTAGACTCCCCCTCTCCCTATCTGTTAAGTTATTTATTATTTTTATTACAATGGATTGTGGTACATATAATGGACCAATAATATAATAGTGTGAATACTAATTAATAGCTCTCCCTTTAGTGATCACTAATTAGACCATTTCATATCAATGTAAATTACAATACAATATACTTGAAGATTGTTTACAAAATTTAGAAGAATTATAAATTGATTTTTTTCCTTTTAATTATTGTTTAATAATAATAATAGAGTACTAAATATTTTTATACTTTCAAATTGATTCAATACCATTAAATTATCATTTTAAATATGATTGCAACTAGTCCATATGACAAAATGTATATGAATTTCATATCCACTCTATCAGATTTTCTAGTGTATCTCAAACAGTCTAAGTTTCCATCACTTTCAGGATATTTATTGGTGAGCTTTTACTTAATTTAAAAATTATAATCCAACAAGCATTTCAACTTACTACTCATTTTATACACTGATTTTCAATATATATTAATTATTGCTAATTGAAATTTAAAATTTTTCATACTGTATCATTTGAGTTAAGACTTAATGTAATTAAGACAAACCATATGTTACAATATATAAGCCTTTTTCGGTAATTCTTAATTTTTTTACCCTTTTCAATATATAACACCTACTAATATATATATTGAAAAGGATAAAAAAAATTAGAATTACCGAAAAAGGCTTATATATATATATATAATTATTATGTGATGTATTTATAAGTTGTTATTATAATATAATAAAGATTTATATTATATTTTATTGATTATAGAGTCTTAAAACAGAATTTATTCTAAAGAAATTGCAATTATTGGAAAACCTACAATATATTATTTTCAAACACAAGCAATACAAACATTTTATCAGTGCTGTGGATTAACAAACAACTCATGTAAAGATTCAAGCACTCGTCACTTGAACCCAAATATTTTGATTCCATATAAAATTAAAAAATTGAGTTCACTGCCAACATTACATTTCCTTAAATACAAAAAATATTATAACAACATTGATGCTACATGTGGCTTGTATCACAGAAAAGAAGAGGATAAAATTTTCTGTTTAAATAGAATACTCTAGAACCTACCAGAGTTTATATAAATGCAATGCATAGGGGAAAAAACAGCAACAATTCACTCATTCATTCAATCATTCTCAAATAAAACTTTACACAAATCCATACTACCACATTTATATTCTATGCATTTTTCTCTACAATGACAACAGTAGAGGTCACTTAAATAATGTCAAGAATAAACTAGAAACAATCAGAATAAGTGACAAAAAATCTCTCTACCAGATATTTATGCAACATCTTGGTCACTAATATGGCAGAAGTCCCATTTATATTGAGCATTTCTGGTCAAGGCTACTTCTGTTGTCATCTGATTACATTTAAATGTTTTCTGAGGCTGTAAAATATATGCTGCATGGTCTAAATGACTTCTAGTAGAGAGAAATGAAGAAATAAAATTTAACAATGTAATAATATTTGGACCTTCGTACATTTCTAAGATTACATTCTGGGTGACATAAACAAAATAATTATCAGAAATAAAAAAATACTATTGGGAATAATAATTTATGACAACTATTATTTTCCTTCATGTTATAACAATAACTAAAAGAACATTATGACTTGAAATAATGGGAACTTTAGAGTTAAAGGCAATAACTATATGAACAATAACAAGAATCAAAGATAATTAAATATTACTTTTAAAAAATCATCATCATTGACCATTACCAATCCACTGCAGGATTAAGGTCTCCCCAAATTCAATCCATCTTCTCCGATCTTTAGCTTTTCTTCTCCACATCACTCCTGCACACTTTCTTATTTCATCCATCCATCTCACATGCGGTCTCTTTCTGGGTCTTTTACAATCTATTGGAATCCAGTTTAAGATTTCAATTGCCCATCTATTATCATCTCTTCTAGCAATATGTCCAGTCCAATTCCACTTCAGTCCTTAAATTTTTTCAATGAGGTCAGTAACACCTGTTTGTTCTCTTACCCATATATTGAGTTTTTGATCTCTTCTTGTTATTTCCAACAAGCATCTCTCCATACTTCTTTGAGAGGTCTGAAGTCTCTGTATTGCTCTTTTATTAAGTGTTCAAGTCTCAGATCTATAAGTAAGAACTGGTAAAACACATTTAGTAAAAACCTTCCTTTTCAAACACATAGGCATATTTTTTTAAAAAATATATAAGATATGTATATCCTACATTTGTACTGGTATGGAATTAGTTTATGTTCTAATAAAATTCCTTTGAAACTCAAGGGTCTCTGTTATGCATTACATTAAATGTTAAACCAGGAATTGGGTCATAACATGTCTGAATAAAGAGCTTAAGTTTTTTTCTCTTTGGCTGTTGTTGTTTACTCATTCAATCAAATAATCAACATACTTTATATTCTTATTATATTTATTTTATACAGCCAATAATATACAACTTCATAATTTTATTAAACTATCATCATGCTTTATGCCAACCATAACAAAAATGTCATGAATATATAATTAGTTGTCTGATTTGCCTTGTCTCCAAATGTAAGAGAATACAATGCTCAAATTTTGCTTGTGAACTTTTAATCCATGTCAGTTGGTTTTTAAAGTCTCTAATCTCATGAACAATTTTATGATATCAATATTTTAATCACATGACGATTTAAAAACTTCATCTATAAATAAGCCATTTATTATCATAAAAGTAGTCACTTCTACCAATAAACAATTGGAAACTAATGAAATTATGCTCTTTTCTTAAACTTAAAAAGAAAGAATGTAATTTCTTTCATGCAAAGCATGATTTAAATGTTAAATTTATTTATTTGTTATGGAAACAAAAAGGATATTGTTGTAATTAAATACAAAAGAGAGAATAGATTCATTTTAAGTTCTTTAAATTAACATAAATTGTTAATAGGAAAATAAGGTACTTGAGTATTAAAACTGCATCATGGAGCAAGTATTAGATCTATTACTATGCCTGTTCACATTTGTATCAATCTGCTGATAACTTTGTAATCTTGTGATCTGACCAAAATAATATGTACAGGATCTTGTACATGACTTTCTTTGGGGAAAAAAAAATGTGTGCGGATCTTATACATGATATTTTGGCAAGAATTACAAAGTTGATATGAATGTCAACAGGTGCAGGAGCTCTAATACATGCTCCATGTTGCAGGACTAAAAATAAGTGAAAGTAAAAAATGCAAGGCTAAGAACATATTAATATTTTATAACCCTATTCTACATGCTCCATGTTGCAGCTTTAATACTCAAGTACCAACTATTTAAATGACTTAAAGAATCATATATAGATTATGAAAGTATTTGTGAATTGTGCATGATGGAAAGTAGCTATTATGATACAGATTACTGAGTATTATGTGTAAATATAAATAATCATAGCTAAATGTATATGAAATTGAGACAGAAGTAACTACAACTTCCAATGAATAGACAAACATCAATACATCATAAAAAGAATAGAATAATTCCCTCTGAATGATTAAAGATTTTAAACATAATTTTCATAATTTATTGATGTTTGACTACTAGTTTATAAATAGCTCACTGAAAGTTGCAATTATTTCCATTTAAATTTCATATATGTTAAGCTATGATTATTTATAGTTATATTTATTAAATTAAAGTTCTATTTGATATTTAGAGATTGTAAAAAATAAAACACTGCCTTTATCCTCTGAATGTTTAAATAGTGATTTCAGATTATTTATGCTGGATTTAAATCAAACAAATATATATATATCACTCTCTGATTTATAATAAGGTCAATAAATTAATGCTGAAAAGCCATCAAAGCTAGAAAAATAGATTGGTATCACTATATATTATTCTATTCTTTTCATAATTTATTAAAGTTTGATTATTAGTTTATACATAGCTCACTGGGAGTTGCAATTACATCAGTTTCAATTTTGAATACTACATATTGAAACGGAAACCTCCAATCCCTTTCCGTTTCACCATCAAACCTAATGACACTCTCATCTGTGCTAAGTTCGAACCTATTTAAATGTTAATAAATTTAAAATTCGTTCATGTCTGTATAAAACAGTATTATATATTTACGTGCGAACCAACGCTATAATTAGATAGGATTAGTAAAATTATAGCGTCCTAAAGTTATTTAATATTTCTAAAAATGTTTATTATATTATTTAAGTTAAGAGTAAATTATTAATTTTGTTGTTTAATATTGTAATTTCGTATGTGGATATATAATCTGTGCTATATAGAAGAAAGACATGATTTAAAATATGTAAAAGCCGTTATCTAAAAATACTATTAAATGTTTCTTTAAAAAATTGTTAAAAGATTTCTTGTTTTAAATATATTTCAGAGAAAAGTTTCTCGAAAATATATTTAAAAGCTATATCAAAATATGTTTGTAAATTATTTTTAATAAATATGTTAAAAATGTTTTCGTTTTAAAAAATTGTTAAAAGGTTGTTTTTAAATAGAAAGAGTTTCTATTATATGTAAGATTAAAAATAAAAGCTGGGCAAGTAATTAAAAGATTTTTGGTTGTAAACAAGTGTCATTAACGACCACACCTGGAATTCGTAAAAAGTAAAACTAGTTAAAAATTTACTAATTAAAATCCCCTTAGATAAGATTAAGTTATTTTAAAATCTAAAATTGGACAATTGTTTGCAACGAAAAATCTTAATTATAATAATAGCTTATGGAATGTTTCTAACATAAGTTATCTAAGATCTAGATTATAAATTGAAAAATACTTAATTAAATTCCTGAGTTTAATGAGTCTTGAGGCGGGAGATTCCGATAAGGAAAACCTATAAATACTCTGTATTTTTTAACAAGAAAAACACAGCCATATTGTTAGTGAGAGTTGTAGCCAGTATTCACAATTGTTAATTTGAACATGTCCGGCTAAAAGCGGGCATCTTGTTGCTGTTACTCCGCGGGAGAACGGGGTTTCTCTCGTCGAAATGCCTAAACCACCATCATGTCGATAGAAGAGACGAGCCTAACATAAGGGGAAAGATGATGCCGCCCAGTCAAACTAAACCAAACCAACAGCCAAGAACTTGCAGATAAATCATACCGGTACCGTTTTATTTTTCAAACCGCAGAGCTCTGTGTAATTCTGTGTAATTCTTTATGTAAATATATCTATATAAGTTAGCTAACTTTCTTTTTAAAATAATTATAAAACTAATATGTACCCAAAACTTAAATCCATTTAATTAATATTTTAAATATGTCACTTGCTATCAAAATTTAATGTGTTAAAGTTTAAATAAGCTGAGTAATTTATATTTTCCTTTCATTTAAAGTACTTTATAAGGGTCTAATTTAAAGTTATATCACTGCGGTTGTGTCTATATTTCTTTGTTTATTTTATTTTAAATGCTTATTATATTTCATATGCCAATATTTCGAAACAGTGAGCACTTAATTTCATGTATATTTTAAGAAGATATTATTTGAAAATCTTCGCGTAATTTATTTATAGCCTCAACTTTCTGCGCTGTTTCGAAATCCTATTTTTTTATTATTTAAATGATTTAATATGTGAAATGTGGCTCTGTTATAATCAACCATTTAAAAAACTTAACCTTTTAGTTTTATTTAGAATTAAATTTAGCCTTGATCGTATTTATAAGTATATTTGACATTTAAATTCTTAAGTCTTCCATAGAAATATACTTTCCCTCCTTAAATATTTATTATCTATAAGTAACTGAATAGATCGAACATGTCAAAGTACAGATGTAGTAATATCCCCTTTTTGTAGCATAGACATTTATGACCAGGCTACACAAGAGTTGGTCCCAATTTGATAGAGCTAATATGCTATTAACTCGTATTTCATAGTATGAAATATACTATTCTTTGTTTGGCGGATGTGATATTATTTTATAAAATTATTCTCGTTTTGCTGCTATACGTAATATACGTATCTTAAGATGGAGCCACGGCGTTGCCAGCACATCTTCTCTTATAGGGTAGAGCAGTAGCGAAGCCTGAGCCAAGGCCAGGTTAGCACGTAAGACTCCCGCCATTCCTGAACACAATGTTCCCTTTTCACGCAGCATTGCGATCGGTTACAGGGTACCGGCGTTTGTCGCAAGAATCCTGAAGTTATTTCATCCATCCGCAGAGCAACTTTTCCTATTATTGTTCACCTGTGCCATAGCGCATTGGTAAAATCTTATTTCAGCCAACTCTCCCACCTTTATATAACGCTTTCAGCATTCTGAAATTTTCTCTAGAAAGCCATGTTCGATCGATCATTACTTGAGCTGGTTTATGCGCTCATTATTAAATTATATATGGGTATTTTAGTAAATAAATTCATGATCAAAGTTTAATATAATTATTTATATACCAGCCACAAATGTAATAGGATTTGGTTCATCGAGATTTATAGACATAACGTAGTGATTAATTATGTACTAATTGAAAAGCAACTCATAAGATGGGCACATGTTAAACCCATTTATGAAAATTAAATGAAAGTATTTATCTAAAGCTATTTTGAATTGTATAAAAATTATTTATATAAAGCTATTTTGAATTGTATGTAAAAAGAGATAGTGTTCTCTTATCCACCCAATGTTTGTACATTCGACGCTGAAATGTGTAAAACTAATCAATTTCATGCCAATTGTAAATAAATATATAATTAATTTAATGTATTTCGTTCTCTGTTTCGTTATTGATCTAATTCAATCCAATTCTAATTACTATTTATAGTCTATATATGTGAAAACTATGCATTAAGTTAAATTAAATTTAGTGATATTTTAGTCAATTAAGAACCTTCTTTTATTCATCAGAGTCTTATTGCCTCTCCGTGACCTATGTCGGCCGTGTGGAAAGAGGTATACTACGTGTAATTTCAAGGTGGTCATTCGTAGGGTCTTGAGTCTTGGAATCCTGGCTTACGAGTTGAAGTGCGGTCGGACTCAGGATGTTACAGTCCTAGTCTGGTTAGCTTCGGTCTCTTTTGCTTGGATTCTGAATTCTGTTAAGCGAATGTACAAACTTAACTGGTACAATATGTATATTAAGATTATTAAGTTAGCGACAAAGTTGTGTTTATATATAGATGATTTCAGGAGAAAATATTTATTATTTCTGTTCCTTTGGTGTGATATAGTGATATAATATTTACAAAAATTCAACTCACAGTAAGGATAGAGTTGTGAGAGACATATTTAAGGTATAAATAAAAATGTTAATAAAATTACAATTCATTTGAATTTTATAATTCTCCAATGGGGTAATGGTCCTATTGCATATTTTACTACCCTTATAGCATGATCCATTATCAATAAAATGTTTTAAAGATGATAGTTTATATTTATTAAGAAAATAATATATATACACCTGGGTCTCATTTTATGCGGTAGATAGGTTCCACATAAAACCTGCATTAAAAAAATTGCACAAAAATAGACTTAACTTACCTTGAAAAATGGGGAATAGGTTCTGTAATTTTCAGAAACTGCATAAAAGCAAAGCAACAAGGAAATATTACTTTAAAATTCGCATTAAAAAAATAAGGAAATAAAGTATGATTAATAATAAATATCAAATATTTGAAAAAAATTGATGCAAGACAAACTTTTTTTTATTAACTATAGTATTTCATTTTACATTTTTCATACATCTTTTAATTATTATCACTATTTGACAATATGGGGTTCGTTGGTAAACTGGTAAGAAATCAGATTTGTCACAAGAGAAAGTACAACTGGTGCTACTTTCAGTCTTGTGCTGTGTTAATGGTTTTCTGTTGACAATGTAATCAGTGATTAAACTTTGAGATGATGATTTTACTAATTGTTCATAAAGCTCATGATATCCAGACATATAACTAATTTAGCTCTCATTGGAATTTAAGAGGTTGTTCATTGCTCTCAGATTTCAGCATTTTCTGACATTTTTCTTTGTCTCAACATCAATGTAAAATCTATGATTAAATGATTAATACTTATCAAAAATAATAAATTTGTCTTCATTTGATAGATATTTGTGTTTACTACTGAAATAAATTTTAAATGTTCACATTTTGTTTCTATATTAAAAAAATGAGATCACAATCAAAAACAAAAAGATGATACATTATCGGTAGAAAGATTATTTTCAGCTTACAAAACTTCATTATTTATTTTAAAAATCTAAAAGAATATTCATTTCTGCTATATCTAACAAAATATGTTTTAAAAGTTTAAAATTTTTAAATATTTATTGCAATATTTTTATACTCATAAGTATAAATCTATTATTATTATTTACTCATAAGTATAAGTAGGTTATTTACATAGAAACTAAGATTCTAAATACAGCTTCAGGCCATATTCACATTAGCTGCTAATATAACGTTATAATTTTGAAAAAAAAAAAAAAAATTTCAAGTCAAAATAAGTTATTAATAATTTAAATTTCTTGATATCTAATAAATATAGTGAAATATGAACTTCTTTATCACATAAAAGAAAACCTGCATAAAAAGATATTAAGAAAAAACTTGAATCACATAACTTCAAAATCGCATTAAAAAAATCTGCATAAAACCAAACCCAGATGTGTAAATATATATATATCATATGATTGGTCATAATATAGAGTCATTGTTTTTTTTCTTTAATAGAACTACATTTACTTTAATATCATTTGCAAGTTAATTTTTCAAATACCATCGTGATATCTCAGGCAAGATGTAGAATAAACACATTATTTAAGCCTAGCATGATGTTCGCATTTTGAAGTCTAGTTATTTTATTGTAAGCTTGATAACAAATTATATTATTATTGCATAATCTATTATCATCTTATAGATAACCTTACTTGTGTACCCACATAAACACTGGTGTATCTGATATAAGACATTTATATATGATATAATATACATAATATGTATTATACCAGAAAAAATAATTTCTATATATATTGAAATGAAACATATATGTTCAAGCATATAAAAAACAAAGTTAATTATATTTTAAAGTTTTAATATCAAATAATAAATAAATAATTGAAAAGAGTAATTTAAAGTGTCAAGTTAAGCAAGCAATATTTTAAAAACAAATAATTAATCTTTTGAGTTACAATATTACAGAATATAATTGCTATCCCAAGTATGATGAAACTATCCCGATTAAAAAAAATCAGAATATTTTGAAAAATCCTTAAAAAATGTTTGATTTTCTTATTATATAATCAAGCCTACCGAGTTATTTTAATTTCATTTTTTTTATAAATAAATATCATAAGTGAAAATACAAAAAGAGTATCTAAACCTGGTGATTTGTTCAAAATATAATTAGATGATGTCTATTATCAGAAAAGGAAGATACCTGTTGAAGATGCCAAGAATGTAGATAACTGGTACATAGTGAAGATGTTATAAAGAAAGGAAGGTAAATAATGAAATAACAAGCTAATTGATCATGTGTAGTGTATAAATAATTAAGATAAAAATATATAAAAAAAATAATTTTATACTATCTGTCTTGTAAGCTTTAGTAAGTAGTAATAATATGCAAAATGATAATATTGCTTAATAAATTTCTGTCTGTATGTCCTAGCCAATATTCCCAGACTAAGCTAATGGTTTTTGTCAGTGAGGAGCTTTGGATCATGGACCAGTATAAGACCTTCCTTTCACCATCTATCTATTTTTGCATCTTTGCTGTAAAAAAAAACTATCAGTCCAAACTAAAAAATACATAAATTTTTTTCAATCTAAGCCATCATGTTTGCATGGTCATATAGATATTAAACTAGTTCAGTTTTTATATTTTATGGTGTTCTTAGTTTTTTGATAATTATGGGCACCTCTGTGAACCCTGTAAGCTTGAAACTTGTCTGGAGATATTAAATAAAACAGTACGATGGTGAAAAATTATGCTGTTATAACAGCAATATGTAAGCTAAAGTCATATGATAAATTCGGTAATATTTTATTGGTGTATTTTAAAAAATGAAAGGTTTTAAAACCTAATACATCAACTTACTGGTGCTCAACTGGAGCAAGAAGAGGATAATCACCTATCATCATCATCTTATTTTTCAGCCCATAATTAAGTAAACTTGTTGCACCATGACTCAGGGTCCAAGTCATGTCTATACTTTATATTTAATATCATACAGAGATTATATGAATAATTAAATGTAAAGTTAAGAGATATTGTTACATCATCATGCACATATTTATATATTATTTGTAAATAATGAATTTATCTTACTCTGTGAAACTAGGATCCATGCCTAAATGGTTATGATGAAGCAGATGCACTTCTTCAAATTGATAATTACTCAATTGGTCTGGCAACCAAGTTCTACCACAGTCCATTTTGGTATAGTTACCCACTTCTGTAAATGATGGTTCTTTTTGTGGCATATGAATAATTAAACTTCGGTTATAAATTTCAGACCCTAACATATTCTAAAGATATAAAATTTAAAGTAAATTAATATTGCATAATGGAAAATTGATAAAATTAATGAAAAGGATTACTTTAAATACATATATAAAGTCATAAATTTTAATAGTTACACACAAACAGAAGTATATAAAGAAGAGCAGTTGGCTTTTTTAGTGCCATCTGTGCTAAGTATTCTCAGAACTGTTTCTGGTTTCAGTCTTTATCAATTAAGACATGATATTTGAAGTTGAAATCAATGTCATTATGCATAGAATAATTATCTGTAATTTTTTATTTATTGCTGACCTAATAACCAAAATTCAAAGCATGCTAATTTATAAACCCAAGAGAATTTGCCTGTGTGTAGTAATATAGATCTGATCTCAGTCAATAATTAATTATATATTAAAGTAGATAACTTCAGTTAATTTCTAACTGTAGGAATTTTTCCTTCTAATGAAGAATGTGTATAAAACTTAATTTCTAGCTTTTAGAATATAATATAAACAAGAGTAGTTCTCTGCTCTAGTTTGATCTGAGTAAATACTCAGCAATGGCAATAGAGAAAAAACAGTTCTTATTTATATCCTATTGTTTAAGCTAAAGAATCAAGTGATACAATATTGGTATATACAACTCTCTTTAGAAAAAATGATTTCTTTATTTGAGATTAATAAAATATATAATTTCTGATCTGGAATCAGATCTACATAATACAAGTAGATTGTTTTGGGTTTGCAATTTATGGAAACTTTGAATTTCAGGATTTAAATATGATATAACATTTGCCAGATGCTTAATTGCATTGGTTCTAGTTTTGAATCCTAAAACCCATATTGATAAAGGCAAAAGCAGAAATAGTATGAAGATAGGCAGAGAGCTGTTTTTTCTTATATCATAATATAAACTAAACTAATCAAATGATATTATGCTGAAATAATATATATATATATATGTTGATACGAAGATTTACACGGGTTGCATATATAAGACATATTTTGCAGGTTCATCTGTGTTAAAATATTTTAAATACTGACGTTTCGACTTGGTAATATTGACGTTTCGACTTGGTAACACAAGTCATCCACTGAGTGACAAAAAGTAGAAAGATGGTTGTAGAGATGCTACAATCACTGATTTGAAAAAAAAGGTTAAAGTTCCACCAATAGCAAAAATGTTAAATTAAGAATGTTTTTTTAAAAAAATCTTTCCAAATAGGAGGAAGTTTGCTTGTATCATCTCGCTTATTGATACAATCTGGCCTTTTAAGTATCTCAATGGCTTCTCTAATTTTGCACTGGTATAGATTATCACATCTGGATATGATCCTTGTTAAATCCGCACTTACAACTGTGCCAATGTTATAACTGCAAGTCATAATGTGCGGTCAGCAAATAACGTTCCCACACTGTTCTTTTCCAATGAGTGCTCTCCAACGAATCGGTCTGCAACGAAGCTCTCCAACGAATTGGTCTGCAATGAATGCTCTCCCACGAATTGGTCTGCAATGAAACTCTCCAATGAATTGGTCTGCAATCTCTCCGCTGAATTGGTCTGCAATGAATACTCTCCAAACGAATTGGTCTGCAATGAAGCTCTCCAATGAATTGGTCTGCAATGAAGCTCTCCAACAAATGCTCTCAATATCTCTGCTGTGGTCTCTTTCAGCTACACCTGTGAACTACATTTCCACTGGGTGCTGATCATTAACCGCCAGCACTGACGCAAGATATCTCTACTTAAATACTGCTTACTCAATACTGCTTGACTGCTCTCTACTGCTGTCTATATTACACTGCTAGATGTTACCCAGTCTTCTTATCACTCTCTGACAACTGCAATGATCAATCAATGCACTGACCAATAAGGTAACGTCTTTTATCTAGAAACATTTGTAATTAGCAAATATTTCTAGGAATTGTCGATCGCCATTACGTCAATGCACTAATTAAATTCCTCAGCTATCAGAGCGTGATCCAAAAACAGCCTTACGAATAAATTCTAGTTTTTTCTGGAGTGCACAAACATGTCTGCCATTTTACAAAACACTACACACCTCCCTCCACTCCAGAAAAACCCTTGTTGCTATTCCTTGATGTTTCATCACGTAAATGGCCAAACATGTAATTCAAAACTTATTCGCTATTTACAGGTTCCCAATGCGACTGTGCCAATGTTATATCCGCACTTACAACTGTGCCAGTGTTATAACTGCAAGTCATACTGTGCGGTCAGCAAATAACGTTATACAATTCCCATGCTGTTCTTTTCCAATGAGTGCTCTCCAACGAATTGGTCTGCAATGAAGCTCTCCAACGAATTGGTCTGCAATGAATGCTCTCCAATGAATTGGTCTGCAACGAAACTCTCCAACGAATTGGTCTGCAATCTCTCCACTGAATTGGTCTGCAACAAATGCTCTCCAACGAATTGGTCTGCCACGAAGCTCTCCAAACAAATTGGTCTGCAATGAAGCTCTCCAACAAATTGGTCTGCAATGAAGCTCTCCAATGAATGCTCTCAATATCTCTGCTGCGGTCTCTTTCAGCCACACCCGTGAACTACATTTCCACTGGGCGCTGATCATTAACCGCCAGCATTGACGCGAGATATCTCTACTTAAATACTGCTTACTCAATACTGCTTGACTGCTCTCTACTGCTGTCTATATTACACTGCTAGATGTTACCCAGTCTTCTTATCACTCTCTGACAACTGCAATGATCAATCAATGCACTGACCAATAAGGTAACGTCTCTTATCTAGAAACATTTGTAATTAGCAAATATTTCTAGGAATTGTCGATCGCCATTACGTCAATGCACTAATTAAATTCCTCAGCTATCAGAGCGCGATCTAAAAACAGCCTTATGAATAAATTCTAGTTTTTTTCTGAAGTGCACAAACAAGTCTGCCATTTTACAAAACATTACAATCCTGATAATAGAAAAAATAATTTTATGACCTTAATCCATAGTATGGAGTGAGAGTGCTGATGATGATGAATGTTGTTTAACTGCATTAGCATGCTCATCTCTTCTAACACTGGTGCAATAATTACTCATACCTATGTAAGAAGCCTTACAATTTTCACATGAGATTTGATAAACACCATGAGATTCAAGAGGAATTGAATCCTTAGGCTTGTTTATTATATTGCTGATCTTTTGATGAGTAGAAAATGCTGTATTTATATTATAGTGTTTTAATATATGTTCAGTACTGTCTGTAGTTCCTTTTACATATGGAACACAAATCCTAATAGCTGATTTATCATCTTTTTGTTTCCTATTTTGTCCATTTTGGGCTTGAAATAAGGCTTTTTTAATAAATTTATAATTGTAACTATTTGCTAATAAAACACTATTAATATGATTTATTTCTTCTTTCAGATGTGACTTATCTGAAAGGTTAATTGCTCTATTTAAAAGAGTTTTGGCTACAGAAACGATCTGAGTTGGGTGATGATGAGAATAGAAATGTAAATATCTGTCCGTGTGTGTATTCTTTCTATAAATTGAAAAAGGTAAACTATTCAGTGTTCTGGTGACTAAAACATCAAGAAAAGGGAGTTTTCCATTGACTTTGTCTCCAAAACTCTTTTAAATAGAGCAATTAACCTTTCAGATAAGTCACATCTGAAAGAAGAAATAAATCATATTAATAGTGTTTTATTAGCAAATAGTTACAATTATAAATTTATTAAAAAAGCCTTATTTCAAGCCCAAAATGAACAAAATAGGAAACAAAAAGATGATAAATCAGCTATTAGGATTTGTGTTCCATATGTAAAAGAAACTGCAGACAGTATTGGACATATATTAAAATGCTATAATATAAATACAGCATTTTCTACTCATCAAAAGATCAGCAATATAATAACCAAGCCTAAGGATTTAATCCTTCTTGAATCTCATGGTGTTTATCAAATCTCATGTGAAAATTGTAAGGCTTCTTACATAGGTATGAGTAATCATCACATCAGTGTTAGGAGAGATGAGCATGCTAATGCAGTTAAACAACATTTATCATCATCAGCACTCTCACTCCATACAATGGATTCAGGTCATAAAATTATTTTTTCTAGTATCAGGATCATATCCAGATGTGATAATCTATACCAGTGCAAAATTAGAGAAGCCATTGAGATACTTAAAAGGCCAGATTGTATCAATAAGCGAGATGATACAAGCAAACTTCCTCCTATTTGGAAAGATTTTTTAAAAAACATTCTTAATTTAACATTTTTGTTATTGGTGGAACTTTAACGTTTTTTTCAAATCAGTGATTGTAGCACCTCTACAACCGTCTTTCTACTTTTTGTCACTAAGTGGATGATTTGTGTTACCAAGTCAAAACGTCAGTATTTAAAATATTTTAACATGGATGAACCCGCAAAATATGTCTTATATATATATCAACTAATACAGTAAAAAAAACCTCACTATATATATTGCCACACACAACAAACTAGAGTAATCAATGGAAGGCCATAAGCCAGAAACTAGTCTGGGGATATTGGATGAGTAGGCACTAGATGGGGATTTTATGCACAAGCCTTCTGGCATCCATTGATTACTCTAGCTTGTTGTGTGTGGCAATACATATAGTGAGTTTTGCCTGTTTTAACAATAGTTATACACAAGCATAAGAGGTGATGGTCATATGATGTTTATTGGCTTATAACTATTACAATACTATGTCAAGATGTATTAATCAGAATAAAAATGTTTTATATATACATATATTATAGCAGTCATTTGTAAATGAGTATGGTCATTCCAACTCCAAGGTAAAAAAAATAAAATAAAACTACTCTGGAAATGAGTTTTACAATGATTAGAGAAACCAATCTGTGAACCCCAAATATATCCATATACTTGAAAACATGTTGGTTCTGTTTGATATTTTGTGATGCTGTCTTTTAATTTCTTTAGCAGAAAAATTTTTCTTTTTGAAATACTTCAACATCATGCCTATATATAGCTTTCTAATGTATTCCATTCTCTGCCATATTTTCCCAATGGAAACAATCAACATCACATTTCTTTAGAATGAGTTTGAGATAAATCATATAATGTAGACAGAGTCTACCTCTCTCATGAAAACCATTCTCCAATTCACAATAAAATACTTTTTTTAGAATGTCATGCATTGTTCATTTATTTTACATGTCCAATTCGATGAAGGTTTGTTTTTACAATGGTAGACTAGAGTATCACATCCAGCAAGTTGAAAAACATATTTATTAGTTTTATAATCTTGCTATTACATGTTACATTTTACAGATCATTCCTAAATAATATTTTTCTAATGTGTCAATAAACAAAGGGTCATTTTTATACAATAAATTAGGTAAAATAACAACCCTACACACAGCTAATTTAATTGCAGTAATTATTTCTCTATGATGAAATGCCCTCTCTTCTAACTTATTAAAACCAGCAATAGCATATAAAAGTTTGTGTTGTACCTCAACATTCTACCAGTTGTTTATCTCAAGTTGTTAACCACCCTTATAAGAAAGTTGCTGGGAATTTTTCTTTTATAAAAAGAAATTAAGTTTTTTGAACAATAATTATTAATCCAAAGTTTTAAATGTTGCATTCAGAACATTCACTATATTTTGTAAATTGTCTTTTGAATTAGAAAAAAATAGTGCAGTAATCAGCAAATTGCAAATCCAGATATCAAAAAGCAAAAGTTCTTGTTT
Organism: Epiperipatus broadwayi; assembly: GCA_028023455.1. Lineage (NCBI taxonomy): Eukaryota > Metazoa > Onychophora > Udeonychophora > Euonychophora > Peripatidae > Epiperipatus > Epiperipatus broadwayi. The sequence continues at coordinate 1,716,718 of JAQFVV010000214.1, forward strand.
TTAATTCATTCAAATTAAAAATTTCAGCATCAAAACAATATGACATCTAAATCACTGTTCCATTAAGCTGTCTATAAACTGTTCCAAGAAAAGTATAAAAATTGAAAACAGTATTGGAGCAAGTACACTTCCTTATTGAACACCAGTTTTCATTTCAAATACTTTAGATTTTCAACTTGTAATAATAACACTTTCTCTTATCCCATCAAATAGAAGATGTCTAATATATATATAAATTTCAAACAATATCATAAACCTGTTTAATTAAGAGAATCAAATACTGTACTTTGAAAAATCTTCATTCCTGATATTTTTTTAGTATTTGCCTAGTAACATAACCATATCTACAGTATTTCTTGATTCTCTAAAACTACTTTAAGTTCCTGGTAATTATCTATAACTGGAGGCAATCTATTTGACAAAATCCTTGAAAGTACTATTCATGTAATGGATAGTTGATATTTCATAACAGTTACTGCAATATTGTCTATTACTTTTATTTTTTAAAATTGGAACAATAGAAGCATTCTCAAAATCAGACAGCACAACTTCATAGCCGTACACATTTCCAAAAAGACTAATATTTTTTAAGTTTACAAATCACCCATTTAAACTATTCCATTATAATATGCAACCTCCTATTTTCAATATTATAAAAAGTATTTTGACTTCAGGAAATTTGATATCTTTATCCAAGTGAGTACATAAAATGGATATATCATTAAAAGTCATCCATTTTTGTATTATTATTTAAAAGATAATCAAAATATTCTTTCCATCTGGTCAAAATAACATTGTCATTATATAAAAAAGTATCACCATATGAAGAATCAAAGAACAAATAATGTTGAGATGAATAATCAGTGGAGTTTTTAAATGTAATTATTTAAAGCTGAAATGCTATAGTTTGTTAATTGTGAGTAGAACAATAATTATTGAAATATGATGAAGATTAAATTATAAATTCTGTTAAAACAATTTTTGTGACATATGTTAATCGTAAAATATTTAATCTATTTGAAATCATGCTGTTTGAAATTCAGATTTGATATTTATTCCCAGAGGTCACTGCTGAAAAAACAATGCTTGGGAGTATGATTTGAATATATAGTATATCAATTTACTTTATGAAGATTGCACTTATTCTATTTACCTGTTCATAAATATCTTATTTTAAAAAATTACATTACTTACCAACCATTTTTTTATCAAGTCAAAATTTTTTTTATTGTCAGGTGAGGACTTTAATTTTTTTTAAAGATCAATTATAACTTTTTTATTATTAACAAATAAGTGATCTTATTTTTACTTATCCAATAATTAAACCCCTTTACTCACACTCAAAATCCATTATGATTCTTAAACTACAAATTTTCATTCTCAAATTTTAAAACATTTTTCTTGTGTTGTAACACTATGTTAAAAAACTAAGAATAATAAATTGTGTTTTATATATATATATATATAACTGAATATTTGTAAATACAGTAACTAAATAATTAAAAATTTTATCCACTTAGGAGCGCTTTCAATTATCCAAGTAATCTTCGTCAACTAAAGCTTTGAAATGCTAACTTTCCCACAATTCCATGATCTTAAACATTTGCTGCTTGCCTGTTAATTAAGTCATGTTTACATCTGTATATCAGCATAGCTTCCTTTATTTTTCTTTTATTGTTATTTTTTTCAATTTGCAATATTTTTACATTGTTAAAATTAAAGTCAAAACCATAAATACATGATTTATTATGGTCATAAAAACAGATGCTGAAATATTATTATCTACTATGCAATTTTGTTTTGATTTCTGAACTCGTTTTAATAATAGCAAGTGTTTTTTTTCCAATGTACATCTAGATTCACCTATATATACACTGCCACACCTACATATCCATTTATAAATGACACAATTTTTATTTATAAATGAGGTTTTATCTTTGGAGTTATTTATTAATTTGTTTAATGTAGGAGGTGTGTAAAATGCAATATCGCATATACCTTTATAAATTTTCCTTATAAAATTTACTTGATCATTTGAAATATATGGGATTGATATCCATAATTTTTTTATTAGCAGGAGAATCAATATTATTATTAAATTTTTTATTCTTATATTTTGTATTAAAATTGCTCCTAAGTGGATAAAATTTTTAATTATTTAGTTACTGTATTTACAAATATTCAGTTATATAATAACATATATTGCTTTAAAAATACAGACATTGAATAATAATATTATTACATACATATATATATATATATATATATTGCAATTTGAAAATTGTAATTTACTAGTTGTTAGCCTGATTTAGCTGTTTAATGAGATTTATTTCAACAACTTTGAATTAACAATTTCATTCTTTGTAGTCAAGTTGCATATTAGACTATAGATAAAGATGGGTATCCATCTTTATTGAGGTTGCTGTTTGTTGATAGATATTGGTATTATTTAAGTGTTCATTGCTTTTTTTATATAGATATTTAACACAATGTTAAACAGTATAATTTATAAATTAACTGATAATAATTTACTCATCAAGCATTATAAGAATAAAGAATTAACCTCCATATAAATGGTTCCTGATCCTCCTCCATTTATTTTTTTAGGGCCACTGAAAGCTTCTATGGATCCTTTCCAGAATTTTAAGTTATGTGAATATATAGCAATTCTTCCTCCACCACCTCCTGATAATTCATTAAAACCTCCATTAACCTAAAAAGAGATAATAATAAGAAATCAGAAGCTTAAATGATATTATGAAAATTTTATTTCTAAAAGATGGATTAGGCATTAAGAATCAGAAAACTAATAGCAACAATAATAAATAGTATTACATAGTAAAACTTATTTATTTATGTAGTACAAAATTAAACACACACATACTCACATATATATCAAAATATATCTGACTACTATATTTATAAATATTCAATTATATAATTGCATATATTACTTTGAAGAAGTACATACATATAATTATAATGTTATTATATATATATATCAAATACATGTAACTTAATGTGTATGAATTCCAACAGAAGAAAATCAATTCTCCCATAAGGCATGGATAACTAACCCTTATACATCAATGAACAGTAAGAAAATAGAATAAATTCACTTTTTCTTTCAGCTTTTATTTTTTATAAGCTTTAGTTTGTGTGTATTGGTACAAATTAAGAATGGAAATTATATATTAATCTGATTTAAATAAAGCATTAATCATTTTGAAATTACAATTATGCAAATAAAGAATAGAGACTGAATCTCAATTTTAACAATTTCCTTAATTATAATCATATATCAGTTTGTAAATGTAAATATCAAATACATGTAACTTAATATATATGAAATTCAAATTAAAAAAACCCAACTCCTCTATAAGTGTCAGTATTCATTCTAATAAAAATGTTGTTTAATTTACATTCATATAAAACTAAAACAAGCAAATAAAAGTGGATTAATTTAACTAGATGGCATTGCAGGAATAGAACAAGTGCTATGAAAGTTCTAACAGTTTAATTGTTCTATGTAATTAATACTAAAATTTAATAATGTATCTAATGTTATAAAATCAAAACTACCCCAAATCCAAAATTAAACCAGACATTTTAATGAGTTTTTTGCTCATGTTATAAATACATATCCATTTATTATGTAAATATTTAACATTTAAGTATTGTTTATTTCTAAAATAATTATGACTGTTAGAAAGAAAAAAGATTAAATATTTATTAAACATTATATACATATACATGAGAATAATGTAATTGTTCATAAGCATTGCCATTTCTATTCCTCAAACAGCAGATGTATTCAGAGGGGATTTGAACACAGACTTTCAAACTTCCTTCAAGCATCAACTCCATATTCTGTATATATAATATACTTGTATTTAAATATCACATGTATTGTATTAATAAAGTCTTCAATAGTTTTAATCTCTTTCGATATACTTAAAACTTCCATTCCACCTCATATTCTTAAAATATGTAAATAAACATGTCAGATAATAACAAATGACTCCTAATTTGCATTTCATATTAGTATTCTTTAATTGGTTCAGATCACAATCTTTTATATGTTGTGATAATTTGTTTAACATTTAGTATACCAAATTATTATGCTTCGATTTACAATTATTAAACCTTCTGCATTGATTATTATGAATCATTTACTAAATTAGAGAGTATCCCTAAACCAGATATAAACTTTAAACCTCAGGTAAATATTGATATCAAAGTTATGAGTACAGGAAGTTTGATACTTGTAAATCAAAGTATAATAATTTTAATACTTTTATGTGTTTTATTTTATTGTAAGTTTATTCACATAAATTACACAATGGTAAACCTTAAACACAAGGCTTAGTATGATATCTTTCATGAAAATTAGTTATTTTATGGTGACTAGTCAATGTGCTAATGCTTATCTAATCATTATGGTTACCCTGAGACCTTTATTTGTTCTGCCATTTAGAAACAGTGTTTAGCTATATTAGCTCAGCAAATTATCTGACAAAATTATAAGCTTGATTGAGAAATGCTCAGCTGTCTAAAACCATTTACAAGCTTAATCCAAAGTTAAATCTAAAGTCATAGGCATGTTTCAACAACTATACATGTTCATAATTAATGTTATCATTGTTCTTTTTCAATCATTATCATTTCATTAGTGGATAAATTTTCTCTAAACCAGTTTTTCTGATTTAAAATATTTATTTTGCACATTAGTCTAATGAACTTTCTTATTTCATTCATCAATCTCTCATAGTGGTTTTAAGTAAGTTTTTTTTAATTATCTCTTAGGATTTTATTTTAAGATATTCAACTGTCCATAAAATAATCTCTCTTTTACACTGATATGTTTAGATTAGTTCCATTTCAGTAGCAAAATTTTTTCAATTCACTTTCAATCCCTTTTTGTTATCCCCAACATATATCTCTCCATACTTGATTGGGTTCATACATGTTACAGTCTATTATCTGTTGTCTTATACACATTTTATCAAAACACACACTCGTCTAATTTTGTATGCATAAATATTTGGTATTTAGATGTTAAATCTTTTTAAAATAATTTTGATTGACATGATGAAAAAAATAAAACGGTTAATTATTTACATTTAGTGATTGCAGTGGTATTTTATTTAAATCAACACACAGGAGGTATTTTTATATTAAATGTCAATCTTTTGATTATTTTTATAACAATGAATTATTTCCTAGATACTACCTTGAATAAATAATATTGTTTATATGTATTGAACATGGAATAAATAAAAATGTTATACATTGCTAATAATAAAACAAAATGTTTGGCATTTGACATTTTAATTAATGATTTGAAATTCTAGATGGAGAATTAAAATGATTGTAGAAATGAATTAAGTAAATCATATAAATAACTTACAACAGTGTGTTACCTACAGGGTATTGTTATTTGCTAAATATTTGAATCATAAAAATATTTCCTAGTTTTAGTTTTTAATTATTTATTTATTCAGAAAATAACAACTGACTAAATTACACAAACTTGTTACAAAAAAAATTAGGAGAGTTTAATATACAATAAGTACAATTAAAAATCATAATGTAACACTAATAAAATAAATTAAAAACTCATAAAAATTATCTAATTTAATATAACTAATGACATAAACATTTTTTTAAAGCCGAATAACTGGTATTAATTAAATAACCAGAATATTTTTGCATAAATATATTATACTAAGCTGCTTTAGACTGAGTCTTGAAAAAATTCATTGCACTCAGTTTACAAAAAAGGCATATGGCTTTCCTGCTTGAGAGTTCAAAAGAACTTCAGACAGAATTGATCCTGGGACCTCTCAGTCCCAAGTAAGATGATCTGCCAATTATGCCAAACTGCACAGGGCAGAGCAGTCAGCAATGCATATATTTATAAGAGAAAATCTAGTATTTAAGACAGATTTCTTACAATATATATAAAGAATCACTCTATGACAATATAAATTAATATTCAATATAAGCCCCATAAATATACATAATTATTAAAAATATATTTCTCTAAGATAGATATAATTATAAATTTATTTAAAAACACATTGATAAGCTTGTGGTTAAGACCTGTAGAGGTCCCTACCTTCGCATTTTCACATGCATACTCGAGGTTTACAGCCTTAGAAAATATTACTAAATTAGATATAGTAGACATCACAAAAGTACACCAGTTCCCCCAAATAGAAATATTTTAATGCAACAAGCTTTGACAATAAGAACTATAAAAATAATTAAAGCTAATTTAGATTTTTTTAAAAACTTGGAGAAATAAAAAAATACTATAATTTACAAAAAAGAAAGCAAAAATGTGAATAACATATTTGTTTTACTAGTAATTTATATTTTTAAAAAAATCAAATTCCCCTTTAATTACACTTCAATCTCTCCAATAGTTATTAGTTTTATTTCATTTTGTTGATAAATGGTCATAGACTTTTAATAATAGCACTAATAATTATTATTATAGTTTTAAAAATATTTTCTCCATTAGGTACATTTACACCTTTAAGATTTGTCTAAAATGTGGAAGACCCTATTGATAAATATATTACAATCAGCTTAAATTGTCATGGGAGGTCCACATATGATAACATATACAATATGTCTAAATGAAAAGGTGATTGGCAACTAGTTCTTTTCCCAATATTTTTGTACCAACTCTGAATTAATGCTTGTGTTACATAGCAACATAATTTAGCTATACACAGCAAAATTTTTAAGGTGTTAGCATTGTTTGTATCATGAGGTTATGACATGAAATGTGACAATATATTTCACACTTTAATTCAAAATGGAACAATCTGCTAACATTCGATTTTGTTTTAAAATTGAATAAATTTACTAGGAAACGGTCAAAATGATTCAAGTGTGTATGGCATTAAAGTCATGAGTTCTATGCTCTTAAGTAGTATGAAAGCATATTTTTAAGTTGTTGCAAGATTTTATCATGACAGAGAGCATGAAAATGATTGTTGAAGGTATAAAACATATCGCATTTCATGTCATAACTCATAATCCAAATATATTCGCATTTTGAAATTGTTATGGTGAATTGTTGTGATGACTATATTCAGACATAGGACTGCAGGAAGCAAAGAGAGAGATCCACTCATATTTTTATTGGAAAACAATATATATATATTGAAACAGACACATTTCACATATGTAATTTGAAGTCGTCACCCCCCCCCCCAATTTAAAACTATCGAGATAAAATAAAAAAGCTGATGCAGTTTTTTAAAAAATAAAAGTTAAAACAAAGAAATTAAAAGATGACTGCAATTTAAAAATTAATATTTTAAAATATTAAAAATACTGTTAAAATGTAGTATTTTGAAAAAGTTTAATGTTTACAGATTATCAAAAAGAAGGCTGTAATTAACAATTAATAAAAAAAAAGATTGCCATGGGTATAAAAGATCAAAAAATGTTTTTCAAAAACATCAGATAAGGGTTAGTAGAATTTGTTCTGCTAAAAGTAGATGGCCAATGAGGAAAGAAAATAACATACAGGCCTTAGAGATGGTCATGATCCCAATTGGTGCTAGATCAATCTAAAGACTCATAGGTAAGAAAGTCATAAAGATATAAATAGGGCAGTAGAGATTGCTTAAAAAAATTTTAACAGACATATTATTAAAAAGCATTAAGACTCTTACTAATGGATTAGCAAAATCCAGATTATATGAATACTAGCCCAACAAAGCTTGGAGTACCATGAGTAATAAAAGAAGGAACCGGTAACTGATAAAAAAAGAATGAAAAAACAAGTGCTTAAAGTATTATATCTTCAAATGTCCAAGTGAATAGAAAATAGCTTTCTCTTTCTCCTCTGTCACCGGTTCAAAAATGGAAGTCAAATAAAAATAAGGCCTGTAAACTGACCATTGACTCCTTAAGCTCTCAGAACATCCCTTATTAATTGAAAAACTTATGGAGAACTGCCAACAGATGAAGGTTCAAGTGAGGCAATTTATATGCCTTTATAATACTTAAAGATATTTTATAAATTGTATTTATTAAGTTAAATTATAAAATAATGAAATGTTACTTTTTAAATTGATTGATTGTAAGTAATACAAAAAGGAAATATATTTAAAAATGGAACCCATTGGAGTAATAGGTGAATTAAAAATATTTTGTAAGATGTGTTTATTAAAATAATTTATGATTTAATGAAATGTCATTTTCTGGATTGATTGATTATAAAATGATGCAAAATGAAAACATATTTATTCTGAGTGACATTTATTATTTTACAAAAATGCTTTGATAGAATAAATTACATCTGGATCCACAATACATAAACTTAAAAAATGTTTAAATATGTGAATTAAGAAATAATAATAAAATACTTCCAAATAATGAATAAATGGTTTAAACCCAAACCTATATAATATATTAAATAATAATAAAATGCGTCCAAATAATGACTTCAAACTGCATTGATATGATGAATAAGTGGTTCAAACCCACACCTATATGATATATTAAGTAATAATGAATCTCTTCCAAGCAATGACTTCAAACCATATTAATATGATGAATAAGTGGTTCAAACCCACACCTATGTAATATGTTAAGTAATACTAAATCTCTTCCAAATAATGACATCAAAACCACACCTATATTATGGATAAGTGGTTCAAATCCACATTTGTATGATATGTTAAATAAAACAAATACTTCAAGATACCTGGATTAAAATAAATACTTCAAGATACCTGGATTAAAACAAATATTTCTAGATATCTGGATTAAAATAAATACTTCAAGATACCTGCATTAGAACAAATACTTCAAGATACCTGGATAAATTAATTACTTCTATACACATGGATACACATCTATGCAGATAAGAGAGATTCAAACCAAGAAGGACAATTCCCACTTAGGAATGATCAGAAAACATCCCTAATGTGCACATGGATATGAAGACAACCAGTATAGAGACTGTGAGCAAACTTTTTCTTCTTCTCCTTTAAGAACTTGTAATATTATTATTAAATAAAATTATTCTTTCAAAATAAATAATACCTTTTGTCAATTTCATTTGTATCATGCATCCATTTGCACACTGGTTCACAAGAATCTCATGTCACCTGAGCTATGTCTGGAATAACTTGATGTGGGTAAGTAAGGTTGTAGTGAGATGGAACTCTAGTGGCGCCATTTGGAAAACCAAACACAAATTTCTAAATGTTTCCAGTCTCTATGGTACTACATCCTCTGATGAGCAGGAAATATTGTCATAGGTGGGGTGACATCTGCATTGGGGAATGCCAATCAATAGTTTCTTCCTGCAATATGCTCATCAGGAAATAAAAGCAACAAAGAGCGGGGTTGGTACATCCGGTTACAATATATATATATATAAGCTTAATGCTATACTAGTACATATAATCAAAGTATAATTACATAATAAAAATACTAACAAAATAAAAATTTATAACTATGTTTACCTATTAGAAAAATAAACCTCAAATTTACAAGCAAAAACAACAAATAATATATACTTAGAACTGCTACTAATTCAAAAACGATTGGTGACCTTAGATTCAACGTGGTTAGTTATATCAATCTCATAAAAGAAGCCGTTTCATCATTGAACAATATTTTATGATCAGAATTATGTTAATATATTTATGAAAGGTGAGCTAAGGTAGGTATCTGTTTTTAATTTTATTTTTACAAATTTTAAATCATTTATAGAGAAGATCATGAGGGTTAAAATTCATAAAAGTAGAATTAAGAATAAGTGTCTTAATTAAATCAACCTTATATATTTGTGAATGTGATATTAGTCATACTGAAAATCATTAATCTAGAAACGGTTTAAGTCATTAATTCATTGACATGATGATGAACAATAATTGCTGATTTATGTCCCATCAATCCCTTATATATAATGTAGGAGGATTTTTTTCTTTTTTTTTTTTTTAATAAATTTCAGTCATTATAAAACAAGTCAAACAAACAATTAAAATCTGATATTGTAAGTTGAAACAACACTATCTATATTTATCTGGTATAATTTTAAACCCAAAGTGGAACATCTTTAGTTTCCTACTTTAAGTATATAATACAGGTTGTCTATCAATTAATTATTCAGTAAATGAAAATCTATTTACTATTATCTAAGATCTTTAAATAAAAGGTAAGTGAAAGCCATAACAGAAACCAAATTAAAATTAAATCTGCCTGGAAATTTAAATACAAGTCATTACAATAAGCAGTGATAAACTTTTTCAGTCATTATCTTTATTTGCAGTCTTTTTAAAGACATTATACAAAATTAATATGTGGGTTGTCATTTATCTTGGTTTGTTTAATCATGAGACCTATAGTGATACCAGTTATATATAAGTAAGACAAACAGAAAGACTCCTTTTCCATGCTAGTAGTCCACAGTAAAAGAGTCTGTATTTATGTGTTCTATATATTGTAGCCTTTGGTTTTGACCAAAGTTCCTTTAGTTTTAAGCTGGTTTTATTAATAACAGTATAGTGTATATCAAAAATTTCCTCATAAAATGCATTAATTGTGTTATAAAAGTTATTTAGAGAGTGCTAATTTTAAAACAGAATAAAAGTTTGAATTGATTTTCGTAAGCAAAATTCATTCATGAATGCTTAAAACAGGGATTGTTTTATTTATGATGTCAATTTAATAAAGATTTAAAGATTCAAAATCGGTCGAACTGATGATAGTTATTTATTAAGAATATTTTACAAGTCGTTATTAATGTTGTAAAGGAATCTGAAGGGAAGGTAGACATTTACAAAATAAATATTCTGTCTATTTAATAAGAAAGTGTCTGAGGAAAATCGTATCACGGGTGAGAAATAAATTTTCACCATAAAATATTTATTGAGGGAAAATTGTATAAGAAATCAAGAATAAATAAAAGTATTAAAAATCCGTTCAAGCAGAGTTATATGTGTGTGTGTGTAAATGGATATGTGTACAATGTATTAGAACATTTTAATTATAAAAATAATCAGTAATCATTAGGGGTTGTACGTGGTATCGGTGGGAAGCTTGTTGACTATGGCTATTACTTTGTTTTAATTTCATGTCCATGGCAGCCAATTCTCATTCAAAATCTTGAGTTCAAAGTTAGTCTGCTATGTATATTTTCTTTTTATTAAAAACTTTCATTTTTATTCTTTCAAGGGGTTTTTCACGAGCGGAAAATTCAACAAAACGATGTGATGTAAGTAAAAATGTTAATAGATAATTTATAAAACAATAACAAACAACCAATGAAAAATTGGATATAATTTAATTGACAAGAAGTGTCGCTCAGAAATTGAGGGGGGTATAGCAGGATATAAAAACTCAACCACCCTTTAAGGAGGGACTTGATCATCTTTTTTTTGTGTCTAGGGAAAACTCCGTTCAGGTTTAAATTATCACTTGCAAATACTAAAAATTAAGTTTTTATAGTTGTCCTGGCTCAATTTCTGAATGAAAAAAATTAGTTAAAATTTATATTATTGTAAAATATGATTAGTGAGTAAACTTTCCAGCAGTATATGTTGCTTTTCTCTGAAGTTGATCATCAGTATAATTTCCTATATGATCTTAATCACCTTAAACAATCGGAGAGTAATGCAATATCGACCTCAGCTAGAATTTTACCCTGAGAAAATTAAGAAAGGAATAAGTTTTATGATTTTTTATTTCAAATCTTTACTTTTAAGGATGAATGGATATAACTATTTGTGCTATAGAAAATTTAGAAAATAATCACCATCAAGAAAAAGTGGAACTGAATTATAATGCAAAAGTTGTATATGTTAAATCCCGCCAAAATATTGTCTGGATCATCGATGACTTGAAAAGATGAGTTGTTAATGAAAAATTAAATGATTAATACCTAGAAGAAAATATATTATTAATCAAATTGATATGATACCCACTTATGAAAATTTTTAAGGAATATGGTGCCACAATTCTTGTAAAAATATACGTGAATTATTGGACTTCGCCAGCCTAATGTCCGGAAAGAAAAATAAAGAGAACACTGATTACGTATTCCACTATAATATTGAATAAAATCTCAGTTAAGGAAACTTGAACTGCATAAAGGAATTAAAATGCTATTTGAAAATTATTACTTTGTTAAATTATACAGCCTATTTATGTCTAATGATGTGAATCTGTAAAATAAATAAATACCCTCTGGATTATTATTTCTAGTGTTTAAAGAGTGTTATATTGATAAAACTTCGAACCTAAATAGCTCAACCGTATGGATTACTTAGTGAAATAATTTATTAAAATTTCCATGGATTCAGTATTTGAATAAAATGTGCATACAAAACTATAAAGGAGGTTTTGCAACTGCAGGGATACAAAAGGACTTTGGAGAACTATATCGATCAGAGACTATATAGGTATTATTCTTTTATTCATAGTTATTTTATATATATATTTTAAAGCTATATTATCTGATGAGTTAGAATACTAATTACTTGTGTGACTGAGTTTAAAGTTGACCAATATTTATTCTAAGTTTGAGTTAGTATCATAATTTAAAATATGCCTTCTTTAACTGCAAATTTATTGCTTTGCCCTAATTATATGAATGAAAAGGTAAAGGTTTACTTTAGCGACCACAGCATAAAAATCATGTTCGCCCTCTAGTTTTAAAAATTAGAAGTTAATTATTATTCGAAAATCTTACGTATATGCTACTATATTACAATTACATTAAAATTTATTAAAATGTAAAAGATAATAAAAAAAAATATTTACCATTTTAAAGAAGTTGAAATAATTGCATTAGATTAATTAAAATAATTAGTTTAAATTATTTGAAACTTAAGAATTTAAACTATCTCGATGGTTCTCAGTGGAATGGATGGTGAATGACAATGGGGAGACATTAGTCATTGAAATCGACGAGACATATTATTTCCACAGAAAATACCACAGGGGGACTATACATAGAGGGCATTGGGTCTTGGCGGTATTGAAAGGGTGTCAAGGAAGTGCTTTTTCACAGAAGTTACGGATAGAATGGCTGGCACATTGGAGACCCTAATCCAGCGGTACATTTTACCAGGTACTCATATAATTTCAGATGGCTGGGCTGTGTACAATAACATCAGCAGACTCAGCAATGGGGTATATATGCATTCGGTTGTTATCCATCAGGACAACTTCATGAATCCTGAAGATCGAGACATACATGCCCAGAATATTGAGAATATGTGGATGAGAGTGAAGCGTAAGTTTAAATTTCAATCTGGTACCAGCAGAGCTTTGTTTTCATCATACCTATAAGAATTTGCCTTTCGGAGTAAATATAGCACTGCCGCCTTTTTCTCCAACTTCCTAATATGCATAGGGCATAATTATGCGTAAAAAAGTAAATGATTTTTTTTTTATTATCTTTTACATTTTAATTATTTACTGTAATTGTAATATAGGAGCATATACATAAGATTTAAAATATTTTAGTTCTAATTTAAAAACTAGAGGGTGAATATCTTGTGGTCGCTAAAGTAAACCTTTACCAATGAAAATATTTATAGTACAAAGTGTTTTATAAAAGAACGGGTTATTTCTTAAAATTTTAATGCTAATAAAATTTGTTTTTTCTTTGAATGTATTATGAGACTGGTCCCAGGAGGGGGAGAGAAAATGATGCACATTTCTTATTTCTTGTTGATAAAATAGAAAATGATTTTAAATGTAAGGCATATTTAAGCTTATAAAATTGTTGGCTCATGCTTCAGTGCAATATTTTGTGGGGAGAGTAGGTTTGAATTTTCATATGCATGTGTGTGGATTGGTAAAGGGCCTTTGTTTGCTCGAGGTCGGTTAAATAATCATAACCTAGCCAGTGAAGCTGAAGCATAGCTCGCTCACCAAATGGTTAGTAAAATTTTAATAGTAATTAAGTTGTGGATGAATTTCCCACTCTATGTTTAGTTACACCATAAGATGATTTCTTTATTGATAGCTATAGTGTCTTGTGCAAGCTCATCCATATTTGTATGTCTAGTGACTAGTCCTAGCATATTTCAGCCTTAATGAAAAGGTGCTATTTCTCTTGTTATAGGTCTTTGCCAACACTCATGTTGATGTTGAATTATTTTCCTTATGGGTGTATATTATTTAGAGAATAGTAAGAGTATAAATTATTAGTACTGTTATCAGGGTCATAGAATGAATTTTCTGTTTCTTTGTGAATGTGGATGTGAAAGTGCAAACTGTTGTACTGATGCATTGCATCTGAGTTAGCTTTACATAGCGAGTTGAGAGCAAAAAATAATTATAAAGCTGAATTTTGAAGTTGAAAAGTAAAATATGTTTATTTGATAATAAGTAATGTGCCTCGAAGTTCCAGTTCACAGCCAGATTTGATCTTCGCTGGAATGGTAAGCATTCCTTCATGTTCTTCATGACCAATGATAGCAACCGTATAGTAAATAATGTTGTTTAGAGTTTAAAAGTATATTTAGGAAATTAATAATAAGTGTTATTAGATTAAAATGTTACGTCAATTATTTAAAGTTAGGATTGTATAGTCATCAGTTCGCAGATTAAGTCATAACGTAGCAGCTGTAAACCCCAGATTATTGATAATTTAGTAATAGTTAAACCTATGAACAATTTATTAATATCCGATGATTAGTATTATTTTTTTATGGTTGAAAAAATGGGGAAAGCTACAGAAAAACCATGTAGATAATGTAAATACGTTGTAGTTTATTATTGTTAATAAAATGTCATTTTTTAAAATAAAAACCTTGTCTATGTCTCAATGTTTTGTGGATCCAATAAATTCTGGAAATCCTGATCATACACCAATACACTATTACTTAAATTTAATTATGATGTAATTAATTACACTACACTCAGGTTAAACTGCTTAAGAGATTATTTTAAAAAGTTTTATTACCAAATTTGATAAAAGAGAAAATTATTTTAACACTGCGAACTCAAAAGAATAAGTATGTGGAATACAAGTCAATTAATTTAGCAACATAAACTTTAAAGTTTATAGTATGTAGTAGGATTGTTATGAGATATAGAGTACGGTGGGTGGACATAAAATCACTTCTCCATCCGCTGTATTCGAATACCTTCCCAGGTAACTTTACTAGTTAAAATTTTCTAAATTATTAAAATCGTTCATGGTATGTTGCCAACAAAATCTATAGTTAAAATCTAATCTTAATTATCCGGAAAGATAGAAAGTGGACATTGAGTAGGTTGAACTAAGCCAAGATCGACTATCATTGTCATCCCTGGGAGTATTCATCTATAATTAACAGTGTTAATTTCCACACCTTGCTGTTCTGAAGCCCTGAGAGGAGATTATCGTACAGTAGAGAAGAGTTAGCAAAGTAAAAACTAGTCGGAAAATAAAGAAGTTTATAATGAGTAATTACAAATATTCTCAAAATTGTATTATGAATGAAAACATGGTAGAGTGATGGAAAATGAGGATGATGATGGGCATGGAAATAGTTTAAATTTCCTTAAATTTTAATTGTGGCTTTAATATTAGATGGATGGGGAGTGTGCTGAGAGAGTTAGTGTAAAATGTGGAGTTGAGATGAGATTTTCCTCCTTTCCAGTCACGGTAATAAATTACGATATTATTATTCTTAGTAATACCGCTCTCAGGGTTTATTCATTAAAAACTTTATTTATTAACCCATGTAAATAATTAAATAATTATTAGTAGATAATAAAGAAATAAATAGATTTTCCATTAAAGTTGCAATTTAGCACCCTGGCAATTTTATTATATGTTGTCCCATCACCATCGATTCCGAGGCCATCCACTCTGAAGGTTACGTGTGTGTGTGTGTGTGTGTGTGTGTGTGTGTGCGAGATAGACAGAAAAGTGGCAAGGCTAAGGTGAGGAATTTAGAGGTTATGAATGGCCGGATTTCTTAGATTACAATATATATATATACTTTAAGTGCTTTGTCTATCAAATATTTATATATATAAAACAAGCACAATGTATAATAAGTTATTACATATGTGGGGGTGGGGTGGGTGACAATATAATATATAATGCTCAACAACTTTCTAATCTTAGTAATGAATGAAAGCGTTACAATACAATATAAATCTCAATATTGAGATTTCACAATACAACATTTTTCTTCAAATGTGAAAGAACCATTTTGTTGGTGGTCGAGTGATCGGCACAGCCGCCTTACAAGCAGTTGTCCCGGGCTAGCGGGTTCGCTTCCCGGCCGATGTCATGACACATGAAAAAAAAAAGTTTTAGCTCGAGAGTTGTTAGAAAATTCGAGCACCAGAATCGATCCTGAGATCTCCTAATCCCAAGTTGGACGTTGTAGCAACTGGGCCAACACGTGCAGGAAAACTTAAAACTAGATCTCCGAAGAACAAATCAAGATTTTAAAATGATAGAAATGAATATCTATTTCTCATTAAAAAAATTTCAGAATAAAATGATTTTAATTAGATATTTATTTATTTAAATAAAAATAGTACTTTGTCGGCATTTTGTTTTAATAAATAAACAATTGCTAATTTAGCCAAAATGTCATTAAAA
Organism: Epiperipatus broadwayi; assembly: GCA_028023455.1. Lineage (NCBI taxonomy): Eukaryota > Metazoa > Onychophora > Udeonychophora > Euonychophora > Peripatidae > Epiperipatus > Epiperipatus broadwayi. The sequence continues at coordinate 1,733,315 of JAQFVV010000214.1, forward strand.
CATAAAATAGATTTTCCTCAATTATTTGAGTCATGTTTATATATTTAATTTGAACGTTATTTATGAATAACACACACATACCCAAAGTATTCTTAAGAATTTTATCTAATAACCTGTATTTTTCCAAATCCTTCCATTTCTTTGGTATTTATTAGAATACTGCCACCACTTCCACCACCAGAATTAGTTTCTGCCTTCCCATTACATTCAATCACACCATCGATTGTAAGCAACGAGTCAATGTCCAGTTTTAATTTACCGCCACCTGTAAAATAGAAGTAGAAAGGTTTTACTTATTAAAAAAGTAAATTAGCAACTCACTATATAAAGTAGTATCACATCTAAATAATGTATAAATATTTTCTAATTGTCGTTAAAAGCTAATGAAAATAAATATCGTGTGATAATGATTAAGAATAGGAGCGTGTGTTAAATATCCATAAATCACAAGTCAAATCTATAATTTAATGATTTATAACATTGGAATGTAATAATTAAGAGAGGCAAACTCAATTTTCAAAATTCCACAGGTCATAACTCAGTCCCATCATTTCATGCTCGAATTCAAACTCACATCTCTTACTAATTAATAAAACTTATTTTTTTTAAAAAAGAGTAGTATTTTATAAATGGCAAAACAATGTTTAAATACAACACTGCAAGCAAATATCTCTCTAAAAGCTCTTCATTAAAAAAGATTATTCGTTGAGCTTGCCAATTACTGGTTCATGAGTAGTCAATCGGTTTTCCAATTCAGTTTACCCTTTAGCTAAGAATAGCTGGTTATTTACTGAACAATAATGAATAGATAGGTGAAATAACCACTAATCAATTACTTGAAAACAAAATCTTAAGCCTATTAAAAATATTCAAGTTTACTTGGCCTCCATTCGAATTCATAAGAATGATAGACGAATTTGCTATCGTTACATCCCAAGATTGTCTTAAAAAACCTTATCTATTATAACTACATATTGCTATGTTTAAAAATAATTGTAATATTTTTTATCACCATTTTTATTAGTCACTATTAATAATTAATATTCAGTAGCCATGTTTATCCACATGCAAGCACAAACATATACATATGTGCATTTTTGAGTATATATTATGGTGGATGTTTATATGGATTTGTATGAAGAAACTGTCAAATATGAGGTAAGAAAAATAAAAACATTTTAATGAAGTTTCATATATAAAAATTGATATGGATATAAAAACCTTCTGACTATCATTATTAATAATACAAAATCAAAAATACTTCATGTTACTTGAAATCATCATCATCATCAACCATTATCAATCCACTACAGGATGAAGGTCTCTCCAAATTCAATCCATCTTTTCCGATCTTTAGCTTCTCTTCTCCACATCACCCCTGCACACCTTCTTATTTCATCCATCCATTTCACATGTGATCTCTTTCTGGGTCTTTTACAATATCTTGGAATACAGTTTAAGATTTCAATTGTCCATCTATTATCATCTCTTCTATCAATATGTCCAGCCCAACTCCATTTCAGTCTTTTTAATTTTTTCAAGAAGATCAGTAGCACCTGTTTGTTCTCTTACCCATACATTGCATTTTCAATCTCTTCTTGTTACTCCCAACATGCATCTCTCCATACTTCTTTGAGTGGTTTGAAGTCTCTGTATTGCTCTTCTATTAATTGTCCAAGTCTCAGATCCATAAATAAGAACTGGCAAAACACATTTATTAAAAACCTTCCTTTTCAAACACATAGGCATATTTCCTTATAGTATCAAGTTATTTCTACCAAAAGCACTCCAACCAAGTTTAATTCTATGGTTAATTTCATCCATTATGATTCCATCTATATTAATAATCTGACCAAGGTATTTGTAACTGTTAACTTCTTTTAATTCATCATAATCAAACTTTATTTTTATATTTTGAGAAAATCTATTAAACATTACTTTAGTCTTTTTAACATTTATCTTTAGTCCTACTTTCAGCTGATAACTCCTGCAACATTTCTTATAACTCGAAAGCATTATTTGCAAAAACAACTACATCATCTGCAAAATATAAGTGACTTAAATAATCTCCATTTACTTTCACTCCTTTAGCTTCCCATTTTAATCCACAAAATACTTCTTGTAGCACTGCTGTAAAAAGTTTTGGAGATCTGGAGTCATCCTGTCTTACACCCTTTTCAATGTTGACTTTCCTACTATCATTAAGTAATCTAATTGTTGCTGTTGCATTTTTATAAATATTCTTTAAAATATGACAATATCCTGGATCTATACCTTGATGATCCAATGCTTTAATCACTGAAGAATAGAATCAAATGCCTTTTCATAATCTACAAATCCTAAGCATAATGGCAACTCATATTCATTTGTCCTTTCTATAACTTCTCTCAACACCTGGATATGATCTACTGTACTAAAACCACTTTTAAATCCAGCTTGTTCTCTTGGTTGCAGTGTTCTCTGTAGACGAGTTGTAATTATCTTAGTAATTTCTAATATCTTCTTTATCACCTTTTTTAAATATTAATATTAATACTGCATTCTTCCAATCATCTGGTACATCTTTATCATTTAGAGATTTGGAATATAACTTTGCTAAAAAATTTCTATTTCTTCACCTGCTTCTTTTAATATATCAATTATAATTCCATCATTACCTGGAGCCTTCCCTTTCTTCATAAATTTAATTGCATGTCTTGCTTCCTCATTCAAAATTCTGAACAATTCAGAAGATATAATAGGTATAGGAGGTACTAGTTCTTTATTACTATATAATTCTTGATAGAAGTCTTCTACACATTTCATGATGTCTTCTCTCTTTTTAGTAATAATGCCATCTTTTTTTCTTATTGCAGATATAAATTTTCTACCAATACCAAAATGCTGTTTTATGCTCTTTAGACTTTTATTGTCTTCTACAGCTTTCCTTGCTAGTTCACAATTATACTTTCTTATATCATTTTCAACTCTTTTATGCACCATTTTACAAAATTCGAGATATTCAATCCTTTTTAATGCATCATTTTTGTATATCTTCATATTCCTTCTTTTCTTCATAAATTTTCTAGTCAGTAGAAAATTTATTGGTCAATTGCTGCTTTTTTATACCAGCTATCTTTGTTGCAGTTTTTAAAGGTGTATCAGTTATTTTCCTATTAATTTCATTCAAATCTGAATCATGTTCAAAATTTACTAATACTTGAAACCGATTTGTAAGTTCTAATTTAAATTCATTAGAATGTTTCTGAAGATTAGGAATATCAACTGTAAATATTGTTTTTCTTAATAATTTTTGTCTCTAGTTTTGCATTAACATGCATCTTACATCTTACTAATCGATGATCACTTCCTGTGTTAAATTTATTAAGAACATTACAATCTTGAAATATGTATTGTCTGTTAGTCAAAATATTATCCAATTCTGCTGTACCTTCATTTGGATGCTTCCATGTCCATTTCCTTTTAACCTTTTTCTCACAAAAAAAGAATTCATAATATAAAGCTTTTCTTTTTCTGCAAACTCCACAAGTCTATGTCCTCTCTCATTTCTATTACCATAACCAAAATTACCTACATCATTTTTGTCTTTTATTTGTTTACCAATTCTAGCATTAAAGTCTCTCATAACAATTTAAAAATGTCGTTTACTCTGATCAAAAGCCTTTTGTACATCCATATAAAAATCTTCTACTACTTCATCACTATGAGAACTTGTTCGGGCATAAACCTGAATTATCTGCATTTGCTATCTGCTATTAAGTTGTAAAACTAATTTTCCCACCCTGTCCAATACACCAACAATCTTCACAATGTTATTCTTCCATTTTTTATTTATAATGAATCCTACTCCACTTGTATTTCCAATATTTGTGCCCTTATAGTAGAGTACATGTCCACTTTTTAAATCAATTGTTTCTTCATCTTTTCTTCTAACTTCACAAAGTCCAAAATGTCCCATTTAATATAAGATAGTTCTTCTAACTCTTGCAATCTTCCTTCACTTGAAAGTGATCTGCAGTTGTAAGTACCTAAATAAAAAGTCATTATCAAATGGCAGTCTGAGTCTGCAATCAGGGGATTCTTAGCACCCTCTGCTTTCGGTCACCAACTGCTGCCTTGGTTGGTGACTTTACAGCTTTCTGGGAATAAGGGTCATGATTTATTTTTGTCTGTCATGATTGTATATATTGAAAAAATATTCTTAAACTCAGAGGTAAAAGGCCAATAAACTCACCATGCTGGATAATGCGTGTTGGTGAGCAGCCCATCCATGTTCATATACTATATGAATAATCACATAGTAATAACAGCTGCAACGACAAAAACATATGGAGTGGACATTAGGAATTTGCCCTGCTCGGTTCCTTTAAGGCCTCCAAGAGGAATCAAAGGATCTCCTTTCAGTTAATAGCAAACTCCTTTCTGCATGAAATACAAGTTCAGAAATTCAATAAAAACACAAATTTGGTAAAATATATTTAAATTATATTTTTTCTATAAACAGAGCCAGCTTTAAATGTTCTCTTTCTACAATGTTAACAAAGCCTGAGTTCATTTTCATGTAATAACTAGAAATATATGTAACAACTATCTTTCTAGGAAACCATCTATTATTATTGGCTGTCCTAAAATAATTACTTTGCTCTAGAACCTAATAATAGCTTTTTAATTAATACTGATATATCCTTGACAATTGGAATGGATACTATTATTATATATTTCAAGAATCTACTATATTACAACATACTGATGAAAAGCATCTATAATACTGTAATATATATTCAAGCATTAGCAACAAGTTGGTCATAATTACAATATTTAAATATGAATGTCAGTTTGGATTATTGGTAGTGTTCCAAGACAGCTGATAAAAACTGTTAGTTATGAAACATATCCCTTTATTGCAGAATTATTGAATATTTTTTTAAGTCCTCATACATAAAAATAATGGAGTTAAAATTATATAAAACTTTAGTTAAAAATATAATAGAGATTTCCTTTTGTTTGTAAACTCAAGATAAAAAGGTTAGCTTTGGGGTTATCAATAGTAATTAATAGTTACCTAATAATAATACTGATAACTTATTTCTCTAGTTATCATATAGAAATATTTCCATTCATTTTTTTGTTTACATCATCAATATCATAGCATTAATTTTACCAATCTCTAGTCTTTAATCTTTCAGTTGTCTTAAGTACTAAAAGTAAAATAAAAAAACTGAGTTTTATTTTACATATGTTTTGCTACAACAGTTTTATTAAACTTAAAGAAATCTAAACATTTGTGAACCACACAAGAATAATGGTCAACAATTCATATATAAATAGTTTCATGTGATGTATACAAAAGATTAGTAAAACACATACTACATTTATTACAAATATTTTCAATGCAGTTATTAATATTACATATTCAATTTTATGGTAATTTCTTTTTGTCTTGCATAGATGATGTTTAGTATTATACAAAAGTTTGAAAATAGCCAAAAATGTACTCATGCAATACTATATCCACCTATTAAAAGTGGTACTTTTTCATTGTTGGCAGATCTCAACATAAAATCTTGATGATGTTATATTGCAGCTGAATTATATTTGCATTTGAGGATTTTCAATTTCTTTTATTTTAGAAAGAAATTGATAATATTAAAGAATATATTTGCACAAAATTCAAATATTACCAAGATAAATTACCAAATATTGAAGTTAGGATTAAAGAAAAATGATGTTTAATTCTAAGTTATGGATTTTTTTTTAAAAATATATTTTTTATTAAACATAATAATTTTAAAATGTTTAAAAATGATATAGAGTAAAATTTAAAAACAGGAACATGAATAATCATTTCTAAAGTTTTATAATTACTTAACAGTTGCATAAAATGCATTTTTATATGACTAAATTTCAAAATTATATAAAAAATAATAAATTAAATCTTAAAAGGATTCACTTTCCTCCTATAACGATTTTTATCAACTTGTGCCAAATTCATTGGAATTACTTTATAACTAAATTATTTACTATATGTTTTTTTACAATCTCATACAGCTAATTTGTCAATGAATTTTTTGTTTTAATTATTAATATATATATATCATTTTCAACCATTATCGATCTAATACAAGATGAAAGTCTCTTCAGGTTCAATTCATCTTCTCTGATATCTAGCCTCTCTTCTCCAAATTATCCCTCACACATCATTTTTCATCAATCAATCTCATATGTGATCTCTTTATAGGTCTTTTACAATATCATGGAATCCAATTTAAGATTTCAATTAACCATCTATTATCATATATTTTAGGAATACATCCAGTCTAATTCCACTTCAGTCTCTTAATTAATTCTTTCAATGATGCCAGTGACACCTGTTTGTCCTCTCACCCATGTATTTCATTTTTGATCTGTTCTTGTTTATGTATATAAATTTAAAAAATATACACATATAAATTATTATTCATTAAATCTTTAATTTTTGGGCTAATTTTTATTAAATACTTAAGTTCAAAAATTGGAAGTAATCTTAAATAATTTATCAATTTTGCAAATAGCCAAAAAATATAATAAACTGCAATAAACAAAGCAAAAGATTAAAAAATAATTTAATGAATAAAAAACATATTATTTATCACATCTGTAAGATAAAACACATTTTGATAAAAAAAAATATAAAGTTCAACTTATAATAATAAAGTAATCAAAAAATAATAATAGCATTCTTGACAATGGATGATTCTTGTTTGACAGTAGGTATATCCTCTTTTGACATCAGTAAATTATCAGGTGAATATGGTTGTTAAAAAATGCAAGTTGCTAAAATGCATAGACACTGAACTGAGTTCAGATCTGCATTAGCTTGGATTGAAAACATTATTGTTGTGCTTTCAGTTTGGGTTCATATATTTATAGTTAACTATAAAAGTAAAAGATGGCTGTTAGAAGGTTGCATTAGATACAAAGGTCTAGACGCATTGCTTCAGATGCAAGACTCTAAATGATGAGCCAAAAGCTAGAAACTAGTCGGGATATTGGTTGAGTAGGCAATAGATATGGATTGTGACACCCAAAACTTCTAGAATCCATTGATTGTTATGGTTTGCTCTGGGTAGGACCATTATATGGAGGGAGTTGCTATTGTGAATAGTTTTTTGTTAAAAACAAATATATTTAAATAAAATCTTAATGTAAAAAATTTATATTTAAAAAGAAGCAAATTTTTAATTAAGTTTCACAAAAATAAAAAAAATAAGCAAATTATATATAAAGTTATATTTTCTCTTTTATGTCTTCAATAAAAGTCAAAGAGATACAAACAATTCTCATAGAGAGCAGAAAATTATACTCACTGGTATTGAATTGTCTTTTCACCAATACATGCTGATATCTAGGTACTTTAATTGGAATTAAAATTAATGGAAACACATTTTAATGTTTTTTTTTAAATAAAATTAATATAAATAAAAAGAATAAGTACAAAAGATAGCCATGGCTGCATCACATTAAATTGGCTTCAAAACCACAATGACTTCCACAGAATCATTGGTCATAAGACTAATTTGCAAATCTCAAAGCAAATCTAGTATTACAATATTTCCCTATCACTTTCCTAAAAGTTTCAAATTAAATGCATTCTAGTGCCAAGTTATTTCATTTTATTAGTCAATATTTTAACCTGTAATGGCTACAATTATTATCACATACCACTAGACATTTTCAAATGCCTTTATTTCATATTACTTTATAAATCAAACAGTTGTTCTTCTCAATACCTTTTAAGTTTATATCTATTTGACAAAAATCAAATTAGCTTGAATTTAGCTCATTTAATTTAAATTTTATAGTCTCCTTTTAGTGGTATCTCATATTACTTATAGCTTAGGCATGACTATAATTTTTTAAATCTTTTTTAAGTGTCAGTCTTTTTTGCTACTTTTTAAAAAGTAATATAATTTATTGTAATAAAAGGCAGCAACAGAAAGTATCAAATTTATTTTAACCTAAATCAAGGATTATAAAAAAATTAACAACTGATTATAAAAAAGCTCTCAACTGAATCCAGTTAAACAAATGTAATTTTATTTCATTTTCTGGTTACATTTTTACACTTTTTTATACAAATAGTTTAATATTTATTATAAATAATGCTAATAAAAATCAAATTTGAAATGATAATTATATAAAACAAATACATATCTTAGGAACAATATGAGATATCACTTATGGTCTGGATGTTATTAAATTCCATTGTAATAAGTGTGTGTTAATCCAAAAGAAATATTCAAAATAAAATGAAATATGCAATTATGAGAAAATAAAGATTAATGGAAAATGTGACATAAAGATAATACAAAATATGGAGAAAAATATTAAAAATCAAATAATATTTTTTTTTGCCATATAATTGACCAAAATAGAGAATAAATATTACTGCCATTTTGATATTTTTAAAAATTATTAGTAAGGGACAACTAACATCATAACCAGCTTCATCTACTCCATTAAATTTATTTATATATACATTGTGTATAAATTATTATATATAAATATGTATACATTTAAAAGATGTTTATAAAAAAAATTTGTACATTGTAATATTTTCTCTCACTCTAAGGAAGAAAAAAATAAAATCTAAAAAACAATATATCATTTTTCATATATTGCCATCAATTATTGACATTATTATTAACATTTGACAAGTTTCAGGAGAAAATTATCAAACAATGATATAAATTACTAACCTCGTCCTCCAAATGCTTCAGTTGTTATTCCACCTCCTCCACTCCCAAAATCTGAAGGTTTATAAAGGGATCCATAAACAGAACCACACTTTCCTATAATATATACATACATATTAAAAATCTTTAGTTCATATTTGAAATGTTTTCTTACTGCTTAAAAATAATCAAAATATATTCTAGACTCTATATAAAAAGCTCATTAGTGGAGTGATTATTTTATATATAATTAAGTTTATGTTAAAAATGTAGTGACTAGAGATAGTTTTGATTTTAGATCTTTAATTCTCCAAGTCCTTCACTCTACTATTGAGCAAAATTGCAGAAGTTCTATAATTATTTTGCCCAATCATTTTGTTTAGAATGTAAAACATATTATGGAATTGTTTATAAATGCTTTTTTGTCATCTTTCTTAAGGTGAAGGTTTATAACCTTGCTGATCAATTTTGGCATCTGAGGCAAGTATTAAAATTGCATTACTGAAAAAGCTTTTGTAAAGTAATCTACTGAACATCTTTAAAAGAAATAGTGAAAATATATATTAAATAAAAACAAATACATATATATGATCAATACAATAGCAGACTTTACTTCATATTTCAATTGAGCATCTAGCAAATGCCTTGTAGGAGCACCTATGAAAACAACGATATGTAATACTTGTGTTTAATGCTAATAACTTAAGAGAAAGATGTTTATTTCAAAACAAAATCATGCTTTTTGTTGTATAGTGAGACAATACCACAAAAGTATATTTTTAGCAATAAATTTCAATCTAATAGAATCAAACACGGCAGCTATAAGATTTTAAAAATTACACAGCTAATTAAAGTTTTTATTAATATCAAACACTTAAGAAAAGACCTATTGCAATTTGGTATAAGACAATTGAACAAAGATTGAGTTTATTAAAATAGTAAGTTTTAAAATACTTAAATAACTCAATAATTTCTTTTGAAAGGGAAATGAAGTTAATATAGTTTATCACAAATTTGGTGCTGATCTTACATATGTACTACATATTTGATGGAGCTAATATCCACACACAAAAGTTGATAAGAAAATGCCAATTAATTACATTCCCTTTTTTTATAAAGAAAATATCATTTCTTTTAAAATATTATAATATCACATGACCACCACTTCTTATGCTTGTGTATAACTGTTTTAAAACAGGCAAAACTCACTATACGTATTGCTACACACAGCAAGCTAAAATAATCAATGGATTCCAGAAAGCTTGTGCATAAAATCCCTATCTAGTGCCTACTCATCCAATATCCCCAGACTAGTTTCTGGCTTGTGGTCTTCGTCAGTGAGGAGCCTTGGACTGAGAGCGCTGCACCTAGATCTTAGGATCTAATGCAACCCTCCAGCATCCACCTTTTATCTCCACTTAACTACAAAACTATGAGTCTTAAATTGAAAGCACCTTAAGATTTTCAATCCAAGCCCATTATCTTATATAGTCATATGGGTCTGAACTCAGTTCAGTACCCATACATTTTCGTGTTTGGTTCTTTAATAACCATAGCCACCACTATCCTATTAGGCAGGATTGGTTTAAAGCCAATAAACATCACATGACCATCACTTCTTATGTTTGTGTATAACTGTTTTAAAACAGGCAAAACTCACTATACGTATTGCCACACACAGCAAGCTAGAGTAATCAATGGATGCCAGAAAGCTTGTGCATAAAATCCCAATCTAGTGCCTAAGAAGTGGTGGTCATGTGATGTTTGGCTTAAAACCAATACTGCCTAATAGGATAGTGGTGGCTATGGTTATTAAAGAACCAAAGACCAAAATGTATGGGTATTGAACTGAGTTCAGACCCATATGACTATATAAGCTAATGGGCTTGGATTGAAAACATTAAGGTGCTTTCAATTTAAGACTTATCGTTTTGTAGTTGAAGTGGAGATAAAAGGTGGCACCTGGAGGATTGCATTAGATCTTAAGATCTAGGTGCAGTGCTCTCAAATCCAAGGCTCCTCACTGATGAAGGACACAATCCAAAAACTAGTCCGGGGATATTGGATGAGTAGGCACTAGATGGGGATTTTATGCACAAGCTTTCTGGCATCCATTGATTACGCTAGCTTGCTGTGTGTGGCAATATGTATAGTGAGTTTTGCCTGTTTTAAAATATAATATGTTAAAAAACAACCACTTGGAAATAATAAAATGTTTAAAAATTTTTAGTGAACAAAACAAGATCGAAAAACAATTGTTTAATTTTTTTTGTAAAGAAAGTATATTTCATTGTAGTTCTTTTTTGTTGGAAAAATAATATATATTTGGAAAAAAAACGACATAAAAATAATATACAAATCCATTTTCTTCTGTTTCTAATCACGACTCAATCCTTTTTTTCTTTTCAAAATATACATTACATATAGCCATATAATTCTATAGTTAAAACACTTCTTTTCTTTTCAAAAACTTTATTTGATGTATATATATATCCACTTGTTCCAACGTTTCAACTATTTTTACTCTATAGTCATTTTCAAGGATCTAGAAAAAACATATTACATTATAACAAACTTCACATAATAAAAACAAAAAAACCAAAGCAATATAAAAAACACACAAAAAATATATAAACCCCTTAAAAATTAAAAATAAATAAAATATATTAAAATCAATTAAGAAAGTAAAAAAGAAGGAATTTATGTATAGTGGGTATAAAGTGTCAAAAAGTACTTTTTTTAAGATTAAAAAGATAATGAGGAATATGAATAAGAAATATGGTAAAGAATGTGGTTTATTGTTGAAACCAGTATATAAAAGGAAATGTAATTTAGGTAATATGATAAAAAATAGGAATGTTGAAAACGTGAATGGTATTTATAAAATAGAATGTTTGGACTGTAAAAAAGATAATAAAGATGTATCATATATTGGTACAACAAAGAACAAATTAGAGACAAGATTGAAACAGCATTTGAGAGATAGGAATTCTAATGTAAATATACATAGTAAGAAAGTTGGACATACAGATTTTAAGATTAAAATGTTGGAGGGGGTTAGATTATATAAAGAAAGAATGGTAAAAGAGAGTTTATATATAAAAAGATATAAACCTGTTTTAAATAGAATTGGATAAGTAATGGATAAAGAATTATTTTTGGAAATAAATTCATTTTTGAAGTATATAAGAAAGAAAAAGGAACTAAGTCTTTTATTGTAACAATTGGTTTTTTGGATAAAAGAAAATGTAAAAAGGGAAGGTTTCTTGAGAAGGGAGTCAAGTAAGTGTGGTGTATATTTTGTGTTTTAATTTAATTGATTTTAATGTATTTTATTTATTTTTAATTTTTATGGGGTTTATATATTTTTTGTGTGTTTTTATATTGTTTTGGTTTTTTTGGTTTTATTATGTGAAGTCTGTTATAATGTAATATTGTTTTTTCTAGATCCTTGAAAATGACTATAGAGTAAAAATAGTTCAAACGTTGGAACAAGTGGATATATATATATCAAATAAAGTTTTTGAAAATAAAAGAAGTGTTTTAACTATAGAATTATATGGCTATAAAAATAATATAATGTTTATGAAAACATAAAAATTAATATAATTTGTTTAGATAACAAACCTGAAATTAATATATTTAATTTTAAGAAATGGTTGAAAATTATTCCAGAAAAAAAAATCTACAAGGTCAAATGGAAAAATAATATATATTTGAAAAAAAAAAACCACATAAAAATAATATAATGTTTATGAAAACATAAAAATTAATATAATTTATTTAGATAACAAACATGAAATTAATATATTTAATTTAAAAAAATGGTTGAAAATTATTCGAGAAAAAAAAAATCTACAAGCTGGAATGAAAAGATTAAAAAAATATTCTCATTAAGTTTTTATTAATGTAAACATTTTGCAATAAATTAAATTATGTCTGAGGAAAAATAATGCTACAAATGAAGAAAACAATATAATGGCAAAAAGTGTATTAAATATATTTATTTTTTTTGAAAGATATTTATGACACTAGCATGAGGTTGTTAAAAAAGTAACATTTGCAGAACTTTATTACTATTTCTAATGTATATTTTTGTTATTGATTTGTATTATATATTATAATGTAAATAATAACAGATTTTGTTTTCTAAAACAATTAGATTATTTTCCGTTTTTTCTTTTATATTATTTAAAATAAACTGACATAATTTTCATTATGTTAAAAAAAAAGTGATCGATTAACATTTTATGAGATGATGTGATGTGATGTATTTGGCTTCTCCTTAAACGAAATCAAGAATATCTCATCAATTATGCCCAGATAAACCTGTTAGCCATTTTATTCTCCATTCCCCACTCTTAAGTCTTCCCATATTCTGCCGCATCCCATTTCCACAACATAATCTTTGTCAACTCTATGGCCTTTATATCTAAATCCCCCCTATCTCTTCACAAACCCAACATAAAAACTAATAACTCACTTTCTGTATAGTCACTTTGTTCATGTCTATTCTCCCATAACTTCATTATCTGTACCCTTTCTGCTTTCAAGCATTTACATTCAATCAACAGATGCCTAATATTTTCTATACCTTCCTTACACAATTTGCACACTAAATTATCCATAGTTTTCCATTTATATGTATATTCTCTTGTTGCTAAAGATCCCATTTGAGCCTTAAATAATAAACTACTTTCCTTACTATTATCATAAATTAACTCGCATCCAATATTCCATTTACTTCTATATATATTTAAACTCTTCTTACCCTCCATACTAGTTCTCCATCTCTCCAACTCTGTATTTTTTATTAATGATTCTATTCTTTTATTCCATTCCTTACCACTATAACACTCAACAATCCTCCTAACACAATCATTCCACCTTTTATACAAGTATACTGATATAAATTCTTTATCCAAATCTTTTGCATACCGCATTACCTTTCTCACCCATCTTGTTACCTACCCTTTACTCATAACCCAATTGAACACTATTTTTGATATTCTTTTACTATCCACAAACTGCAACCTACCAAACATTTTCATTTTACTTTTTGCATCTCTCATATAAAAACTTGACCATCCCATTTCTCCTTGAATTGCCTCCTTTGCTGTCCACATCTCTGCATCTAATGCATGTCTTCCTACTTCCCTTTGTACTTTCTCTAAATAATCTAAAACCCTTTTACTAACACATAATGCATCATTATCATATGTTAACCCTGCTACTGCAACTCCCTTTCATACTATTCTAGCTACATCATATTTATTATATGAAAATACTGTTAGTTTCTTTACCAAACTCTTTCTTTTCTTTGATTCAATAGTATTAGCATGGTGGCTCCACCAATGAATAGTATATGCATGAGATCAATAGATATGTATAGTCAAATTATATGGAGAATATTCTAATAATTATTTCATATTAATAATTCAGGAGACATGAATAATAAAACCAAACATGATATACTACTTTAAATTCTCTTTCATTTGATGTTTAATCTAAACTATGCAATTTTGTAGATGTATTTTCATTGTTTTAACATGTCAGCTCTCATAATTATGTAACATTGGGAAAATGAAAATTTAAACATGGATATGGTTTTATGATGTTACACATTGATAAGTCAAAAAATTTATTTGTGACTCTGAAATATCAATATGTACATGATAGGCTTTCCAACAAAGTGTAGGCATCTAACTCATTTGGATGTAGATTTCAAACAGTCCTATATCTAGGAAGTCCATATGTGTATGCATGCACAATGATATAAATCTATCACAATACATTATGACAATTAATTCATTTCTAATTAAGACATATATGAATGTCATTGTCCATAGGTTAATTTGTATAGTTAATTAATTGCATACAAGTTTCATACGTGACCATTAATAGTTATAATAATAGAAATTAGCTTCATAAATTTAGAAACAATTTAAACCTATATATATATGTTAAATATTTCTCCATCTTGTTGGAAAAACCTAATGACTGACAAAATATATATGAATGATATGGAAGTATTGTACATATATGACTAAAGTGTAAGATACAGTTTTAATCTAGTCAAAATTCTGAACCCCAAAGCCAACATTATATTAAGTGTACAGATTCATTATGGATGTGTTGGAGTGGATTAATGGGGATATTACTGCAAGATATGGAAAGGATCATTATCAAATGAAAAATGGTTGGCCAATGGGGTTAGCAGTGAGTGATATTGTGTGTAGTTTATATGTTTCAGAAATGAAAAACATATTGTGGAGCCATTTATAAGGAGTTCTGATTTAATATATAGAAGATATGTGGATGATGTTTTTGTGTATGTTTCAAAAGATGTGATAATGAATATGTTCAATGAATTACATAAGAGTTCTGGTTTGTCATGGACTATTGAGTTTGAAAATGATGGTATCTTAAAGTATTTAGACGTAAATGTATATAAATGCTATAATATGTTTGTGTATAAAATGTTTGTTAAACCATTGAATGTAAGGGGTTTTATACATCTGTCATCGAATGTTCCTTTGAATTATAAAATGGCTGGATTTAAATGTTTTTTTATATCGTAATTTGCATCTTTGTAAATTTGAGATGGATAGGAAAGATAATATTGATAAATACATGGATGATTTGATAGGGGTGGGATATAAAAAGGCTATATTACACAGACAATTGTGTTTGTTTTATCAGAATTTAAAGTTCAAACATAAAGTGGATATAAATAATAAAGCGGTCAAAAAGTGGTTTTCTTTAGCTTATGTGCAACCTATAAGTAAGAAATTAAAAAATATTGTCAGTGAAGATTATAATGTAGGATTCTGTTCCCCTTTGTGTTTGAATAGATTAATAAACAATTCAAAGGATAATGTAGAAGAAATGAATAAGTATGAAGTGGTTTATTCCATTACTTGCAAAAAAATTGATTGTAATGCTATTTATTTCGGGGAAACAAAGGCGAATGTTTTAACGCGATTGCAACAGCATATTTATCAATACAAAAAATCTAAAAGTAATTTACAGGTTAATTCTGTTTTTTCAAATCATGAAAGTAATTGTGGTCAGGAGTTTTATCCTCAAAATATTACTACTGTGTGCAATGAGTCAAATGATCGGAAAAGGAAGTTGAAAGAGGCTTGGTTTATTGCGAAGTCTAAAAATGTTATTAATCAGCATAACACTAGTGTTCCACTGAGCATGCACTGGAATATTAACCATTCAGTTCCAGTATGTTGCCATGATTCTGGTATACAGTACCAAAAGTGCTTGGCTAATTGTTGCTTATAATTAATGTTTCTGTGCTCTGTTTATCACGCTTTATTTGTGTAGAATAATTTTCATTATGTGACAGAGTTTTTATATTATTTATTATTTATTTAAGTGTACAGAGTGCACAAAAATTGCTTACCAAGATTACCACTCCCAGATCCACCATGTCCTGCTCCACTATTTAGTTTTCCAGCTTCTTTACCAGAGGTATATCCACGATGGCTTAGAGATAATATTGCACTTCTGTCAATTATTAAATAATTACTTTTAATATGTAATGAATTGCTCATCAGCTTGCCTCTACCTTCAATTTTGATTGTACCTAAAATTGACTAAAAACATATATATATTAAAATAGGGCTTTTTGACAAGAGGTACAAATTTTGTTGGCATATGGTATGAATTTAAATTTGATCATGAATTACATTACTTATCAGAAGATCTGAAATTGCAAGTATAAACTATTATCATTTATTTTCTAACATAAAAGAGGAAAAGAAAGACATTTCTGTTATCTTACATAAATTGAAGGCACATATTGATATATGGAAAATTGTATATTTAATTCCAGTGTTTAATTTTATTATATATTTTTGTGTCTAGAGTTATTTCATTTACTTATACATATATTAATAAATTAATCATATATATATAATTATAATTGAAATAATATTTTTAAACGGTTTATAAACAATTCAAACAATCTTTAAATCCGCAGAAGTACTTTCGGTTACTTTCAAACCTGCCTCAACTGCTATTAAATTCAAAAACTACAAGCGGAAGCAAACGTCATCAATTCAAATTCCACGAATCTCGTATTTTAATGTTAGAAGCTTGTCGATTTATCAAATGTGTTTTATTCCTGTTTATAAAAATTGCCTCTTTAATTTTTCTTTTATGTGAAAATTCTTCATGAAGAGAGAAACCATAGTAAAAGAAAAATTAAAGAGGCAATTTTTATAAACAGGAATAAAACACATTTGATAAATCGACAAGCTTCTAACATTAAAATACGAGATTCGTGGAATTTGAATTGATGACGTTTGCTTCTGCTTTTAGTTTTTGAATTTAATAGCAGTTGAGGCAGGTTTGAAAGTAACCGAAAGTACTTCTGCGGATTTAAAGATTGTTTGAATTGTTTATAAACCGTTTAAAAATATTATTTCAATTATAATTACAATATTATTTTTAATTAACGGATATTTTTATTTATTTTATATATATAATATTTAAAACACACCCATAGCTTTATTGTTTTAGCCACATTCTTCCTTTAAATAAAGAATAGCTTGAAAGAATAAAGTTATGGGGCATTTCAAATATTTAATAGATTTCAGGTAGCTTTATGCATTGTTTATATATATATGAAATAAACAAGTTACAATATGTTACTAAGACTTTCACACAACCCTCAACTCTCCATGCCTTCTCATATTGTTGACCCTCCTGCTCATACACATGTTGAAAAGATAAATAATCACCAATATACATATTTCATGCTAAACCAGCAATCATCAGTTGGTCCAGATTACTCACACATATATACAATCAGTTCTCAGCTTTATATTAAGATAGCATATATGTGTGAGAATAGTAATCTGGACCAACTGATGATTGCTGGTTTAGCATGAAATATGTATATTGGTGATTATTTATCTTTTCAACATGTGTATGATCAGGTGGGTCAGCAATATGAGATGACATGGAGAGTTGAGGGTTGTGTAAAAGTCTGAGTTCGAATCCATTACATAACATTATATATGTGCAAGTGTGTGTAAGCCTGTACAGGGTATTAATTTAAATATGTTACTAAGATAATTCACAAATGATCTCAAAAAAGTATTTAAATGAAAGTGTGAATAATGCCCATCTTTTCTTATATCAATGCCAATCTATTTTTTTTGTTCTGAGAATAGGTTTATATTCTTAAGATTACATATTTAATAAGTCATAAAATTATTTACATCCTCATTATATTTTTATCTGGATTGGATTGGATTTGGTTAGCTAAAAAAAAAAAACTCTATTTAGAAGTTGAAAACTTTTCAAATATTACTTAACTTAGTGTTTTTCTGAAGGTTTGTGATGATGGTGTTCTAGCTGTATTTTTATATTGGACTATTTCCATCATCTAATACGTGTGATGAATGTCTTTAGAAAAGTTTAATTTTTTAGTTAAATATTCCAAATGCATTCAACAGTTAGTAATATCACAGCAAACAGGTTAGTATATGCACCAGCTGTTAGTAATATCACAGCAAACAAATGTTAATAATATCACAGCAAACAGGTTAGTATATGCACTAACTGTTAATGCTTAAAATTCAATTATCAAGATTCTAAGGGCCCAGGTTCGAATCCCATGCTAGTACTGTCACTGGTCAGGCTAGCAACACCTGAAGAAGAGGGGAGAAAAATACCCCTTGAAACGTTGTGTTTATACTAACCTGTTTGCTGTGATATTACTAACAGTTAGTGCATATACTAACCTGTTTGCTGTGATATTACTAACATTTAGTGCATATACTAACCTGTTTGCTGTGATATTACTAACTGTTGAATGCATTTGGAATATTTAACTAAAAAATTAAACTTTTCTAAAGACATTCAACACACGTATTAGATGATGGAAATAGTCCAATATAAAAATACAATTACTTAACTTAGATTCAAAACCAAAAGCTATTTAAATATAATAAACCATAAGTTCCAATAGCTAACCTGTTATTATATGTAAATTACGTAGCTTGACAGCTTGTAAAAATGATTATTTATCAATACATCTCCAAACAATTTAGCCTTGCCTATTGTATTGAAGATTTTTTAAAAAAAAATAGCAACTTCTAGATAAATTTCATTTCGGTTGTATTTTTATATTGAAGTATTTCCATCATCTATTATGCATATTGAATGTGTTTAGAAAAGTTTAACTTTATTTAAATATTCCAGATAAATTCAACTGTTAGTAATAGCAATTACTAGCAGTTGAATGTATTAGGAATATTTAAATAAAGTTAAATATTTCTAAAGACATTCAATATGCATATTAGATCATGGAAATAGTAGAATATAAAAATACAACTAGAATACCACCATCACAAACCTTCAGGAAAACACAAAATTTAATTTCAATCTGTTTTAACTATTGCTTTATTCACAATCTATTTATGGTCTTAGATAAGAATAGTAAATAGTTTTCATCTTCTGATTAATTGCAGTGTTATCTAGACAAGAAATTAAAGCCATTCTGTTTCTTTTTTAAAGAGCATGAGGACTGCAGAATATAATTTACATATAATAATCAATTAGTTTGTGGCATTTTTGTTTAATATATATTTAAATTTAATATTTTAATGGGGTAATATAGATATAAATTATTTAATAAATAGGAACTCCATTATATAAATTAAATTAAAACCACAGCCAAGCTGTATTAAAGTGCAACAATCTATCAGAGTGGTTCTGCTGGAAATTAAACAATACCAAATTTCACATGATCACCATTTTGTAATGAATACCAAACTTGTTTAAGCTACTTATTGATCAAAATGTAAATGCATGAAAGCAGCCCATACCTAAGCAATACCAAACAATGTTATGATAACCATGAAATGGGTCACAAGGCAGAAGGAAAAGTAAATTAAATAGAGAAATAAAAAGAAGTTAGGATATTAAAAGGGATATTGAATAAAGAAATCAATATTATTTTACTTGAATGAAGAAAATAATAAACTAGAAAAAATGAAAGAAATGATGTGAATATGTCACACCCACATATATGTATGGTAAAATTACATTAGCTATTTATTTCAATAAAACAAACACTGTGAAGAAAATATAAAAATAAATCATTGTAATGGATATTCATAAAGGCAGTTCAATCCTGCAGAATTTACAGTCAAAAAATTGCAAAGGATGTTGCATGTATCTGAAAAATAGATTCATTATTAGTATCTATTGAAATGAGAAAAAAATTAAAACCTGCAAATTTGTGTTTATTATATTTATAGAATAAGATATTAATTTTTATTTATTTTCAATCACAATATAAAAATTATTTTTACAATTACACTAAGATTAAAACAGACAAAACTTTCCATACAGTAGTGCCACTCAGTGCCAGCCAGAGTAATCAATGGATGCCAGAAGACTTGTGCATAAAATCCCCATCTAGTGCCTACTCATCCAATATCCCCAGACTAGTTTCTGGTTTGTAGCTTTCGTCAGTGGGGAGTCTGGGGATATTGGATGAGTAGGCACTACATGGGGATTTTATGCACAAGCCTTCTGGCATCCATTGATTACTCTGGTTGGCATTGAGTGGCACTACTATATGGAGAGTTTTGCCTGTTTTAATAATAGTTATGTGCTAGCATAAGAAATAGTGATCATGTGATGTCTAATGGTTTAACTACACTAAGACTAAACTTCAAAATTCATTTATTTCTCAGATATAATTTATTATTTACTATTATATATCCTTAGGAAACATTGCAGTATTATGGTTTAATTATCAGACACATATAATACATCCGATATATGTAACAATATTTTAAAAAAGAATTTGTATTTCTCAGATCAGCCACATACTCCATAAGGTTGAATTGAAAAACAACTCTCACTTCATTTGTAAAAATGTGTTTCATCACTCCAAAACTGTAAATGCTAAACATATTATTAAAGACAAATAAACTGGCTAAAATAATAATTTATGGTAGAAAATCTGTATTGAAATTGAGTTTATTGTATCTGTGTGTGCAAGAATATATTACATGCAATAGTATGTAAAATATTAAAAAAAATGAAAACATTAATAAGAAAAATAGCTTTGGCTTTTAGAATAAACCTCAAGTAATTAAAATAGATTAAAAATAAACTACAAGTAATAATCTGAATAATAGGTTAAAAGTTTTAATTATGTTTTGAAAAGCATTTTGAGAAGATGGTCAGATTACTATCTGACTTAAGAAAAATATGTTTTTTGATGACATGATAGACAGAATATGATAAAGCTATGAAAGATTTTAAATTCAAGACTAGACTAGA
This sequence comes from Epiperipatus broadwayi, assembly GCA_028023455.1. Classification (NCBI taxonomy): domain Eukaryota; kingdom Metazoa; phylum Onychophora; class Udeonychophora; order Euonychophora; family Peripatidae; genus Epiperipatus; species Epiperipatus broadwayi. Next base: position 1,754,353 of record JAQFVV010000214.1, read on the forward strand.
TTAGTTCTTATCGAGTCAAAGCAGAATACATGATAGCAGGGTATTGTATACAAGTTATCTTTATGAGTAAAGCCAGTTTAGCTAGCTATCAATATGAAAAATATTTTTAAATATATCCACATTGGGCAATGATAAAGCAAATTTGTGATTCTAACGTTCTAGGGACACCACATATTTGTACAAAGTGTGTGAAGACACAGACAGGCACTAGAAAAATAAAGGCGTCAAAGATTCACAGTCAGAAGGAAATAAATTACTTTTTAAAATGTTATTTGCATTTTATAGAGTTGTCGGAAACAAATTATTTATAATCACTTGTTTGTTATTACTCCTTAATGTCTTATTTTATTATCTTAATTTTAACAAATCATTTAGTGCAAGAAAATAAAAACTTGAACTTGTGTGAGTTTACTGTTTAGAGGATGTCCTGTGTTTGAATCTTGTTCAAACTCACTTGCTCTAAATATATATAAGAAATATCTGATGCAGTTTTAAACTTTATTCTATATTCAGTTGCTAGAATGTAGTACTTTATAAACTCACTAATCAAAAAGGTATCTGTTTGTAATTAGACAAAGGTTAGTAAAGTGCAGTGCAACAGTAATAACATAATAATAAGAACAAAAAAGAAATTTGAATTTGATCTAAGGATACATGAGGTAAGTTATTCATTCTTTTCTCATAATGTAATATATTTTTTAATTTTGTTAAATTGTCATGAAACAATTACTTTTTCAGCTTTAAGTTATTGTTAATGGGATGGGGTGGGTATTAAAATGGAAGGAAAATGGTTTTGATACTGGGGTGATGGCAAAACAATCATCATCAACCCCAAGTAAATACAAAATCAAAGATCATTAATTTACTAAAGTTTATATGAGATATATTTAAGGAGAATATGAGATCAAGAGATCTCTGAGAGCATTGGGAGATCAGCCAGCTACTAAAAAGAGCAACTAAAAGCATAATTATTTATCAACCAGCATTATCAAAAAGTAATTATAAGTAATACTAATACTCAAAATAAATAATCACTCATCATGAATGGTCCACAATATAATAAATCAGTACAATAAATCAGAATAAATCAACAGTCCATCTTGTGGCTGGATTTGAACTATAAAAAATATAAATCAACAGTCAACATTGTGACTGAATTGGAAATGGGTCTTCTGCAGACCAGGCTACCTATTGAGCCTTTGCCAGCTTGGGAAATTATTTAAACACTAATTTGGAGGCACAAACTAAGTGTGAATTCATCAAAATACATAAGAATCAAAAATCAAACCAATAATGCTTGGACATTAAAACATGCTGATCATCATCAATGCTCAGGCCACTAGTATTGGCCAACTATAAACTTAACTTTTAAATAACAAATAAAAAAAATAATAGTGCATGGGCTTTAAAGAGTATCCTCATTTGTGCCAATAAGGATGATGACTAATCATCTCTGGATGCCCCAAAGCCCTAAATATACATCCCCATTTATATATTCATCCCGTGCTCAAATCTAGCTCAGAGAACACAAGCTCTATTACTGTATGTGACTAAGAGATGATGGAAACCATTTTTAACAATTAAATAAGTTTATTAATAACAATAAAAAATGATATTTAAGGTCTTATAGGTTAAGGGTTCTGATTTTGAATGATAAATTTACAAGATTACTACAAAATTCAAATTATTACATTAACTGCATTATTTCTTAATGGGTATCTATAAACGCATACATATATCCATACACAGACATGCATTTTATAATATATGATGAAGACATTTCAATTAAACATAAAATAATTATTACATTTGTGATTTAGATAATTACTATTCAAAATTTAAATTGTTACATTAATTTACAAAATTACAAGTTACAATTCATGTTATTACTATGGTTTACATATATATGTGCACAGACACACGATTTATAATATATAATTAACAAAAAAAAATGAATTGACATTTAATCAAAAAAAATATTAAAATTTTACATATATGAGTGTGCGTGTGTTTTATCTATTTCAACTTGTTAACAATAATATTATATTTTTTTATAATTAATTCATTTGGAAAACACATAAATTCCACACATATACATGTGTATAAACAAAATATATAATTTAAAATTTAATTTCTTTTTTTTTATCAAACTAAATAGTCAACTTTTGTTTAACAGGTACTTCTTGATTAATTACTAAAGTCTCTAAATATAAAATGTCTCTTTTTTTTCTTCTTAATAAACAAAAAATAAAATAAAAAATAAAATCGTTTTATATATCTGTCACTTCAAACCAAAGAAATTATTTAAAATTTCATTATTATATATAACTGCTGTTAGATTTCAACTCAAGCAAAAGTTATTTGTTTGTATTAACTTTAGTTATTAATTTATAATTTTAAAAGTCATTTTAAGAAATATTAAAATAAAATAACTTACTGTATATACACGAGACATGTTTATCTGTGGTGCCCTGCATGTATAGATAAACAGCAGCATAAGTATATCAATTTCTTCAAGCTTTCTCTTGGCAAGCTTGGTTTTTGGTCCAGCAGAAAAATATAATTTCAGGTTTGTTGTCATCATCAGGTAAAAATATATAATTCCGGTATTTTGTTGGCATACCATGAGATTTCTTTTGTAGTCCAACAATTGTCAAGCTGTCTTCTAGAACATATTTAAGCAGCTAGTTGATCCATTTGAAGTGACCCTGGCTTTATGAATCAAAACTGCAGTAAACTATAAGGCAACTACTGGACTGTCCTTATATCTTCATAGGAGCTTTCTATAACTCTGCTAGCTATTTTGTCCTCTTGTTTTTTTGTCAGGCTATTGATTCAGAAGTGACCCAGCTTCAAATAAATCAAAACTCCTGTGAAGAAAAATAGTAGCAGCTCCAGCCTTCAGCTACATCAGTTCATGGTAGCTATTCTGCCAACTCTCTGCTACAGCCAACAAGTTGCCACTGCTTAAAATATTAAAAACTCTTCTGACCAACTCTTACAAAACTGCAAGCAGAACTAACTGATATTTTTTATCAGTCTTTTTATAATATTGGTGGTCAGGTGATAAAAACATAGTGGCTGTTTCAATTAACTTTTAATCCATTTGAAAACAAGCTGGAAATTTTTATCAAAGTGTGATTTTCATGTTTTTACTTTCATCTTTGGAATTTGACCAAAGGTGTGATTATCCTTTAGAATTTTTCATCTACAAAGATTTTTAACTACATAGTAGAAATGCAAATAAGCATTAATCAAAAAAGATATTTTATACAAGTATTAATTAAAATATTTTAAAAATAAATTACCCTTGTTTTTTTTTTTTGTTTGTTTGTTTTTTGTAATTTCAAAATCAGAATTACAAATATTATTTAACAGACCTTTTTAAAATACTTATTTCATAATGAAATTTTACTTTAAATCCAGAGTTATTTAAACATTTACTATATCTACAAAAATTTATGGCTGTGTTTATTTCTACTTTTCCTTTACTTTATATATTATATATATATATATATATGCACACACACTATATTATTATGGGTGTACCATGTAACCCAACCGGTTACAATATTTTATTCACTAAAGAAATTAATATATTTATACATATTTAATAATTCGACATTTTATTTTACTATTAAATTTTTATTTAAGTTAGAAAATTTTTACATGGAATATTCATTTTGATTCACTGATATATTTTTCATAAAGTGATTTTTTATTGAAGGGAAGGATATAGAAGTGCCAACTAAAGTTTTGAACACAGGCACTTGGACACTACTAGTGCACCTTGGCTTGATCCATAAGTCTGACAGATCTCTAAAAGGAACATTCTTTTTATCATTCATTCATGTAGCACTTAAAAAAAGATTTGTTTAATTCAGACAGAACATCAAGGCAAATGTAACTTGTTATCTCCCATGACCAAAAATTGTGTTGATTTGGTTACAAAATTGATTTGTTTAGTTTCTGGCTTATTATTTAATTCAATGAAGATCAGAAAACTTATAAAATAATGTCTAAATTAATCAGTATTCAGTTAATTTGACAGAAATCAAAATTTAACTGTTTGAAACACATATTAAATAATCATTTGGACTGTATTTGTGAAAATGGAAAAAAAAGCTATTAACTCCCAAAATGCAATGAGCATTCAAAACAATATTAATTATTAAGTTTCCTGGATGTTCTCTCTTTCTCTCCCTCTCTCTGTATATAAATATAACGTTGTATACAATGATTTACATGCTGTTATATGTATTCACATTTTGATTCTTTGTATTTATATACATATGCACATTCTAATAAGTAATGTAAGTAACAATTTTTTTTTAAATTCAAGGCCTTACAAAGAGAATAATTCTTTTTTAAATTAATCTTTGTAAATATTATTTTTTATTTAATTTGTAAATTTCTTTTTCTCAAAATATTGAAATTGTATAAGAAGAAAGTAGTCACATTTCCTTACAGGAGTGAGACCAGTTAATTTAAACATTAAATATTTTTTATACATTATTTAGAATATATGAATCAAATGCATCTATCAGTGTGATTCTAAAAGTAATATTTCTAAATTATAATCCCACATTTCATCATATTAGCAAAGGTGTTTGATGGATGTAGTTTTCACATTTTATTCACATGTAATTTTGACTTATTGTGTGATTATTGATACTTTTACATGCTATCTTTAATAAATAAATTCTTAAGTTAAAACAGCCTATTTTCGTTATTTTCTTTTCTTACATTCATTTATGTTTATTAAAATAAGTAATAATTACCAGTCAGTTTTGGCATATTATGTTTTGTGTCTTTGATTCCATGAGCTAGAGTTCAGAATGACTATGGAGAAAATTTAATAAATATGAAGTGATTCAAACTGAAATCTTTAGGATAATTTTCTGAATAAAGAATTAATGCTCAGGATTATAAGAAATATTATAAATTGGTACTTGAATATTAATGCAGCAGCATGGAGCATGCATTAGATCTACTGTGCCTGTTCACACTCTTTGTAATCTTGTGATCTGACCAAAATAACATGTACAGGATCTTGTACATGACTTTCTTTGGCAAAAAAACGTGCACAGATCTTATACATGGTATTTTAGCAAGAATTACAAAGTTGATATGAATGTCAACAGTCGCAGGAGGTCTAATACATGCTCCATGTTGCAGGAGTAAAAATAAGTAAAAGTAAAAAAATAGTAAAACTTACAACATTAACAAAAAACTTTAAAAGACAACATTTAAAATAAATGTGACTTCTAAGACTTTCAACATTAACAAACAGCTTTAAAAAATTAACAACTTTTAAGAATGACATTTAAAATAAAGTAATAAAATGCGATATTACAATAATGATGCCATTAATCAAAAAATAATTAATTTAAATATACCCCAAATAAAAATTAATTTTGATTTTTAAATAATTTGGAACAACTTTTAAAAAATACCAACTTTAGAAAGTTAACAACTTTTCAGAATGACATTTAAAATAAAAAATAAAATGCGATATTACAATAATGATGCCATTAATCAAAAAAAAAAAAAATAGTTTAAATATACACCAAACAAACAATAAATAAAAGTTTTTCATAGCAAATTGGATCCTTCATAATACTTCTATGTGGTTTTTTTTTTTGAAAAGAAAACGATGATCAGAAAATGTTACTAATACTTTGTAAAAAACCTAGCTACAAATTATTTAATGTAGCATCAAAATTTTAAATTCCTGTTTGACTTTTAATACCATCACAAATGGCAATGTGCGAACAGATTAGACATAGAAATGGATATGATATTATTTAATCTTCCCTATATTGTTATAGTATATATTTATGTATTAAACAAACTCTGGAATAAACTCTACAATATTCAAATTACTAATACATAAAAATAAATAATAGTTATAGTGAGGTTATGCATGACTGCCAGTCTGAGTAGCATTTTACATGATGGCAATCATACCATAAGCTGGATATAGCTATTATACATTTTTATATATTGCTATTTTGAATATTGTACAGTTTAATACAAGATATTTTGTTTATTATATCTTATTTGATTTTATATATATAAATCAAAAAATAAATCAAGGAAACAAATATTTTTAACATAAGATGATGATTTAAAAAATATAATTCAGCTTTAATTTATCAACTTATACAGAATAAATTTTCTTTTTTACAAGTAATAGTTTAAGATTTATTTTAAAATATTTTAGTAACATATTACTTTTAATTTTAATCATATAAGTGATTTCAAGTGACATAACAATTTTTTAATATAACTTAAAAGACTTTTTGAATTTAGAATCTATATAGTAACATATATATGTATTTACATATTTTAAAAAATTGTAATTAATAATTGAATATCTTACATTTATTTCCCAGGTGTCATTTTCTTGATTATCAAAACTCATCAAATCCAAGGTAGCATTGTCTTGAATTGTAAGATTTTTAAATTCAAGGTGACGAGAACTAGGAAGCCTCATTTGTAAAACTGCACCTAATGTTAAATTATATAATATTTGAAATACAGTCATTCTTATACCTGGAACTTAATTATAAATATAGGGGATTTGAACTCAGACTTTCAAGTAAACTTCAACTAACCACACTATCTCATACTACTGATACACATGTCCACACACACATAGAAAATATAAATAATCATCAATACATATTTTGTGCTGAACCAGCACTGGTCCATATTATCATCTCCCATATATATATATATTGTACCTATAATGATATAGGCACATATAATTTTATCTAAAATTATATTATTAAAATAATCGTTCATAAAAGAAAAACACAAAATTAAACGTTGAAGAGTTTATTGCAGTTTGTTTAGAAAAAGATAAGAAGCAAATAGTTTTCTAGCATTAGTTTTTGAAATAAAAGCTACAATTAATTAATCAAAAGGGGGAGGGGGAAGTCTTGGTAAGGAAAGTTAAACTAAGGTTTGTAAAAGGAAGTAAAGAGTTTTATTAGTATTCGTAAAAATATAATTTAAAAAGTTAAAACAGACCAATCTCTTTTCATTAAAGAAAAGTTAGTTTAAAACTAATATGCGTATATATGTGATTATCAACAATAGAATGAAAGTTAAAGAAGATTATCATTAAAAAACACGGCAATGGTTATTAATTAATTATTATTATAAAACAACATTTTACATGGCTATTACTAATTAAGCAATCTTTAAAAACACGTTTATCAAATGATTATCACTGGAATTTGACAACAGATCTTTGCCAGAAATATTTCGACAACATGTTGCAGATATAAATAGACTTTTTTATTGGACAGTAGTCAGTTCACAAAGTTATTGAGTGAGTGCAGTTCAGAAATTAATTGAGCAGTTAACAAACAAAATGTAGTGTTGAGAAGATCTTGGGAATGCATGTTTATCTCCAGACCAGATGTCCTAGAAAACAGCAGATCTGCCCGTGAAATGTCAGCTCAACATCGTAGAAAATCTCCGTCCGTATCTAATTGTCTCCGATAGTAATAATTGTGAAAATCAGGAAACTCATCAAGGAAAAGTCCCAGCCGGCTGGTAAGCATTCAGAATGGAAATATCCTCACCGAAAATGGTCTCCAAAGAACAAAATTCCACATCAACATTCTAAAGCCTAGGTAAAAACATTTGCTTATTTCATTTATACTGTAATAGCCATTGCATTGCCTTAATTCGTACGAATCTTTCAAGAGTCTAATTATATGAACTCTATATCATACATAAATGAACTATTGATGTGTGTGATTAAATTTCAAATGCTATGTAATACTTTATTATCATTATTATGTGTGTACATGAGTTAATATGTGCATGATCATTATATCAATATTTATTAGTTAAATTAGAGTGTTCTGTTATTAAATCTATAGGAATCTTGAAACTATTTAGAAATGTTAATTTAAAATATGCGTGTTTATTAGAATTATAAAATGTTTAAATTTAGTAAATAAATGTTAGTTAATAAATTATCTTTAAAATTAAACTTTATTTGTCGATCAATTCTTTTAACAAATTCTTTTATCAATTCTTTTAATCACTAATTAAGTATAATCTATTAGTGATTACAAATAGCTGAGCTAGTCATGGATTTAGGCGTTAAGTTAGTGGCCACTGTTCAAAGTGCACTGTGATTCGTTTTAGACTAGACAGCTAGCGCCCGTGGTTATACACAAACAAATAAAAATGCTTTGGACGTGGTGTTGAACTTAACAGCCGAGAAGAAGCTATGTCCTGGAAATGTAACGCTAGTTATATACTTTATAGCTATCGTTTGGGCATACATACTCTCCGAGTATGTTCTTCTCTGCCTAAGAGACCGGTGTTTCGAGTCCACATAATCGAACACGGTTCAATATATATATAAAATCAGTGCTGAGTTTATATTAAGATAGCAAATCTTTATACTTTAATGGTCAGGCTTAAATCTACTCCAGCCTCCAACTCTTCAGCCATCCATATCATTGAAAATCTGATGATAGAATGCCCAAATCCTATGCTGATGCAAATATTGTTTTATACCCATATTGACCTCAAGTCACTGACACCTCATGCATATTTGTTAAATTATATGTATATTTAAGATCCCCATACCATTATACAAGTGTATATATATATATATGTTTAATAAATTAAGTCTCTGCTATTGTTATAATATTAAGCACATGATTAGCACTGCCAAGTGATTAAATTTTGTTTCTGCTTATTTTTTTTTTTGGATAACGAATAGATGAATTAGCAGATGTTGCTACAGCAGATGTCATTATGGTGTTTAAAATATATATTCATTTTCCACTTTTTTTGTAAAAATAGGTTTAAGCCATTACAGCATCACATGATTACACAAGCTGTTAAAATGTAGAAAATTTCTCCATACAATAGTGCCACATGGTGTTGTATTGGTTTAATACTAATCCTAGCTAAAGGATAATGGTCACTATGGCTAATAAAAAACCAAAGACACACAAAAATATATAGTTTCTGAAGTTCATTCTGATCTATATGATGATCAAAACCATCATTATGTTTTAATTTTGAGCTGATAGCTTTACAATAAAAAGAGTAAATGTGGGTGCTGGAGAAATGCATTAAATCCAAAGATCCACTTATGCTGCTATCAGATCCAAGACCTCTCACTGATAAAATCCATGAACTAAAAATTATTTTGATGTTATTGGATGAGAAGGCCCTAAATAGGAATTAAAATACATAATTTTCTAGCTTCTATTATTTACTACAGCTTGAAGTAAAATGGATGGAAGGGAATAGTGTAGTGGGGGAAATGTAAGGAGGTTTTAGATTAGATAGGTGTATAAGAGATAGTTTATTTGTAGTTACACAACTTATGGATATGAATAAAAGGAATTCAGGTAAACAGTTATATATGAGTTTTATAGATATAGAGAAGGCATATGATAGAGTAAATAGAAATAGATTGTGGATAAGTTTAGCAAATTTGGGAATGGATGAGGCTTTAGTGGATATTATTAAGAAATTATATGAAAATAATTATTATATATCAATTAGGGAATATAGAATCAGTTAAAGTTAAAAATGGGGTGGGACTAAGGCAAGGATGCCCTATGTCACCTATTTTGTTTGTGTTGTATTTGAGTAAAATGGAAAGAGCAATAGGGAGTAAATATTTTGTCAGGTCTTTTTTTTGTGGATGATATATTTTTGCATGCAGAAAGAAGAGAAGATATGGAAGTTATGCTGAGGACATGTGCAAGGGTGGGTAAAGAGATGGGGATTAAATTTAGTGAAGAAAAATCAAATATAATGATGGTTAATACTGGGGAAAGAGATGTAGAATTTTTATTGGGAGATATTAAGTAAAGTGTGGTGAATAGATATAGTTATTTGGGAATTATTTTAAGTAATCAGAAAAATTATTTGGATGAAAGGGAGAAAAAATTGATTAATGAAGAAAAGAAAGAGATTGATAAAGAAATTAACAGTGTTTTCATATAATAAATATGATATAGCTAGAATTATATGGAAGGGAGCTGCAGTAGCAGGGCTAACAGTTGGTAATGATGCATTATATGTTAGTAAAGGGGTATTAATTACTTAGAAAAAATTCAAAGGGAAGTAGGAAGACATGCATTGAGATAGATATATGGACAGCAAGGGAGGAAATTCAAGGAGAAATGGGATGGTCAAGTTTTCATATGAGAGATGCAAAAAGTAAAATGAAAATTTTTGGTAGATTGCAGTTTATGGATAATAAAAGAATTGCCAAAATAGTATTTAATTGGGTTATGAGTAAAGGGCAGGTAACAAGATGGTTGAGAAAGGTAATGTGGTATGCAAAAGATTTGGTTAAAGAATTTATATCAGTATATTTGTACAAAAGATGGGATAATTGTGTTAGAAGGATTGTTGAGTGTTATAGTGGTAAGGAATGGGATAAAAGAATAGATTTATTAATAAAGAATAGAGAGATGGAGAACTAGTATGGAGAGTAAAAAGAGTTTAAATATATATAGAAATAAACAGAATATTAGGTGCGACTTATTATATGATAATAGTAAAGAAAATAGTTTATTGTTTGAGGCTTGAACAGGATCTTTAGCATCAAGAGAATATACATGTAAGTGGAAAAATATGGGTGATTTAGTTTGTAAATTATGTAAGGAAGGAATAGAAAATATTAGGCATCTGTTAATTTAATGTAAATGCTTTAAAACAGAAAGGGCACATATAATGAAGTTATGGAAGAATAAGTATGAAAAAAGTGATTATGCAAAAAGTGGATTATTGGTTTTTATGCTGGATTTGGGAAAAGATAAGGGTGATTTAGATTTAAAGGCCATAGAGTTGACAAATATTATGTTGTGGAAATGGGATGGAGCAGAATATGGGGAAACTTAGACTGGTGAATGGAAAATAAAGTGGCTAACAGGTTTCTCTGGGCATAATTGTTGAGAGATTCTTGACTCCATTTCAGGAGAAGCTACAGTACATCACATCACATATATTACTTTGAATATAAGTTAAAAAGTAATCTTACATAATATATCAGTATTTACATATACAGTATATTAAAGGAGATATAAATATCAAATTCTACTGAAGACAAAGAGTTTAAGAAGTAATGTAGCATTGTGAATAATATACCTAAATATATTAATAATAATTAATATTTTAGTACTTTTACCTTAACATAATTTATTCTAGTTTCTCAAATATAAACTTAGATTTGTTAAGATTATAATTTATTTAGACTAATATAGTACATTATTTATAAATGTTTAAATATGGATCACTCGTTTCAAATTCTTTAAGACACCTGACAAATATATAGGACCCCAAGATGTATTTTATGCTGAACTATCAATCTTCATTCATGAATTTAAGATGGTATGGATGTTTCAAGTATATCTAAAAAGTTATTACAGATGAAAAAGAGATAAAGTTGAATTATTTCACATATTTATGCTTAATTAAAAGGTATATATTAATATTTAATTGAGCTCAAAAGCTTAAAATCTTAGCTAGCAATAATATGATAATCTCTAAGCCAATAAATGTTAAGTAATAATAATTAATATATTTATTTGAAGCAGATGGCATCAAAGTCGTGAATGCAGAAACTTTGACACTTATAAATCAAATTGTAATAATTTGGCATTGATAAATACTGAACAAATGAAGATGATACATGTCAAAAAGATTCTAATTGAAATCAAATAAAGAGTGTTACTTCAGCAATAAATGCATTTGGATGACCATTTATAATTTTCAGATATATTTACTCATAAGTTTCAAGAATGTAATGATATAGTTGAAATTTTATGTAAATCTAAAAAAGATAATCATTTTGTGTTTAACATTTAATTAAAAGTAGATAAACTAATCTTTAACTAGTTTAAAAAATTATATCTGGGATACTAATCTTTAACTAGATAAAAAAATTATATCTGGGATAGCAGTGATATAAAAATCTCTAGCCTAATAAATAATTAGTAATAATCACTAAAATATATATGTAAAGGGAACAGTGCCAAAGCTGTGAGTGAGAGAGCTTAATACTTATAAATTAAAATATAGATATTCTTTAAATTTACATATTTTATTTTCTAATTATTTATTGATTCCATTGTTGAATTTTTAACTCAACATAGTATGATATATTTCAGTAATTTGTGATGTATGTTTCACTTTAAAATTCTTGGTGAAGGTTTGTGATGTATGTTTCACTTCAAAATTCTTGGTGAATTTGATCTTTAATAGTCTCACAATTGAATTTTGGACGTATTTTTAGGCGTTTTGCACAGCTTATATTTTATATGCATAATGCTCAATTTTCATAAGTTTAGTTTATGAAGAGGTAGTCACATGATGGTTGATGTATATGAGTAAATCTAAGTATCTTTACCGTAAAAATTAGCTAATATGGATACACCTATTCTACTAATGTGCTAGAACAGCTTCTATAATGGGAATATATTCTATATCAGTGATCATACATGGCACACAAAGATAAATGAATCAATTTTAGGAAATTTATACAGTTTTTTTGGCATGTTAAATAAAATCAAATGCAATAACTCACGGTTTAATACCTTGCAGCATGTTCTCAAAATAAATAAATATTAGCCATTCTTTTGAATATCGAATTTTAAAAAAAATTGTTATTACAATCTTACTACTAATATTTTCAGAACTGTAAATTAAAGTTAAATTGTTATCGAAATGAGAGAAAAGTAAGTAAAAACTAAATTTTTAAAAAATACAAAAAACAATACTTTTAACTTACTTAATAGATATCAAAAAATTAGTAATGAGAATTTATTTTAAATGTGACTGTGTTTATGTGTGTATGTTTTAATTAGTTACAGTGAAAAACAAAATAGCAATTATAAATGTAATAAATTTAGTAGATGTAATTTGATGTTTGATTTGTATATTTAGAAGTAAAAAATGGATTTACTTTTTCCTATAACTAAATGAGTTCTGTGTCCACTCATCCTTCCCCAGATATTAATAATATGATTTCTGTACAAAGAATTTGAACAGATATTTTCATCTATATATGGAGGACGAAATTCGATAGTAGATGCAGGTAAAATTAGATGCCCATCATTGTAAATAAGTGGCATTACTGTTAAATTAGCCCACTTTAGACCTGAAATCTAAAAAAAAAGATTAAATATATATACAAAAATAATTTATACATGCAATAGTCAAATAATTGTATGAATATTTTTAAAAATAAATTATTACAATATGGTCTACCAGTATTAAATAATAAACATAGACATTAATTTTTAACCAGGTTGAAAGTTTATTCTGCACTAGAAATAATATAATAAACGCTAATCTAATAAATAATTATTATTGTATTTATGCAAAATAGAGATCTTGAACAATCGAAGATCAAATTGTAATAATTTGATATTAAAAAATAATTGTGAAAACAAACGTTGGATATTTAAAAAAGAAATTATATTGAATATATAAAAAGAAAATGTTTTTTTTTTAAATTAAAAATCTTATTTTATATCTAAATATTTAACAAATATGAAACTTTTACAATCATATCTATTCATTAAGCGAAATGTAAAATGTATATTTGGACTAGGGATAATCTTTAGTTTACCAAATGATTAGTAATAATCATTAATTTATTTATATAAGATGGTTGGTATCAAAGTTATGAGTGCAGAAAATATGACACTTGTAGTCAAACTATAATAATTTCCTATCTATATCACATTAAATAAATGATGAAGGTATGTGTAAGGTGTTGTGATCTAGATCACTTGATGAATTCTAGTTAACAAGAAATGGACATCTTGGGATCATTTGTCTTTTTCACATCTCTTTGGTCAAATGGTTCAGGAATGTGTGATTTTCTGGAATAGACCTTTGAAATATATACATGAAATTAAATCTAAATATATTTAAAAATATGTATATGAAATTAAATTATAACATGCTGTCTTGCTCACTTAAAAAGTGAAATGCATGTTTCAAAGTGCAGCCATAGTGTGAGAGATTGGTGTGATTTCTGGGCTGATAAGTTGTGGTGATAGGATTGAGCTAAAGGTGAAAGATGTATTTATTATAAAAAAAAATTTGGTAATATATATTAAACCAAATAAACCAATTCGGAATTATATCATTAATTAAAATCAAACTAAAAAAATCACTACTAATAATTTTCTTACCAAGGTAGACTTCTCAAGAGCAAAATAACACTATATATATAAATTAATATTTTTGGGAATAAACCATGTATTATTTTGCATTACAATCCGATATTTCGATGGACTCACCATTATCAAGGTTAACTTTTGAAAGAAAAATCGTTAAATCTCAAACAATAACATGACTCAGTGCGAGATGAGAAATGGGATTCAACTTCAAGTAGTTCAGCATTCACAATATGAGGCTTATCAAAATGTTTATTTCCCTCAGTTTTTTCACCTATTAATTTTAAATTAATATTAGATAAAATGAGAGGTTTCCACATAGCTAGAATAAGTTGTGCTTCGCCAGCCCTATTTAAACCAGTAGGTCTCTTTAATATTTCAATTGTCTCTCTCATGGTTCTTAAATCATATTTTTCCAAATTAGCAAGTATTTTTGTATTGTCAAAATCAGGTTTGTGACCAATTTCTAAAAAAATGGGAAATAAAAGCTGATGAAATTGGTCACCAACCTGATTTTGACAATACAAAAATAATTACTAATTTGGAAAGATATGATTTAAGAACCACGAGAGAGTCAATTGACATATTAAAGAGACCAACTGGTTTAAATAGGGCTGACAAAGCACAATGTATTCCAGCTATGTGGAAACCTCTCATTTTATCTAATATTAACTTAAAACTAATAGGTAAAAAAACTGAGGGAAATAAACATTTTGATAAGCCTCATATTGTGAATATATATATATTCCATTCACATTTCATATTAAAAAAAGTTTTAAACAATTAATAGATTAAGACTCTTAAATATTTATTAAAAGAGATTATTTAAATTTTATCTTCTTTTCTTTCTTCTTAAAGATGGCAGGTACCCTTAGCCTGCTCAAACATAACATTATAGCCAGTATTTATTGCATGATATTTTATTTTAATAAACTTTCACTCTTTCATTTAAATTTAAATTACTTTCATCTATTTCTCACAAAAACCAGGAATAATTTATACAATTCAGGAATGGCATTTCTATGAATTCTTTTTTCCTTATAATTTAATAAATTACTTAAAATAGCACTTTTCTGTCATGCTATTTTCTTTTACCAACATATTATGCTTCCATCTTAATATCTAATAAAAAGATAATTTAAAAGATAAGAAATAAAATCCTATTTTTCTTCTTATTAATATTTCTAAAATATTCTATTTTAAATTATTTTTAGAAAGCATAATTAAAAATAAAATGTGCAACAAACAACAAATGAGTATGTATGCATTTCATCAATATCCAGAATTACATTGGATACTTTAGATTTAGTTAGTCCAACTGCAACTTATGAGCCAACAATATTCAGAGCAAACTCATGACACTAACCTAACAAAATATTGGAATAAATAGTAAGAATTAACAACTTTGCAATTAAACAAAACAAGTATTCAAACATAATATTAATTAGGTTAGATTTCATTAAATAAAATAATGTCTAATAATTTGAGAATAAAGGTGAAAAATAATATCAAAAGCAAAAATGAATTTTATAAACAATGTTACATATTTATGTAAGATTAAATTAAGCAGCACTAAATAATATGAAGTATAACTTGGCATAAACAGGTGTGACCTCATTGAAAAAATTAAAAGACTAAAGTGGAGTTGGGTTGGACATATTGCTAGAAGAGATGATAATAGATAGACAATTGAAATCTTAAACTGGATTCCAAGAGATTGTAAAAGACCCAGAAAGAGACCACATGTGAGAAGGATGAATGAAATAAGAAAGTGTGCAGGGGTGATGTGGAGAAGAGAAACTAAAGATTGGAGAAAATGAATTGAACTTGGAGAGACCTTCATCCTGCAATGGATTGATAATGTTTGATGATGATGATAACTTGGCAGATAAATCACTAAATTCAATGTACTGATCACATTTAATGTAAGGAATCCTTATGTGTCAAAGCTATCAAATGCACTGAATGAAAGTGAAAATTTAATTCATTTTTAAAAATATTATAGAGATGTTTAAACAAACTATAATATCAGAGAGTATGAAATTTAAATATGCAAAGATGTCTATCCAAATGTTATATATAGAATACGTAAAAAACATACTCTTAACAAGCTTCAAAAATACCCTCAACCCCAGACCACGGTTTCTGCATCTAGCGCCATCAGTGAGGTGTTAGGGATTAAAAATACTAGAACTAGTCTAGCATTTTATCAATGCCTAACTATTAAGAAGAAAATCTGAAACTTTCAGACATTTAAATGTCCAAAAATCCAGCTATCTAACTCAAATAGCTGGGACTGAACTAAATTCAGATACACCATATATTAATAGCTCTAGCAATATAAAATCGCCAACGCCTTAATAGCAAAAACTAAAATTAAATTGATAAAAAATCAAGTCAGATGTCATATGACCTAATTTTAATAAAGCTCGTATTTACAAATGTTATATATAGAGTATGTAAAAAAACATACTCTTAACAAGCTTCAAAAATACCCTCAACCCCAGACCGCATGTGTAAATATGAGCTTTATTAAAATTAGATCATATGACGTCTGACTTGATTTTTTATCAATTTAATGTCTATCCAACTTTACTGAAACAGCTTATAATCTAATTTACAATGGCAGAATTAATTATAATAATTTTTTAAACAACAACAAACTATCATGTACTCATGGTAAATTATTTAAACAGTATTAAATATCTAAAATATTAATTGCAAATAAAATCCAAACTATAGTGTGATTACATTTCATATTATTTGAATGTATGAGGGTGAGTCAAAAGTTATTTATATTCTGACTACACTTCCATTCTACAGAAACTTGGTAGCTGAGAATCTTAAATGGATAACTCAATTAATGCAAGTAACAGTGACTGTATAGGGTATGAATTTAGTTTAAAATTAAAAACATCAAACAATTGGATATTACATGTTTTCTAATAATAAGACTGCTACCAAGTTTCTGTAGAATGAAGAAAAATATTTAAGCTTAAATAATGTTGTTCAGAACAAATATTTAATTGCAATAAAACTGGATAATTCTGATACATCAATAATTTTACAAAGTCAATAATCTGATACTACACTTCCATTTTGATAAAAAAGACAAAAAAGAATTAGTTTTTTTAAAATAAATATAAATGAATGAAAACACGCAAATAGTAAATATACATGCAAATATAATCTCTCAATTTACTTTTCATAATTGTGGTTATTTTAAAATTTGCTAGTATTATAATCTTAACTTATGTATGCCTACTATTAAGTGTGCATATATGTGTATGTATGTTTATAATGAAAAATATTGTATGGCGTAGTAAACAATATATATTGTATTGCAAACAAAATTTATATACAAAGTACAAGCTATTATCTGCTATATATATATATAATTTTCTAGAAAGACTGGAACAAAATATAGTTGATGTAGGAGTTCCACTGTACTTAACATAAAAAATTTGTTGATTATATTCTGAAAATTTAATTAAAATTTTATATAAATATTACTATAAATATATATATAATTTATTAAATAAATTTTAAAGACTTACTCCAGTAATATCTAATGTGTTGTTTGCTCCGATATGAATATAACCAGTATCATCTCCTAAAAGAAGCTGTGTAGAAAAGTGGACTTCCTTTCCATATATTATTAATTGAGCACCTTTATATATTTCAACCAGAGTAAATTTATAACTATAGTCATCTTCTTCAGGCAGTAAATAAGCTAAAGCACCTAAAAATACAAAATATATTAATCCGAGTAAAGTATAAATCAAACATTTAAAACTGAAAAGGCGATTTTTTAAATTAAAAAATTGTAAATATTATCAAGTAATATTAACTGTTTATTTCTTTTTACAAACACATACAAAAATATATATACATATAACAGACTAGATTTCTTCTAATATTATAAGCAAAATAAAGACACTATGACAGAGTTTACACTTTAATATTTATTTAAATAACTTAATATACTTTCAATGCATTAGCATTATATATACATATAAAAGAAATTTTAACGGTAAATACAATATTATAGTTTAAATTCTTTTGTAGCGCTTTTGATTACGTGGTAATCCTCGTCAGCTTTAACTGAATTTAAAATGTTTTTAAACTTAATGTTACATATTTTCCATAAGCTGTGTATGGCCATATTTCCAACTTGCCTATTAATAACATTTTCTTTATATTTATCAATCATAACTGCCTCTTTAATTTTCCTCTTTTTATGATTTCTTTTTTCCATTAATATTTTTATTTCATTACTATTAAATTTAAACTTATAATTACAAGTCTTTTCATGGTCAAAGAATACTGAAGCTGTATTCAATTGACTGTTTACATTATTTTTAATCTGATTATATAATAATTGATGCCCCTCCAATCTTTTCTCCACAGAACATCTCGATTCACCAATATATAATTTCTGACATCCACATGAAATCTGATAAATTATATTACTTCTTTGCAATTTAGGAATTATACTCTTAGAATTATTAATCAATCGATTAACATTTGGAGGAACCACAAAATGAAATATTATACTTTTCTTTAAATATATTCTTAATTAATTTAGATTGCATGTTATTTATAAATGGCATGGATATCCATTTTTTATTATCTAAAGTATCACATCCAACTCTCTTATTATTAAATGAATTTACTGTATATAAGATTTGGTTTTTATCATAACCAACCTTTAAAAGTTCATTTGCAAAGAGTTCAATATTTATAATTGGTAGTAGTCGAAGAGCCCCCATATCCCACTGGATGGTGCCGTTTTCACACTAAAACACATAAAAATGCCATTTCCACAGCCGACACGTTCGAACCCACATTTTCTATAATACAACTTTTTTGTTGTGCTACAGATTGCAGGCTGCTATGTCACATCGCAGTACAGCAAGTATGTTTTACGCAGCAAATACATTTTCCGAATTCACACAGTTTATAAAATGGTTACGGCTTGGGGAGAGGGTGTGTTTTTTTTTAATTGGATGGAAATGTTGTTTTCATTGGATTTTTTTTTTATTTTAAAGTATTGAAATGTTCAGATTTTGTAAAGTAATAACAGATTTTTTTAGACTGTAGTGTATTGAAGTTTTAAGTAGTAAATGTTGATGAGATATATGTATAAAGTGAGTTGGAATTAGGTAATGAGTCAAGTAACGTACTGTTCGTAACATTCCACGAGACAAAGAAGTTGTAACAGGTATATATTTTTGAAATAAAAAAGAGCATTAACACAAAAATATCCCGTAAGAAAAGTACAATTGTACACGGGTTTTTTTAAATGTCATAAAAAACATATATTATAAACATTTTATTATATATATTTGTCGTTGTTTAAAAAAGTTTTAGTTTCTTTCTTTTCTCCAACTACTGTTATACTTTGTTGAATATAGTTTATGTTTATTGTTATCATTTATTTTATAGATGTTAGTAAAAAAAAATATTTACAAAAATACAATTTGGATATTTTTTATTTTAGCATTACAAACAACAGAACAATAACCTTAAACCTAACCCTAAAACTAACCCTAAACCTAACTGTAACAACTTTTACTTTTAGTTGTCATTCTATTTGAAATAAAAAATAGCGGTAAACAACAACAACAAAAAAAAGCCGTAACCCCAGTAAAAAAATCTCCGATAGAAAATTGATTTTTCAAATAAAAAGCAAACTAAAAAAGACGAATCAAATTGTAATTTGTTTATTTTATTTTACATTTATTATTATCATTTAATTTGTATACATTAATAAAAAATAATATTTAAAATTAAATAATATTTAAAAAAGACGATTTTCTTTTGTTTTTATTTTCGCAATACAAAAAACACATCAAAATGATTATAATTAACGGCCCAGGAATGATCATATTTTATAGTTTAAGCGTAAAAATTGGGATATAGTAGCTATTCGATGACAACCTTATAATTTTATCACTAATATATTTACACAATTTATCATTGTGATGCAAAAACGATTTCAGACTTGCCATTTTATACATCATTGGAACAAGTGACTTAAAATGAATATATCACATTTCTCCAATAGGTTTAAAAATTAATTTATAATTTAAATCAGTAAAATCTCTAAATATTTGTAAATCCAAAAATTTTATTTTTTCATTTTGTTCATTCTCAATAGTCCATTTTAAATTGTTTAAATTATTCAAATTATATAGAAGAGCATCAATAATGTCTCTAGGACCACAAACAAAAACATCATCAACAAATCTAGCATAAATTTTAATATCTTAAAACTTATAAGAATTAAATATAATATCTTCATATTTCGACAATATAAAATTACAAATTTGTGCTACCATAGGTAATCCCATTGGCCATCCTTTACCCATTTTATAATACCTATCATTATATGTTGCAATAATATTATCACTTATAAATTTTAGTGATTCAATAATAAAATTTATTAAATGTTTATTTACAGATATATTAATTAGTTCAATTTCAATTAAATTTATAGATTCAAGATGATCAATTGATCCATATAATTCCCTTTCATCCAATGAAGCTAACAGATCATTATCATTTATTTTTATATTTTTAATTTTATCAACAAATTCATAAGAAGATGCAATTGTATATCTTCCAAAACCCAATATATCTTGTAACAATTTACCAATATATTTAGCTGTTTTATACATAATAATATATAATATTATAAATCAATGTCTGTATTTTTTCCAAATATTATACGTAAATTTATAAATAAATATTAGAAAATACAGTCCTTAAAAGTTTATAAAAATATATCTATACCTGTCACTTAGAAGTGCTTTCAACTATCCTTGTAGTTTTTGTCAACTAATACTTTTAAAATGTCAGCTTTCCCATAATTCCATGATGTCAATTTCCCCATAATTCCATGATCTTAACATTTGCTGCTTGCCTATTAATTAAATCTTGCTTGTATTTATATATTAACATCGCTTCCTTAATTTTTCTTTTATTATTATTTCTTTCAGTTTCCAATATTTTTACATTATTATAATTAAAATCAAAACCATATATACATGATTTATTATGGTCATAAAAGACAGAAGCTGATAAATTATCACTATTTCTATAATTTTGTTTTGTCTTTTGAACACTTTTTAATAATAACAAGTGCTCTTTTGTTTTTTATCCAATGTGCACCTTGATTCACCTATATATCCACTGCCACCCCTACACATCCGTTTGTAAATCATTATAATAAATTTCAATATTTTTGTTTTCATTTGATGTATATTTGCAAAGATTATCATTTCTAAATAAGAAGGATTTTAAACCTGCCATTTTATGTGACATTGGTACTTTTGATTCATATGGAATATATCCTCTTTTTGCTATTAGTTTAAGAGTCATATAGTAATCCAGTTTATCTTTGTTTCTAGTTATCTTGAGATCTAAAAATTAAACACTCATTGAATTTTTATCTGTTTTAATCCATTTTAAGCCCTTTATATTATTTAATTCATTAAACAAATCATCAATAGCATTTGGCTTTCCACAAACAAAAACATCATTAACATATCAATTGCATAAAGTAATATCTTTCTGATAATATTCCTTTTTCAAAATATTTTCTTCATATATAGATGTAACAAAATTGCATATTTGGGCAACTATTGGCCAGCCATTTCATGTTATAAAATTCATGTTTAAAAATCACATAAATATTTTAATCAATAAAGTTTAATGTTTCAACAATAAATTTTATTATTTTAATGTTAACATTTTTTAACTTAAATGCATTATTAATTATTTCAATAGAAGTTACTCTATCAATTGATCCATATATTTCACTGACATCAAAGATACAAATTACATCACAAGTATCAATAACAACATTATTAATTTTACCAACAAAATCAAATGATGAACATATTGTATACATACCAAAACCAAGAATTTCCTGTAACATTTTCTCAATTAATTTACATGTTTCATAATAAAACACCCCCCCCAAATCAATCATTAATCGTAATGGTTTTTTTTCTTTATGCAATTTTATATTTGAAAATATTTTAGGATGTGTTGCAGCCAAGGGATAAATCCTATAATAAGTACAATTATTAATTACATTATTTTGGGCTTTTTTAAAAATGTTATTAACAAATTGAACACGTAAACTTTCAATATTTATCTTATTAACCTTTATAAAATTAAGAATATTCATTTGAATAATAACTTTATTTTCATAATCAGATTTTAGTAACAAACACATTATTAAACCTTTATCTTCTTTTATACACACAAGATTATTATCAAATCCAAATTTTTTAAATTTAGAAATTTGTATGTTCCAATTACTATTTATTGTATATTTAAAATTCTTTTCTTTTACTTTTTTAGCTAAATCATTGCCAACCTTTGAATCACATTTCAAAAAAGATAAAACTTTATTGACAAATAAAAATTGTATCATTTACAAATGGACATGTGGGTGTGGCAGTGAATATATAGGTGAATTGAGGTGCACATTGGAAAAAAGAACAAAAGGGCACTTGTTATTATTAAAAAGGGTTCAAATTACAAAACAAAATCAGCTTCTGTCGTTTATGACCATAATAAATCATGTATATATGGTTTTGATTTTAATTATAGTAACATAAAAATATTGGAAACTGAAAGAAATGATAAAAGAAAAAATAAGGAAGCGATGTTAATATATAAATACAAGCAAGATTTAATTAATAGGCAAGCAGCAAAAATTAAGATCATGGAATTATGGAAAAGTTGACATCATGGAATTATGGGAAAGCTGACATTTTAAAAGTATTAGTTGACAAAAACTACAAGGATAGTTGAAAGTGCTTCTAAGTGATGGTTACAGATATATTTTTATAAACTTTTAAGTACTGTATTTTCTAATATATATATATATATTGTAACCATATATTTAGCCCATTGAGTTAGATATATGTTTTAAAGCATTACTTTTTTTTATTATATAAGATAATAAGTAAATTTCTTTAACTGTATTATTATAATAAAAATCTTAAATTATGTGTTTTAATAGTATGATTTAAGATAATTCAGTTAGCCTAATTAGCTAACAGTTATTTAAAAGATTATATTAGATTGTTTAATATTTACTTAAAAAAATAAAATTAATATTTAAACTAAAGAAGAGTTAATATAGACCATAATAAGCTTCAAGTAGAGTTAATAGATAAAATTGCTCTATGCTGTCTGAAATGATTCGTTAACTATGTTTGGATTTTAATTGTTGATGCTTAAAATAAATAATTTTAAAAATCATAGTTATGATTTATTAAAAATCAATTTATATGAAAGTATTTAAAATTAGAATTTGAAAACTGTAAGTGTAACTGACTGAGATTAGTGTTTATTTTAAATTGATTTTAAATGTTTGTCAATAATTTATTTATTTTCATTGCATTAAAAATGATTATATTTAATGTGTATGTATGTGTGTGAATGTTAAAGCATGTATATGAAATATTCAAAGTCAAAAAGATTTACTAAAAATAAGTGTATTACTAAAAATAAGTGTATTAAAAAGAGTTAAATAAATTAAGAATATATTTATTAAAAATAATGTTTAATTTGAAAATCAGTTAATAATTTTATTAAATAATTGGTTTGATAATTTTTAGAGTTAATAAAAATTATTAAATAACAATTGCATTTATTGTCTAGACATCACATGACCAATTGTCTGAATTTAAAATGCAAGGTCAAAGTCAGATCAATTAGTCAGTAATGACTATTAATTTAAATATTATAATGCAGACCTCTAAATCGTTGGCTTAATAAAGAAGCAACACAGTATTAATCTTGGAGTATGGATGGACAGAAAAGCAAATACATACACTAGTATAAAAATAGACACTTAAAAATCTAAACACTATGTCTACTTTTTCACAATTTATTTAATCTTCACTTAAAATTTTACTTTTATTTCAGTTTTGGAGTACATTTTTTGGTTTTGTTTGACCATTTATTTTAAGTCAATATTAAAGTTTAAAGATTTATTTTTTATCATTTTCATGGTAAAGAACCAGTAAGTTATTCATGCAGTGCTTTTTCTTAAAAGCATAAATTCAACTGAATTATTAAACAACAATTCTACTACATACTAAAGAAAAT
Source organism: Epiperipatus broadwayi (assembly GCA_028023455.1). NCBI lineage: Eukaryota > Metazoa > Onychophora > Udeonychophora > Euonychophora > Peripatidae > Epiperipatus > Epiperipatus broadwayi. Next base: position 1,778,682 of record JAQFVV010000214.1, read on the forward strand.
TTTAATATTTTTTTCAAAGAAGCCAAAAGAAAAGTCACACAAGGAAAAATATATTGTTTCATTGTTATATAATGTTAGTTTAAATTCTAAACTTTGCTATAAGACTATCTCTGGCATGTTTTAACTAAGTTTTAATTAGTTATTAATATTAATTATTTGCTGCTAAATAATAAATTTATTTATGTCAAGCTCAGTTATAGAAAAATCTATAAAAAAAAGTAGCATTGACAATTATTTAAAATTATCTTATAAAGTTATAAAAGACAAATTTATGAAAGCTAAATTTTTAATTATCACAATGAAAAGACTATATCAAGATTGTTTCATATTAAAACAAATAATGTAAGTATTCATCTCAAGTTCACTTATTCATTTATTTATTTAAATATTTTATTTTGTAAATCAAATATATTGTGATTCTGTTTAAAAACGAATAAATATAATTTCAGTTTACTGCAGTCAACTTGTAATAAATTCATTCTGTTTATTGCTCCTTTGATTTTTATTGCTATAAAAACTATGACTGTTTGCCAATAAAATTATTTGCCATCATCTTTTGTTATTTTACATGTGTAAAATTATTGCAAACTTTTTTTCAAAATATTTTTGCAAATATGTGTAACTACTGTACTTTATTAAAGGACAATGTGCTCATATATCACTTCAAGAAGAGAAAAAAAGGACTGAAAAGAGATAGTTTTCCTTATAAAAAAGGAAATAAACTGTTAATCTCTAAAAATGGTATTATTGTTATCGTGTATATATTTTTTATATTTTAGAATTATAGTCATTAGCTTAGAGATATTATTATTATTATTAGTCATATTACAAATATGTTTGTACAAACAATGTTCCAGAGATGGAATTGGTAAGATATACAGTAACAGATTTTATTTTAGGCATTGGTTTTATTATTCTGGAGTTTTTTTCTGAATGAGTATTTAAATTTATAAATGATTGTGTCCAGAGGCATAACAGCTTTTCATATACTTATGAAAAGTATTTTATGAATGAAAGGATTATAAATATCAGTATATATATGAGAATTTAAAATAATTTCTACATAAAGTGTTGTCACCATTATGCAAAAATAAGTTTTGTCCATATACATATAATCTTAAAATGAGTGAATGAATTGTCTTTTGTATGTGCATGCAAAATGAACAATTATTCATTTGTTTATTATTATTATTATTATTAGCTCCAAACCTTTTATTATGGTTAGTATTTTGAAGTAATTTTAAGTGGATGTTATATTACTTTTATATGTATTTAGCCACTCCATGAAAGAGAGTGGGACTCATTTATTCATCAGCACCACCTGCATATAGTACCAGACATTCAATTATATTTTGCTAACCTATATTTCTCTTGTCCACTATATCTAGAATTTCAATAGAATATATTTTAGTGTACATCCACAGGCATATGCAGCTTTATAATTTATTATTAACTTGACTATAATTTTTTTATTTAAACTATATTATCAGTGTCAAACATAGTTATTTCCTTGCCCCAACATAGGTATTGTTAATGTTATAAGTATTTTTATATTGAATAATATTTGTTGTTATTATATTAATAATTATTAAGCAGATCCACAAAGATTTTTAATACTATTTCTCATTAAATAAAGTGTATAATATCTCATAGTAGCCTGAACAAAGGCATAGAGGTATATTGTTTTACATTATGGTGAATGGGTTTGAAAATAAAGATTGTATTTGGTGAATAAGAGAACTATTGGGCAGTAAATATAACTTATATGAAAAAATTGTAGAAATGGTTTTAAGAAAGGTAAATCAATGTGTTGGTTAATAATATCTGTAAATTATAGATAGTAAATTAAAAGAAATAATTACTGTAAATAAATGTTTTTATTATAAGGCTTATTTAGTAGCTGAAACACACAGGCTTATATATACCTGTGTCTATATATGTAATATATAGGGTATATTATCACAGACTTTCACATGACCCACCACTCTCCATACTATCTCATAACACTGATACACTCGAACACACATATGTTGAAAAGATAAATAATCACCAATATACGTATTTCATGCTAAACCAGCAATCATCAGTTGGTCCAGATTACCATCTCCACACATATATGCTATAAGTGCTTAGATATATATTAAGATAGTCAAACCTCATACTTTATAAGGCTTATTATATATTGTAAATAAATATTTTATTATTAATAAAATATGTTTTTGTTTCATTACCATTATAATATCATTGCATAAGCACACTTATTTATAAAAAAATCTACTTTAATAAGATTACATTTTAGTGATCACACAGTGGTTATACATTTATTTTGCTTAATAATTATTTAATTATACATTCTTAAAAGATAAATGTTATATTATTTGCTTTATTTCAAATGCACTTGTTGTGCAGTGGGCAGCATAAAAGATGACCTTACTGCCTTCTATATTATTTTGATATTGCGTATTTAAATTTGCATTCAAAAATATAAGATTTCTGTATATTATGGTCAGTAGACATGAAATAATTATATTTTAATAATTGAAAAGTATTTAAAAATGTTTTCAAGTTATCAATTATATATTACTTAAGTATTTGAGTATTCTTTTATTATGCAACTTCATTTCTACTTTCTTAAAATACTAAGATTCCAAAATAAATTAAAAGAAATGTTAAAGGTTCCATGTCTAGATTAAATAATAATTATATTTTTTGTAAAAAAGTTAAAATATTAACATTAACATTTTGTTCCAAGCTATTTTATTCTGAATTTGAACTCTTGAGATTAAGATATTTTAAACTTGTAAAAGAACTTATATTTGAGATATATAAATATTTGAAAACCAGGTACTCTTCACAAACCTGGAGCTTAATTCTAAGTATAGGGATTTGAACTCAGATTTTCAAGCACCCTCCATCTATCCACACTATCTCATACAACTGATACACACGACCACACAGATGTAGAAAAGATAAATAATCACCAATATAGTATTTTGTGCTAAACCAGCACTTACCAGTTGCTCCAGATTATCATCTCCCACACACATATATAATAAGTGTTCAGTTTATGTTAAGATAGCTAATCTTCATACTTTAATGAACAGGCTTCAATCCACTCCAACCTCCAACTTTTCAGTCATCCATATCATTGAAAATCTGATGATGAAAACCCAAATCCCATGCTGATGCCAATATTACTGCCATGCCCATGCTGACCTCAATTCACTCTGACCCCTCATGTGTAGGACCTTATCCATTTAAATACAGAGAAAAGGGATGGGCAAGATACAAGCTTGATGTGTAAATATTTGAAACCTATATTTGAGATATATATGTTTTTAAACCCTGAGATTAAGATATTTTAAACTTGTAAAAGAAACTCCTATTTAAGATTAAGATATTTTAAAGCCTAAAATGTGATATTTTAAACTTGCAAAAGAAATTATAAGATGTTAAAACATATAAATTCATCTGACATTTCAGAAAAATAGCATTTAGCTGCAAAAAGGTATTTTATGTGATCACTAAAAAATGCTGAGAGTTATAAAAAATTAACTGTTACAAAAGGAAGTAGAACATATGACATTACTAACATAACCCTAAAATTTGTTTCAGATTATATAATTTTTATTTTATCAGAGTGAAGATTAAGTAAAGACAGTAATAATAAATAATAGAATTTAAATTAAATCGATGACTTATTAATTTATGTAAAAAAAACTAAAATCTTTTACATATAAGTGTAAGTTTGGTCATGTCATTAATGTGATGTTTTAGTGGTGTAAAATTATTTGACCGATCTGGATAAATAAATATAATAAGATGATCAAATTTCAGTATATATGAAGAGTTTTTATAGGCATTTATAAAAATATTCAACTAAATTTAAAATCTTATTATTCGATTCTTATCATCTTAGATTTAATCTTCATTTTAATTAGATAAAAACCCATAATCTTCAACTGATTTTTTTTTGTTCTGTAATGACTTTCTATTTCTATTTAAAAATATTAATTAATTCGTTACATCTTTCTCTTTACAGTAAACATTCAATAATATCTTTTAAAGGCAAATGCTATTTTATTGAAATAACATATATTTATATATTATAATATTCTATAGTTTGTTACCGGGAGCTACCACAACTTATATTTCTTTCATCTCTGAAAATCTAATATATATATATATATATGAAAAACAAAAACAAGTTTTATATACGTAAAACCTGCTATCGCTTGTATTTATGATCAATAGACGGAGCTTTACCAAGACCTCCAAAACAAGCGTATTTTGTTTACATAAATGTCAGAGTCAATATTCACTGTCTCTTTCATTTGCTCCACCCTCAGATCAGCTGATTTCAAGCTGATTTGCTCTCATCAGTGAAGGATAGGAGTTAGAAACTAGACCTGAACACTAACTCCAAGCGTTTATGCAAAAAGTTTCTATCAGTTTGCAAGCATGAATTTTTTAGACACGTAAATGTCTTCAAACTCAGCTTATCAAACCAGATAGCTATATGGGTCTGATATCAGTTCAGTTTTTCCACATAGTCAAAGCTTCTGCAAATGAAAGAGACAGTGAATATTGACTTGACATTTATGTAAACAAAATACGCTTGTTTTGGAGGTCTTGGTAAAGCTCCATCTATTGATCATAAATACAAGCAATAGCAGGTTTTATGTATATAAAACTTGTTTTTGTTTTTCATAAATGTACCTTTAAAGTTTTCTTGCAATGATATATATTGCAGAAGCTTTGACTCTGTGGAGAAACTGAACTGATATCAGACCCATATAGCTATCTGGTTTGATAAGCTGAGTTTGAAGACATTTACGTGTCTAAAAAATTCATGCTTGCAAACTGATAGAAACTTTTTGCATAAACGCTTGGAGTTAGTGTTTAGGTCTAGTTTCTAACTCCTATCCTTCACTGATGAGAGCAAATCAGCTTGAAATCAGCTGATCTGAGGGTGAAGCAAATGAAAGAGACGGTGAATATTGACTCTGATGCTTATGTAAACAAAATATGCTTGTTTTTGAGGTCTTGGTAAAGCTCCATCTATTGATATATATATATATACACGTTATGATGATTCATTTAACTAGTCTACATTTCCTGCACACACTTACTGAATATCATCATCTTTAGATAAATTACATTAAATAATAATTAATATTTATTTATACCAGTTTTTTAAAATTAATTTCAAAATGAATTTCTTGAATATCATTAAAAGTCTTTAAACATAAGTAATTTCTATCCTAATAAATGATTATTAACAATTCATAAATATATTCATCTAAAAACGGTAATATTCATGAATAGCCTCTGAAAAGCTATAATATTTCCTAAAATGATTTGTGGTAATGTATATTATATAAATATTGACCATGAAGACATGTGAGAGGTGTATGGGTTTTGCCAGTTAACCGAATAGGTTAATTTATCTTTAATCCATCTTGGCGAACATTGGCCTTTTCTCCAATATTTTTGTTCATTTGTCTGAAACGAATATTAAATAATATTTTGTTTATATTGCTATACTACTAACCTGTTGCAAAATTTTTCTTATAATTCTCATGAGTTGCTTGATGGCCACTAGGAAGTGAAATCTATGAAAAAATAAATAATTTTAGAGTAAGTAGTATTTTGTTAAAAGTAATATAATTAATTAAACAATTATAAATAAACTGTACCTTAGGCTTCTGGCAGCCATTATCCAAATGAAGATTTCTCATTTTAGGATGCATTTTTTCAAGATATGCAATGCCTGGTCCTCCAGATTCACCATTAACACTTCTCCCACCTAAAATTGATTATCAACTTAATTTAATGCATGTTAAAATTAATAATATAAATATAGTAAAGATTCAGCTATTTATGTGGTTCTTGTTTTTAATATCAAAGTTGTATCAAAAGTTTGTCCATATCAAAACACTCATTACTGTTTTGATATTACCAATATGAAATTAAAAGAATTCACACATTAAAAGAACAAGGTTGTAACATTCTAGGGAGAATTCATGTGGATGTGCAATTTGGAAATGTTTCAAATAATTATAGAACTAGATTTATTTTGGTAGTCTTTGATCTTTCTTAAGATAATGTTTGAATAAATGTACAATTTAAAATCTTCAAAAACATTAGGATTTTCAAATATTGCATTAACTTATATAACTCTATGAAGTATATTGTGTCTAATTATCTCTTTCATCAACTTTTTAACTGCCGACAGTATAGATAGACCAGTTATTAATAAGTAAAATAATTATAATAGTGAAAAACCTTAACAACCCACCAATCAACTTATGATAACCTATGACAGTTGAAGATGAATATGCTAAAATATTGCTAACATGTTTGTTAGATACATTTCAACACTTCTTAGCAACTAAACTGCTGCCTATCCATTATTAAATTTCTAGAAGAGACATTCTTCCAAGAAATTTTGGCACACCATTGAAATAGTAATACATGTAAAACAAAATCTTATGCCAGATGTGATTGTAACAAAAATTGATTTTAAAAGTGCTTTTGACTTTTTTGATGTTATTTAGCTAAACAATTCCTGAAAATACTGCTCTATGTGGTCTACTAAAGACTTAAAATAATGCATGAATAACAAAATACTTATTGAGAAAAGAATCTACATTTTTTCCTGTTTTATTCACTATTTGTGATGATTCAATCTTAAGAGAAGTTTTTGGTCCTATTCCTACAATATTTGTCCCAAGCATAGGAAACGAGATAAATATACTTGTCTATGTCAATGATGCCATGATAATTATCAGAAAAGAGCAAATATTCCATCAATTTTCACAATAATTATTCCAACTAAATTCCTTGACAATGACCAAAACTAGTTAGTAATTAATTATTTAATCACCAATTAATTGTCAGCTAAATTATTAATTTTTAAGCAGATTAAATAACACATAAGAACAAAAATTAAAATGATAATTTTGTTCCAAAGGATCTTTGGCACACATTGTATCTCAGATGTTAACAGAATATCAAAAGATTTATACTGATGAAAGAGGATAGTTTTATTCATGAAGGTATTGTAGTCAATTGACTGATTTGATAAAATTGGGAAAATAGTACTTGGTGGTATTAAGACTGGCCTATTTAGACATAAAAGGTTAGATGAACATCTCTAATATAAGTCAAATGGAGTATAATGATCTATCAGTGATTATACAACCCAATATTCAGTCATGTTGCCAATTGGAAATTTATTCAATTATAAGAATGTGAAAAAATATGTTTTGGATGAATACCTTGATTCATACTGACAACAGATTTCCTTATGGCATTTTACCAACTATATTTCTCAACATGACTCATTGATAATCCTTATCATATTCTGTAAATATATGAATCTAGCAAAGAAACTTTATATAAATATATATATATATTAATGACTATTGTCCCTTTTCCAATGAGTTAAGATGAAATTTTATTTTCTCCAACAATTAAGAAGCAATATTATAGAAACTTAAGATATCAACCAAGAAAATTAAGATTTGTGATGTGATTTCAAGGATTGTTTAACTCATTGGATTCAATTATGTCAGAAGTGAAATGAAGATTCTCTAGAGCACAAATATCAGTTAAGACTAGTTCCAATGTAATAAGACAATGATGTACTTACGTTGAAATGATATGCAAGAAAAATAATAATCACCAAAATACATTGATGTATTTAACTTATTAATTTTGGTGATAACATTGAAGATTTTACCTAGTGATAAGTATATATTTATTGCATATAATAAAATTAACTTATTTTTGATATACATAAATGAATTGCAACCTATTTAACTAATAAAGATTACATGATATAATTGAAAACATTTATGCCGAAATTTGTTTATTACTTAATATTTTTTTAAAACTTTAAAATTTATGTGATTTATTTATTAAATATATGTTTATGTAAATATAAATAAAATGTTCAGTCCATCATTCATTCTCAAAACATATAAATAATGACATCTGTAAAATACAAATAACTCCCAAAATACATTTCACACTGAACCAGCACTCTTTAATTGACTTAGGTCATGATCTTTTACACATGTCTTTATTATTTGTTCAATGCTTATCAATACCAAATTATTACAATTTGATTTTAAAATGCCAAAATTTCTGCTTTCACAATTTTGAAACCATCCATTTAAAATTTAATGTTTTTATCTGGGCTAGAAGTGATATAATAATCTTTAGTTTAATAAATAATTTGTGATAATCATTAATACAGTTATTTAAAGTGAATAGTATCAAATTTGTGAGAGCAGAAAATTTGATATTTGTAAATCAAATGGTAATAGATATATATTTACCTATTGCTGAAGTTTGCTCACTGGAAAATTTACCAGTATTGAAGTAAATGACCGTTCTTCCTCCAGATCCTCCCCCTCCAGCACCAATACCAGCCCCTCCATGATTTACAATTTTGCCATTTCCATTTAAGATATCACAAGTAATCCATAAAGACCCTCCACTGCCACCTCCTGCATTTGGTCCCTGTCAAAAAACCACATAAAATTAATTGTAAAATGTAAAATATTTATCAATAGTAAATAATTCTCAATCTTTTATACCAATATTTATGTTTGATAAATAACTGTCCTTCTTCATTTTATTTACTCCACAGTTAAAATGTTTAATTAATTCCCATTATAAATATATCAAAAAGTATTGCACAGATAGTTTATATTTCTACCGGGGATTAAATTTAAATGCAACTTTTTGCTTGTAGTGATCATCTTTATCACTGGAAAAAAACCGAACTATTTTTGTATATTGGTTAGACAATAACACAAACATTAATTTTACTTCATCTACATGCAGAAAAAATGTAAATAATTTCTAACATGCATCCCAACATGAATCATGTTTTATCAATTGGCTCAAATCATTGCATGACAAAATGTAAATTACCATTGGCTTAATTTATTTAATGATAATCATATTGATTTAGATTACAAAATCACTTGATCATCCTACAATTAAGATTAAAATGTAATCATAACTTCTCAAGGGGATATATAAGGTGGGCTTTGGATTTTCAAAGTAAGTCTAAAATTCCATCAGCAATCACAGTGAATAATATAATTTTCTCGGGTAATAGCATGATTTTACAAATTTTTAATCATTATAAATGCAAGCTAGTAGATGTTTCACAGAATTTGGTGCCTGATACATCTATATATTCTTGTGAGACAATTCATGGTATTAGTAATGATGATATTAGAGCTAAACTCTCATCCATGCCTGATAGAATACACCCTGGAATACATGGAATACCAAAATTCATGTTCAAACATCTTGAAGCCTTCACAGTACCAATAGTGAGTAGAATGGTTGATCTACTTGCCTCAGGTCCCCTTACTATTGATCAACTCTATCCCATTGCAATGGTCCCATTTCTTAAGAGTGCTATTATCCCATCGCCTCTGGAGAACCTTAGACCAATCTTGATGACTCCATTGATTATTAAACTGATTGAAGCAATTATCAAAGATAAAATTCAAAATCTCATTCTGCCTTTTATCTCTAGTTTTCAATTTGCAAAGAAAGGTAGTTCCACAGCTGAGGCACTCTGCCTATTCAGGTTAATTACGGATTATACAAGAAAAAATAAAAAGTCAAAGCCAATAGTTGTCCAACTTGATATTTCAGCTGCTTTTGACTCAGTCAGAATTCCTCAACTAATACATCTTCTAAGTGGTCTGAACATTCCCACAGGTATAATGAACATCATTACTAACCTTCTATTAAACAGACATATTGCAATTTCATTAAATGGAAAAATTTCAAACTCATTCACACCTACCAAGTCGATTCCACAGGGTTCTCCTCTTAGTCCCTTACTCTTCATTCTATATATAAATCCATTCCTTAAATCTTTAGAGATGAATCTTCCTGGATTGTACATTCCTGGTATCAATAAATCCATTCAGCACATATCCTACATGGATGATGTGGCAGTGTTCTTACCCTCTAGAAAATTCATACTGAAACTAATTCAAATTATGGACAATTTCACCATAGAGTCAGGTCTTGCGTTTAACCTTAGAAAATCTGCTGTATGGAGACTTTCATCTGGAAAATCCATTCCATCCTTTTTCACAGCTATGCCACAAAAATTTTTGGGTTTACCAATGAGTCTCTCTCATGCAGCAATGAGGAAATTAATACAAGACACTATCATGAATTCTGCAAGAAAAATAATTGATTCACTTTCAAAAGTTTATACATCATTATTTGCAAAAACAGCCCTACTCAACATGTTACTGTTCCCCAGAATTGCTTACTACATGCTGTTCATTAAATTTTCATCAAAATTTATCCAGAATATAAACTCTCTTTGCTCTAGATTAATGTGGAAGGGTAAAACTGTTGCTATTAGCTTAAGAAGAGTGCAGAGACCAACAAGACTTAATGGCTTGTCACTGCATTCACTTCATGTTCTTTGTCTACAGAAATCAAATAACCTCATTACAAGACTTAATGGGATTTTTCCTGATGACTCACATTTTATATATATTCATCCTACAGATACTCTACCTCCAATTAATGATGGTTTGCTGACACAAGTCTTAATTGACATTTCAAAAATTCTCACACCTTTAACTCAATTAAAACCAACGAAACTTCGTTATTGGGATGCCTATCTTCTTTTTTTTTTCAACAATTATCCCAGATCATAGCATTCTCACCTGTACAAACTTTGCCATTATAAAGAAATATAAAAGATGTAATCTAGAGCCAAAATATTTGGACTTTTTTCTAAAGCTAAATCTCAATGCCCTTCCAACAAGCCACTTTCTTGTGATGTATAGAGGTTTTTCATCTTTGGACCCTGTTTGCTCACTCTGCCATAGGGAGGATGATACCATATTTCACATTTTCAACAATTGTTCCTCTCTTCAGGGCTGTAGAATATTGATTAATAAAATTTATACACCAAAACATCCAATTATCAACACACTCATAAAAGGTTTTGCTTATGGGGATTTTGCAATTATAAGAAGTGCAACTTTCATCACTTTCTGTCTATGGTTTGTCAGATGCTTCATAATCTTCAAGTCTGTTATACCTGATCCAACATTAATTTTTTTACAAAAATTAAAAGATATCAAAGAAAGAGATTTGAAGTTAGCTCCTCACCTAATAGCAAATTCCACATGGAATCTTATTAATATTGGACATTAAGTAATTTAATGGTTTATAAATGTATTGTCAAATTTAATGTTATTTTATAATTTTTTCTTTATTGTAAACATAGTTAAATAAACCTGTTTTTGATACTAGATATATTTAATTGCTAGTGAAAAATTAAATTATATATCAGGATTAAAGAAATATAATTTTCAATTTTAAAAGATGAATATTTAGTGGTTGACACTTTATTGGCAAATTCAGTGATACCATGGAATGTGTGGGAGTGATATATGTTCATCATGATAATGCGATATTTGAATTGTCAATATGTCGTTAGTTATATTCACCTATTTAAATAGAAAGTAGGTTGAAGTAAATCAAGGTTCCCCTCTTTTCTTCCAAGGCATAAGCTTGTGGTTAAGACCTGTAGAGGTCCCTAATATCGCATTTTTACATGCATATTCTTGAGGTTAAAGCCTTAGTAAATATTACTTAGAGTTTTATGGTAAATAATTTTTTTTTCAATATTTTATTAAAGACAATTTCAGCAAAATATAATTTACAGTTCAAATATCAAATTACAGTATTCAAATTTGCTAAATGGCAACTCTTGTTTACATTTTATTAATCAACCAAAAAAAATACCCAAAGTAATTTTTCAGTTTCATGATTGTTTTTACAAATTTGAAAGACATTTAAAAAAAAATAAATATAAAGTATATTTGTTTTGATAATTATATGACATGTTTAGAAGAATTTAAAATTATGTTGTGGAGAAAAAATATTTACATTTCATGGTATATAATATTCATTAAGGCTGTAGCCTCAATCACGTGCGTATAAAATGCGATAGTAGGGACCTCTACAGGTCTTTAAACCACATGCTTACTCTTGGAAGAAAAGAGGGGAACCCTGCTTTACTTCAATCTACTTTCTATTTAAATAGCTGAAGCGATTGATCTGAGAGTGTGAAGTTATTCAATACTTCACTAATTAAGTCCACATTTCTTATTACACATTAATATTCGTGAAATCTTTCGATTTACAGCGAGTCAATAGAAAGATTTTATAGTTAGAAATCTATTACAATAATTTAAAGTTGTAATTATAAATTTATTATTTACGTAATGAATGTGCGTTTAAATAAATTTATAATTACAACTTTAAATTATCGTAATAGATTTCTAACTATAAAATCTTTCCATTGACTCGCTGTAAATCGAAAGATTTCACGAGTATTAATGTGTAATAAGAAATGTGGACTTAATTAGTGAAGTATTGAATAACTTCACACTCTCAGATCAAACCGCTTCAGCGTCACCTATTTAAATAGAAAGTAGGTTGAAGTAAAGAAGGGTTCCCCTCTTTTCTTCCAAGAGTAAGCATGTGGTTTAAAGACCTGTAGAGGTCCCTACTATTGCATTTTATACGCACGTGATTGAGGCTACAGCCTTAATGAATATTATTTACATAATGAATGTGCATTTAAATAAATTTATAATTTCATGGTATAATAAACCGGTGACATTTTTTTATTAAAAAAAAAAGAAAATTATTAAAAGTTTTACATTGTTTAAATGCCAACTAATTTTTCACTTCAGCATTCATTGTAATAATAAACATTTATGTTTTTTAAGAAACAGGTGTAAGTTTATAAATTTTTACTGAGAATGATTTTTTTTGGTCAATTGTATTGTCAACTTAATAAAGAATTGCATATTATTGCATCTTTGGCACAATTAATAAAATTAACCTTTAATTAAACAATACAAAATTATTGAACTTTTATTCAAAAGTTTTACTAAGGATGTAAGGAAGTCAAGTATTACATCTGACATAGAAAAATTGATTGTAGAATTAAAGCAATATCTGTGTTTAAAATAAAGCATTATTATATATATTCATTTTTTGTTAATGAGAATTAGCATGTATATCTAATCTTTGCTGCCAACCAGATTGCAAATATTATCCAAAGTCATGCTGAATAAAATAAGAGATCTTTTAAAGTAATGCAAGAAAAAACCATTAACATAAAGTTTTCACTAATATGAAATTGTAGAATAAAGATAAAAAGGAAAACAATTAGAAGTAGACTTTATGAAGTATCATATTTTGATCTTTCAATATCATAGGTTCATTCTATATGGTATCAGTTTATGATAATTTTATTTTATTAATATATAGATATAATGCAACAATACAAATCACACTTTCATTCTTATGTTTTAACAATTTAGAGAGTTCAAGACAGACAACTAATCCTTTCTCTTCCCCTGTCTATAACTGCTATCCTTTTTACTTTTAGATGCATTCTGCATTGAATAAGCTGCATACATGCTACAGATCTAAATGAATACATGTCTAATTAAAATAGCTTATAAATATTTCACTTAACTAATACTGGTTGTAGTACTCTTAAATTTTGGTATCCTGGGTATCTGCCTAGAGTGCCTATATCTTGGGCTGTGCACTTAAATATACATATTTACATGTATGCTAGAATGAATGGATATTGTAATAAATGTCTAGAACCAATTACAGTCATTAAAGGAACCTAAATTGTAGCCATTTTATAGTAAAAGTAATTTTAGTCAAATAATAATCTGAAATTATTAGCTGGTTAGATTGAAGATTTTCTAAGATCAAAGCTGTTTTACCACTCCATTTTCATAAAATAATCATGACTGAACTGCTATTGTATGAAAGCTTGCTGAAATGAATTTAGAAAGATTGTCTCATAAATTATTCATATATATGAACATTTTAAGACTAATTATTTAATAAATGTTATATATTATCAATGCTAAATATTTAATGTCAATCATTATGATTTAATAATCATGAAAGAGACTGAGGCATTATTAAGACTACCACTAATGTGATGTTTGACATCTATGAAATATCACTGACTGATCTACTACCCATATAATGTCATGGTAATTAGATAAGAAGTCGATCTATTTTTCATTTGATTATTGTATTTCATTGAAACAAGAGAACATTATTTGCATGTCTGGAAAGTCTGACTTATAAGGCTTTCTTACAGTATGCATGAAGTTTATTACTTCATAAATATGGTACTAATTTTTTTAGAAATTTATTAAAGTGAATAGAATGTGTAGATGTATATACACTTTGATATGACTTAATTCAGAAAGTCAATTTTTTACAAACTTAATGATGATTATTGTTTTTAATATATATATATATATTAATTTTATTAATAAGTATATTATTATTAGCCCAGATTTAGATTTTAAAAATAATTAAAAAGGATAACATATAGCAAATAAAATGTCCATTAAAATTAATTATTGTAATAATAACAACAGAATAATAAAATATTAACAATAGAAATAAATATTAAAACAGTAGCAACTCTTTTCCTACAATAATGCCATCTAGTGCAAGCCATAGTAATGTTCCCAGACTAGTTTCTAGCTTGTGACCTTCATCAGTGACAAGTTGCTACTTTTTAACTGCTTGGGGAAGCATAAGAAATGGTGAACATAATGTTTTAGAAAAAATAAATATTACAAAAAACTATTACAAAATGCAGAAGTACTTTTAATTATTACCAGTTAAAGATCTATGAATGATAACTGAAACTACTTCTGTATTTTGTAATAGTGTCTTGTAATATTTATTTCCATAATTAATATTTACTATTTATTATATATATGAAATAGAAAATTATATAACATTAAATCCTAGCAAAATAACACATTTACATTTAAAAAGAAAAAAACAAATCCTTCAACACATTTTTTTTTTTCAATTTTTTTTTTTAATTTATTTTATGAACCATTTTTTATTTCAGTTTTCTCTAATGTTTCAACCATATTTTAATGGTCAAGATCGATTATTCCTACAAAATATGTGAACAAATATATGTTTACAAAGAATTTCAAAACAACATAATACATTCAAAGATCAGCCTTAAAAGCTAATTGTGCATGCGTCTTCTGCGAGTGTTAAATAATAAATGAATACTTCACTCTACAATACAAGATATAGTATTTATGCAGGAATAAAAGGAATCCTCTTATTCCTACAACTCAAATTCTTTTATATGAGCAAATCTGAAGTACTGCTGAATAAAGCGTGAGAGTATAATTCTCACATGTGATGAATGACGTCTGTGAAATTGTCTAGAATTTACTAGTCACTCTAAGTGAAACTTAATTATAAGTAAATAAGCATTTATTTTTATATAACGCTATGCATACAATTGTATACATTCAAAGATCAGCCTTAAAAGCTAATTGTGCATGCGTCTTCTGCGAGTGTTAAATAATAAATGATTACTTCACTCTACAATACAAGATATAGTATTAATAAAAAATATTTTATCACATAAATTATATATTTTTAAAACTTACTTTTTATTTACTTTCCTATGTTTCTATATATTTTACATTTAATTTCTCATTTTTATATAAAATACTTTCAGTGATTATAAGTGCTCTTCTATAATTATACTAAAATAGTTTTTATTATGTTGTTTTGAAATTTCTTAGTACATAAATATATATATAGAAATAATTAAACCTTGACAATAACCATACAATGTGGTTAAAACAGAGAAAAACTGAAATAAAAAATAGTTCATAAAATCAGTAAATAAATAAATCAAGATTTGAGATGAAACTGCGTTAAATGATTTTTTTTAAAGTTTTAAATATATTAATGGATCATATTTGTAAAGAAAATAATGAAAATTTTCATATTATTTTTAAAATAGACAAAACTTTCCATACAGTAGTGCCACTCAATGCAAGCCAGAATAATCAATGGATGCCAAAAAACTTGTGCATAAAATCCCTATCTAGTGCCTACTCATCCAATATCCCCAGACTAGTTTCTAGCTTTCACCAGTGAGGAGCCTTCGATCTGAGAGCACTGCACCTAGATCTTAGGATTTAATGCAACCCTCCAGCAGCCACCTTTTATCTTTACTTAAATACAAAACTATGAGAATGAAATTGAAAACACAATAATATTTTCAATCCAAGCTCATTAGCTTATATAGTCATATAGTTCTGACAAAAGCCAAAAGCTAGAAACTAGTCTGGGGATATTGGATGAGTAGGCACTAGATAGGGATTTTATGCACAAGCCCTCTGGCATCCATTGATTACTTTGGTTTGCATTGAGTGGCACTACTGTATGGAGAGTTTTAATGACAATTATGAGCAAGCATAAAACATGGTGATTAGTGGTTTAAAATTTTTTTTAAAGCAAATTTATACTAATATTCTCTCATTCATGTCTATGATTTCATCTATTATACAAACCAATTTTTTCAAGTAAAAATCAACTAAATCATAACACACATGTATATATAAAACAGCACCTGCACCCTATAATTTATTTCAAAAACTATTTACCTTTAATATCAAAGGAAATTTTCATAATAGTGATGATCTCAGATTTCAGAAAATATATTGAGTGTTTTTAACTGAAGCCATCATTCATATGGAAACTTCCTTTGATTTTTAAAGATAAGTGTTTTGAGATGAATTATGGGATTGGGTTCTATTTATATATATGTATGAGTTATGTTTAGTTTATTTTCATTTTAGAAGGTCTATTTATGTAATAAATAAATTGATGATCATGAGAAATTTTAATATACATTTGTTATTTTGCTAGTATTTAATGCTATATGATTTTTTTTATTTTATTTATTATTAGTAGTATAGCATTAGACATTTTTAATTTATATATATCTACATCTATGTATAGTATATATTTAAAATGAATGGTGTTAAGCAGAAGTTTTCAAAAATATATAAATGCTTTCTTTCATTCTAAATAAAAAACATTGTTTTTAGTAATGCTGTAGTAAAATTTGTGTATTTAAGTGTAGCTTGTAATGAAATCATTTAAATCCTAATTTTTCTAAAAAGTCACTGCTTTAAAATTAAACATTTAAATTTCATAATATAAAAAATCAATGACATTTTCAATTTAAAATAAAAATGTTTTATTTTATTAAAATTAATTTATTTCATAATCTGCCATTGGACCCATAAGGAAGGGCACAATATAGCTAAGCTAAGATCATAAACACTTCCTAAATTACCATAATAAATAAACTTGATTTTTATAAAAAAAAAACAAAATATTTCAGCAAATTGTAATAAGCTTATAATAAATAATAGCTTGACAAACTCTTATTGTATTAATTTACACACAGAGAGATACACACATATATATATATATTTAGCATATACATACTTCTCCATCAAGGCCACTCAAATTTATTGTTCCATCAAAAATCATGCTTTTTGTAATGTTCATAAAAATGATTCCTCCTCCATGACCCCCTAATTTATTGCTGGTTCCTCCTCCACTTCCCCATGTTCCATGCTTATAAATACTTCCATATGGTAGATTTTTGGCAACAGTAAATGGCTCTTTTTGGCCACCATATCCTCCTCTGCTGGCATGTGATGCTCCAGATGCTCCATTGATTGATGAAATTCCTGCACCTATTAAAACATATTAGTTTATTGTCAATGAAAAATTTATTTTATATATATATATAACTAATCAAATTATTTTACAGTATTCTATACTGCTATAAGTTATTGAACTAATAAAAAAAAATATCAAATTGATTTCTTTCATGTATAAATGTGTGTGTGTGTGTGATATGTTCATACATTTTTAATTTAGTAAACAATAGAAATAAAAAGATTATATACATGTAACAAAAATAGCTTTTAACTTTTCTTGTTGCTAGGAAACTTATTATTAAGTAACTATCCTGAGGCTAAACAAGTTTTCTCCATTAACTTATACAATAACTCTTTGGTTTGCACTTCATGTGATAATTGATTTTCTGGAAAATAATTAATTTTCAAACAATAATTCATCAGAATCTTTATATATTTTATTACAGAAAAAATTACTCTAAAGACGTCTTGCGTTGTTAGCCGAGAGGTATCGCAGCCGCCATGCAAGCAAGTAGTTGGTTGCATGGGGTTG
Organism: Epiperipatus broadwayi; assembly: GCA_028023455.1. Lineage (NCBI taxonomy): Eukaryota > Metazoa > Onychophora > Udeonychophora > Euonychophora > Peripatidae > Epiperipatus > Epiperipatus broadwayi. The sequence goes on from JAQFVV010000214.1 coordinate 1,796,853, forward strand.
TGGGTTCGCGTCCCGGCCGATGCTATGACATATGAAAAAAAAAAAGTAATGAAAGATTACTTTAATCATGTAGGAATGTCATCAAAATGTTTTCATTGGTGCTTTTGTATTGACCTTCTTGTATACATATATTGTAACAGTACGAACAATAGGGAGTGAATCTAGAATGATGATAACTCATCATCATCACACCCAAGTCAATGACAAAATATAAAATTAAATATATAAATAATATAAATAAATGTGAGCAATAAGCATGAAAGATCAGTACATAACTAGTTATAGGTATAATAAAGAATGAATTATATATAAAAAGATTGCATTAAAGTATATGAGAGGAGATCATAAAAAATTCTAATAATAAGGAGCTAGAAGTTCACCAAAATTACACAAAAGCAATAATTATTCATCATCATGAATGATCAACAATAAAAATAAATCAATAGTTAATCTTGTGACTGGATTTGAAATGTGTCTATGATAGACCAGGCTAATTATTTAGCCCTTTCCAGCTTAAGGACGATTATTTAAACAATAATTTGGATGCACAAACTTAAGTGCTAATCCATAATAATATAATAATTAAAAAATTAATGTTGGAATACTATGCTCTCACCATTTATTATCACTAATGTACTGGCTAATTATAAACTTAATTTCCAAAGAATTAGTAAATAAAATGATAATGCATGGATTTAAAGAATATTCTCTTTGTGCCATACAGCATTAGAGAAGCAATGAAGTCATCATCAGTGGATGTCCATAATGTTAAATATAAATCCCTTTTATATAACAGATTGTTATGCATAAATCCAGCTCAGTAAGCAAAAGCTTTATAATTGTTACTGTGAGCTAGAGATATAATACAATATATAATTTATAATGTTTTAGGATTAAATAAATTCACTGGAATAATTTAATAATGAAATATAAATTTATTAATTAGCAACAATAAAATAAAATTAAGATCTGCTGAGAGTGCTATAAATCTAAATTTGGCATTCTGATCTTGATTAATACAAAAAGAAATAAACTATCATATTGTGATTTACAGATGATTCAATACATTTATATAAAAACACACCTGTATATAAGTACTCAGATGAATTGTATAATAATTTAAAAATTAACATGTTTGAATTGTCATAGACTTGTGGAAAAAAACAATTCATTTTAATAATTTGTAAAGTATGATTGATTTTAACATATATGTGACTACATGACACTTATCTACATAAGCACACAGACATGCTGTAACATATAAGAATTGTCATATAATAATAATAGTAATAATGATGATGATGATGAATAAGCTATCACATTTTAATGGGACATAAATAATAACTGTGATCACATTGTAACGGGATATATATATGCGTTACATTGAAATTATAATACGTAATGTTTTTGTAAATATCTAATACTGAATTAAAAGCACAAACTTTCAAAATGCACAAATAACGAATTATTAATTTATTAATGTTTGATTTAAATTTAAGATAAGCTTTAAAAAAAATATAGAATCGAAGCAAAGATTCTATAGTTTAAATAAAGTATAAAATAAAAACCTTTTTAATAATAGCGAAGAGTTTTTGATTTTAAAAATAAAAATTACAAACAGATCCTTAGGGCAAAATGACCATTGAAAAGATGATTACGAAATAGATAAGAGTTCCCACCCAAAGATATAGACACAGACCTCAGTGGAAAATCCAAAATCTACTTGGACACAAATCCAATAAACCAATAAAATACAGACATGAAATATGTTTGATCAATCCGTGCATTCTTGAGATAAGGTGCCCGAGGACTATAAAAGGAAGAATTCAAAAGAAATATGGAAGTAGAGAGAGAATTAGAATTTTTAAATTCGTTTCGTTGTTGCTGAAAAAGTTAAAATAAATATTACCAAAAATGTAATCTGTTTAATCGTGCTTCCTTCGGTGCGGCCAGCTGAAGGCAGCTTTCATCTCCACGGATCCCAGGATTGAACCACTGGTACCGTCTTAAGAAAACATCGTAAATGCGTCTTCATAAATCTTCATCGCCCACAAGAAATGGATCTCATGTAAATTCAGATCTTCATCGCGAAGGAACGATCCCAGAGAAAGAAAGGAAAGTATACATTATTGAAAAAAAAAACATTATTAACTCTTAATTTAAAATCTCAGAACTTTATTTTCCTTTAAAGTTAAATTATAGACTTTCTCTCTTGATCAAATCTGAACTCTATTTTTTATAAACTTTAAAATTTTGTCTTATCTAAAATTGAAACGTAATCTTTTTAAAATGTGTTATATATTTTCATTTATGCTAAGTGTAAGATCTGTTTGTAATAGGGTAGGGGTTTGCGATTGCAAACTTAAATTTAAAAATAGAAACACATCGTTATTTGTGCATTATTAAATTTTAAAAGTAGGTTAAATAGTATTTGTAATAAAATAAATTAAATATAATATGTTATTTAAAAAATGATTTAAAACCTTAAACTAAAGATTTTTTTTTTAGAATTAAATTAATAAAATGATTTAAATGTTAGTTGAGTGTATATGGCTACTAGACTCATTTAAATATATGTTAGTTTTAAAGGGGTTTTGATTTCGGACTATTTGTTTCATAGTTATGTCAGTGCTGGTGGAGAGATATATAGACATTTATATCAATGTAATGTGAAGTGTGTTAGCACCTAGAGTGACAAGTCCAACTGAATGCATGACCCCAAAGAGGTAGTCATATCGTTGAAAATGATGCAGACGTATTTCCTGCACCATTGACCCATTCCAGCTCTATGGATTGAGAAGATAAGTCGGCAAGATAGGACCGCTCTCCCATCCATACGTAGCGTTTTCTCTTTATATTACATACATGATTCCTTCATCAGATAGAAGCACATTCCTATACTGGTTGAAGCTCATGTTTTCTCAAATAATATTCAGATGCACATTCCTGTCAGCATGATTCTATGCTAACATGTTCATATTGCATTGGTTACTGATATATATCTGGAAGCGAGCATTGGTGTGGCTGTGGACTTTTTAGCCTGGAATCAAATGTTTGAAAGTTTTTTTAAGTGCCTCGTCTGGGTAGCTCATCTATACTCAACATTTCTAAGATTAAAAATAAAGTTAAAACAAATAAAATAAAAGTAAATAATAATGAAACAAACAATTTTTTTTATATAATTATTTTTCAAGTTTTGTGTGTGTCATCACTTATATATATACATAAATAGAATATTTTTGTGTTATTAATACTGACAGTGATTGTTTTTATTATTTTTTATAAAAAAATATATATATTTAATAAATGTTTTAAACCTCTGCTACTTCATGAGCTAGTGACTTGGGCTGGCGGTCGTGATCTTACCAGCATGTATCTGTCTACTTTATAAATTTTCTAGGTTCAATTGGCCTAGATGGCGCCCTTGTAGTTCAGATGTGTTAGAATGGATGATCATCTTTTTTCCGCCGTTATAACATATATATGTCAGAACCCATGGAAATGTGTCTGCACATAGATATTTCATTAAAAATAAACGTATTAAACCATATATCTTTACAAAACATGATTAATTCCTTGTTAAACTAAGTTATTGGCTCACTATTCTTAATTGTAAATATGTTTTTTTCCTCTTTTCTAATAAAAATATTATTTCTTTGACAGTCCATAAAAGTTTTTCTTCTTTTTTTATGTTACTCTTCATTAATTATAAACATCTTTAAAAATATTCTAGCAAATATTTTTGTTTTCCAATCTAGAAAGATTTTTGGAGTTTACTTTTTTTTATATATTTCAAAATAAAATTGTTTATGAATCAATCCTTTGTTTTTAGCCTTATAATTCAAGCCAAAATTATTTACTTGGTTTATTTTTAAATTAGAGATTTTAATTGTCATTTTCAGGAATTTATTTAAAATAATATCATTTTCAATATATATAATACACTCCACTCATCAGCTGTACTTTATATATAATCCATGCTCCTCTGCATATAAATAAAACAGTATACAAATAAACTAATTCTTTAGCAAGCTGATAGATTCTCTTGGCAAACTAGTCCCTTCTAAAACAGTAGACTGGCTTATTTTTCTCTTCAGGAAAGGTACGATTCAGTAACAGCTGACATTAAATCAGCTTCATTTAGTCTAGAATTTGATAGATGTCTGGCATACAATCTAGTATGCAATATGGGCTATGGATAATATAGAAAAACAGGTCCTTTATATCCACGTGAATCCAAACTCTACCATCATGATCCTAGCAGCAGCAACTGATTTATACTCTCTGCACCTTCAGTTATAAATTCATCATAATAGTAATAACTTGATGTCATAATCTGTAAAACTCTACTAATCTTTTCCAACTTTTTATAGTCAAGGTGAAATTAAAAAAAGACTGTAATTAAAAGTAAGTTTTCTATATCTTGATGGAAAAAAGTTAATGATTTTTTTCAATTAACCCTTATCATTTTAAAAATAACTTTGTGGAAATTTTTATCAAAATATGTATATAAGCTTTAATTGCAGTGAAAACTCTGGCATAGAATGGTTAATTTGATGCTTATTAATGTGCATTGACATAATACTTCATGAACATACATATTTATCCTTGCACTCAAATATAGACAAACATATGTTATAAACTATGGATGTTAAACATCTTAGTTGTATCACCTGATTATATTTTAGATATTATGACTTATATTAATATATTTTGCACCAGCATATATTATATTTACCCTTTATAAAAAAGAGTGTATGATATAATAACAGATTATATTACTGTTAGGATTAAAATTGCTTTATTGCAATCATCATGTATAATATGATAAGTTGTGTTGCACCTTGGTTTTAGGACCTGTCTAAAAATACCATTCCCATTTATGCATCTATGAATTGTGATGTCATGTTCACTCTCATTTATGTGATACATTGAATGGTGTGATAGAGATCAAACAATATTGATCATACTATCAATCTGAAAACAAAATTATATACAGTAATAACTCAATAAAAAGTTACATGTGAAATCTTTATGAAAATAATAGTCTTATATAATTATTCTTAACAATTAAAAATAATAATACTTGGTTCTATAACTTGCTGGATACATGTGATTATTGCTTTTACTTATCAATAAGTTAATGGAATTATGGCACTATCAACATGAGAAACAAACTACCTTTTTGTTATTAAATGGATATTATTTATATGTTAATTACAAATGTATGTTAGTAGTTTTATTTGGGTTAAAATTTGCTGAGTGCATGCACTACATTTACTTATCAATAAGTTATTGTAACTTTGGTGCTGACTTGAAAAGCAGACAACTCTTTGGTATTATTGAATATATATTATTTTATTATATATTAATAGATATATGTTAGCCAGTTTTACTTGTTGGTGATATGATTCATTTTTAAAGAGAAGTATTAATAAAAATAATAATAGCTTCACTTTTTATCTCTCTTATTTTGATCACTACAGTATATATATATATATTGTACCAACATTGAATTGGTACATAATAATGTTACCTAAAAAAAATTATTCATTAAAAGAGAACGTATTTAAAAGTTTAAGAGTTTTACTGCAGTTTGTTTAGTAAACGTAAAAGTTAAAGAGTTGTTTTGAAATAAAAGTTACAATTAATTAATTAAAAGAGGGGAAGGGAGTTCACTTCAGAAATGTCAAACTAAAGTTTTAAGTTTAAAGAGTTTCGCTAGAAATGAGTAATTCATAATTATGTAAAATTAAAAGTTGATTTCAAGTTTAAAATATAAATCTCTTTTATTTAAATTAAAGAAAAAAAGGTAATCTTAAAACTAGTTTTGATTTTAGAATAAATTATATAAATGCGTGTATATGTGCGTGTTAAAATAATATTAAAAATATAAATGGAAGATATAAAACAACACATTTGTGATGGCTACTACTAATTAAACAATCTTCAAAAACACATGGTTAAAGGAATTTTGACAACAGGATTAAACAGCTTATCTCCAAAGGATTAGCTACTAATGAAACAAACTTCAACAACATGCTAGAAATATAAATAGACCTTTTTTTATCAGACAATCAGTTGAGTCAGTTAAGTTCAGAGAGTTCAGTCGAGTTAATTGTTTCAGTTCAGATAACAGTTCAGTTTATTATGTATCCAGAAACAAAAATGCAGTGTTAAAACCTCAGAAAATATACGACTTTCTCCAGCCTTAGTCCAATAATACCAGCAAGATCTGCCTGTGAAATAATGTCTGCATAACAGCTTGGAAATCTTCCATCAATGTTTAATTGTCTCCAATAATAATAAAATGAATAATAATGAAACTCCTCAAGGAAACATCCCAGCCGGCTGGAAATATTCATAATGGAAGCACCAACCAAGAAGAAAACAAAGTTCTAAATCTATGTTCAAAATCCTAGGTAAAACATTTTCTTATTTTCATTTATACAGTAGCCATCGCATTCATGTGAATCCTCCAAGAGCCAAATTATATGAACTCTATAGCACATAAACATGAACTATTAATTTGTGTGTTTTGGATATATGTGTTTAAGTTTCAAATACTATTTAATGATTTATTATTATATATGTGAGTATATGAGTTAAATATGTGCATGATAAAAATACCAATATTATGTTAGTTAAAAAATTATAAAGATGTTTAAATTTAGTATAATTAATGTTAGTTAAAATAAATTGTCTTTAAACTAAAACTTTATTTGTCGGTCAATTCTTTGTATCAATTCTTTTTACCAATTCTTTTTACTAATTCTTTATCAATGAAGCAATAATTTGTTATTGATTACAAGTAGCTGAGCTAGTCTATGGGTATAACTTAGGCATTGAGTTAGTGGCCATTGTTCAAAGTGCGTTGTTTATTCTTCTGAATAAATAGCTGGCGCCCGTGTTTACCCAAAACAAAAAAGTGCTTTGAACTTGGTGTTGAACTCAACAGTCGAGAAGTTATGTCCTGGAAATGTAACGCTAGTTATATACTTTATAGCTATCGTTTGGACATACATATTCTCCGAGTATGTTCTTCTCTGCCTAAGAGACCAGTGTTTCGATCATCCCATATTCTAACCCGGTACAATATATATATAATGCAATGGTCATATTTGTACATTCACGCAACAAAATCCACAGTTTTAGTAAATTATCTGAAGGCTAATCAAAGTGAGATTGATGAGACCTTGAATCCAATCTCACCCAAGCTACTTTACTAAGAGTAGTATTTTAAATATGTGTACTTTTGGAGATATTAAAATTTACAAAAGATATGTGGATGATGTTTTTGTTTGTGGAAATACTAATAGTATAAATTTGCTTGTAGAGGAATTAAATAAGTTGAATGGCTTGAAATGGACTATTGAAAAAAAACAGGACAATAATATTAAATATTTAGATTTAATGATTACAAGAGATAACAGTATATTAAATTTTAAACTAATAATTAAGCCACTGCAAAAAAAAGAGGATATATAAATTGTAAATCAAAAGTACCAATGATGCATAAGATGACAAGTTTTAGATCTTTTTTGTTTTGGAATGAAAAAATATGTCATTACCAAAGTAATAAACTGAAAAATATTGAAATATTTGCCAAGGAATTGCTTGATGTTGATTATAAAATGGAACAAATAAACAATACTTTATGTCAATTTAAAAAAAGTTATAATAATTTAAAGGAAATGAAGATTAATAGTAATCAATGGATATCTATTCTATTTATTTCAAATCCACAAGTGAAACTTTTTAAGGATTTATATGTTGAATGTGTTTAATGTTTCATTCTACATTCCAAACAATATTAATAAATTAGTCAATAATTCTAAGGATGTCATACCTGACAAGCAGAAAAGTAATGTCATATATCAAATTTTTTGTGATTGTATGCTATCATATATGGGTGAATCTAGGTGCAGTATTGAGAAGAGATTGAAGGAGTATGAATTGTTATATAAGCGTGTAAAAAGTAAAAAAATAAGGGTGATTTAATATCTCCTTCAGTTTTCTTTGATCACGAAAAAACATGTAAATATAAATTTGATTTTGAAAATGTGAAAATTCTTCATGAAGAGAGAAACCATAGTAAAAGAAAAATTAAAGAGGCAATTTTTATAAACATGAATAAAATGCATTTAATAAATCGACAAGCTGCTAACATTAAAATACGAGATTCATGGAATTTGAATTGATGACGTTTGCTTCCATTTTTGAATTTAATGGCAGTTGAGGCAGGTTTAAGAAATTAACTGAAAGTTACTTCTGTGGATTTAAGGATTGTTTGTAATAGTTTGTAAACCATTAAATTTATTATTTCAATTATATATATATATATATATATATATATATATATATATATATATATATATATATATATATATATCACCACATTATTCATGCTGTAACAAATCAATAGATTATAAATCAAGTTACTATGAAGAAATCTATGGTTAAATAACCATTTTATTTTCAAGCTGGGAGTTCTCAAATATCAATTATGTTGTTACTTTTTCTGGAATTTTGTCTGGTTTTCTGCACTGCTGATGACATTATGTTTAGCTGACAGAAGTACAGATCTGGAAAAAAAGTAGCTGACTTTTCATTACTGCTTGAAATATCACAAAAAGTTTTTATAAAGGATTCACATAAAATAACTTTACCAATTATTACATATTTATGCAGTATTTAATTATATGCTGTAATGGTCAAAAGAGAGAATGTATCCACCAGTATGAGGTGACAAACAACAAGTAAAACCATTAACATATTTATTAACTCATAATCACAATAATAATTCAACAACAACAAAAAAGATAGTTTACTTCCTACATTAGTAGTGCTAAAGTTACAATAAAGTGATAAATATTAATTCTTATTAAGTGCGATATCAGCATGTAATACTTATATAAGGCTAAAACCTTAGTACATGCACTTTGAGTGCTTAAGTAATATATATTAAGGCTATAACCTTAAGATCATGCACCTAGATGTGACAGGAGGGACCTCTGCAAATCTTATAAGATTAAACTTTAAAACACAAGAGCGGCAACTCTTATCCTCGACCTACTTTTTAATCAAATAGGTGTAGAAGTCCCTACTGTCGTATCTAGGAGCATGATCTTAAGATTGTAGACTTAATATATATTACTTAAATAATGAGTATGTACTTTAGAAATTATTAATTACAATAAAGTGATAAGTAAAGGTAGTGCTCACAGGCATCTAACAAATTATAAAACTAAATATCAAATTTTCATAATTGTTCAAATAAAATTCTATGAGACTCTATAAGATATTTTACCACAAAGGCTTCATGTCTAGATTATTTTAAATTTATTATTAAGGGTATGCCTATTTTATAGACTAATAATATTGCTTATTATACTTCAATGTACCATGTAAAATATATATGATATCAGTCATAAAAGTGTAAATAGGAAGAAATCCTTAGACAGAGTTTAATAGAAATGACCTAATGGGCATGAAATTGTAGATTATCCATACAAAATAAATAATATTTTTGTAGTGTACTTTTTATTACACCACTCTCATGTAAGACAGGGAATGTTTTCTATCCACTTTTAACACATTGTGAAAGGATATAATCATAAACATATGATCAAAGAAGGTATATATGAAACATTCTGTACTTTGCATGAGAGTGGTATAATGAAAATTACACTAGTGAAATATTATTCATTATTGAATAATTTCTAGTCTAATGAGTGACTAATAAAAATTAATGTATTTTCAATAAGTGATTTGTGTTAAAGTTGTAAGGGCTGCACATTTAACACTTATCAATTAAACTGTAGTAAATTGATTTCTATATATATGCTGTACAGTGGCAAAGATATGTGTAAGAGAGTCAAATGATGAGGGCTAGTTTAGCATAAAATGTGCATCTTGGGAATCATAAATATTTTTCAAATCTTTGACCATATGTTTATGATTCCATCCCTCCATAAGATGTTAAAAGTGAATAAAAAAACATTCCACACCTTGCGTGAGAGTGGTGTAATGAAAATTACACTACAGAATTATTATTCATAATTGGATAATCTCTAGTCTAATGAGTGACTAATAAAAATTATTAATGCACACAAAGTACTTTGCCATATTATATGTGTTGTTTGCACTAATAGCAACTTTATTATCAACAGTAATATTATAACTTGTGATTATACACACGTATCTACAAACAAGCAAAGATAAAATATGCAAGTAAAATACATTGATATAAATCATAAACTTCGATGTAAAATTAGACAAATGTAATTGAGATTCTAATCATAAGTATGCCACAATAATGAATATGAATCTCATAATAGATCTGCCCGTGATTCAAGTACATACATATACACTCTTAAAATATCATTATGTAAATACACAATCTACCTGCTCACTATCTCTAATTACATTTTTCTAACCTATGCATTTAGTTCAATATCTATGTGGTGTGCTATAAAATTCTGTACTGACATCACTAAATTTTTACTTCAGTGGTAGCTAACTACAGCAGGCCTAACATGTGGGCACACAGCATAACTTAATGACACTATACAATCCACATATGGTATTATTTCTAGACAATTAATTAGACAGACACAGTGATAATAAAGTTTATATTATTTAAAAAGGGATCAAACTAATAATTATTAAATAGATTTCCTGATCTCCCTTTTGATATCCACCTTTATTAAGATTGAGAAAACTTTTTATTACTAAAGTATTTTCACATGGCCAGGCCCAAATCACATGAATCATCACTTTCTTCCATCACTTCTATAAATTTCAGTCACAATTCCATCTTTTTTTTTCATATTCTAAAGCTTGGCTTTTCACTTTTTCCATCCTCTCTATTTGTTTTTCTTTTATCAAATTTATAATTTGTGATTTATTTAAGTGCTGTTCCTCCAATGCTATAGATTTTATGATTGAAACATCTCTGCTTTTTCTTTATCATCATTTTTAAACAGTATCTCATAATTTTTTAACTTTATATCAAATGTTTGTTGCTTTTCAACATTCCAGAACTTTACATATGAGCTGTGTTGCTTTTTCATTATCTTCAACCTTTAGGATTACGCTTTGTTGCTTTTCAACATTATGGGATCTAAGCTTTTTGCTTTAATTCATCATTTTCAGATTTTATAGCCATATTTTGAAATGTTGTATCTACATTTTTAAAATAATAATTTATATTATTTATATTTTGTTGCATATTTTTTTAATATTCTATCTTGTTGCTTATCTTATTGCATATTAAGCATATTTTGAAGAGTTGTGTCCATATTATTCATATTTTGTTGCATATATTTGATTATTCAGTACGATATTTTCATATCATATTGTGTTTTATATCTCTTCTGATAGCTTTTGCTGTGTATGATTTGATTCTTGGTCTTTCAGCTCTGGCACCATTGGCTATGGATATTCAGAATTCCCAGATGTACTCTGATTTTGCTCCAATCTTTTTGAGTGAGCTCTTGTTAATATTTAAAATGAATAAAATTTAATTATTATCTCTTGGATTTATTAACAATTTATATTCTATTTTATTTTTACTGAGTTATCTGACTCTCTCTCTCTAATATTATATACATATTGTAATGGCCATATTTGTACATTCACGCAACAAAATCCAGAGTTTTGGAAAATTATACCAAGGCTGATCTAGATAAGGGGTTGAGACCTCAAATCTGATCGCATCTCAGCTCCTTCACCAATGCTTCATGATTTACTACCCTATGGATGATATATATGAGGCTACACTTGGAGTTTCTTAATTTGCATGCTGACCCTAGCAAAGGGTGGAACAAGAGAATAAATGACTAAATAAATAACTAAACACACACATCTATGACTAATTAGACAATGCATATATTAATAATTAATGCTAATATTAATAAATTTAACTAAGATTTGAGATGGACTATGAATGACATGCAACAGAGCACACACACACACACACACACACACATATATATATATATATATATATATATTGTGCCAGGCATTATCAAATGGCCTTGCACAAAATCTGCTGTAAAGAATATTACAGCAGATACATATATAGATTTGTACATATTAGGCACAACAAATATATAAATGTGCTATATTAATAATGGAAATTGGTCTGAGCATTAAAATACCCACACACACCAATTTAAAGTAATATGAAATTGACATACAAAATATTGCATAATAAACTCATGTTTTTTTTTCCTTTTTGTATATTTTTTATGATATGTCATTATATGTATTTGCTTTTTTATTTTCCAACATACTTGTATATGTTTTTAATCACTTTTCTAAAGATTGTAATTTTATTCCATAAGCAAAAAAATGTTAATTGCTTTTTGCAAAAATCTGATCAAAAGCAAAATGTTTGATAATGCTATAATTAAACTGTTATCTTTTTAAAAATTCTTTTGAATTGATTTTGTAAGCAAGTGGTCTGAGTTATTCAAAATGGAAAACATGTCAAACTTAAAATGTAGAATTTAATCAGAAAGATATAAAGGAATGTTTATAATCTAAGTGATAAGCTAGGTTAAAAGGATTGGCTGATTCATTCTTCTCAGAGAGATATCTGAATTGGTTCTTATTAGTGGGATTGATAGTGCTGTGGGATTCATTCTTTCTTTGGCAGTCGTTCTGGGCAAGTCATGCATTTTTTTTTGGCTCCAGAATTCTCCAAGCAACCAGCTACTTAGAGATTAATTTATGAACAGGATTACTGCTGACATTTTCTATGAAATCCATTATACAGTTCTTTTAAGAACTAATGATTTCTTACAGATTTAATGAACCAGTCAAATAGTAAGTGAACATTTAATAAAAAATTATTATCATATACAAACAGAGGAAAGTATGGGGCAATCTACCAGAGAGTCCAGTGAAATAACCATGGGGTAAACAACCAGCCAGTGCACCACCCTTTTCTCTGTCCCAAGCTGCCAAGATGTGCCCATGCCAGTTCCAGCCGTCCTACGCTGAAATAGATGAAACCCTCACCGCACCGCACAGCCAGTTGATTTGAAGCCCACTCAGAGCCCACAGGAGAAGAATGAAGATGCAGACATAAGTTTATTTTAAGATGGTTTATTAATATTGAAATAATTAACTTTGATATTTCCGATTAAATATATTATTTTTTTATTATTATTAATCTTTTAAAAAAGAGAGAGTTATCTCTCGCATGTGTATATTGAATTATGATTATTACGGGCATAAATGTTAAAGCTTTTACTTAAATCTTTTGAGTCAATTTTTCTATTTCAAATTCTAGTATTTTCAACAAAGGTTGCAATGAGATTTTTTTTTTGTTGCTATTCGTTTTCCTCTTTGTTACTCCTGAAATTTGTTATATGCATGTATAGGAGCTTATCTATAGCAAAAGGGAAATAAATACAGTACCTTATGGTGAGTACGATATAGTATCTGAGCAAATGCAACCTTGTTGACTTGTTGAAAATATGAAATTAGTGAAATATCTCATATTGCAAATATACATATGCATAATTTTTTTATTATTATTATTTTTGTTATCAATAAAAAGGTTGTAAAGTAATCAGTAAAAGCGTATACCTGTATGATCAAAAATCTCATATCTGTAGATCAAATCATGCAAAGTATAACTTATTTCTACAGGGCAAAAAAGCTCAGACCACTTCCATTACTTATAAACCTTGTAAATAGCTTTAGGGATTTATTATTCTTTTTATTTGAAATGGCATTTTACCTATTTCCACGCCTCGAATATATATATGGGTTTGGGATAATTAATTATTTAGTATTTTTGTTATTATATCATTAGTATGAAACGGTGGTGGGTATTTGGGATTAAATAAATATTTAATCATACTATTAAACTTATTGCGTTTTCGTATTGTTATTTATATTGATAAAATATATTCTTTCCTTATAAACCACGTACCTGTAATAATCATTTAACTTACCCATTTGAAGACCCTAGATGTAGAGTGACTGGGCTAGCCACAAAGGGATATCGCTCTACCGGGGTGTTAAATCTTATTCTTATGCTCCGCTGAACATATGGTATTGCACATCCTTCTAGGAGGGAAGGAAGAAAAAAAATTATTCTTTTTTGTTTTGTTTTCTAGAAGTGGCGTGCAAAGGTCTATTTTGTAAATGGATTTTTCAAAGGTGTGTACTTACCATTGTTCTAAATGTTCGGGCATTCGAATAAGATATCAACTAAAGGGTGTTTTTGATTAGAAGAGTCCAGTCAATGCACTCTTTCTACCAGTTTAGCTGGAAGTACCAATATATATAAGTACAGACAATCGGCTAAATTGATATCCATTCTTTTTCCTGTTAAATCTTGTTCACTTCATGCTCAGTGCAAAATTAGATTAGGAAATCCGCAGGGGAGTTTGGTCTGGTATAATATATTGAAGCAGTAAATCTTAGCTTAAGATTGTGCTTCATGTTTCTACCTACTAACCTGTGTTCAAACCCCTATATCCCACCCTGCTCCTTTTGTAATATATATATTTTGTATGTATATATTTGGAATGCACACCTAAATTTGTAGTTTAATTTTCAATAGTTATTATTATTGATTCTTTTTATTAATTATTAGTTCTTATTAAAATTATAGTTGCAGCTCAAATATATACATAGGAGCAAAACTTACTAACAAAATATTGATTTTTTGTAAATATTTTATTATATGTCATTTTTAGCTTTTTCTTTTCAAATTGCTTGTTTTTCTATAAATTATACTTTTTTTTTATTATATAAAATCCAATATGGAAGATGCAAGTGTTGTTTAATTGTCTAAAAATAATTAGGGGTTGGAAGCACTATTGTTTTAATCTGGGAAAGGTATTTTTTTAATTAAAGTTTTACTTAAGATAAGTGGGATTAATTAGATTAAAGATTTACTTGTGTTAAAAACATGTTGTTAAATCTATTTCTAATCTAGAAATAGATTTGAATTTATTTTTGGCGTTATCTAACAATTGCATCTTTGAAAACAACTGATAAGAGAAAAAGTATAAAATGACTAAATTTTGAATCACATAGTTAGTTATTAGTTGAGTTATCAGTTACTATTGAAAGAAGATTAGCTACGCTAGTATAGATGATGGTTAACATCGCGGTAAATCCAAACAAATGATGTAGCAGTCAATCCACCCTCTTGCTGACCCTGGTGGGTCATCTTCCGCGGCCATAATATTCTGCTACCTTCAAGTGAAGTAAAGGCCCGATGGAGAACTTTTAAAATACATTTAATAGAAACTTGCTGCCACAGGAAAACTTGCAATCTTTTAAATTGAACTCTTAAACTGCAAGGTAAATTATTTCAAACCGCCACCATTGAAACTAAATTTAGTCTAAATAATCTTTCAAGATCTCTTCTCATGTAGTTTTTAACTTTGCTTTTTTTTATATATATATATCAATAACATGTAATTTGCTCTTCAATAATTTATATAAATTTAATTCTCTCTTATATGCTCTTTAACGTTAGTGGGTCAATTATTTGTAATTATTTATTACTTGATTATATATGTATGTTTTTTTTATTAATTTGCTAATCTCAAACAAACTGGCGATTTTTTTTTATTTATAAAAATCTTTTGTCATTTTTAAGTAAAATTCACGAAGCAAGTTATTAACGTCCATTTAAAACAATGCATTATTCATTTATACAATCGCCAGATTGTTTTACGTACCAACATTTTATTTATGTTCTAATATAATATATATTTGTTTAACTCTGAATTTTCTACCGGTGTGAATTCAAAGTTAAAACAAATTAACGCTTTGAAATCTTATAAAATATTATTTATTTAATTCTAAAATAAGGTGACTTAATTGTTTTATATATATATAACTGCTAGTTTTTTTTATATACTCTTAAAATGTATGCTTAAAATATCAACTACCGTATTTATATATTTCAGTTATTATAAAAATCACGAAAGTGGGATTTATTTATTTTAAATACCAGAAAAGGAATGGGGGTGAATCTTTTATGTTTCTTTTGCTAAGTCAAATTTTAACGTATATTTTATTAAATCTAAATATTCCCTATATATATATATTATAATTGCATTGCATGTTAAAGTATTTAAATAAAGGGTCATTTATTTTGAAGCTGTAAAATGTATTCAATGTTTTTTTTTAGTGATATCATTCATTGCGTTTCTGTCATTTAGCCTATCTTCGTGTTTTTATATATATGTGCTTCTTAATCTGGGGGTTACGACAAATTCGAACCCATAGATTTCTTCTCAAGTCTTGTCCTGAGGATAGTTGAAGCAAGCTACCCAGGACCATTTATTTCGTATAAAATGCCTCTGGCTGTGATTCCCAAAGTCTGGCACATGCTATGCATATTCACTTCGTAGACAAAAAGCCTCTCACGTCGGTAATACCAGCAAAAGTCTGGGTCACGTTATGCTTATCTACTTTTCTCTAAGCACTACCCAAAAAGGGAGTGTGGGATTTCGTTTTCATCACGAAGCACGATCTTTTCCTTTTAGTTATTCTAGGCTACTATGTCAGCACCGCAAACTTCTTCATATTATTATTTCTCTTGCTTCATGACCCTGTTTTAATGCTTTAATATTAAAATTAGCTTTGTTTAAAATATATATAAATGCCATTTCTATTATATTAATTTATTTCAGTCTTATTCAGTCCCACCATCGTAATTTATATATCTATTTAAGAGTATATATGTGCCTTGGGGAAAATAAAGCGTTCATTTTATTATTGTTGTTAAAATAATTTCTCATTAAATATTATGTCATTTTCAAGTATGTTTTCAAATAGATTCAAATGTTTTCAAATGTATTTATATGTATAATGAATTTCAGAACGCTCCCCTAATATATGTTAGTCACCATGCTTCTGAACCGTAAATCAAAGCGTTAATAGCAATTTTGTGTAACTTCTTTCTAATCTGATTGGCATTTTAATACTAGACCCACCAAAGATGTGTGTTTATTTGTAATATATATTTAGCTAATAAAGAG
This sequence comes from Epiperipatus broadwayi, assembly GCA_028023455.1. Lineage (NCBI taxonomy): Eukaryota > Metazoa > Onychophora > Udeonychophora > Euonychophora > Peripatidae > Epiperipatus > Epiperipatus broadwayi. Next base: position 1,813,880 of record JAQFVV010000214.1, read on the forward strand.
CATATTAGAAACTAGCGTGAATGACACTATATAATCATCTACCGCTTGCTCATTCACGCACATACTAATGTACTTAATTTATAAATGTATATAACTAAATTTTCATTATATTAAACTATCTTTTATTGTTTAACTTATTTGAGTAGTTCGAATTCCTTTTCCTCCACTTCTTCCACATATATTACAGCCATACTTATGTATATTTTAATATAATCATAATTAATAGATGTCTCATTGTCTTCTCAGCTTTGCTAGTCGGCCGAATTAAGATTAATTCTCATGAGCCATAACTATTATGTTATTCATTAGGTGTTCGATTTGGGACTTAGAGAGTGGGTTCGAATCCAGGCTAGTTCCTGACCTAAATCTTGGGCTTGACTGGGTTTGAAGTACATTTTGTGAGTTCCAGCTCATGTTAGATGGATAAACATGTTTTTACCGGCTCAATATATATATTGATTTATAAGTTAATATATTTTAATTATTAAATATAGACCAAACCAACATGAGTGCATTGAACAACACACATAGGTATAACAATGATGAGAAAATTTGAGAATTTCATCTGATGCACTGTAATTTAAAAAGCTTCTTACAAATGTAATCTATGGTCTATTCATGCCTTATTATACTATGTCCTACCTATTAGGTCTGCAATGGTTAAGTCGGTGAAAGAATAATAATTTATTACCATAAGATTTAATAAAATATCATATAATACATAATGAGCTGCAATAGTCTCTCTATGCAGATTATACATGTATAAAACCAGACTACATATTCAGACCAATGCTGAAATCTTATTACATTATGGAGGGATGAACTGGAGCTTTGTAGTATGACTTCTGATACTATGGCATTATATATATATATTATAACCTACATCCCAATACTATATATATATATATATATATATATATATATTATAACCTACACTCCCAACACTGCTCATATACTTACATGAGCGAAATGCCCAGGTGCCAGTTCTATTAATGAATAGAACAATATAATAAAAGATATAATATAAAATTATTACTGAGACTCTATATTTAAGTTTATGCTCAGCTCAGTGGAAGGCTATAGGCAGTTCTTAAGATACATGATAATAAATGAATAAAAGAAGAAATATTATAAAACATTCAATATAATGTAAATTCCTTTGTTAATTAATTGTATGATAAAGAATCATAATGTTTATTTGATACAGTTTATTAAAATATACTTTAAATCTAATTTCTTCCTTCATCCAAATATAACATATATCAGCTTTCTATAATCATATTCTTAAATAATTCTATTACTTGGCATATCATAATCTAAACATCTACTTTAATGCCAATCAAGAAATAAATAATAAGATCTCAGGGAATTTAACAAACACAGTTGAATTAATAAACTATATTGCCCATAAGTTACAATTCTAAAGTATGAGAAAAATATAATGAAACTAATTGACTAAAATATTTTACTGTGTTTCAATAATAAGATAACGACAGAGATATGGTATTTTAATCTCATATCATCATCTAACAAATATACTGACCTGGCAACCTTTCTAATATGTTTATCAAGTGGCAAATACTCTTTATAATGTTTGGATTGAGAAAAGCAATATTGTCAGACACTAGCAAATTTAATATGATAACTCTAAAATAATATATCAGTTATATAATAGATTTATGAAATATGGAGATGTGGAAATGAAAATACGAATGTATACAAAATAACTCACGACACAATTGTTTTAAATTTAAATAACTAAATAAATCATTTATTACAAATAAACAAAATAAATTGGGATGAACATAATATTTACAAAATAGGTCTTCGTTCTATAGACCTTTAAATTATTAAATAAATCTTTAGCATCAGTTTGGGATTCCTACTATCTAAACAAACTAATAATAAACTTAAAGATCCCGACTTGGAACACATACTTGCTTATATGTTTTATCCACATGACAATAAATAAATGAAATATCATATTATTAGCACAAAAAAAAAAAATACTTTAGAGAGGATATTACTGTTGATTGACAAAATAAATCAAACCATTTATATTTGGCTTTCAGCAAACCAACTTTCTCTAATTGACTAAATAATCATTCCAATTCCTTATACCTTTCACACATAGCAAAATCATGTTTATTCTGATGATTTGATGATTAATTTTTATTTAAATAGATACATTGTATTTTAAAATACTTATTTCCTGTTTAAATCTTAATGTTTTATACTTTTATTAACTGAATGTAGTATATTTCCAAGCATTTATTTCTCATTTTTATATTTCAATAATTCTATACTTTATATACGCGATATTATTTAAATTACGCGTGTGTGTGCACATTCAGGCAGCAATAATATAAAACAATTTTTTTAAAACTCTCCATTTATTAAGAAAACATTATATAATTATTTTATTTCGAACAATGTCGTAATTCATCAATAAATATGACACTAGTACTACTACATCCTGAATTAATCTAACAATTTATCTAACCACTTTTTAATTAACACAAAGCTATATTTTTATGATTTTACATACAACACGTTATAAAGGGAATACACATGAAGAGCAGATAAACATCTATTGAATACTTCTACCAGAATTCATCTAATTCCATATATACCTTTGGTGGAGAACATCTACTCAACACCAAGAATCCAAGAAAAACATCACATAACTTCCTAAGCATCATTTAATCATCTTTTAACAATAACTCCATTACTTCTAAATACATTATTTGGTGGGGATTTTTAATTCCACATCACCAAGGCCCTAAGAACATCACTTCAAAAATATCATTAATCATACGCATATAAAATAAACTAGGCTCTACTCATGGAAATTATTAACATATATCAAATAAGCAAGATCTTTTATCCCTATAAATATTACAACGCAGTTAGATTTCTTTCTATTCTCATAGCTTCTAAAAATATTGAACCTTATAAATACATGCTGGCAGACAAATACCTACAGATAATATATCACTCTGTTCAACTCAGAAAAATACGACAGTGTACGAATTTATGCATAAAATATTCACAAATTATACTCTATCACACAAATCTTATAATTGTGCAAAACAAACACACACTCGCGAATAAAAGTATATATAATATTAACCCTAAATAACACACTAAACAGGTAATATGACAATTAAACATTGTATTAATGTATAACTTTTTAATTTAATACACTTTAGGTTACTTTTTAAGATTTAATGCTTCTAATTATTATGAACGAACTTTCTTTTATATTTAATAAACTATTTTTATTATACATTCGTTGATTCAAAAAAAAAATAATAATAATTCTCACTTTAAGATAATAAAATGCAAAATAAATGTAAACCTCTCTAATAATATATTATTAAAATTATTTCTTTCATCCTTGTAAGGAAAATAATAAGACCTATTTGAACACAATCAATTTTTACCAGGTCATACTACTCTTTTAAGTAGCGCGACTCAGGAGACAGTCTTGAAAATCAAAATAACATAGATTATAAAATAAACATAATAATAATAAAGCTTCTCTATCCATCATATACATTATATACGAGTTAAGTAATAAAAAATAAAAACACAAAAGTTACTAGTTTTGTAATATGAATAAAAGGTTCATTTGCAAAGCTTCACTCTGGGCTTATAATAAACAATGTAGGACATGTTCCAAACTGACTTTAAATTAAATGCACTTCTGCAGTATAACTTAATAAAAAATATATATATAAGTGTAACTTAAATATACCCACTACTTTCCAATATTCATAACATATCCATTGAGACACCAAATCACATAAGCAGTTAATTTCTCCCCTATTATACTGAATATATACGATATTCCTCGTGCCGTTCTGGATTAAATACGCAATTGTCATTATTTTGAATAGCATTCTACACTTTAAATTATCTTTGGTAATTCCATGATTAATAATGCTTTATTTGATATTCCGTTTTTATTGAAGAGAACCAAAATTAACCAGCAATTTTGTCCATCAAATTCAATTTAAACAGAAGTAGTTTATATTTTATTTCCTTAATTTATAAATGCGTATTAGCTCCAGATATATCCAATAAATGAATCTTGTTATCTAATTACAAAGAATTTAAATATGGTATGCTCTATCAAGATAGACACATCCTTAAGTCTATGTATAATCCTCGCAAGACATAGCATGAAAAATAGTGAGAACAAAATGTATTCTATATAACAGTCTGCATACATTTTCCATATATCAAAAAAAAAATACATTGCTTAATGATAAAATGATAATAGTTATGTAAACCATTCTTATTTAAAATAGCAGTTAAATGAAATAATATAGACTGCGTGATATTAATATACATTTTTACAAGAGCAATAGTGATGAAGAGATTAATTTAAAATGTCCAAATTGAGAGAGAATGCAAACTGAGTACCTCTTTAAAGTTTAGTGCTGCATATTGAAATTAGCTCCTTCCATGATATATTTCTTATAATCTGACTTCAGCAATTAACTTTAGTTGCTTGAAAAATATAAGCCACTGTTTTTTTTTTTTTTTTGACTCTAATTCTTTACAAAGCTAATTTTTTACATACTGGAGAGTTTTGTTAAAAGCTCTTTCTCTCTAGCAAAAGTTCATTTTCTTCTCTTTGTTACTAGCTTACTCCCATGCATTTTGCTAGCTCTGCTAATTACATATGCAAAAAAAAAAAAAAAAAATCTTTACAAAAAAAAAATCATTTCTGATTTTCAGAATTAAATGACAAAAAAAAATACAAATGATTAATAAATAGCTTTTTACAAACTTGAAAGAAAAATGAATATTGATTAACCATCAAATAAAAATGATTAATAATTTATTTGATTTATAAAATAATCTATTGATCTAACTATCTATTAATTATTGGAAAGAAATATATATTTGTTAATTATTTAAGCTAGCTACTGTAGTTTAAATATTTTTATTGTGAATGTACTATTGTTTGCTATTATTTAAAGGATAAAAATGAGATAAAACATAATGTAGTCATCATGCATACACATGCACTACAACCTAAATATTAAATTATCTTAATTAAATATAATTGAAGCTGCTATTAACTGTTGACAAAAGGATAAGAATTAATAAATAAAGGATTTTAAAACCATTCAACTATATATTATACTAAGGATAAGAATTAATAAATAAAGGATTTTAAAACCATTCAACTATATATTATACTAACACATGATAACTTTGCATTTTTCCAACAAAATATATCAATTTCATTAATAAACCACCCCCCTTCCTTACCTTAAATACCTCATTAACCACAATAATACTAATAAATACTTATCAAGTGGTCAATAAACTTCATAAGCACCCATATTTAAGCTTTAAATAATCTTATTCAAAAAAAAAAATTTAAATTCTAAGGCTATTTCATTTTTTTTTATAATACAATATAGCTATTTAATTAAGATACAAGGTATCTTAAACCCTTGTGCCCATTCAGATGGTCGCTATATATATATATATATATATATTACTAGAAAGGGATGCATCTTGAATGTGCTGTTACTCATGGGATTTCTTACCATGTAAGTGGTTCCTGAGGACTGTATCACTTGCTGTGAATTAATTGAACATGTAGTTCAGTGATGAGAGCAGCTTATAAATAATCTGGACCCTCTTGTTCCAGTTCTAAAGAAGAGCTGTCCAAGCTAAGTATATGGGATGGCCATTAAAACCAGAAGGCCATTCATATAAGAAACATACAGCAAGGTGTAAATGCATGTATGTGCTTCCTAAAAACACATCTGCCATGCTAAATATAATATTAATTATTAAACTTAATGTATGTAAATTCTATAGTTTTGGTCTGAAACTACCCTACATCAGTTCATGAATTAGCATTCTTAAAACATGCTAAAAGGATATTTAAAGTAATCTAATTTATTGACAAATCTGCATAGCTTATACTATAACTCAAAGGAGGGCTAAAACATATCTGGGACTTAAGCAATACTTATAATATGCTTTATAACTCATTCTTGCATTAATTATTTTATTAACATGCAAACCTAATTCTAACAGCAACAACAACAACAACAACAACAACAATAATAATAATAATAATAATAATAATAATAATAATAATAATAATAATAATAATAATAATAATAATAATAATAATAATAATAATAATAATAATAATAATAATAATAATAATAATAATAATAATAATAATAATAATAATAATAATAATAATAATAATAATTCAATTCAATTCAATTCAATTCAATTCATTTATTTACCGTACAAAACTACAGCATAAAGCCAATTACAGTATTGCACCATAACAAATATATAAATACATAAATGAGTTTAAATGACAAATTATTAATATAATTATGTGCCATATTTCAATAAAAGATAATTAACACATTTAAAAATCTAAAGTAAAATTAAATATCAGCATATAAACAATTATTATTAAAACATTAATAATAACAAATAAATAAAAGGGATAAATATAAAGCGCGTAACAAAATAATAATAATAATAATAATAAAACAATTTAACATATATATATATATATAAACAAAATCAAGTTAAACCAATCAAATATGACATTTAAATTTAATAACATAACAAAATTGATTATAATCTAAATTGAAGTAATTATTATTATACAAATCTGATTATATAAATATGGCAGTCTAAATAAAGGAGAAAATCTAAGAACATTGGAATGACAAGTTTTAATGTAACAAACAGAAGAGACGAGTATCATGACATGAGATCTAATTACAACAGTAGAAATTGTGTCAGATAAAAGAACTATTTTATTAACAAGTTTATAAAGATATTTAAGATCTCTATATTGTCTTCTAGAAGAAAGATGAAACACAGTTTTATTTCCCAAAGAAACATATTTAAAAAACTTATTACTCACTGATTGTAATAAGTTACATCCCTGTTTAGAGCTAGGATTCAAATGACTGAACAATATTCAATGATGGAAGAACAATGATAAAAATAATTTAAATTTTGTATCACACTGAAATGATGACAAACCTAGAATAGTACTATAATTTTTAAAGTTAAATAATATTTAAATGAGGAAGAAAGGATCCATTATAGAAAATATAATAAATTGGGTTAAATAATAATAATAATAATAATAATAATAATAATAATAATAATAATAATAATAATAATAATAATAATAATAATAATAATAATAATAATAATAATAATAATAATAATAATAATAATAATAATAATAATAATAATAATAATAATAATAATAATAATAATAATAATAATAATAATAATAATAATAATAATAATAATAATAATAATAATAATAATAATAATAATAATAATAATAATAATAATAATAATAATAATAATAATAATAATAATAATAATATCCATACAATCAATGTTTTTTACACGCAGAAATCAGTAAATCTAATAACAGCAACCATAAAAAGATTTCCAGACCTGGAGTGTGTAATCAGTATAATACCCACAGACAGACCACCCCCTTCATATTGATATCTATCCACACTGATTGAAGAACTCAAGCCAATATACAACAAAATATCACTCAATAATGACAACAAGTATACATACTGGGACATTTATAATATACTATATCCAAACTAGACACCTAATCTACAACCATCAGTTCTTGGAATAGACAACAGGCAACTACTGCAACAATTCAGAAAATGGTCATTAGAACCAAAATTATTTGATTTTCTACTTAAGCTTAATCTCAATGCTCTACCCACAACCCATTTTCTTAGATTTCATAGATTCTATACAAATATAGACCCCATGTGCGGGCTATGTCATAGAGAAGAAGAGACACAAGATCATTTTCTTCATTCCTGCAGTGCCCTAGAAACAATACATCGCACAATGTTTACCACATACAGAAAGGCTATCATTTCAATTGATGAAATAATAAATACGTTTAAAAAAGGCAACAACCCTGCTATTCATGCAGCAACATACAGCCTTTATGCCTACTGGTGCACCAGATGCACTTTTGCACTTGCCAATAACCCTCGACGCCACCCAGCAACATATTCAATAAAACTAGAACTGTTAAGAAAAAGAGACAGCATCCTAGCTCAACCAGATATATTTGCAGCCACATGGTCACACTTGAAACAAAGATCCAGTCTATGAAATATAAAGGCCAATAAGATAGATGATGACATTTTGAACATCAGCATTTTTTCCAACTTTAAAAAAAATGCAAGCATAAACTGAACTAAATAGAAAACCAAATTTAAAAACAAGAAGAAAAAAAAAAGGATGCAGAAAAGATAAAGACTTATATACTGAAAGTTGTAATTTGTTTTTCATTTGTAAAAAATCAATATATTACTAGATGTGACTCTGTAACTTTTTAGACTCAATAAAGTTTTGCTTTGAAACATCATCATCATAATAATAATAATAATAATAATAATAATAATAATAATAATAATAATAATAATAATAATAATAATAATAATAATAATAATAATAATAATAATAATAATAATAATAATAATAATAATAATAATAATAATAATAATAATAATAATAATAATAGAAGACCGCAGCAAATCTCTGCTGAGGTAAGAAGCAATCCTTAAGTTCTCCGATGTAAGTATTTATTTTTTACTTTTGTTCCAACTTGTTATTCGCAAAACAAACATAATACAGGAAAAATCGAATTATATAATAGATTAATAGTGTTTTTTGAAAAATATCGGTGTTTTTAATATCTTTTTAAAAAAAAAAAATACTGACTTGAGTCAGAATAAATCATGGCTACTGCCCAGTCAAGCGTGAGCGAATTAAGCACCAATACGAAATTAACAACATCGTTAGTTTCAACATCGCCTATTTCATATGCAAAAGTACTTAAAAGTAATAGCAATACTACAGCACCAACTCAAATACCGCGCTTCCGTAGAACAAACACAAATGATATAAAAAATCTTGATCTAAACACTCGAGAGGAAAATCAACCCCCAGCCGCAATCTGGACAAAAGAAACGCTTGAAAATGTGACGGACCGTTTCAGTAATACAGTGCCTTGAACATTATTTGAAACATTTCGCAGGTTTTTTTCACCAACTTTGTTAGTACTTGCAGTAACCAATAATCAATGCTCATTATATCGTTTCCCAAAAGCTTTATTATATAAAGCAATCACGCAAAATGCACTATGGGAAACAATCTCTTGTATCGCTGACCATCCAAATTCTTGATATTTAAACAATTTTTATACTTAGCAGCAAAAAGAACGTTTTCAATCCACTATTTTAGCACTTGATAATTACGCACTCGTAATTATAGATGAAAACCGGAAAAATATAATTACTGGAGTGCTTAAAAATACTTATCTTAAATACAACGTACAAGATTTTCAAAAAATGATAAACCCGTTTGGAAAAGTAATTGCCCTACAGCTTATATATTTAAAAGACACACCTATACCGATATGTAGTAATCGTTTTGAATTTAAAATAAAACTACATAAAAATGTAGACGCCTCAACGATTCCAACACAGATTACAGATCAAGAAGCGGCACTCTCTCTTCACATAAGAGGTCTAAAGCCACATTGTTTTGGCTGTGGACAGAGAGGACACCTAGCAACTCAGTGCGATAACACAAAAAGCAATCACTGTGAACAAACTAAAATCCTCTCCCCAGAACAACCCAGTGATGAAAATAAAATTTATAATAACACTACATCCATTGGCAACCCAATAATAGAATCCGGAAAAAAACAGGTTCAAACACCCACAAACAAAAATAATAATGGAGCAGAATTGCCTATCCCAAAGACCAACCAAAAAAATAATAACACAAAAACTAACACAGAAATCCAAGATTCAAACGAAAATAATTCTCAAGAAACCACAACACAAAATACAGCAATTACATCACAGGATCAGCATCTCAATAAAACAAAATGTGTACCAAGTAAAAATCAACAAACAGAAAGTAAACACACACAGTTATATAATGAAAATATAAATCCAGATAATATAAAGATACCAATAATAAAAAAAAACTACAATTATAAACAAAATTGCATCAAACATAATGGATGCAATAGAAGCCCCTTTTCCACCTATTCAAGAGAATACACCAGAGGGAAAAAGAAAGCCAGGCCAACCACCAAAAAATCATGAATCCAAAAAGGCAAAAAAACAGACCAAAAGCACAACTCATCAGACATATACAATTTAGAAAATGATGAAATAGAAATGGATGTAAGCCAACAACAAATGGACACCTGTTCGGTTTCATCACAAATTGCCTGTATAGAGTCTGAAGCAATATTAAATGAAAGAAAAACTGATAATAAACCCAACAATGTCTTAAATATGTATCAGCATCTATCTACTGCAATATAAACAAACATTTAGTATTAAAAATAAAATAAAAATCAATACCCTGTTAAAAAATTATTTAAAACATGAAGATAAAAATTGGATCTCTCAACATTAGAGGCTTAAATGCCACCAAAAAACTTTTTGATCTCAAAAAATGGTTACATACAACACAACCACACATACTGGGGCTTTTGGAAACAAAAATATACAGCAGCTCTCAAATTGATCCATCAAAATATTTAGTCAGCCAAGGTTTTTGTGCCTGCTCAAGGCAATCATCATCACCATCAGGTGGCACAGGCATAATTATTTCCCACAACTGCCCTTTCGATTCTTTTAAAATTATATATATTGACTCTAATCTTATCATATTAACACTCCATCATAAAAATATCACACTTAACCTAGTATTTGTATATATACCACCAGGCCCTGTCATCATCTCCAGAATAATAGCAACAATAAATTCAATGCTTACAGCAACACCAAATCCCATAATACTCCTGGGAGATTTCAACATGACCTACCAAACTTTTGTCACCAAATGGATCCATCAAATAACAATCCCACTTATGAGTGCTGAGGGTTTTCTCCCATCAAACTCAATATCTTTTAATAACAATAGATATGCCACTTATTGATTTGTGTTTCTACTCACCAATGTTACATCATTATTTTAATCTTGAACTCTGTCCATCTATAATCTCAGATCATGCTGCTCAGTTCATCACCCTCGACCTAACAAAAATACAGAATACAACAATAGCCCTCCAAAAGACTATGCGAATACTTCTTCCAGCACAAACAACTGAATTCTTATATTCAGAAACATATATAATGCTCCAAAAACTTCAAAACATGTCACTCGATCCAGTACAAAAGTATATAGCATTCACCAATATACTTTCTTTCAACATCAATCATATTACCTGCAACTCATATTACCTGCAACTCAACACCCTCCACCAGATTATTAGCATTGGCAGATGAACTACATAATAGAATAACCATTTCCAGACCAACTACAGATAATCAAACACAAATTAAAAAACTTACAGAAATGTACAACAATACATGCAATACACTAAAGCAATATGTAGCAATAAAAAAGAAAAAATATGCCTTACACAACAACATACTTGGACCAGAGCATACATACGGTGGGCATTGGGATACCCATCCACAGTCAGAGTGCCTATGGCACTTGAAATAGATGGCTCTATAACAGCTGGACATAACATGATAAACCCAATATATCAACACTTTAAAAAAAAACTGCAAAAACAGAGAGTGTACATACCAAATGAAGACATATTTGGAGACCCTGAAACAGACACACCAATAACAACAACTGACATTGCATTTCAACTTGCAACAATAACAAACACATGTCACCCAGGACCACAAGGAATCCCCAAATTTGTGTTCAAACATCTTAGTCACTTCACATCAAAATACCTGTGCGATCAAGCCAATTACATATCCCAAAAAATTTACAACATACAAAGTCTATACCCAATTGCAATGGTTCCATTTAACAAAAAACCAACAGCAATATCATCTTTATCTAATCTATGACCAATTTCAATGGGACCTTTAGGAATAAAAATTCTTGAAAGAGTGATAAAGGAAAAAATAGAACAACACATACTCCCTGTGTTATCAACAGCACAATATGCCAAAAAAGGATCATCCATTGGCCAGGGTGCCTTAATGTACAAAACAATTATCGAAGTAGTAAAAAAAGAAAGAAATATGCACCAATTATAGTTCAACTAGACATTGAGGCAGCTTTTGACTCAGTGCCTATAGCCAAATTATTAGACGTGCTAAAAAAAACAACACCACCTCCATCCCTACTATATATAATAGCCAATCTGCTACTCAGCCGTGAAATTCACATCACGTTGAATGGAAAAAAATCACCAGCCTTCAGACCGAGTCAATCCATCCCACAAGGATTCTCCCTAAGTGCCTTGTTCTTTACAATATATATAAATCCTCTATTAATAGAGATACAGAAATAAATAAAAGGCATTCAAATTCCAAACACTGCTTTAAATATATCATGCATAGCCTATATGGACGATGTAACTGTTTTCCTCCCCTCTAAAAAGAACCTCCCTATATTACAAGAGATAATCAAGAATTATACCTCAAATTTTAATTTAAAAATTAACACAAATAAAACTGCTGCATGGTCAATATACACAGGCAAGCACTGTACAGAGATGTTTAATGGTAAACCATCTGCTTTCCTTGGTTTCCCATTCTACCTTGGAACCAATGGAATGAGGCAAAAAATTCAAAATAAATTAAAAAAAGATGCTGAAAAAATCACAGCCTCACTTGAAAAGTCATACCTGTCAATATATGCAAAGGTAGCACTCTTTAATCAACTTATAATTACAAAAATTACATACAATACACCTATAATCAAATTTGCAAAAACATTCATATCTAAAATCTCATCAATCTGTAACAAACTAATATGGAAGAGAAAGACAGTGGCAATATCTTTAAAAAATCTGAGAAGACCACCACACAGCAATGGACTTGGACTCCATACAATCAATGTTTTTTACACGCAGAAATCAGTAAATCTATAATAATAATAATAATAATAATAATAATAATAATAATAATAATAATAATAATAATAATAATAATAATAATAATAATAATAATAATAATAATAATAATAATAATAATAATAATAATAATAATAATAATAATAATAATAATAATAATAATAATAATAATAATAATAATAATAATAATAATAATAATAATAATAATAATAATAATAATAATAATAATAATAATAATAATAATAATAATAATAATAATAATAATAATAATAATAATAATAATAATAATAATAATAATAATAATAATAATAATAATAATAATAATAATAATAATAATAATAATAATAATAATAAGAAGAAGAAGAAGAAGAAGAAGAAGAAGAAGAAGAAGAAGAAGAAGAAGAGAGGAGGAGGAGGAGGAGGAGGAGGAGGAGGAGGAGGAGGAGGAAGAGGAGGAGGAGGAGGAAGAAGAAGAAGAAGAAGAAGAAGAAGAAGAAGAAGAAGAAGAAGAAGAAGAAGAAGAAGAAGAAGAAGAAGAAGAAGAAGAAGAAGAAGAAGAAGAAGAAGAAGAAGAAGAAGAAGAAGAAGAAGAAGAAGAAGAAGAAGAAGAAGAAGAAGAAGAAGAAGAAGAAGAAGAAGAAGAAGAAGAAGAAGAAGAAGAAGAAGAAGAAGAAGAAGAAGAAGAAGAAGAAGAAGAAGAAGAAGAAGAAGAAGAAGAAGAAGAAGAAGAAGAAGAAGAAGAAGAAGAAGAAGAAGAAGAAGAAGAAGCTAAAGATAATAGATTAACAAATATATTTAGGTTTTCAAAGTGGAGATTTATGTGTATATGCTAAAGAGCAACTTTACTGAATTATGAGAGACCTTATAATCATCTCTCCCTAAATTTTGTTCATAGCATCAATCTCCATTCTGAACTGGGCATAGCATAAATTATAAAATGAAGAAAGGCATGACCACAGATCAGCAAGCAATAGAATAATAACTGAATCAGTTATTATTTAACAAGAATTTAGAGTTTTAAAATTTGATTTAATAAATAGGCAAGTTTGCAGATATTATTTAAAAGTTTAACATATTTTAACTATTTAAACTAGCTTTTAATTATAATATTTTTAAGATTAGAAGTTTGAGCACATTACAGATTAGTAGCTAGCTTAAGATTGAAATAATTGATTAATGAATTTAGTCAAAGAGCACTGCAGTTGAATATTACCAATCTTCTTTGCTGATGCTTTTCTGTGGCTGTAGCACCATCATTCTCAGCTAGGCTGAACCACTACTGGTGTCTTCTTAACAATCTATTGGTCTCCCTATTTTCCATCTCCACAGACCAATCTCTCAAAAGGAGAGCTGGCAAATGGTATGCCTTTAACTACTAGGCTCCATTTTCCTGTCAGTCATAGTATCAAATTATAAAACTTCCTCATACTTAAATTTTAAGGTTATTTATACAAAACAATCAGTAACTTACGTGCCCTGTTTACAACATTCTAAAAAATTGTCTTAAATTCCCATAAATAATTTAAAATCCATAAAAATGAAAGCTTTGGTCATTTCTTTGCTAAAACAATGATGAATAACCAGGCCACTCTTTGTTCTTAGTTTTTTTTTTTTCCATATGTCATTGCATCGACCGGGACGCGAACCCACAACCGTCTGCAACCAACTACTTGCTTGCATGGCGGCTGCGATACCTCTCGGCTAACAACGCAAGACTAGTTTTTATTTTATTTTTATTTTTAAAACACATTTAAATTTTCAGTCTCAAGTTTTATTCATTACTTGCAGATGTTTTTCCCAAGAATTTATAGCTTTTTTTAAAAGAGTTTAGGTTCTGTAAACATTTCCATATATATGTGTGAAAGACTATCACAGGAATTAAAATTTATATACCAATGCACTTAAATAAAGAGTTTTTAACTGAGAATAATTCAAATTTGTATTAATTTAAAAGAGTTGTAATGCTTTTTTAAATCTATTGCATTACAGCTTCTTTTGCATATATATGTAGGTGGTTACACACATATAATAATTTTTGCACAACTTAATTTAATTATACTTTTTAAATTTTTAATTTAATATACATATTTTAAACATACGCATATAATTATTACAGTTAATGTACGCTCTACCTATATAGATGCACACACTTGCAAATACACGTTATTATACATTATTGATGAATAATTTCAGTTAATATATGAACTTGGGGATTCCAACTAAGGAACATAATAGGTGAAATGGGATGATGACTAAATAATATCATTTCAATATATATATGATACCATTTCAATATATATATATATATATATAATTATGAAACAGTACAATAGATCCCCCCCTTACACAATTATACCAACTAGAACATGCTATGCTTGCACTAATTCTTTCTTCTTCTTTTTTTTAAAAAAAATATGTATTCTTTTTCCAAAAATCCTTTACTTATCTAATATTCACCACTCTACCTATCTTGCACATTACTTTACTTATTATATTTGTGTTAATCTCCTCTTACTCCAACTATTCTTATCACTTCATTACTTATTATATATATATTGTAACGGGATGGGGGTAACGAAATTAAAAAAAGTTTGAACTGGGTGATGAAAAATCATTATCACTCCCAATTCATCAATATTTCAAATAATTTACAAAAGTATATATAAGTATAAACTATTTAATCATAAACTGAGATTAGAAAATCTCTGAACATTGAGAGGGATCATTGAGAGATCAGAAGCTAACTCATAAGAGCAACTAAAAGCATAATTAACCAGCATTATAATAAGTCAAAATAAGTATAATTCAAATACCAAGAGAACCATCCATCATCATCATTGATGGGAATAATCAAATTAGCACAATAAATCAGAATAAAATCAACATACCATCTTGTGGCTGGATTTGAACCATAAAAAATATAAGTCAACAGTCAACCTTGTGACTGGATTAGAAATGGGTCTTCTTTAGACCAGGCTAACTATTGAGCCTTTGCCAGCTTGGGCAATTATATAAATATAACTTGGATGCACCAGCTTAGTGCCCATCCATTAAAATACACAACTAGAAAATCTAAACAATAATGCTGGGGCATTAAAACATGCTGATCATCATCAATGCTCAGGCCACTTGTACTGGCCAACTATAAACCTAAATTTTTAATAAGACTAAAGTAAAATAAAAAAATAATAGTGCATGGGCTTTAAAGAGTATCCTCTTTTTCACCAACCAGGATAATGATTAATCATCACTGGATGCCCAAAGCACTAAACACATCCCCATTTATTCGTGTCCGAAATCTAGCTCAGAGAACATGGGCTCGATTACTGTATGTGAACAAGAGATGATGGAATACAATTTTTAACAATTAAATATAAGTTTATTAATAACAAAAAAAAAAAATGATTAAGGTCTTATAAGGGTTCTGATTTTGAAAGATACACAATAATAAAGTCATCCCTCTGTAATTTACAAGATTACTACAAAATTCAAGTTTTCACATTAATTTACATAATTCCTATTCAAAATTTAAATTGTTACATTGATTTACAAAATTAAAATTTACAATCCAAGTTATTACTATGGTTTACATATATAGGCGCACAGACGCACGATTTATAATATACAATTAATCAATTTCAATTGACATTCAATAACAACCAAAAATGATTAAAATTTACATATGTGTTATAATTTATAACATACACACATATACATGTGTGTGTGTGAGAAATAACCTATTTGCTTGCTGCAAAATAATTATCCAAATCGTAAATTATATATAAATATAATAAATAATTAAAGTTTCAGTTAAATGAAATACATTTACATAGTAGGTTTACTGAAACGCATATATATCTAATTTGCACAGACATGCGATATATTAATTTATCTACATACCATTAGTATTTATCACAATAAAATTATTACAGATTATTCTTGGCAATTTTATTTTCTTTGCTGAATAGTCTTTTCTTGAAACAAGCACTATCAAATTTTTGACAGATGATTGTTGATTGATTTAAAATGTCTCTTTTTTTCCCAATAAACGAAAGATAAAATCGTTTTCTAGAATTAAGAAAATATAAATTTAAAAATGTCTTTCTGCTTGATTAGTTAATGCTGATGAAGTAGGCAAGGTGAGAGAGGAAAAGTGAATACATGAAGTGCAGCTCTTCATGCCATGATAAGTAGATAGTCAAGCATGGACTAAGTACACAATGCCCCATGATGTCACGAGAAAATACCTCATTTTTAAGCACTGCCCCTTCTAAGTATCTAGACAGATCATCCACAATAAATAGTATCCAGAAAAAATATCATGCACTGAGCCAGCCCTGCTCATCTCTTGTGAGTCTTAGGGGCTTTAGAAGAGGTCTATTCATGAGACCAAGGCCTATACATGAGGCCTACATATACACTGCTGGACTACCATGGGAGCTCAATATCTAGGTCTAGACAGTGCTGAGCATATACTTCGGAGCACCATAGCACATTGCATCCACACAGCTCTACTCAACTATACACCCACCATAAACATAAAAAGTACAAATTCACGCATCACTTTCAAAATGTAATTTTACTAAAGAAATTACTTAAAATTTAGTTCTTATATATAACCGTACTCACCACAGCTGTATATGCATTTATCTGGATTTCTCTGCCTTTAGATAGTCAGCATCTATATAATTATTTATTTAGCAAGCTGGTTCTTTTGGTCCATTAGAAAAATATAATCCATGTTTGTTGTCATCATCAGGTAAAAATATGCAATCCATGTAAAATCTTGATTTGTAGTTGGTCTCTGCTCTATATAGGATTATTCCAGGCAATCAGCTGTCTTGGTTTGATAGATTTCAGGCTATGAATTTCAGCATAAAAAAGTGGGTCATTTTCTCCATGTGAATTTCAAACTCCTGCTAAGAAAAACAGTCTATTATCTTGCCTTCAGCTACCTCAGTTTATGATAACTATTCTGCCAACTCTCTACTACAGCTAACAACAAACTGTAGCTATTCATTTTGGTTAGCTAATTTTTGCCACTTATTCAAAAAGTTTTAGTAGCCAAGCTGTTCTGTTCAGCTCTTATAAAAAAACTACAATCCAAACTGCTCTCTTCAAAAATCATTACCCAGAATGGAGTTAATTTGTTATCAGCCCTTTTATAGACTCATCTATGGTGATAACAGCAACTTGATTAAAAACAGTTTTTATTTTTATCTCACTAATCTCTTTGAAAACATATACATGTTTTTACATAGGGGATTTCTAATAGATAAAAATTTTGTTTAATTAAAATTTCAAAAATACAACAGGGTGTTTTTAAATTTCAAAATCAGAGTAATAATTAATAATAATGCAATATTTATATTTATTCAAACCTTCTTAAAATATTAATTTCATAATGAAATTTTACCCTAAACCCAGAGTAATAACCCTTTGCTTATTATTATTTTATTTTAGGAAATATATAAAAAAAAAATCTACTAAAATTTATTCTGTGTTTATTTCTACTTTTCCTTTATTTTAGGTATATATATGCACATACACAATATTAGTGTGTGTGTGATGTAACCCAACTGGTTACAATATATATATATTTTAACGGGCATTCCTTTTCACCGTCTTATACATTTGTGAATTTAAACCAAATAATATAGATCTCAAGAAATGGACAAGTGAGCCAAACCATAGACTAGATGGAATTTCTATGGCTGTCTAGTTGCCATAACACCTGTAGGTAATATTTAAATATTATCCACCAAAGAAAATTCTGATACAAATTTTTAGACAAGTATTGTTTACTTGACACAAATTTTAATGTTGCGTAAATAGGATTTAAGATTAATGAATAAAAGTTTCCGGTAGCCCTTGTATCTTGAGTAAGATCTAAATATATAAAAAAATATCTACGGAAGAATATATTTATGAGCGTCAATTTATCGATGACCTCAAGGCTGAACTCACTATTATGGTGAGAATTATATTTCCCGATTAACGAGGTGCCTGACCCAAACTAACTCACTCCCAGGGTGGGGAGGAAAATGTTTCGGATGAATGGAGATAATAACACACAAAAAATATAGGTTTGTAATTGATTTATAATGCACTTATAGACATATCCACTTACCTCGGACATATTTGAATCATCGGAATTTATTTAGCAAATGAAGTGATTGGAAAATGTAAACGATAATTATTGAATAACTCTTATGCAAAGGTAAATCTGTACTAAAATTTTTATTATTAATATCTAAATGCTATCTATGTAAATCAATTCTTATCCTTCCCATTTAAAATATATAATAAGTTCCCAAATCATAAATGAAACATTAAAACATTTAATTCAGAATAAACACATTAATTTATATATATATAAGAAAAAAATGTTTACTATACAGTTGTACGCAAAAATTTTATGTTATGAAATAATTTAAGAAAGTTTGTTATTTTCGAGGATAGCTATAAGCAATTCTGAGTTATATAAAAACAGAGTTCACTTTACCTGACGAAAACCCCGGGGTATGGGATCAGAATGTAAGGAAGCATATCAAGTGGATTTCCGCAATCTGGTAGTATTTGGAGTTGTTTTATAAAAGCGCAATAGATAATTTCTTTCTGCTGAGTCCGATATTTATATGTCCACAATAATGGCGGAGTCATAGGTGAAGTCTTGTTTAATATAATTTTCAAGTCAAATTCATATTTTGGGACGTATGATTCTTTTCTATTTCATTTTATGTTCAGCAATCTGGAGTATTCGCTAGGTTCCTAGGTTCTTCGGTGGCAGGAAGTTTAGAGTCAGTTCACATCAGCTGAGGGTGATGAAGCCCTTTACGTATGGTCCTTACCCTGTCATGTTAAATATTTTTTTCTATATCTTTATGAGTCTATCTCACTCAGTGGTCACAATCTAACTGAATAACTGTCTTTTTCCTTTCTCAAATTCTCATTAATTAATTTTTTTGTCTAATTAATTTTCATTGCTCAGACAAAGGAAATTTTTTCTTTTATCGGATCTTCAATCTAAGTCTTTTTCTTTGAATAGGTTTTCCTTACCAAATTACTTTTACTTCTTTAAATTTACATTTGCATTGTTTTGGTGGTGCCGTCACTCCTGGTATCTATTCTTTTTAGTCAAACATTCTTTGGCTTTTCTTGGAATTTTATTCTTACAGTAATTAGCAATTGTGATTCAAACACAGAATTGCTTGAAGGCACATACAATATTTCCTTTCGCTACCCTCATTAATTTGAAATATAATTGAAACTTAAATCAATATTCTAAACAATATATAACATATTTGCGCACAACTGTAATTTTGTTAATTTGTACTATTTTAAAAGTAAAACATTCTAAATAAATAATGCTTACTAATTAATTCCTTCCCCATTTATTTTCTAAAAAAAAAAAGAATAATAAAGAAAAAAAGTTTAAAATTTATTTCACGCACGTATATATATAAATAACTACATATTTTTAACCCTTTATCGACCACTTGAATATATGCTGGTATTTGAGGGTAATGCGTACGCACTTTTCACTTTCTTGTAACAGGGTTTGAACCCTGCTACTGTTACAATATATTGTGCCATTACAATTTAGTCACTAGCTAAATTTATAGTAATGTGCATGTGAGGAAATGTAAAACCAAAAATCATCATCACATTTTTATATAACCATAAAAGAAGCTGTAGGGCATCCAAGTTCAAACCCTACCAGATCAAAATTTTAAACGCTTTAGACAGAAAGAGAGTGGGACAGCAATTATATGCTTTACTTGCTTGTGTGTTAATAAATCTCAAAAAGAGCAGTATACACATTTAATATTTAATATTTCTGTTAAAAAAAAGCCAAGTTATAACACATACGTATAAGCAGTGTATGTGTAAGTTATTTAATTGTTTTATATTTCAAATATTCAACATTTTAACTTTCTTTAAAACTAACCTATGCTTGATCAATTCTAATATCTTATTCTATACTTCTATTTTGCTTTCCTATAATTATAATTGGGATTTAAAAGTTACAGATTTAATTAAGTAATAAGGTTATAATTACTAAGCTAGCAATTATATTATTTAATGTTAGTTTATGAATGATTTGAAATAATGAAGTATGTGTGTACATTACATACAGAAATTTACATTTATTAAATATTGAAAGAAAAGGAAGGGTTAAATCTGTCAAATTATTTTTTTTGTACAATTTTATGTTAAATAGGAAATCTGTTGAATCAGATATCTATTTTTGTAGCAATTTTGTTTTTGTAAATGATTGTTTGTCACTTTGGGAGCTTAATCTGGGTGGGAACTCTAATTTTGAAATTGTCTTATCTTAAGATCTAAAGAAGAAAGCTCAAAAAAAAAGGAAAAGGATTAAGTCTATTTTTTTTTTAAAAAAACAAAAGTGTCTGGAAAAAGGATTAAACTTTTCAGTGGAAAAATAATTTAGTTGAAATAAATTAGAGATCTAATTAAAACGAATTTGTCCAAAAATAGCAAGTGACGCTATCTCTGATTGGTTAAGTTAGCTAAAAATTGGATATAAAAAGCTGTCTTGAATTATTATTATGGTGATTATGATTCAGATTATTAGACTATTAAATTGAATGTTGAAAATATAAGAAATGACTGGCTAAAAAAATTATATGTATGTCCCATCTTTTCCGGACCATCTGGAAAGCTGCACATCATATACGAAAGAAAAGATGTTTTGTCTAAAATAATATTCTACACCTTTCAACTGACCAGAGAAATAAGATGTTTTTTATAGAAGGAAGAAAGCATTCACCTGCATTTGATGAAAGATGAATTAATCTACCGATAAATATTAATCATCAAGTCCAATTAATTGTTCCAACAACTGATTTTAAACTCAAGAAAATTTATAAATGTGAAAACAACTGCTGTATTTCATCCACTAAAAGAATCATGCTTGACAGGAAGAGAAGAAAAATTAATATAATGATTTCCAAATTGTCCACTAAAGCAAATAACCTCAATAGAGTCATCATCATCAAATAGTTATACACCTCAAGAAAGAGATTGTTCCCACGTAAAACGGAAATGGTAGTTTCAGAAATATAGACATTATACAAGACAAGTTTGAACCCTTGGAAATTCGCCACAAACAAAAGATCGGTAATATGACTTTTTATATCTATTTTCTTTATGATATCAGAGTCTTAATAAACATTTTAGCAATAAAGTGGTATATTTTATTTAAAGAACTTTTAAAGACTATTCAGATCGATTAAAAACAAGAATGTCTTACTAATAATAACTTTGAGCTTCATAAATGATCTTGAATGTATCAAAATTATTTGTTTATTAATTTTACAGTTATGAAATATTAATGTGTAAAACAATTTTTTTATGGTATTATGATTTTAGTTTTAACTAATATATTATTATTATTTTGGTTTTAAATAATATTTTGTTATTATGGGATAAAACACGCACATACATAATAATATTTTTATATGTGTATAATTGTGAGTGAATGTGAAGTAACAAGTAGTATTAGAATATTAGATTATTTTGTTTCAAGTTAAGTATAGCATTTCAGAGGTAGAAGAGACGGGGAGAAAATAATTTAAAACTTGTTTCTAAAACTTGCTCTTTCAATTCTATTAACATTTTTTTTTAACATTCTACTTACATGTTAGATTTATAAAGTATGTGTGCTAATGAGCGGATAATATTTTTTTTTCTTGAAATACTTTTCTCATGGAGTGAAAATCATGGTCAATGTGACATCCAATTTAATACCATATACATTTGAAGGGAAAGGGGGAAGAACTTGAAATTAATCTGAGGATTGTTATATAATTAATTATTATTATTACTATTATTATTCATGTCAATTTTCATGTTTATCTAGAAATTTTTATGTATATGTTAGAAATGCAGTAATAAATATTAGTCTGTTTTATTAAACAAGGCGTATATATTTCATTAAGTATAGTCTTTGTTAAGTGTGATCATTCATCATCATCAGTGGTTAAATATTAGTTATTTAAGATATAAGTAAATATGCTAAAATTAAGCAATAATTATGAATTTCTTTATAAAAATTAGTTTTATGTTTAGGCTTAGTCCTAGAGCTGTAGTTGAAACCATTGTCATTATCGTTATTATTATCATCATTATCATCGTCATCAATGTTTTAATTAATGAGCTGTTTAACTGTTTAAAGGCCATAAATAAATATTGATTTTATAATATTTAGTGATTTCTTAGTATTATTATAACCACATCCCATCATCTATTTCATGCAAGGATGAGTGAAATGCCATCCTAAATTAGTTATATATAATCTGAGCTAGTAAACTTATAAAAATATTGAAACACATTTGTTATGCTAAGATCTAAGAAATGATTTATGTCTAATATACTCCACTTTGGTTTATAGATGTTTTACTTTTACCTAAATATTAGTGCGTATAGTGATATGGCTCAAAAAGCAAAATCTCCCATTTTTATTAGAAATAAAGTACCAAAAAGGGGATCCAAACCCGGTACATGTGAAAAGGTTATTAGATATAACTGTGTCTAGATTCAAATAATCTAGTGGCGCCCTGCTAGACCATATTCACTTAGTATTTGTTTAAACATGCACTTAACATCAAACCAAGAAATGAAAGTGGATAAAACCTACTGTCTGTATACCTGAGTTATATTTTATTGAATTACTAGTGTACTCACCTCACGTGATTTCATATACCTGAGTTATAATACTTGTTATTAATAATTTGCTTATACTTATTGATAGTGGGATATCTTGAGAAATCTAATGATAGAAATATGTTCCATTTCATCCAATGACCCGTAATATGATAGATAACTCAGTCTGATTTTTTGTTTAATAGCCACTACTCAGGTTAAATAATTCTTTTCTTTTGATATAAAAATCTACAATGCATTTTTCGTTTATTGAGCTAGATATTTATATTGGAAGCTTTTTGAAATAAAATAAATATTTATATTTGAATCATTTCTTGATTAAATAATATTTGACATTTCATGATCATTTAATCAATATCTTTTGATCTAAATCTTTAATTTTATTACAATGGATCTTTAATCTAGTTTATTTAAGTTACAATGATACTTTTGATCAGTTTATTAATGTTTGTAATACTTGAATATTTGAGATTTTTACAATACTTGAATTTTTTGATTCTTTAATATGTTACAATGAACTCCTTTACTTATTTCTTTTGAACTACTTAAAATTTTGTTACAATATATATATAATATGAACATATGTATCTTAAAGCAAATAAATGGACAAAAAAAAAATATTTCTAAAATGTCTGAGTTTTATCTATTAAGTTCTATTTTCAACTAAGCCACTCACTGTATTTTCATCATCTAATATTTTACCTACATATATATCAGAACTTCTATATTGAATAACGGAATTTGAAATAATGAAAAATTTCTATAGAAATGCATAAATTAAAATTAACGTTAGTAATATATATTCAAATTTGCATATATTTGTTCTTCTCTGAAGGAAAGTGTTTTTCTTCGTTTTTATAACCTAAAGCTTAATGGACTTACACTGAAGTTCACCATAATCATAGCTCTCTTAGTTTAATTTGAGAGCTGAGATTGTAGTGAACTTCACTGAAAGTATGCTCAGCTTTAGATTATAAAGAAGAAAGAAACCATTTTGTAGAGTTATGATTATGGTGATTTTCACTGAAAGTACATTCAGCTTTAGGTTATACAGAGAAAATCACGTTATTACACTGACAAACAAAAATATGTAAATTTGAATTACAAATACAAATGAAGGTAAAAGTCAATATTATTTAATGAGATGTTTCATGTATTTATGATTTAAAACTACAAATAATTAGATTTACTAACATTATTCTATCATATTTTTTACTATGTCTTATACAAATACTTTTTCATTAGAGCATATATTGACAATCAAATAAAACAGTTTATTGAAAGAAAAAAAATTAAAAATTACATTTGTATGTGATTATAAACACATTTTCAGCAGAGATTTTCTTTCTTAAATTCTATTAGAAACTATAATGATGTCAAAAGCTGCATTTAAAAAGGTTAAAAGAATTTTGCCAAATTCATTTTTAGAGTAAGTCAGTATGAAATTTGATGGTTAATTGATTACTTTTATTACTATAAAGATTGCTTGTATAACCTTCTCTCTTTCATATGTCTTAATTTGTCAACCGTCTTTAGTAATTGAG
Source organism: Epiperipatus broadwayi (assembly GCA_028023455.1). Lineage (NCBI taxonomy): Eukaryota > Metazoa > Onychophora > Udeonychophora > Euonychophora > Peripatidae > Epiperipatus > Epiperipatus broadwayi. Next base: position 1,839,101 of record JAQFVV010000214.1, read on the forward strand.
CATATAACCCCAGTACAGAGAATTAAAAAATTAACTTATAAAAGCATATACTTAAAAGTTGTAGAAAAGAAAGTTCTGATGGTGTATTTGGATAACCAAAAATAGACCATTCTCTATTTTAATTTTTCAATAACTAGTTTTATTTGACTGCCAATATGCATTCAAAAAAATTAGTTAAGCTCACAATAAAGCATCAAGATTCAATGGTTTTATTTCAAACATTGAGTAAATATAATCAATATAGTTTTAAATCATATGCCAGGAATTAATCAAATAGTAATCACAAACGATAATCTTTTAACTTTGAAAATATTTGTGATAATGTTCATGTTGGTGTGTCTATATTTGCATGTGAGAACATGTGTGTGTGAGAGAGAGTGAATTAATATCTAAATAAGACAATATTTTATTTATGATTATATAATTAATTTAAGTATTAATAAACTTGAACTATACCTGGTCCATATGAACTTGAATATCCACCACCACTAGCGTCAATTACTCCCCCATCACTAATAATAATGTATTCGCTGAACAGTTGCAAAGAACCAGCTAATAAACTCCCACTGATATTAATAGTTTTATATTCTAAAACAGATTTTTCACATCCAGAATTATTTTTGAAATGACACTTGTAGTTTGTAACTAATTTTCCATTCGAATTGATAGTTAATGTTTTTCCCATTAACGTTTGACTGAAAGAGTTATGGTTAATTAGATGTCCAGAAATAATTAAGTCATTTATTGCAAATTTTTCTACTGAACTAAATTCAAATGTTCCATTTTCACTAATTTCTAAAACATCCCAACCGTCAGATATGAAAAGAAAATTGGATGTCCAAACACCATTTATAATAACCTTCTTCGATTTTATGACAGATGATACATTACTGGATTTATTTAATTGAATTAAACCACCTTTGTGTATATGTATAAGGGTATTTCTCATAGTATCTTTACCTTGAAGTATTAATTCAGCATTTGTTTTTAATTTACCATAAATATTAACAATATCGATAGAAAATGCACCAACAGGTGTACAATCGAGATTGCCATTTTCACCTATGTTAAGAAAAATCATATCACTGCTAAGTGTAAATAAATTAGCAAAAAATTGCCCATTAATTACTAATTTCTCAATAAACAGAACTGACTTTATGGTATGGTTTTGACCATTACGATGCGTTAATTTTTCATCTAAAATCACAATGCTGTTTTCTAATGTTATAAATGTTTTTACTTGATGATGATTTCTTCCTTTTATGGTAACAGTATTTAGAAAAGTGACATTTCCTGATACAGAAATATCATTTACACTTAAAGATTTATTAAACATTTGCACCATAAATGAACCTGTTACATTTAATTTATTCCAGCCTGACCCAGGTGTGATAGCTCCCCCAAAAAATTTACCCATGATATTTACATTTTCCACTTGTAAGTCTGAACTCGAATTTTTAAGTGCATTAACAGGACCTGATGTACTGTCCAAGGTAATTATGCCATTTTTGCCTACAAAAATTTCATGTACATAATTTCTTTGATGACCGATCATATTTATAGTATTTAAAATTTCCAAAGAGCCTTCTACTCTTATGACATCAATTAAAAACTTACTTTGTGATTCAAAAATTAAACTACCTGTTTTTAATATATGCAGTGAATCCCAACCTTTTTTAGAATCAAACTGAACAGATAGTTTACCAGCTTTAAAAATCCCAGCAATTTCTACTTGGTGGACTGCAACAGTTGATACATCTTGGTAATTATTATTAGCATCATTGTCTAAAATGAATTTCCCTTCAGAACCTATATTCAGTTCAATCATTAATTCTTTTAGCATACCTCGCAAAAAAATTATATTTCTGACTATCATTTCTCCATTGATTAAAAGTTTATCAATGTCCAAAGGAGATGATGCTGTAAATGTAAAATATCCTTGCTTTTTAATTTCTATGATGTGAATGCCAGGTGAAAAGTCAAGCTCTCCTGCACAAAATTTACCATGAAGTATCATGCTTTTTAGATTAAATTTACTAAGAGCATTTTTATTGATACACATATTTAAAAATCCATTAGTATCAATCACAAATTTCTTTACAGATTCGTTTGTTTTTCCTCTGACAGTAATATTATGCTCAAGGTACAGCTGCCCTGCTATGTAAATATCATCAAAATGATATATTCCAATTGGATAAAAAGAAGCATTACCTCCAGTGGCCATATGAAATGTATCCCATCCATCTCCTATGTCTAACAAACCTCCCATAAATGTTCCATCTAAAACAACATGTCTAGCCAAAATTTTATTAATCTTATAACTTTTGTCTAATATAAAAGATGCATTAGAATTATTCATTGATAAAGTATGAATGAAAGTATTAGAAAAACCAGAAATTGTTACTGGTTTCTGAATAGTTAAATGACCATTAATTTGAATAAAGTCAGATTTGATTAAATTATCAGCTGGATAGAATGTAAAATTTCCATGTGGACCAATTTCCAAGTGTTTCCAACCACGTTCTAAATTTATAGGAGCAGGGGGATTAAAAAATCCATTAATATTTACTGACGGACAATATAGATATAATTCTGTTATGGGAATTGACCATGTTAAATGACCATATTTTTCAATTTTAAAGGTACTACATAGGATATCCAAAGGCTTGTTAAGCTGTAATTTTCCTTCAATTATAATACTGTCAATGTCTTTAAACACATGTTCCGATGTGGGAAAAAAGTTAATATTTCCATTTGGACCAACCTGAAAATGTTGACAATTTATTATTTCCAACTCATAATTAAAATTAGTATCAAACAATATATTTCTGACATTAAATGATGGTATTGTATCAGGTTTCCATTTTATTATTCCATTTTTATTCAAAGCAAACTCACTGCCAATTAAATTGAATTTATTTTGAATTAAGAAGTTTCCATCTATCACTAATTTCTGAATATTTAACTCCTGAGAGCTATCAAAGTCTAAACTACCAGTTGTGTCTATAAAGACGTCAACCCAAAGTGATTCCATTACAATATTTCCCATTTTAAATATTCCTTTAACTATAAGAGATGTTATAGAAACATGAGAATTTGCAGTCCATAAATTATTTTTATAACCCAAATTATCAAAAATTAACGAGCTGGAGTTATCAAGAAAAATTTTATCAGCCAATATTAATGAAGAGCAGTCAATGGTTAGTTGTGCATGAGGGTGGAGATAAATTGAAGAATTTTCACCAATAATGTTTAATATTGGCAAACATTTCCCAGAATTATGGACATTTTTGATAATCATCTTAGAGTGTTCCATCACAGTAATTTGAGAAAAATTAAGATTTATTTGAAATTCTGATTCCACATAAAAAATACTTTCTTTAATTTGTCCAAAATTTAATGCTGTTTCTGGATTGGTTGTAATCATGCCCCAGGAGATGACAGAATCATAAATCTCAGTCTTTGATCCTTCTAAATGTAATATTCCCCTATCTGATATAAAAACTTTGGATGAAAGGTGTTTTATCAGACTTAAAGAAGCTAAAGGTTCAACATAGATAGCTGTAGTACGGTTCCCAAAAATTGATGATGAATGTAGAGATTTTGTTACTGCCATTATAGCTCCATTGATGATGGTGACTTGGTGTACAAACAAATCTTCATTGATAAAACTTACACCACCTATAATAGAAATTCAATGAGTTGAAAAATTATATATGTAAATATATAAAAGCAGGTCATGCTTATCTACATCAAGAATTTTCAACTTGTTGGTAAGATAATTTTTATAAGAAAAAGGTGGTGAAAGAAGGGAACTGCCTTTTACTTATAAAAGTTTTCTTGACAACAGATTGAAGATCCTTGGTGTAGAAAAATGTGCTTTGAACAAAGTCAGATATATATATATATATATATATATATATATATATATATATATATATATATATATATATATATCGGCAGGTGTGTAAAATTCATATTGCTGAACATGCATCTTTATTATATAATAATTTATTCAATAACCTATATTTGCTATGCATTATGTATATCTGCCATATCTTTTAGTATTGGGATGGTCACACACAGAATGTATCCATATTGAAAGAAATATCAAATTGTTGACACAATTATTTCCCAAAATTTGTTTTACATTACCCTTTCTCACTATACACTCGTTATATGAAAATTTTTTGCTTGTTAGTTGATTTAGAAATTGAAATACTTTGGTTTCCACACTTATGTTGGTTGTGTGCTATATTATGTGTATGTGTAAACAATAAATAGTAATTAGTACTCAGATAATATGTAACTGAAGCAGAAGTAACTGTACCTTCCAATGAGTTTTGTAATGTAAATAAATTATTGCAAGACATATATATATACAAATCAATATATATATATCAAAGACAGTAAAATTTACATAAATTATATTATTTTTAGAAGTACTTTTGACTATACATTTTGTAGTCTTTATCAACTATATAATATTGAATAATCAAAACGAGACAATCTTTAACAATATCCATAGTTCAATTCAGATTTCCCACAATTCTGTTATCTTAACATTTGATGATTGGCGATTCATTAACACAACATAGCCTCTGTAAGAAATCGTTAAATGTTAATGAATTGCCAATCATCAAATGTTAAGATAACAGAATTGTGGGAAATCTGAATTGAACTATGGGTATTGTTAAAGGTTATCTCGTTTTGATTATTCAGTGTTATATAGTTGATAATGACTACAAAATATATAGTCAAAAGTACTTCTAAAAATAATATAATTTATGTAAATTTTACTGTATTTTGATATATATATTAATTTGTATATTACATATATTGTGGAACAAACACAGATATCAAACTTAATTTATTACATATATATATAAAACAGTCCATGTTTATCTACACCATGAATCTTAATATGCTACCAAAAGATGGAGTCTATTTTTTATTTACAGAAATTGCCTTGACAACAAATTGAAGATTCCTGATGTAAATGATTTTGTATTGTTATCATGTAATTTACATTTCTAAATTATTTAGCTTTGTAAAAAATCAAGTTGATTTATCTAAATACTATATGTATACATTCTGTAGTATGCTATCATTAATTATTTCATATATATTAATCCTTCATGATTTGGCACAGTGATAGAGTATACAACATATATTCAATGCAATGTGATGTTTGAAGTTTCACATGAAGCATAAAATGGATAGCACTTGTTCCCATATTGAAAAAAAAAAAGAATAATCATAAAGGTGAATAAAGATAAAATAACCAAGTGTAAATTAGAGGAAAGCAAAATAAAGGTAAAAATTATAAAATAAAATTTGCTAATTAAGTTATTCAAACTCTAATTATATATATTCATAAACTATTTATAAATGAAAAAAAACACTATGTTTTAAAGATTTACAAAGGTTAGTTTTCACTTTATATAGTGATATGTATATAGATGTAAACCAAATAAAATCACCCATTATGCACTACTAATTATAATAATAAATGTAAAACGTAAATATGAACTGTAAATATTAATGACCATAAAATTCAGAATTGCTTTCTGTTATTTGTATAACAATTCGTAATTGCTATTTTTTTTTTTTTGCTGGAACTAAATATTATCAGGTGATATGCAAGATTTATGAAATTTAATATTTGCAATTTTTATAAACAGAAATAGATAATCTTTAATTAATAGGTAGTCTCTTCACTTTTATTGTGGTTTCTTTTCTCATAAAGGATTCTACTGCTGCCCAAATTAAAAGTAAAATTATAATTTTTCTTTCAGATATCATGTGAAATTTTAAGATTAGAATATCATACTTTTAGGGTTAGAATATCATACTTATATGATATAATAATGACATGGACTAGCCACTTTAAAAATCTCAGAAATCTTCGTTATTGCATATTTGATATGAAAGGCAGTCATTTTCAATAAGCTCCTCCTAAGTGATACTTATTTTTCCATGCCTTATGAAAATGTGTTTACTTTTAAATGATTATAGTTTAATTTAAAATGATAGGAGTAAATATAAAAAATGGTAGAATTAAGTATTATATATATATATAAATTTATGGTATTACTGAGCCTTATTGTTAAACAAACATTAACCAGACATTTTTTTTCACAATTGCGTGAATTAATATAATCACAACTCATTTAAATAATTTTTTTTTCCTCTATGAAGTGTATAATATAAATATACCCTTATCATTAAAAATTCCATAAACAAACCAAATGGATGGAAGACATTTCACTACTCGTATCAGGTATTTGTTTATGTTGAGTTTGTTAATTAAATTATTTTGTTTTATAGTTTACATCTTTTAAACTATATTAATAAATCTATATATCAATCCATTATCTATAATCTCATTTTTCAATTTATATTTGATACTTTGATATAAAATTTTCCCCAGGTGTATCTAACTTATGATTTCATGTCATACCCAAATTAATAAAGATCTCTTTATTTCTATTTTTCGTAGAGATTAACGTACAAAGTGTAATAAATTCAAAAACCTAGAGTAATGTACTGGTCTAATGGATATTCCAGTTTAAACATATAATACATTTTTTTACACTTGGGAGAATTTACCCCAGGTGTATCTAACTTATGATTTCATGTCATACCCAAATTAATATATATCTCTCTGTTTATTTCTATTTTTCGAAGAGATTAACTACAAGGTGTAATAAATTCAAAAACCTAGAGAAATGTACTGGTCTAATGGATATTCCAGTTTAAACATATAATACATTTTTTTACAATTGGGAGATTCAATATTTTGTTTAAGAGATAATAGATTTTGTTTTCTTGCAGATTTTTGAAGCGGTATAAGGCATTTGTGTGTCATTTCTCAATACATTTAGATATGAAACATTATTATTCTAAGAATCTGGGATAGTAATATATGAAATGGTATTCATTTTCATGTTTACCCTAGAAGTTTTGTTCAGAACTATATTGATTACCAGATGTCGTACATCTGGTCTTAACAAAAAAGTATGCTTATTAGATTCTCAGTTTCTAGTTGCATACATTTAATTTGTTCCAAGAGTTTACATCCTTATTTATCAAGTGATATTAATATTTACATAAGTTTAATTTTTATTTTATTATATATTGCTATTTACTCATAGCTGTCAGATGAAAAATTTACATTCGTTTTTAAAAAATATTAATGAAACAGGTCATGACTATAAAATGTTGCCAAAATGTGTTAGGAGATTCATACCAGTGATAGTCAACTAGACAATTATATGTTTTTAAAAAGAGTTAGTACCAAAATAAACCCATATATCTATGAGATGAAAGCTGTAAGACATTTTTTATGATAGAAGGCTCTAATAAATTGTAAGGAAATAATTTAATTGATAAGTTATACATTTTAGTTGAGATAGAATATGGAAAAAATAAACTTGTTTATAAAAATAAAAAATAATTAGAGATAAGAAGAAATTATTCTTTTTTTCTCATGCTAAAAAATGTTATTAAAGTTTTAAAATATATGGAAGATATAAGAACAATTAAAATAGATAGCTTAACAAGATGACGAAGGCAGAGCACAATGTTCTAGCATATAAAAATTGGACCAGAACAAATGAAACAAGTCTTAGAAGATAAAATGCAAAAAGGGTAGAATGAGTACAGAATAAAATAAGAATGGAATAAGAATAAAGCACACATTTAAAAAAGAGAAACAAGATATAAAACAAGATTTAAAGATGAAGAACAAATGGAAACTTCTGTAACAAGAATGGATAATATAGAAATAAGATTGAAAATGGGATAACATCAAATGGAAACAAAATGAAAAGTATAGAAAAATGAAAGTAGAGTTAACATGTAAATTTTCTGCTTGGATTACATTCTTATCAACAATTTTATCTTTATTTTCACGTTAAAATGAATAAAATCACTCCCAAATTTAAAAGATATATATACAAAAAGAGTAAGTAAAATTAAAAAGTTAGAAGTCACTAAAATATAGAATAAATTAAAGCAGGGCTAAAAATATCAAAATAATATGCTGGGCAAAATAAAACAAAATTGAACTCAATGATGTTAGATAAAATAGAATGAAGTAAATAGTTCATGTGAACAGATGAAAAGAAGGATTAAGAAGGCTTAAAATCACTTGAGAAATTAATACATTTTAAATGGAAGAGACAATATCTCTGAGGCATCTAAAAATCCTATGCAGACAAGATAATTATCATTCAAATTATTCTAAATTATACAATAAAAAAATCAAGCTGGCTTGCTTATTGTGAAGTAAAATTAAGAAAAAATAATTTAAATGAGTAATAAGATAAGTTTAGTTCATTAATAGTCAATTCATAAAACACATGAAACATATGTGTCTAAACTTGCAATGACTACAATGCAGTACAGAAACATTCAGACTATAAGTGCAATCTCATACCACTCCTAAGAAGAATATTTGTTTTATGTAAATATCATTTCAAATTTTATTTTATTAGCATATACATTAAAATGTTTATATAAAAAGATTTAAAAAATACAGTCATAACATCACAAAAATAAAGAAATAAAATTATTTTTATTAGATTGAACTGATTGATTTTTTTATAATCAGACATTATAATGAAATAGATTTGTTTTTTTATTATTGTTGACATTAGTTACAATAAGTTTTACAATATTTGTCTTACAAAGTAGAAAAAAGCAGTCATCTGATAAAGATAATTTTTTTATAGCCATTTAGAAAAAAAAGCAGTCATTTTATAAAAATGAAATTTTTTACAACCATTTAGACTACAAGTGATATGAGATGTCACTCTGCATAAAAAGGAGGACAAAATTTATATACCACAAGTTAAATTCAAATTAATTCAATTTTTTCAATATAAAGGCATATTTGGAAAGATACTGACCTGGATGGTCATTCATTTTAAAAAATACTATGAAATTAATACATTTGAAAATTGATAGCAGTATCATAGACCGCTTGTAGCAGTTGAGGGTAACTAATGCTTTCATAATTTATTTGACTACAATGTTTATTCTTATTATTAAAAAAATACAATTTGTAAAAGATAAAAATGCATATGTTAGTGCAAGAATAAATGTAAACCAATATATATCTTGAACAAACATTTATTGATTATAGTAATAAAAAAGGTAATCATAAGGTACAGATCTGTGTAGTTAATAAAGTAATAAATATATCTGAATCATATTCATTTTATTTAAAAAAATAATAATATTTAAAATTGATTTATTTTTATAGTTGTAGTAATCAATTCAAACCACGAACATTGTTAGAGCTGATAAAAATTTTATTTTATAGATACATTTAAGTAGTTTCTTTTCTAGTTTGTCATTTGTGATATAATAGTAAAAAGAATTATGTGATATAATAGTAAAAAGAATTAATAGATATTAATGAGTATCTTTAAATTGTAATGTCATGCTGATAAAGTTGCAGAAGAAATGTCTTTTTTTAGCAGCACCTTTGAAAAATTATAGTGTTAAATAAGCAATGAAATATTGCCTCTTTATTTTTAGATTAATCATAGATTCAATGCCCACATGTTTTATATTAAAAGGTAAAGAAATCATATTAAACATAATGCCCATGAAGCATTGATCTTCATACCATCCTAAGGTTTTGGTAAATAAATGAAGTGTCCTTACTTTAAGAAAATTAAATAAAAAGAAAACGGTACACTAGATTAGCCAAAAACATGAGAGGTTAGTTCTAATTGATAACAAAGTTTGTTTTTATTGTTTTAATTTTTTAGCATGCTATATTACAAACTGTAAATTCAAATTTTTATTATGATTTTTTTGATAGTTTTGCAAACTTGTGCATTAATTATTTTATTTTTTATTTCCTATAAAAAGATTTAATTTTGATAATAACATATTCAAAGTAAAAAAAGTTTTAATTAATCATACACACACTTATATGTTTATAAATTATTTATGTAAGATATTAACATAAATATACCTCATATTTGCTAATATGTATTTTGTTTATATTTCTAAAAATGTATAGACCAATGTAAATGCCAGAATGCCTTCAATTTTTTTTTTTTTTACATTTTATTAAATATCAAAGTAGGCGTATATATATTAATAATTCAAACAAATTTATTTAACATAGTATTCAAATTTTAAACAATATATTTTTTACTGGAAGTACTTTCAATTGTATCACTGACAATCTTTATCAACCATTAATACAAATCTACACAAAATAAAAACTTATATTACCCATCATTCAATCCATTCAAATTTCCCACAACATGGATTGAATGATGGGTAATATAAGTTTTTATTTTGTGTAGATTTGTATTAATGGTTGATAAAGATTGTCAGTGATACAATCAAAAGTACTTCCAGTAATGAATATATTGTTTAAAATTTGAATTCTGTGTTAAATAAATTTGTTTGAATTATTATTATATGATTTAAAAATACAGACATTTAATGGTTATAGTTATATATATATGTTGATACGAAGATTTTCATGGGTTGCATATATAAAAGACATTTTGTGGGGTTCATCCATGTTAAAAAAATTTAAATATTAATATGGGATAATCTCTATCAGTGCAAAATTAGAGAAGCCATTGAGATACTTAAAAGGCCAGATTGTATCAATAAGCGAGATGATGCATGCAAACTTCCTCCTATTTTGAAAGATTTTTTTTAAAAAAAAAAAAACATTCTTAATTTAACATTTTTGCTATTGGTGGAACTTAAATGTTTTTTTTTCAAATCAGTGATTTTAGTGCCTCTACAACTGTCTTTCTACCTTTTATCACCCAATAGATGACTTGTGTGATCAAGTCAAAATGTCTTAACACGGATGAACCCACAAAATATGTCTTTTATATATATATATATCAAAAAAGAGAAATATTATAATATCAATATTATTCCAAGAATAAAATAAATAGTTCTATCATAAAATTGGGTGGATTATAAATTAGTAAAATATATATTTAGTAGGCATTTTTTATTATAATAATTCAAATATACATTTAATGTTTATATCAATAACTGTATCTTGTTTGTGCAAGCAGAAAAAACAGAAATCATTTATCATATGTTAAAAAGACCGTATTATTTTATTTATCATGAAAAATCCTGAGGGGAAAGTACCATACTTATATATTAGTGGAAATATTTGCCACATTTTACATATGTAGAATTTAGCCATTTTGTAATTGTCATGAAAAGTAAAGATTATAGTTGGAATTCTTCATGATATTGGGCTGTGTTTTCTGTTAAATCATTAGAATTTAATTTAGCACAACAGGAATACATGTTATAATGAATAATGGAAATAGTTTTTTTCATGTGTTTAAATTTCAATAATATTAATGTTATCACTGATATTGATTAAAAAGAGGTCATTCATGAGTTTCCCCCATTATCATAAATAAATCATATTTTAACCAACAAAGTTTGGTATGTATCAAAACAATGTCCATGAGGAATGATTATGGTATTGGATTAATATAATGTATGTTATCGGTTCACCAGCTTTGTTAATCATTGTTTACAGGTGTGTGAATAAACATGAGTAGTGATGAATAAACTACTCAAGTAATTTTATTTTTTTAAGGAAAGATATAAAATAAATATATACTTAGCATTAATAAAATCTTGATGTTTTTTTAGAAATCTCAAAATCAACTAAATGGAAAAAAAATATTGAGAAAAAGACTTAAAAGCTTATATCTGTTGTTCCCTTATTTTTTATATTATTTATTTATACTTTATTGTATTCTTGACTTTTATTTTTCATTGAATGTTTTGTAATTGGTTGATATAAGTAGTCTATGTCAAATATGATTTTATTTCATGCTCTATATTTCTGATTCATCACCGTGGAAGTAGGAATAAAAAGGCATGAGAGTTGGGTAAGATCATCTGTGATGATTATCCTGGCTAAAAATCATAAATATTTTCAAGTATGCGTAGTAGATTTCTTTGTCATTCCATTTAAAAACATATTTTGTGAAAGGCTAAAAAATGGCAAATATTTGTAAGTATGGGTAATAAGGTTTTTCATCATTCCATTAAAAACCATACATTCTTGAAAGCAGGAACATCTATCTCTTATTCTTTTACAATAAACAAAATAAAGAAATCACATGACATTATTTTACACTTCTATTATAAATAGTCTTAAGTTTACTTGAAGCAGACTAAAAGTATTTTCTAATAATTTACTAAAAACTGACAGATTTTATAATTAAGTGATGGATACTTTAAACAAATCAGAATTTCATATTTTCAAAATTAACATTTTTTTTCACATGATCAATTGATCTTTAAATAATGTAACAATTCTTCATGTATTTGGAATGTTGGTTTATATAATTTTATTATATAGTAAATATAGAGTTATTCATCAATTTAAAATTATATTATTTAAAAATTAATTGATAGCATAACATAAAAAAGTTATGTTTTCAAAATAAAAAAATGATATTAAAATTTAGTTAATCAAATAAAAATATAAGTGATTATGAAATATCTAATAATTAAGATTGTAAAAATATAGATCTCATATGTTCTCTTATTTTACTTTTTCTTAAAAAAATATATATTTATTACAAAAGTATAAATAAAGCAATAGTATGTAATTTTTTTATTTTGTTTCTATAACAAAAATACTATTTTTTTCCTTACCAGGCAATTATTATAGAATATTAAAAGTTAAAATAATAATTTACTGATAGTTATATTATTAACAAGAGGTTTCAAATATATTTTGCTAATTGGATTACCATATTTTTGCTGACAAGATTATTATTAACAAGAACTAAAAAGTTAGCCTCATTGGTTTGCAAGTTAGTGATAATATGTGACATTAATATTTATTAAGTGAAAGTGAATTCTTCTTCATAAAGTATAATAGTAGGTGGAATGAATAATATATCTGGAACACTTTGTTAATAATGGTGGTGGTGGTGGGGGTATTATTTGACATCTTTTATTACTTGGTTGTATTAAGAGTAGATTTGGGGCTCACTGTCCAAAGTGTTGGTGAGCACATACTAAACTAGTAGCATAAAAGTATTCTACCATATGCTGTTATCTGGAATCAAGTGTCATTTACCTGTCATGTAAGCAATTTGATCAAATTTATGTAAAAAATATAATTATACAATAGTACCTATATATATATATAATTATGTCACCAATTTGAACTCACTTTTAGATGAGTATGTCATCAAAGCATGACTGTGTCAATGCAAAATATCATCAATTTAGCAGTTATATGGAGGAAAAAACACTAAAAATCGATGTGAAGGTGTCCATACATACTTTTGAAAACAAAAAAGAGAGCTCATTCATTTATTAATTTTTAATGATCTTTCTTTATAAATGTTATTTATTAATTAGGAAGCTAACAAAATAAATTTCTACTGAATTATAGACATTAATTTTAAGTATACATATATGTTTAATACATGTAAACAAATGCCATTTAGTTTGATTTTTTTTTGTAAAAAAGAAAACAAGATCTAAGTATATATATATGATATTTGTTCTGAGGAAAATTAGTTGAAGATTTTGTTTATCAAAACTTTGTAAACAAATTTGCTATTCGAATAATTGCAACCAGCTAATAAAAATGTTTCTGAGGAAATAAATAATTAGCAAGAATGTATACATTTTTATTATCTTGACACAGTGTTGATTCTTTGTAAATTTCCTTTGTTTATTAATTAAGTTTGATTAGAATTTAATTTTGCAGCTATATTTTATCTATACACTTGTTTTATATATTATAGGCATGTGCGACTGTATAAAGAGGGAAAAGATGCGGGAAACTCATGCTTGTTGTTAAGCTTAGGATGGAGCAGCAAACAGATAATATGGTATAGGAGGATTGTTATGATACCAGAAACTTAGCATGCTCATAGAATATAAAAAAGCTACTGAAATGTCTCTTGTCTTATCTCTGTGTTGGTGATGAAGCATGGAAAGAAGAAATTTATTTTTAAAATAAATATGCTTAGACAATATGGTAGTGTATCATCAATTTCTCATACAATTAGAAAGTTTTTAACGTTCTAAATGAAACCTGATGGTGAACCTTAATAAAATTATATTATTCTGTGGATTCACCATATTGTGGCTTCTATATTTATAAAGTCATATAAAGCCATTGTTTCTATTTAGGATGCAATAAAAAACTGTTTTTCATTACATTTTAACTGACTATTGTAAAATATGAACAAATCATTTATTACATCTAATATCACCAATACACTACCTGATATTTGATATATATATATAACTATTAATGCTAGTTTGAATATATACATGAATTAAATCTCTTTCTCCTGGTGAATGAAGATTGTCATAAAACACTTATGTGAAACTTTTAAACTTATGAATAATTTTGATATAATAGAATTCAATTGGAAAAGGATGAAAAACATCTCAAATCTTATCAGAAGTATACTCTCTTATTCTTCTCTTTCACTTTCTTTGCATATCTTCATATAATCATCTATATATATATATATATTGCTTATAACACTTCTTTCATATACACTTCAATGCAAACCATTTACTTAAACTTCTACCAAACTTCTTTATTTTCCTTACAGTTTCGACTGTCCAGCAGTCTTCATCAGAGCTCTAATCCTCTTCTCTACTTTAATTAAAATGAAATCATTTTAATTAAAGTAGAGAAGAGGATTAGAGCTCTGATGAAGACTGCTGGACAGTTGAAACTGAAAGGAAAATAAAGAAGTTTAAGAAAATGGTTTGCAAAATCATTTTAATTAGAAGTAGAGAAGAGGATTAGAGCTCTGATGAAGACTGCTGGACAGTCAAAACTGAAAGGAAAATAAAGAAGTTTAAGAAAATATTTTGCATTGAAATGTATATGAAAGAAGTGTTATAAGCAATATATATCTCAAATCTTCACTATCTGTCAGGTAGATGACTAGATAAGTAATGACTTCTCCATAACTGTTTTTATGGGAAAGGATGTTGAAGAATCTTTACATAATTATAAAGACATATTCTCAGCCCATTTAAATTACAATGTTATTCTATTTTAATTAATATTCATTGTATATAAATATAAATAATTGGCTTTTCTTACCCGATTCCTTCACAAGGCTTTGCTTACAATCAGCAGACATCTTAACCTATACAGCATTAAAAATGATTTTATGTAATTTTTGTTTATTATATATAAATATATTTATATCACTGTGAATGAGTTCATGTTAAACGTTTTCTATTAATACATGATTAAACTAAGATAATTTAATAATAAATAAATAGAGAATATTGCAGTACACTAATTCATAGCAACACTATAAGATATAGCTTTACAATGTATTAATTATGCAACTGATTAGCCCCTATGGTTACATTTTTCAATCATGCTGTTACAATGTCTCCAAATTAAACAATCAAAAAATAGTAAAAGATTCTTTTTACCCCCACTAAGATTTTAAATAGGTAGAAACTCAGAACAATATAAACAACAGATATAGATCTGATTATTATAATCTTTCCTGATAAATGTAAAAGAGAAAGTTGATCATTTAGAGCCACCATAACATATTAATTAATCTAAATTTGTATCTACAATTTACACATTATGAGTTTCTGTCTGTTTAAAATCTTACTGGTAGTAGGAATGAGGTAACTGTCATAGTGGGTTGTAATAAAAGCATTGTGAAACAGCAACAAAGAGCATAAATGATTTAATATTATATTTTCCAACTTTAATTAAAAACTTTTAGCATAAGCAGTTCTGCCAGAAAATTTAATGCTAAATGATATATTTTTTATATGTCATTCCAGCCAAAGCTTTATATATATTTTAATTTATTGTATATATATAATGGAAAATACACTTATTTTCCATAGTGTTAAATTTAAACAATATCTTATTTTGAATGTTTTGTATTATTCCTAACATACTTATTACCACAACTCAGATCATTTTTATGAGACCATATCATTTTATTACCATTCAAAATATATTATACTTTAAATGTAATGCTATAGAGCAGGGATAGTCAAATTTTTAGATGTTGGGGGTAACGTTTTTGGTGAAAATGTATCTGAGGGTGACTAGATTTTTTCAGGACTTTGAACTGAAAACTAGAAAAATTTTATGCCATCTATTGACCATTATTGGTCGCATTTTTACTATTTTATGCTTATTTTACTGTAAATTCATAGCTTTATCAGTATTTAAATTTAAATTTTAAAAAATTTGCTAATGGCAGTATTTTTTGCAAAAAATCATTTTCTGATCATGGTCTATTGTATATAGTGCCACCTGTTTTTCCTTATAAAGTGCCACAAAGAACTGACTATCAACTTTGGCTATTGTTCTCCAGGCATTTCTAACTTTCAAAGTGAGAAATCAAACCAAAATGTTTTATGCTTTTGTAATAAATTTTGAACATAAATAAATATATTTTTCATAATTTTTTACATTCATAATTAAATTTTTATATTAATTTACCTAAATATAAAGTTTGATTCAAAAAATTTTTAATTTTACAAGAAGAATAATAGAGGAAAAATGAATAGTGCTGGATCGCTATTCAAGACAAGTGAATAATGTTGACCACTATTGCTTTCATAATAAATTATGAACATAAATAAATATATTTCTCCTAATTTTTAATATTCATAATCAAGTTGTTACATTAATTTACTTAAATATAAACTTTGATTCGAAAATTCTTAAATTTTACAAAAAAAATATTCAAGGAAAAGTGAATAAGGCTTGACCACTAATCAAGACAAGTAAATAACATTGACTGCTATTTGCATATCAATGACATTGGGTGATAGCTAAAATGAAACTATTTTTCATAAATATTTATGGTTTTTATGATTACTTTATAAACTATATTGACTAATAATGGTCTAGATTTAGCCTTTTCTTTAAAATATTTAATTTTATATGAAAAGAAGTGAATAATCAGCTATCGTAATTTCTAAGACACAAGAAATAACTGACATTTTCACATAATGATTACTGCAGACTATTTTTCATATGTTTTTCTTTGATAATTAACATTATTTTTAATTTTCCATTACATTGAACCAATTTGAATGTAAAATAATTCAATTTTTAGAAGCTAAATTACAACAATTCTGATTATTGTACATTAATATATTTCAGAGAGGAAACTGGCTAGATCCGTATTTATCAAATCAGTCAAATTTTCACTCAATCTGGCCAATAAGAAAATTCATCAGACCAATAGTTAAATTACCTCAGTTCCCTCTAGTATTATAATTTGTCCACATCACTTTATAAAATATTTATTAAATTACAATTTTAAATTACCTATAAATAATTATTTTCTAAAGCTGATCATGAATTTAAAAAAAAATTCAAGAAAAAAAAAGAAAAATATGGATTTAGAATTATATTAAAATAAATTAGATACAAATTTAACAATAAAAAAGAAGTTATGTGGTCGACTTTCAGTGATCTTGCGACCAACTGGTAGACTGTGTTCGACATCTTGGATACCCCTGCTATAGAGAATAGTAACTATAAAACAACCATTTATTACAACTAATGTTAATCCACATATCAAAACTACATACAATTAAAGTTTATCATAAATATTAATGGACTATAGTAATATTGGCCTATATTTATACCTGCATTATATAGAGAATTTTATATTGCATAATTTGTTTAAATACAATATATAAATAATAATCAAATGATTAGTTACTTGAAAAAGTATGTGATATTTCAGCACCCAAAGTAATAAGATGAACTTTAATTTAGAAATATTCAGCTCTTCAAATAATCATTTCACTAGTGAGCTAAACTGCACAGGTAAATAAAAATAATTGCTTTGTGAAGTAATCAGTATAGACAGTTAAAAAAATTACAGAAAAATTTAAGGCAGCTATAATAAAAATCAGCTGCTAATGATATTAGTAACCTGCCTTTATCAAAATTATATGGACTACGAGATCTTGGGTTGTTTAAATTATTAAACAAACCTTCTGAAATCCATTGATTATTCTGGCTTGCACTGAGTGGCACTACTGTATGGAGAGTTTTGTTTGTTTAAATTATATTGCAATAGTGGGTCTTACTGATTAAAATATATTTGTTTCAAATTTAGTACATATATATAATAATTGAAACAAGTTATAAATTTCGTAACTTGCTTTTAAGCTTGCATTTTATGATCACTAGATGGAGCTTTACCAATAGCTCTAAACAAGCTTGGTAAAGCTCCATCTAGTGCTCATAAAATGCAAGCTTAAAAGCAAATTACGAAATTTATAACTTGTTTTAATTATTATAAGTGTACCTTTGAAGGTTTTTTCCAATGATATATATTATTGCAGAGGCTTTTACTATATGGTGAAACTGAGCTCAATTCAGGCCCATATAGTTATCTAGTTTGATAAGCTGGATTTGAAGACACTTGCGTGTCTGATAAATTCATGCTTTCAAATTGATAAAAACATGTTTGATAGGTGCTGACTTTTGGGTTGGTGTTTAAATCTAGTTTCTAGTCACCCAGCCCTTCACTGACATGAGCCATTAAGCTCAAAACCAGCTGGTCTGGAGGTCGGGAGAATGATAGAGATTTTGAATTCTATCTCTCTCGGCACTTATGTAAACAAAGCTTATTTAGAGCTATTGGTAAATCTCCATCTAGTGATTATAAAATGCAAGCTTAAAAGCAAGTTACAAAATTTATAACTCATTTTAATTATTATAAGTGTGTCTTTGAAGGTTTTTGCAATGCTATATATTGCAGAGGCTTTTACTATATGGTGAAACTGGGCTGAAATCAGGTCCATATTGTTATCTAGTTTGATAAGCTGGATTTGAAGACATTTGTGTGCCTGATAAATTCATGCTTTCAAATTGATAGAAACATGTTTGATAGATGCTGACTTTTGAGATGGTGTTTAAATCTAGTTTCTAGTCTCCCAGCCCTTCACTGACATGAGCCATTAAGCTCAAAACCAGCTGGTCTGGAGGTCGGGAGAATGATAGAGATTTTGAATTCTATCTCTCTCAGCACTTATGTAAACAAAGCTTGTTTAGAGTTGTTGGTAAATCTCAATCTAGTGATCATATATATATATATTGTAATTTATTACTATTAATTTAAATGCACTTACAAAGATTATACATATATATATTCTATTTTTCTACTCTATTATTGCCCCCTTATGGATGCTTGAGTAATCAGTAAATATCAAATAATAGTTCCTTAATAAATGTTAATGTAGTACTATTTTAACCATATCTCCAAATTAGTTTTTAGCTTATGGCTTTCATCCCTTTTTTATAATCTAGAGATCAGTTCAAATTTAAACATACTTATATGACCAACTAGATAGTAGTTTCACATTACGTATTTTGGTATAATCAATTTTTTTAGAAACATTACATCTTTAATATAAATAAAATTTCTACTTTCAAATACTTTTTAGCATATATATATATTGTAACAATCAAAAAATGTGTGACGTGTTAACATAGTGCAGAATTCGACCACCACACAGAACTGCAGCACCATCTAGGTAGCAAAGCCATCCGTAGTACTAAGTTCACACATAGTTTATCAGTTCCACAATACAATCTATGAAACAGCACATCAGATGCGACATTAGTAAACATTTCTTTAGGCACAGTGGTCAGGGATATGCAAGAGATTCATGATTTTATTTTTGAGTTAGCCAAAATCAAACTAATATTAATTAAACATTCATATTTATATAATCGAGGAAATATTATATAGAATGGAAATGAAACATAACTGCAGACATATAGTTTAAAATTATTTATTAACACATTTTAATAAAAAAATCATTTACTAATAATGTTTTATGGATTCAAAGCTTCAGTAGTGGGATTTGTGACATGACTATATTTTAAAGAATACATTTATTTATTTAGACATTATTTTATATTGAGGACTTCAGTAGCGGTATTTCTGATACTGTAATGTTTACAAAAGGAATACATTTATTTGTTTAGACATTATTTTATCTTGAGGACTCAGTAGCGGTATTTCCGATACTGTAATGTTTACAAAAGGAATTCATTTATTTGAAGGCGTAATCTAGCTACCTAAAATTCTCGAGTAAGTATTTCTAATGCATGCCTGGAGGGATTTATACCTTTGCAATGCAAGAGTCTAAAGTAAGATTTAAGAGTAGCGGCAGACATATATTTACTTAATTAAAATATTTATTTATCACTAAGGGCAAACATTTATTTGAGAGTGAATTATGAAGATAATGCAGAGGCGGAGTGATATATAGAATAATAAAATTAAGTAAAGGAACATGTGGTACGCTTTAGAAAGGCGATATGGAATGGCAGTATATTGAAACTGCAATGCCATGAATGAGTTTATAAGAATGACGGGCTGGTCTCTGCCATCGGCCTGATGAAGTAAGGTGTCACATAAGCATAACCAGGGACAAGCGGTCCGTGTCACAATTTTCCGGCTGGCTGCATGATGGTCGTCAAATCCTACAGGAGCATTTATTATGTCCGCTTGTGTAGGATAACTGGGGTTAATTTCAACCCTGAAGAATTCGGAATATTCACGGTGTGGAATGGGTCATCACGTCTCTAAAACGTAACACATGTATAATGTATAAATGATTATGGTAAGATTTCAATAGATATCTAACTCAGCCCTACATTATCAACATTTAATAAAGAACTTTGGCGACTCTCAAAAAAATGTAAATTTATGGAATTATTCATTAAGATTTAATAAATGCAAAACATATATAAACTGGGGATTATTACACTAATACGCCAGCCATTTGTGAAGTAGTAGACCCCTGCATTACAATAAATGAAGCATTGAAGAATGCATGTCGGTTTATATGAAAATTAAATTATTTATGAAAGTAATATTAATGAAATCTGACACACACTCACTGTTTCAAGCGATCATAGATTTAAACTTTGAAAATTGAGACAATTATGAGCATGCAATAATTAAATAATAAATATAGATAAAATGTAGATTTTAGAAATACGCACCCAAGAAAGATAGAGTGAGGTAAGCTAGATTATTAGAGAAATTTACACATTAAATTAATTATTCAATTTTAGTTATACAAATTATAGTTTTTACATTTTATAATTTAGATAAGTAATATGAAGAAGAGCTATAGCATATTATGAGTACTCTAGAGTTTGAACACAGACAGGTACCTGTTTTATAAGAAGTTTTCTGATTCCATTGGTTTAGTAGCAAATTGTTTATGGTTGGCAGTTCTTTCTTGTATTGAGGTGTTTCATTTACTTTAACAGCAGCAGCAGCTTTCTCATTTATTTCAGGCAGCAGATCATTATGGCGAATTTATGATGGCAATGGAAAGTTTGACATCTGATAAGCCATCTCCCGATGGAGAATAGTCTAAGTGCTTTTACTCGGTCATACCTTGGCAGGAACAATTTATTTAAATATTTTTGGAGACCCTCAGTGATCGAGAGCAAAGCTAAAGTTCAAGTGAATGTCTCCAGCAAGTCCAAGATGGCCTCTTTTCTTATCTCTTATCTCACATTTTTGTTAATGTATTTTTAGGTTATACTTAACCTGCCCTGAGGATAATCAATGCATTTTGCTGGTTTTAATTAGAAAGAAAACTGCCGTTCTATTGTTTACATTTTATATTTACTAATTACATTTTGGGGAATTTTTCTTTAATTAATCTATTATCTATCACTGACCGATGCTTTTAACATTTCAAAGACAAAAAGGGAATCTAAGATTATTTTAACTTTTAATTAAATATTACATCAGATTTTTTTAGAATTATTATTAAACGAAATTTAAACAAAGCAATAAATACGAACTTTATAATCCAAAATAAATGATTAAAATTATACAAAATTATATAACTAAAAGAAATCTAAATTATATTATTTTATCCTTATTTATTGCCTTTAATTTGAGATCGAAATGTGTGCGTGTTTATGTTGAATTCTACATATATTTATACATTTTTAATATTGCCACACACACAATTCGATACCAAAAAGTTTAAATTTGGGCAGGATAGATCGGTCAGTGAGAGACGACAGAAAAAGGTGAAACTTAAGATTCGAATACGAATCTTACTGTTTCATTTCACCGTACTTCCCGTGAACAATTAAGGAAGAACAAAGGAGGCAAGAAAGAGAAAAAAATTTTTTACATTACATAATTTAAATACGAAAAAAAATTATTATTTTTTTTACAGATATATTGAAATATAGAAAGCAGAGATTACATGAAGCAATGAACAATTTATATACCTGGATCTAGAATTTATAGTTTAATTAAAATGGCCTAATTTGTCTGTGTCTGGTTGAAATCATAGTAATGTTAGTTAAACTGATTATATTTATATAAAAAATTCTTAGAGTAAGATTAATTAATATAATATAAAAAATTTTTTTAAAGAGTAATAGTAATTAAAACAATAATATATATAACAAAATTTCTATCTAAAACCCTATTTGACTAAACTACATTCCATTCAACCAAGTTCATTATATCAAGTTCATTTAAATATTTTCATATACGTTTAATAATCATTCTAAGTCTAATATTTTTACAACCCCGAGTCAGGTGGATAATATGTACATGGTTTGAGATTATGGGCATTATATGTCCCTTTTATGGTATCTCCATCTTTTAATAAATATGCATTTGGGCCACATGTGCGGTCAATTATAAAGGGTCCCTGGTGAAAAGGAAAGAACTTTTTATATACTCTTTTATCTCTGTTACTTTGTTGAGAGTTCCTTACCCAAACATAGTTCCTGACCTGGAAATGTTGGCTTCCCCGATCTGCTCGTAATTTCCGTTCTGCCCTTTCTGTAAGGCAGCGGTGTGCTTTGCATCTGTCAGTTTCAATATTGATTTCACGTTCATCCATGGGTAATGGCATCTTGATCAGTAATGAGTCCGCTTTACCAAAATGCAAATGTGTTGGTGTCATGCCAGTGGCCTCATTGATGGTTCCATTGATATATTGAAAAATCTTTTCAGTTTGATTTACCCAGTTTCTGTGATTTTGGTTAACATGGGTCCTAAATAGTCGGTTTATTTCTTTCATAACCCTTTCACATGGGTTAGACTGAGGATTTCGAATTGAGGTCAGAATATGTTTAACGTTCTGCTGCCTCAACCAAGTCTTCTATTCTTGAGATGTAAAGGCAGATCCGTGATCCAAGAGGATGGTGATCAGTTTTCCAATTTTGATGAATTGACACTTTTGTAACACTCAAATTGTGCAATGGGAATCTGCTCGCATCACAGGATAGGCCCAAGCATATTTTGAGAATAGATCATAAGTTATAAGTAAGTAACAGAATCTACGGTAGGATGGCAATGGGCCATAGTGATCAATTGCAAGTATTTCATTTGGTGCGGACGGGATGATAGAGGCACCTACTCCACTAAAGTTTTTATTTGGTGGTTTATCTCTTGCACAAATAGCACATTTCTTGAGGGTATCTGTCATATCTTCATATAGTTTTGGCCAGTGAAATTGTCGTCTTATAGCTTCTGTTTTTCTGGGGCCATAGTGCCCTACTAAGCCATGCATATACATGATGAGACGGTTTCTGAGGTCAGGTGGTACCAAGATTTTCCAGTAAATTTTATCTCCCACAATCTGCTGCTGCAGCAACCCATTTCTTATCCAGTATAGCTTCTTTCCTCGAGGTGTTGACCAGCCTTGTATTGGATTTTCTTGCTGTTGTACAATTTGGATAAGCTTTTTGTATAGCAGTTGTTGCTCTTGCCAATGTTGAAGGTTCCTTAACTTGTGTTCCATCTCTTGGTCCAGTACCGTTGCTGCAGTTACCAATGGCTGATCCCTTATTATGGGGTTGTGTGGCTCCAGTTCTATAGGATGTCGACTTAATATATCGGCCACTGTATTTTCAGGCCCAGGGCAATAGACGACTTTTATAATGAAATCTTTGAAGTGAAAGACTCCATCTGATGAGACAGTCATTGTTCAGGTAACTTTTGTTTAGGAATTTGAGACACCGGTGGTCAGTAATGATAATCACTTCTGAACCCAGCAGCATCTGCTTGAACTTATTACATGACCACATGATTGCTAGTGTCTCTTGTTCCGTCACTGTGTAGTTCTTTTCGGCTACTTTCAGAGTATGGCTGCTAAAATTATAGTATTTGGTGTTGGCCTTCTTGGTTGACTTGAAATAGAACCACACCCAATCCTTTCTGACTGCTGTCAGTCTGCAAATAAAAGGGACGGGTAAAATCTGGGTAGTGTAACATCACAGTCTCTAAAAATCTTCTCTTTACTTGACTGAAGTCTTCTTCATGTGTCTTCATCCATTCCCATCGGTGGTGGGGTCTTATCAATTCTACTAGTGATGATGTATCTTTGGTAAAATGGGGGTAAAACTTGTGTTAGTAATTGCAAAGGCCCAGAAATGATTGAACTTGTTTTCGGTTCATGGGCTTAGGGAAATTTTTAATGGCTGTGACAATTAGCCCTAATTCCTTGACCATTTACATTATGTCCTAAAAAGGAAATCTCCCTCAATGCGAAAAAACTTTTTTTTAAATTAACAGTTATATTTTTCTGGGTGCACTCATTGAAAAATTGTTTTAAATCTTCCAGATGTTCTGCAATGTCTCTTGACGCAACTACTACAATAAATCTTCCAGATGTTCTGCAATGTCTCTTGACGCAACTACTACATCGTCTACATAACATACCAATTTTTTTTAACTTTTCTGACAATACTTGGTCCAAACACCTCAAGAGGCCAGCCCCGCTATTTATCAGCCCAAAGGGTACTCTCTTAAACATGTGGGTTTGCCCATTGTATGTGAACGTGGTATATTTTCGATCCTGGGAGTGGAGAGCCATTTGCCAGTAACTGGCAGTTAGGTCAAGGGTAGAGAAAATATTCTTAGCAATCAACTTGATAAACATTTCCTGGATGGGTAGTGGGATGTCTCACTCAGGTATAGTAATGTTGTTTAAGGTCCTAGCATCTAGACACAATTGTATGGTTCCATCTTTCTTTTTGACCATGACTAACGGGTTATTATAGGGTGATGACCCCTTTTCAATTGCCCCCCAGTCAATCATCTGCTTAATTTGAGCATTCACCTCTTCTTGATACTGAAATGGGATAGGGTATGTGTGGGTCTGGAAATGTGTCTCTTCTTTTACTTGTATCCAATGCATGTAATCACTAATTTCACCTGGGACCTGAGAAAATATTGTACGATTTTCCATAAGTAATTTTTGTAACTGGAATCGGTCCTCTACTTTGTCTAACGATGATCCCATAATTTTCTCTTGGATATCCTCATCAGGAATGGCCTCCAGACATCTTAATTGGATTTCTTCAATTTGTTTATTAGTATCAAAACTAATCTGCTTCTGCTGGAAAGTTAGTATCTTTTTTTATAGTCCAGGATATATTCCTGTTGGGTTAAAAAGTCGGACCCAATTATCACATCCTGAATTAGTCCTTTTATGACTAAGAAGGCATGTCCTGCATTGGATTTTCCTATCAATATTTCCAACCAGACTTGATAGTTTTCAGTTCTAGTCATCCTTCCATCAGCCAGCTTCATTTGGATTGGGTGAGCAAGAAGCCTGGATATGAGTCCATGTTTTTCGTAATTTGTTAACCAATCTCTAGAAACACAGGAAATCTGGCTGCCTGTGTCAAGAAGAATTTGTGCATCTGAGGCCCCGATTCTTGTATTAATAATTGGGCAAGGGCCAATCTGAAATCCCCAAGTGGGATCCTCTTCCTGGATGACTGACATTAAGTTAGTCATCTCCACTACTTTCAGCTGCTGGCAAGATGAATGCTGGTACTGGAAATCTTTTACTGAAGTCCTGCTTGATAGAATAGCCATTTGGTTTCTTTCTCACTATGATTGCTAGTAGTTGCTGATTGCTGTTGTCTGGTCTCCTGCTTCCATTCATAATCTACTAGTCTTTTAGGCCAATGGCTATCATCTAAAACCGCAAGGAGTTCTCCCATCTCTTCAATGTCTTTGATATAACTTCCGATCATCAGCTTTTGGGTAGTTACTGGCATATTTTGTTGAATTGTTCCAATGATATGTGTATCTGCCAATGTGAATGTCATGAGAGATTTAAATCGGTTTGCTTGGCAGAGGAAAAACAGAGCATGTTTCTCGGAATATTGCCACGTATTTTTCATGACAGAGCGTGTTGTAGATACCAATTTGATGCTCATCATTCCAATATTGTTTCATTAACACATCTGTGTACTTCTCTATTGTTTTAGGTTTCCATTTCACCATATCCCACCAGTCTTTGGCATAGCGCTGTAAATGGTAACTGGCAATAGCTACCTGTTCACCTGATCCTGCCTTATGCACTTGAAAGAAACTTTGTAAGCTCTCTAAGTGGGTTTGAGGATTTTCTCCTGTTTCTCCTCTAAAGATTTTTATCTGAATAATCTTTCCTAAGTAGCTTTGAAGTCTAATCTCCCTTGTCTTTATATTTTTCCCCTCTTTATTGACTTGGGTTATTCTATATTCGTTTGCTATCATTCCCAACTCTCTCAAGACAAATTTTTGAATTTCCTGATACTACTTAGCTCTTATCTTTTCTTCTTCCTGTCTTTTTTTTGATTCTTCATCTTTTCTTCTCACTTCCTTCTCATAAATTTTTTTCATTTCTTCACTATTCTGTCTAAATATTTTAAGCAACTTTAAATTAAAGCCCATCGACCCTCCATAAGCTTTGGATAAATCTATTTGCTCTATATCGATATTTTCTGCTTTCATTTTTTTAATATTACTTATTTATATTACTAGCATTTGACTACTCCCCACCAGTATATTGGCCCTATGACACTCTTTCACTGCCCTCACCTACTCTACATTGTCCTATCTCTATATTGCTGCATTTAACATAATTTAACATATATATTATAGCGAACTACTGGTAACGCGTATAAGCCACTGCTGTCTATAATATATATTATGGTGCTTTAATAAAAAAATTTAATGCTACTTGCTTTCTCAATTAGCGACTGATTACCTTTTTTTTTTTGACATATATATATATAAAATATTTCATTAGATCAGAGTATTTTCGTTCCTTCTTAAATTACACACACACCCCTTCTTTCCTTAAATGTGTTATTATGCCTGCTGTCCTTTCATTCACTCGACCCACATTATTTCACTCGATTTATTATTATTATTATTTTTTATTATTTTTATCAAAACAAAATCGTATATATATAGAATAATTAGGTAACTCGATAACGAACGCTAAAAGAAATTTATATGCGTTATATTTTGCTCAGGGATATGGGTATTATATCGAAGGCTCCACATTGAAAAGTGCCAAATGCTAAAAAAAAAAAATTATACTATGTAACAGTGAAAAAACGCTTGACTCATTAACATAGTGCAGAATTTGACCACCACACAGAACTGCAGCACCATCTAGGTAGCGAAGCCACCTGTAGTACTAAGTTTAAATATAGTTTATCGTTCCACAATACAATCTATGAAACAGCGCATCAGATGCGACATTAGTAAACATTTCTTTAGGCACGGTGGTCAGGGATATGCAAGAGATTCATGATTTTATTTTTGAGTTAGCCAAAATCAAACTAATATTAATTAAACATTCATATTAATATAATCGAGGAAATATTATATAGAATGGGTATTGAATAAATGAAACGTAACTGCAGACGTATAGTTTAAAATTATTTATTAACACATTTTAATAAAAAAAATCATTTACTAATAATGTTTTATGGATTCAAAGCTTCAGTAGCGGGATTTGTGACATGACTATATTTTAAAGAATCATCATCATCAACCATTATCAATCCACTGCAGGATGTAGGTCTTTCCAAGTTTAATCCATCTTCTCCAATCTTTAGCTTCTCTTCTCCAAAACACCCCTGCACATTTTCTTATTTCATCCATCCATCTCACATGTGGTCTCTTTCTGGGGGGTGTTTTACAATCTCTTGGAATCTAGTTTAAAATTTCAATTGTCCATCTATTATCATCTCTTCTAGCAATATGTCCAGCCTAACTCCATTTCAATCTTTTAATTTTTTCAATAAGGTCAGTAACACCTGATTGTTGTCTTACCCATACATTGCGTTTTCGATTTCTTCTTGTTACTCCCAACATACACCTCTCCATATTCCTTTGAGTGGTCTGAAGTCTCTGTATTGCTCTTCTATTAAGTGTCCAAGTCTCAGATCCATAAGTAAGAACTGATAAAACACATTTGTTAAAAACCATTCTTTTCAAACACATAGGCATATTTCCTTTTAGTATCAAGTTATTTCTACCAAAAGCACTCCAACCCAGTTTAATTCTATGATTAATTTCCTCTATATGTTTCCATCTGTATTAATAATCTGACGAAGGTATTTGTAACTGTTAATGTCTTCTAATTCTTCATAATCAATCTTTATTTTCATATTTTGAGCAAATCGATTAAACATTACTTTAGTCTTTTTAACATTTATCTTTAGTCCTACTTTTCTACTTTCATCTGCTAACTCCTGCAACATTTCCTGCAGCTCTGAAGCATTATTAGCAAAAACAACTACATCATCTGCAAAATCAAAATGACTTAAATACTCTCCATCTACTTTCACTCCTTTAGTTTTCCATTTAATCCACAAAATACTTCTTGGGCCACTGCTGTAAAGAGTTTTGGAGATATGGAGTCACCTTGTCTTACACCTTTCTCAATGTTGATTTTTCCAGTATCATTATGTAATCTAATTGTTGCTGTTGCATTTTTATAAATATTCTTTAAAATATGACAATATCCTGGATCTATACCTTGATGACCCAATGCTTTAATCACTGAAGAAATGTGTATAGAATTGAATGCCTTTTCATAATCTACAAATACAAAACATAATGACAACTCATATTCATTTGTTTTTATATGACTTCTCTCAATACCTGGATATGATATATTGTACTAAAACCACTTTTAAATCCAGCTTGTTCTCTTGGTTGGTGGAAATCCAAAGTTGTCTGTAGATGAGTTGTAATTATCTTGGTAAAAATTTTATATAAAATTGATAAAAGGCTGATAGGTCTGTAATTTCTAATATCTTCTTTATCACCTTTTTTAAATATTAATATTATTACTGAATTCTTCCAATCTTCCGGTACATCTTTATCATTTAGACATTTGGTATATAACTTTGCGAAAACTGTTTCTATTTCTTCACCTGCTTTTTTTAATATATCAATTATAATTCCATCATTTCCTGGTGCCTTTCCTTTCTTCATACATTTAATTGCATGTCTCACTTCTTCATTTAAAATTCTGGGCAATTCGGAAGATGTAATAGATATAGGAGGTACTTGTTCTTTATTATTATATAATTCTTGATAAAAATCTTCTACCAATTTCATGAAGTCATCTCTCTTTTTAGTAATAATTCCATCTTTTTTTCTTATTGCAGATATAAATTTCCTACCAATATCAAAATGTTGTTTAACATTCTTGAGACTTTTATTTTCTTCTACAGCTTTCCTTGCTATTTCCCAGTTATACATTTTCAACTCTTTTCCGTACCATTTTACAAAATTCGAGATATTCAATTCTTTTTAATACATCATTTTTGTATATCTTCATATTCCTTCTAATTCTCTAGTCTCAGTACAAATTTTATTAGTCAATTGCTGCTTTTTTCTACCAGCTATGTTTGTTGCAGTTTTTAAAAGTGTATCAGTTATTTTTATATTAATTTCATTCAAATCTGAATCATGTTCAAAATCTCCTAACACTTGAAACCGATTTGTAAGTTCTAATTTAAATTCATTAGAATGTTTCTGAAGATTAGGAATATCAACTGTAAATATTGTTTTTCTTAAAAATTTTTGTCTCTCTAGTTTTACATTAACATGTAACTTACACCTTAATAATCGATGATCACTTCCTGTGTTAAATTTATTAAGAACATTACAATCTTGAAATATGTATTTTCTGTTAGTCAAAATATAATCCAATTCTGCTGTACCTTCATTTGGATGCTTCCATGTCCATTTCCTTTTAACATTTTTCTCAAAAAATGAATTCATAAAGAAAGTTTTTCTTTTTCTGCAAACTCCACAAGTCTACGTCCTTTCTCATTTCTATTACCATAACCAAAATTACCTACAGCAATTATATCTTTCATTTGTCTACCAATTCTAGCATTAAAGTCTCCCATAACAATTTTAAAATGTTGTTTACTCTGATCAAAAGCCTTATGTTCACTTAAAAAGTCGTTTCCTATTACCAAGTCATATATCAAATTAGCCATAACTAAAAAAGGTATGGCCAAGAGTTGTTTGACCCCACACTAATTCCAGCCAAACTTGTTGCCTCTCTGTCTTGGTCTTTCGGCCATCTGACAGCACTATTGCCATTTGTTTGATTGGCAGCATCGGCATATCAGGTAATCGTTCTTTCACCTCTGTCAGCCATTCTTTGGCTATGAAGGATATCTGGCTGCCTGTATCCAACAATGCACATATTTCCATACTACCAACACTGACACGCACTATGGGGCATGGTTTTATTGGGTTTCCCAGTATGGTTTCCTCTACATCGACTATCACGGATACAATAGGCTCTGTATTCACTGTGTCCCCTGCTTCATCTATGGGGCTCCGGTAGGAGGAACTAACTAATGGGGTCCCCTGTAGTTTAATGATGCTGGCTGTCTATATGGTCTCTTTGCTCTAGTCTGATCACGTGACTCCCATCTTGATACCTAGGGTATGTTTGGCCGCTCATCATCATCGTTTGACATCTTGCCTCAATCCGACGCATCTTTTCTGGTGGTTCTTTAGGTCCTGGAGTAAAATCAATGGTGGTTAGAAATCCTGCCATATCTTCTATCATTCGAATCTGGCACCCCATCATCAACTGTTGTACTCTAAAAGGCATATTTTGTTGGGTAATTCTAATCTTTTGGTTATCTGTGAATGGAAATGCTGTTAAAGATCTGAGAGATGCTATCTGCCTTAAAAAAATGTGTATGGGTTTCTTTCACTACAGATCCATAAGTCTCTCTGAGTATCGAGTGGTATATACCCTCCTGGCGTTCTTCACTCCAAAAAGTTTTATGCATGGCTGAACAATATTGGTCAAAGTTTTGTGGCTTCTCTGTGCAGCAATCCCACCATGACTTTGCATATCCATATAAATGATGTATAGCAAGGGCTACTTGGTCAGCTGTTGGGACTTTTTGGAACCGGAAGAGTTCTTGGAGACTTTCTAGATGGGCTTTTGGATTTTCTCCCACTTCTCCTTTAAAAGATTTAACTTGGATAAATTTTGCCAGACCTATGGGTGCATTTTCTGATGGTACTATTGATCCGATTGTGTCCAAATTCCCTCTTTCTTGTGTTAAATCTGATTTCTTCCTGTCTGGGGTGGCCTGTCGCACATATCCTTTGATAATAGTGCTTTCCTTATCGCTTTCCCCCTCTTTAAGATCCTCAACTTTATGTACTGTCTCACTAATAACCTGCACACTCTCTGTTCTATTAGAGTTATTGGCTTGGTGATTACTAGTTAAGTTACTTTCTAAACTTTTTTTTACTTCTTTCATCTCTGCCAGATCTTTTCTCATTTCTTGAATACATGCAGTGATCATGTTTCCTTCTTGGTCAGTTACTTGACTTCTTTGTAGCAGGTTTTCTTTTATTTCATATATTTCCTCTCTGATCTCCCTTTGGGCTTCTTCATACTCTTGCACTTTACTGTTAAATTCTGCCCCTACTTTAAAGACCCTTTCTTTCAAACCCTTTTCTTGACATTCTACTTGTTCAACTAAAGCCTTCACTTCTTCTTTAATCACAACAAATTCCTTTCTATTTTCTTCTTGGTTTTTATGTAACATTTCTTTAAATTCTCCCCTCATTTCTTCAGATTTCTGCTGGCAGCTGGTTGACAATTCCTGTAGACCTTGGCACAACATTTCTTCCAGCCTTTTATCTCTGTCTGCCATCTCTTGTCTAATATCTCTGCTAAGGTTTTCAAATCTTTGTGACATTTTCTGATCTCTTTCCTCCATTTTCTGATCCATTTTCTGATCCATTTTCTCTGCATCCTGTCTAAGCTGTCTCAGCAACCAATTCAAGTCCCAGCCTTCCTGTTTAATCTCCTTTATCGGTATCTGTTCTGATATTTCTGTAACTAAATTCTCTGGCATAGCTATAGTTTTCTGTGCACCCTCATCTCTATCCTGGCTCATACCATCTTCCCTTTCTATTTCTTCCGTACTGCTGTTGTACTCATTAATCTCTCTTCCTGATCTCAACATGATACCTCCACCTTTCATCTCCATTCCTACTTCTATCTCTTCCCCACTGCTCATTGCTTCTGTTTCTTTGTTCATTCTGTATACTATATATTCCTTTCAAAGTTATTATTATTACGCCTACTAAATATTTGATTTTTAAAACTTTTATACTTTTAATACGGCTGTTTGCTGCTCTCCCCCTTCAAGAACGACTCGTTCACTTCCATCCCAACTCTATGCCTAACTCACTAATATATCTATAAGCCCACACCATTTTGATGCCCGTCCAACATATAATCAATTAAAAAAAAATTTGTGTCCCTACTTTTTATTTTATAAAATATACGAAATTCTTTTTTTATTTAAAAAAAAATCCCTTCTTTTTTTCTAGCTTTAATAAAATATACGAAAAATTTAAAAAAAAAAATCTTTTTTTTTTTTTTTTTCGTCTATATATCTAAAGTATAACACATATTTTAATATTAAAGATGACTCAATAAAAACTCAACTCACCCCCGGTCTCTTCTTCCAGCTGTTTTTTTTATATTATATATATATACTTAAATGGTTCATGCTTATGACCTAATTTCGTTTACCCGTCTGCACCAATTTCAAACCTTTTAACTTTTGGTTAATTTGACGTTACTTATATATATATATTTCTTACTCATTTTAAACCACTCCAATTCATAAAAATACTTTGATAAAACAATGAGACCCCCCTTTTCTTTTAATCTAAATTTCTTTTCTCTGCTCCCTAATGACAAATTTATAAGAGGATGACTTATAACTTGATCAATCATCCTCGGGCGCCAGTCACTAGTGAACAGGAAAGACACAAAATAAATTTAATAAATTTTTTTGCTATATACACACAAAAGTCCATAACTCAGAGTATGTAGGTGTTTACATCGAAGCCTCACTTGGTCGTCCAAACGCGGAAAAAAAATCTTACATATATACATTATTCAAAAAAAATTTGACTCAAAATCATTAATTTTGACCAAAAGAATTATATATATACTCCATAATCTCTTCAGGGGTGGAAATGAGTTACAAGCCCCACGATTTGGGCGTCCAAACGCGGAAAAAAAAAAAACCTATGTGCCAGTCAAAACATGCTTATCCATCTAACACGAGCTGGAACTCACAAAATGTACTTCAAACCCAGTCAAGCCCGAGATTTAGGTCAGGGACCAGCCTGGATTCGAACCCACTCTCCAAGCACCAGATCTAACACCCAATGGATAACATAACAATGGTAGCACACGAGATTTAATTCTTCATCCGGCCCACTAGCAAATCGGAGAAAACAATAAGACTCATGGACTTAAACATATATATAAACAATGTAAATACTAGACATTCCACAGATAAAATCTAACATATTTAAATAATAGGGGCTTTACTAATGAATACTTATGGGCAATTAGTGAATTGGATTGATTTAATAATGAGACAGAAACTGATATATGATGAATTAAAATATATTTATTGACAATTGTTGTTGGCAAATGCACACAGGCATTTCATTTATAAAGTAACATTCTCTAGACTATTTGAACAATAATTGATGTTGGCAAATAGGTTTGTGGCTATGATTTAATGGAGCCAAATATCCTGCTATACAACTAATCACTACATTAACTTATTTGTTATGTCCTTTTATAATCAGTTCGAGTGGCTCTTTTACGTAAAATCAAACCAAGTCTGGAGTGAAACTTAATACATCTGACTATAATCAATTTATATATTAACTATGGGCTTATAAAGCATCCCAGATAGCTTAAGATCGAACGGGTTTTCAAGAATGCTTCGGTTCAATGCCGAAGATTGCATATTAGGGAGGAAAGAGTTGGCTATAACGATTTTACTAATATGCTAGGCACAAGTAAAGTATAATAATAAAGTGGCTCTGCGGATGGAAGAATAGTTTTAGGGTTTTTGTGACAAACAACGGTTTACCCAATAACCGGTCGTCATGCTGCTAATGGGGAACCTTTATTTGGTTCAGAGGCGGGGGACTTACGTGCTAATCTGGCCCGTAGCTCAGACTTCGCTACTGCACTACCCATAAGAGAAGATGGGCTGGACTTACCGTGGCTCCATCTTATATATATATCAAAAAGAACAGCACAACGAGAAAATATTAATAAATCCCACATCCGCCAAGCCGAAGGATATTATAAATTAAAGATCATATATTAAATGAACACTAGATCATCAGCTTGATCAAAAGAGCCAACTCTTCTGTAGCATGAGAAATACGATATGCTACTGACAGGAATATATAGATACAAACTTTACTTTATCCCGTTCAATCTCTTTAGTTATCTATAACTACTAAACTTTTAAAAGGGGGAAAAGTATATTTAATAGGGGACTTACGAATACTTAACTAAAAAAATATACTTATGATTGCACTCCAGGCTAGTTTAATCTTTAGTAACATAATAAATAAAGGTTGAAAAGCCACATTTTATATTTATATTAATTAATTTACTAAATGACAAAAATATGAATTTGGGTTTCGAAACAGCGCACGAAATGACGCTATATAAATAATAATACGGAGATTTTAAATGATATCTTTTTAAAAAACATATTGGTAATTAAATGCACGCTGTTTCGAAACATAGGCATAATTAACAATAATTAAAAATAAGCAAAAGAAAAGCAAAATATAACTGCAGTGATTAAATTATATAGCAAAATATTAATTAACAAAGAAATTTAGCAAAAATATTTCATTTATAGATTTCAAATACGATTTAGACAGAGTTTACAATATTGAATTAATAAAGAAATTTGCAAAAGTATTTCATTTTAGAGAATTTACAATATTATTTGGAAAATAATTTAGAAAGAAATTACAATAATATGGTTAGCTAACCTGATTTTGAAGAAATAATGATTGTTGTTGAAATTCACACAGAGCTCTGCGATTTTAAATAATATTAAAACAGTTCTCCTATAGCTGAACTGGAGATATTCGAGCTGGAACGAAGGTGAGTTCTTTGGCGGCTTATGGCATGTTCTTATTCAGTTGCGAGACGATTTAAAATGGTGTTGGAACGAAGGCAAGTTCTTTTAGCGGCTTATGACATCTTTTATTTGGTGTGGTTGTTGCTTCGGCATTTGATGGATTGAACTCGGCGTTCCATCACGGGAATTGCAGCAATTCTTGCCTGACTTTAGCCAGACATGGTAAAATTAAACAATTTTGACTTCTGATATTAACAGCTATTCAACAGCAAGATGGAGTCTATCTTCCCGCTTAAAATAAGGCCTATTTATCCATTTCCACTAAACCTTAACACCTTTTTGGAATTTCGTTTGCCTCGGGACCAATTGACTTTTAATTAAATAAAATAATATAATCCAATTTCTGCAACAGATAACGTCTCCGAGGTGTTATATTTAATTTACTTTAAAAAATTATTAAAACATATAAATTATATAATTTGATTCAGTTTCATTAATTAAATTCCTTTTTAGGTGTTATAGAATGTTAAGGCCTAGCAGAAAGAACGGTATTCTGATTTAATGATAAAGTCTTTTGTGCAAACAAAAATCAATCAGTAAACTAGATTTTACTTTTTACCCGGGTGCAGTCACTAATTGATATCTTGTTTACACAAAATTCTCATTTTTAATTATAAACGGATTTTTATTTTACTGAAATAAATAACTTTTAACATATTTGTTTTTACCAAATTATTTGTTTAAAAAAAAAGCAAATTTAAAGAAAATACTTTAGTTTCAATTATATATGTAAAACATTAAATCAGAAAGCCGTTAAATATATTTTAAAGAAAACATTTTACATTATAGTATATCTTTTTTATTTTAACTTAAATATATATATATAAATCATTTTGCCGCTATTCCAAGGTTTAAATTATCCATCCACATACGAATATTATAGCGAATATAATTAAAAATTGACTGAAAATTTATAAAACATTTTATAATAATTTATGAGCATTTCTCCGCTATAATTTTATCAAACCTGTCTAATTATAGCGTGTTTTCGTAAGTAAATGGATGATGCCATCAAAGCAGCCATTGTAGCAAAGTTTTCCCGCTCGACTTATATATAACATTTTTACATATGACATTTCTACATTTAAGATAGGTTCGAAACTAGTTCAGATGAGTAGGTCATTAGGTTGATGGTGAAGCAGAAAGGGATTGGAGGTTTCTGTTTCAATATAAAAATCTTCTACTACTTCATCACTATGAGACTTGTTGGGGCATATACCAATTCTAGCATTAAAGTCTCCCATAACAATTTTAAAATGTTGTTTACTCTGATCAAAAGCCTTTTGTACATCCATATAAAAATCTTCTACTACTTCATCACTATGAGAACTTGTTGGGTCATAAACCTGAATTATCTGCATTTGGTATCTGCTATTAAGTTGTATAACTAATCTTGCCACTCTGTCTGATACACCATCAATCTCCACAATATTGTTCTTCCACTTTTTATTTATAATGAATCCTACTCCACTTGTATTTCCAATATGTGTGCCTTTATAATAGAGTATATGTCCACTTTTTAAATCAATTGTTTCTTCTCCTTTTCTTCTAACTTCACAAAGTCCGATAATGTCTCATTTAATATAAGACAATTCTTCTTCTAATTCTTGCAATCTTCCTTCAGTTGAAAGTGATCTGCAGTTGTAAGTACCTAAATAAAAAGTTGTCATCAAATGGAAGCCTGGGTCCGCAATCAGGGGATTCTTAGCACCCTCCGCTTTCAGCCACCAACCGCTGCCTTGGTTGGTGACTTTACAGCCTCCTGGAAATAAGGGCCATGCTTTATTTTTGTCTGTCATAATTGTATATATGTATTGGAAAAATATTTATCATTTACACAAACATTCATTCTGCCTTATCAGGCACTGAGAAGAAAGACCATGGTGTTTCTTGATTTTAAACTCAGAGGTAAAAAGCCAATAAACTCACCACGCTGGCTAATGCGTGTTGGTGAGCAACTCATCCATGTTCATATACTATATGAATAATCACATAGTAATAACAGCTGCAATGACAAGAACGTATGGAGTGGACATTAGGAATTTGCCCTGCTCGATTCCTTTAAGGCCTCCAAGAGGAATCAAAGGGTCTCCTTTCAGTTAATAGCAAACTCCTTTCTGCAGCCATTTTAAAGAATACATTTGTTTATTTAGACATTATTTTATATTGAGGACTTCAGTAGCGGTATTTCCGATACTGTAATGTTTACAAAAGGAATACATTTATTTGTTTAGACATTATTTTATCTTGAGGACTTAGTAGCAGTATTTTCGATACTGTAATGTTTACAAAAGGTATTCATTTAGTTGAAGGCATAATCTAGCTACCTAAAATTCTCAAGTAAGTATTTCTAATGCATGCCTGGAGAGATTTATACCTTTGCAATGCAAGAGTCTAAAGTAAGATTTAAGAGTAGCGGCATACATATATTTATTTAATTAAAATATTTATTTATCATTAAGGGCAAACATTTATTTGAGAGTGAATTATGAAGATAATGCAGAGGCGGAGTGATATATAGAATAATAAAATTAAGTAAAGGAACATGTGGTACGTTTTAGAAAGGTGATATGGAATGGCAGTATATTGAAACTGCAATGCTGTTAATGAGTTTATAAGAATGACAGGCTGGTCTTTGCCATCGGCCTGACGAAGTAAGGTGTCACATAAGCATGACCAGGGACAAGCGGTCCATGTTGCAATTTGCCGGCTGGCTGCATGATGTTCGTCAAATCCCATGGGAGCATTTGTTATGTCCACTGTGTAGGACGACTGGGGTTAATTTCAACCCTGAAGAATCCGGAATATTCACGGCGTGGAATGGGTCATCGCATCTCTAAAACATAACACATGTATAATGTATAAATGATTATGGTAAGATTTCAATAGATTTCTAACTCGGCCCTACATTATCAACATTTAATAAAGAACTTTGGCGACTCTCAAAGAAATGTAATTTTATGGAATTATTAAGATTTAATAAATGCAAAACATATATAAACTGGGGATTATTACACTAATATGCCAGCCATTTGTGAAGTAGTAGACCCCTGCATTACAAAAAATGAAGCATTGAATGCGTATCGATTTATATGAAAATTAAATTATTTATGAAACTAATATTAATGAAATCTGACACACACTCACTGTTTCAAGCGATCATAGATTTAAACTTTGAAAATTGAGACAATTATGAGCATGCAATAATTAAATAATAAATATAGATAAAATGTAGATTTTAGAAATATGCACCCAAGAAAGATAGAGTGAGGTAAGCTAGATTATTAGAGAAATTTACACATTAAATTAATTATTCAATTTTAGTTATACAAATTATAGTTTTTACATTTTATAATTTAGATAAGTAATATGAAGAAGAGCTATAGCATATTATGAGTACTCTAGAGTTTGAACACAGACAGGTACCTGTTTTATAAGAAGTTTTCTGATTTCATTGGTTTAGTAGCAAATTGTTTATGGTTGGCAGTTCTTTCTTGTATTGAGGTGTTTCATTTACTTTAACAGTAGCAGCAGCTTTCTCATTTATTTCAGGCAGCAGATCATTGTGGTGAATTTATGATGGCAATGGAAAGTTCGGCATCTGATAGGCCATCTCCCGATGGAGAATGGTCTAGGTGCTTTTACTCGGTCATACCTTGGCAGGAACAATTTATTTAAATATTTTTGGAGACCCTCAGTGATCGAGAGCAAAGCTAAAGTTCAAGTGAATGTCTCCAGCAAGTCCAAGATTACCTTTTTTCTTATCTCTTATCTCACATTTTTGTAATGTATTTTTAGGTTATACTTAACATGCCCTGAGGATAATCAATGCATTTTGCTGGTTTTAATTAGAAAGAAAGCTGCCATTCTATTGTTTACATTTTACATTTACTAATTACATTTTGGGGAATTTTTCTTTAATTAATCTATTATCTATCACTGACCGATGCTTTTAAAATTTCAAAGACAAAAAGGGAATCTAAGATTATTTTAACTTTTAATTAAATATTACATCAGATTTTTTTAGAATTATTATCAAACGAAATTTAAACAAAGCAATAAATACGAACTTTATAATCCAAAATAAATGAATAAAATTATACAAAATTATATAACTAAAAGAAATCTAAATTATATTATTTTATCCTTATTTATTGCCTTTAATTTGAGATCGAAATGTGTGCGTGTTTATGTTGAATTCTACATATATTTATACATTTTTAATATTGCCACACACACAATTCGATACCAAAAAGTTTAAATTTGGGCAGGATAGATCGGTCAGTGAGAGATGACAGAAAAAGGTGAAACTTAAGATTCGAATACGAATCTTATTGTTTCAATATATATATACATACATACAATTTAATGTTTCAATTGTGCTAAAGTCTTCTCAGATTATGTATGATTATGTATTATGCACAATAATTTTTTTGTAAACAGTGTTTAAAGTAAAGTGTGGGAATTTCATTTCTATTTAATATTATATCAAAATAAAAGAACTGACAGATTTAGTGACATCACATATTTACTGAGAAACAAATATTTAAATTAATTTTATAAAAGTAAAAATAAATAATGAAATAAATTATATGTAAAATTACATTCTTTGATTTTCCAAAAGCCAAGACCATATAAGCACTATGAATTTCTCATAAAAATAGAATAATTAATATTCTTGAATTGAGTTTTCACTAATATGTGGTAACATTTATATAATTTAGTTAGAACTGAAATCAATCAGTACAATGAACACAACATATTGTCTTGGTTAAGTTACATTGAGTTTTTAAGCAGCAGCAAACCAACTTCAAAGATCATTGGCTGTCATATTAATATGCATAGATGTTTTTAAAACAAGTGTGCCTATGTAATTATATGTTAAAATGTTAACATTACATCAATGTGTATGTGAGTTAAAGTGCAGATTATATTCACATTTTAGTATCCTCACAAAGTACTTGTAATCAAATGATGTGGATTTGGTTGGAGAAGGGAAGCTACTATTTAGTTTAAGATTTTACAAGTTTAAATATATTTTTCAAATACTTTTTATATAAAAGAAAATATAATCTTGAATTAATTTGTTAACCAATAAGATGAATAGCATGCAGTTTGGAATTACATAAAATCAAATTAAAAATTTCAGTGGACCTCAGCTGATATAATCAACAAACAATGAGATTAAAATACAAGGGGTTTGGTAATTTACTAAATTAATTTTTGTGTAAAGTCATTACAATTGATTTCTTTGAATAACTTTTTTACAAAGTTAAATAAATGATTGATAATGATGATGATAGTTATTATAATAATAATAATGATAATAATAATAATAATTATAATAATAATAATAATAATAATTATTATTATTATTATTATTATTATTATTATTATTATTATTATTATTATTATTATTATTATTTAATATTTGTTATGAGAATTTTCAACATTTCTATTTTAACACAAATACGCAAGTAAGTATTAATACAATGTTAATAATTACAAAATTAATAAAAAAATATAAAAACAAACACATTATGTACAATATGTGCATATAATAATAATAATGATAATAATAATAATAATGATGATGATGATGATGATGTCAATGATGAAATGGTTTGTTCATATAAAATTTGGATATTTTTAAATCATGCAAAACTGAGTACTGAAAAATAATGTTTGATCTCTAAAGCTGCCATATTATCACTGCCCTAAACCAAACAGTGGAAATAATCAAATCGTTTATTGTTTTGAAGATTCATATAAACATAGGGTATCAGAAATGACAAAACTGGTACATTTTGAATTCTAGGTTCTGCTAGTGATTTAAACAATATTGTTAATATTATAAAAAATGGATTTCATCTGAAAGTAGTGCTATGTCAATCTGAACCATGGAAACATCAGGCAAACCCCATAAAATTTCTATTAAATTCCAAAAACCAATTTAATATACTAGCATCCCTCAAAAAATTAATCTAGCATTAAACTTTCAAGAACATGTACTGCACAAGTAACTTTAGTCTCTAGGTCTTAGAAGAATAAACACTAAGATTATGGTATAATAATTATAAATATGACTAAAAAAAAAGAAACTAATAGTAATGTTACTTTATACCTGAATTTCTTTATGCATATTATCTAGAAGCAATTCTTTTGAATCATTTCTTTGAATATAAGCTGTTCCAGATGCACCTGCTTCCCCTTTTAAATTAACATAAATATATAAACATTAAAACATTCATTTCAATATATATATATATATATGATAAACTATATAATTAGTCCATTACAGAGCTATATCATATAATATTATTATAAATGAATGCATTTAAGCATCCTCCCTTAAATCATTTTAAATATAATAATGTATGAATAAATAGGTATATATTTCATATAAAGAAAAAAAATATTAAAACACTAAATAAAATGTTATT
Source organism: Epiperipatus broadwayi (assembly GCA_028023455.1). Lineage (NCBI taxonomy): Eukaryota > Metazoa > Onychophora > Udeonychophora > Euonychophora > Peripatidae > Epiperipatus > Epiperipatus broadwayi. The sequence continues at coordinate 1,880,939 of JAQFVV010000214.1, forward strand.
GCAGTTTTGATGCTGAATAGCCTCGTCAAATGTTATAAAGTTCATATTTTTTAAAGTTGTACTTCAAGTTGGGTATACTGTAATAAATTTAGCTATATTCCATTAAAGCAGAATTTGGATGTTTATTAATGTTTGACATTAAAAGAAATTCAAAATGAGTTTCCAGTAAATTAGTTAAAAAATTAATTGTTAAGCAGGATATTATTAAGTTGATGAATGCCATTGATAAAAATCAATAAATATTATAACAAGCATTATTGGCTGAAATAGCATTCATGTGCATGAAAAGTTTCACAACACTTACGCTTTGAATAAAGTATTAGAGATAGTCTATTTGCATTTAATTTATCTTCTGCAATTCGTTTCATTTACTTGTATTCAACTTTTATTTATAAACAAATGTTAGTTTAATCATGCTGCAAAAAAAGTAGCGTTAAAAAATTGATTGCTACTAAAGGGAAATAAAAGGTCATTGCTAAAGGATAAAGCTGTAAAACAGAAGCAATTTTAATTTCTAAGAAGATATATTAAATTAATGAACTATCTTATTTTTAAAAATGATGAAATAAAAAGTCTACAGATAGTGAAAAGAATAGGATATCATCTAGCAGTTTATGATACAACATTATAGAATTAATAAAAAATTTATTATTAATATGTATCAATCAAAAGCAAACAGAGATAGTATTTTCAATGTATTAATCATTAATGAAAAGGTTGAGTAATTGTCCAAGAATTTTTTTGCTGTTTCCTAATACAATTTCTGTTTGTATGAAGGAACTTATTATAGAAAAGTAAGGTTCACAATTGCCTAGAATTGCAAAGCATGATGAGGCTTCTATCATAGATTAGATCACTGCTAAATGTTATCTCACTAAAAAGTAGTTTTGAAATCAACAACCCAACTATTAATTATTATTAGGATATATACCTTTGTGTTTTAATTTTATGTTTAATATTTGTGTTGACTTATTTTTAGCTAATAAACCATAAATTAAGTAATGATTTTATTTGTTAAAATTTAATTAATTATTGATAATCTTTGTTTTTGACACTTACTTCTGTGAAACAAAGACCCAGACAATATATTCAAGGCAAAGAAAAGCTAAATAATTTCCTCTTGTGTGTGTGTTTTGTTTTTAAATATGTAAATATAAATACTGTTATTGCTACTGTTACTACTGCTATTACTACTTCTACTATTACTATTATTATTTATTCTTATTATTAAATTTATGCATTTATAATTTTAATAATGTACACAATAATAATTTATATATAGTAAATATTTTCATAGAATACAATCACTGACATACTATTTTTAATTTATAGCGTTATTACATTGATTTATGGATAACTGATGTTAATTTCCAAAGTTAACTAATAGGAGTTCTGTTAATGATGATATATATAATAAATTGACAATGGTTCTGTAAATAAAATAATAAATTGAAATAAATAATCAAATGCTTTATTGTTTGAGAGTTATTAAGAAGTTTGATTATCAAAAACTTCCAGAATTGGAATTGATCCAAAGATATTCACTTGAGAGTCTGACACTATACCAATTGTGCTAAACTGCACAAGGCATAATTTGAAATCAACACTTCAAATTCCTATTTACTTAAGTTCATTGTTACAATGATAAAAAAAAAATTTCCGTGAAGCAAATATTTAACATCAATAATTTTTATTATATATTAGCCCAGGGGTCCCCAACCCTATGCCCGTGGGCACCATGGAGCCCGCAGACCATTTTATGTGTACCCGCCGCTATATCGAACACGATAAAAAATTATTTAATTTTTAAAATTTCTTATAAGTTATTGTATTATATTGTAATCAAATTGTAGGGCATACTATACTTTTATAGCGTAAAAGAGTTTATATATTAAAATATTATTTTTGAGATAAATATTTTTGTACATTGTGTGTATTATTAACAATATCCAACTATAAGTTTACATTGAAAAAATAAATGGTGCCCGCCACCTGGCCGATATTATAGAATGTGCTCTTAAGTGCAAAAAAGTTGGGGACCTCTGTACTAGCCGTACCCGGCCATGCGTTGCTGTGGCTTAGTCTGGTTAAATGGAAAAGGAAGAAAAGAGAAAATGCATGTTTCTAATATGTTTGATTTCACAATGCTTGTGGGTATACAATATTTTTTGTTGTTCCATTGTCTGTGCAGATAGCCGTACCCGGCCAATCGAATTGGGAATTGCAATCACTCAACGAAATAATTAAATCAAAATGAAAATAAATCTAAATCTATGAAAATTCAATTTAACAATGCAATAGGAAACATTGAAATGGAATCGTTTAAAAAGAAATTTAACTCCCCCCTCTCCTAGTAATGATACCAGTCTATATTTTTGAACTGACAATAGTTAACTCATTTTGCCTCCCCCCTACCATCAATTGAAAAAAAGTGAATAAAATTTATCTTTAGCTCACAATTCATCAGACGATAATCCCCCAAAAATTTCCAGAATATGAGTTATATTTTTAAAAATATACAAAATAAATACAAATTATTTATTTCACTTATTTACATTTACTTCTTACACACACATATGAATGCGTATATAGACATAATAATAATTTATCACTTATTGTGTGTGTCGCTTTTACTTCCAATAAATAGCGCTGTTTTTTTAAAAAAGCATGTTTTTACCTGTCACAGGTATATAATAGTAGGTATATAAATAGTCGGTATATACAAACAATTCTGATGCAATGTTGTGTCAAAATTTCAAAGCAATCGGTGCAGAACTTTAGGAGATTTAAGATTTTGTACAAACAAACATTTACATTTTTATTTATATAGATATATAATGTAAGTAGCAAATCCATTTCTCCTACTCAGTTCTGCTTCATAGTGTAAGCTTGAGTAATCAATAGATGAAAGATATAGCATTTAATAAAACTTTATCCATTGCTATATAAAATAGAATAAGAAATAGATTTGTTACTTGAAAATAATGAATGAACAGAGAGAGGTCTTGTGATGTTTTTTTTTTTTTTCTATTTTGGTATTGTATATAACATAAGCTAAGATTTTTCTAAAAATAATACAATAAAGACAGTAGAATGCTGTGCCCAAACCACTATTATTTATAATGATAAGTTATTTCAATTATAATTTATTATAGAATCTTATACATTGCATTTCATACGTCATTTGCCTTTTAATATGTCTTCATTCATACGTTTTAAAAAGAATGTCGTAGTGTGGAGCTTATTAAGTACATTAATAGAAGATATTAGACATGGAAATGAAAAATAAAGTTGAATTATTCCATGTGTGTGTTTAATTAAGAGGATTAAATTCTGTGGCGATACTGTATGGACAGTTTAGCCTCGGAATAAATTGAAGTCTGATTTAATATTACTATTTATTATAAGATGGTACTGATAATAGTGGGTCGTGTGAAAGTCTGAGTTCAAATCCCGCATATATTACATATATAAATGCAGGTTTAAGCCTATACAATGTATAATAATTAATAAAAAATTAAATTAGAAAAATATTCAAATATTAAATCGAAGTAAAAAATGATTAAATAAAAAGTGCAAATAAATAAACAACAATAAATAGTCAATATCGCAAATACGTATTACAAGGAAGTTGTTTTCATAATCTTAGAACAAATTTAATGGAAATTAATTGCACAATAGCTGGAATTTAATTGTATCAAATGATAAGGAAGTGCTTACTAAATATAAAAAGAAATTTGCCTTAGTAACACAAAATGAAAATTAGTCAAGAAATATAATCTAATTCTGAAATAATACTGAGAGTGTTTCACAAAATCAGACCCTCAACTTTCAAATTAAGCTTTTTCTCTAAAAAGCTCTCAATATTTTTAGCTTGATCTTCACTTTAAAATTAATATCTATAATAAAGACTGTCTTCTCAACTCTAACTGATATAGTATCTGGATGCTTTTAACACATTTCCATATCAACGTTTTTTTTAATAACTTCATCAGTTATTATAGTGTAATAATCCATAATGTCTAAAAATCACCCAATAACATTTACTTAAAAAAGAGAAAAAAAATAGATTAATAAAGAATAATTTTTTAAAATAAGTATTTAATTTTTTTATTGAATGTAGACTTTGTAAGAATAGTCTAATAGGTGTGAGTTTGATCTTAAATTCAGCACTTACAATTCTAAAGAAAAATTAATATTATTCTAAAGATATAAAGGTCGACAATTCAGTCACTTTGTGAGACTAATAGTCAGGCCAACAGCATATTTTGTGTCAATATTGAAAGGCACAATTATATTTCATAATATAAATATTTCATAACAATTTATTGAAGTAAATTAAAAACTTATGATTAGATAATATATCAGGTATGTCTTTTGTTTTCAAGGAAATAATTAAAATATTAGTGACAGAGTATCTTGACCACAAAGATCTGATAACATTGGTTGATATTTCAATGCTGAAAATTTCATTATCAGGATTTATTTATAAATATCTTTTCAGTAAACTGCAAAATCATGTAGAAAGCTGTATTTTAAACTAAGATGACTCATTAATTAAAAATCTTGTGGCAAAGTTATTAACCTATCTATTTATCATGATTTTGAATTAATATCAGATGAAACCTAAAAATCCACATTTTTAAAGCAAAAATTTGGACATGTATTTCATATAAATGATGGCTATAGCTTTGAGAGAACAATCAATTATTATTCAGAAAATGAATATTTGGATGATTAAACCAAGAATAAAAAACATAAAAAATATCACCTTTCATCTGTCTGACCTTTTTTAAACTTATGGAAAAATCAGAAGTTCCAGCACAGAAGATTGTCCATCTAAAACTGTTTTACCTAACACCTTTCAAACTGTGATTTATTTGTTTAATATATATTAATAAGTACATAGATAGATTCTCTGGAATGAAAATAAATGTATGTCTTGTAAATGTTTTATTAAACATTTATTTTCCCATTTTGCTTTGAGTAGCTTGAATACAAATCTTTATGAAAAAACCACATTTCATTTATTTTCACAATGCTTTATTTAATATAGTTTCGACTGATTCATGAACTTCTTCAGGTATTCTGTTCATTAACTTTCTTTAATGTTGGTGAGTTGAATATAACTTTAAAATTCAATTAACAATTAATTCTATGTTTTTTTATCTATTTTATCATTTAATTTCTGTATTTTAACAATCTATCAGTCCTTTTCAGTCTCTCATTACATCAAATTAATAAAATAAGATGGATGTCCATATAAATACTGTATTTCTTATTAATCTCTGTATTATTATTAAATGTTAAATATTTTTGGAAAAGTACAAGAAATTTTTTTTTTCTAAAAGCACTTAACAATTCAATCTAGGTTATGGAAACAATCTAATGCCTAACTATAAAGAAATTTCTATCACAAACATTTAGAAAACCAAAAAGGCTTTATCACAAGTGTTCAAAATATTAACAACAATCTTTTGATTACCTTTAAATTGTCAAGAATGCTACAGTTACCAGCATTGTATAAAATTATAAATCTCTTTTGGTTTAAATTGGTTCAAATTTACAAACTTATACCTCTCAAATTATATCATGTCTTTGCATTTGTTTTCAGAATTGTTTATACACTGTTCTGAACATTACTATCATCAAATGAAAAACAGTATGAGAATAAGAATATACCATTGAATACTGGTTATTCAATACCTTTGGTAATAATTATTTCACATACTATCATGAAGTAGCTTTATAATATAAATAAAATTTCATAACAAATTACTTTTTATGACCCAGATGTCTTGCTTTAATCTGTATATGATTTACACTATCACTCAGAAACCTGACTGTCTGGTAACCATAGATTTTTGTCTTGAAGCAAGATATTTGATGCCCTGCAGAGTTTAATACAATGGTTGACTCAAAAGCTAAGGTGACTTTGGACTGTAACTCAGATTGTATGTTTTTTGGAGCTTGAGCATTTCAAGGGACAAACCTTTCTATTACTTTTATTAGCTAAAAAAAGAATATGGCTTTATTGCTTGGGAATTCATAAGAAGTTTGAGCACTAGACCTTCCAGCTTCAGATTTGATCCTGAGATCTCTTGATCCTAAGTGGAATGTTCTACCAACTATGTAAAACTAAGCAGGACACTTTTATTAACAATTCAGTAAAATACTTAAAATATTTTCACAATAGTGAGTATCAGTAAAAATGATAATTGAATAATTAATCACCCAAGGGTTTGTAAAAAGCTCAAGTAATGAAAGAAACAGGCTACCACTTATGGGCCTTGAGTTCTAAGGTCTACCACTTTACCACTGCATCAATCATTAAAAAACTATCTATGATACTTGATAATTATTATTGTGGATCTTTTTACTTTCTTTGTTTATAAAAATTAAATAACATAAAAACCTCTATAAATCTAGTTAGTGCTATTTCTTTATTCAGTCTTAATTCTCAAAAACTCCAAGAGATTTAAAACTAGAAAATGACTATATATTAAAATGAATATTTTATTACAATAAAGATTTCCTCATATAACAGATATATATATATTAAGGATTCATCCTGTATAACGCTTATTATAAATATTAGCATTGTACCAACAATATTTGGATTTGATTTTACAAGCTATATTTTTGGTAGTACAAACCATTCATAGATGTTGAAGAGATGTCTATGCCTGAAGAATTTCTATATTTTTTGAAAATGTCTAATGGAATCCTTTCTAAAAATCTGATAAAGTGTTAAATATTTCTCATATTCTTGGAGGCCTTAAAGGAACCGATCAAGACAAATTCCTAATGTCCACTCCATACGTTCTTGTCATTGCAACTGTTAATACTATGTGATTATTCATATAGTATATGAACACAGATGAGCTGCTCACCTTGACATGCATTAAACAGTGTGGTGAGTTTATTGGCTTTTTACCTCTGAGTTTAAGATCAAGAAAGACCATGGTCTTCTCAGTTGCCTGATAAGGCAGAATGAATATTTGTGCAAATGATAAATATTTTTCCAATACGTATATACAGTTATGACAGACAAAAATTAATCATGGCCCTTATTCCCAGAAGGCTGTAAAGTCACAAACTAAGGCAGCAGTTGGTGGCCAACGTCAGAGGGTGTTAAGAATCCTCTGATTGCAGACCCAGGCTGCCATTTTATGACAACATTTTATTTAGGTACTTACAACTGCTGGTCACTTTCAAGTGAAGGAAGATTACAAGAATTAGCTGTCTTATATTAAATGGGACATTATTGGAACTTTGTGAATTTAGAAGAATAGGTGAAGATACAATTGATTTAAAAAGTGGACATGAACTCTATTATAAAGGCACAAATATTGGAAATACAAGTGGAGTAGGATTCATTATAAATAAAAAGTGGAAGAACAACATTATGGATATTGATGGTATATCAGACAGAGTGACAATATTAGTTATACAACTTAATAGCAGATACCAAATGCAGATAATTCAGGTTTATTCCCAACAAGTTCTCATAGTGATGAAGTAGTAGAAGATTTTTATATGGATGTACAAAAGGCTTTTGATCAAAGCAAACAACATTTTAAAATTGTTATGGGAGACTTTAATGCTAGAATTGGTAAACAAATGAAAGCTGAATGTGCTGTAGGTAATTTTGGTTATGGTAATAGAAATGAGAGAGGACATAGACTTGTGGAGTTTGCAGAAAAAGAAAAACTTTATATTATGAATTCTTTTTTTGAGAAAAATGTTAAAAGGAAATGAACATGGAAGCATCCAAATGAAGGTACAGCAAAAGTGGATTATATTTTGACTAACAGAAAATAAATATTTCAAGATTTTAATGTTCTTAATAAATTTAACACAGGAAGTGATCATCGATTAGTAAGGTGTAAGTTACATGTTAATGTAAAACTAGAGAGACAAAAATTATTAAGAAAAACAATATTTACAGTTGATATTCCTAATTTTCAGAAACATTCTAATGAATTTAAATTAGAACTTACAAATCGGTTTCAAGTATTAGTAGATTTTAAACATGATTCACATTTGAATGAAATTAATATGAAAATAAGTGATACACTTTTAAGAACTGCACAAAGATGGCTGATAGAAAAAAGCAGCAACTGACCAATAAATTTTTTACTGAGACTAGAGAATTTATGAAGAAAAGAAGGAATATGAAAATATACAAAACTGATGCATTAAAAAGGATTAAATATCTTGAAATTTTATAAAATGGTGTGGAAAAGAGTTGAATATGATATAAGAAATTATAACTGTGAACTAGCAAGGAAAGCTGTAGAAGGGAATAAAAGTCTCAAGAGTGTAAAACAACATTTTGGTATTGGTAGGAAATTTATATCTGCAATAAAAAAAAAGATGGAATTATTACTAAAAAGAGAGATGACATCATGAAATGGGTAGAAGACTTTTATCAAGAATTATATAATAATAAAGAACAAGTACCTCCTATATCTATTATATCTTCCGAATTGCCCAAAATTTTAAATGAAGAAGTGAGACATGCAATTAAATGTATGAAGAAAGGAAAGGCTCCAGGTAATGATGGAATTATAATTGATATATTAAAAGAAGCAGGTGAAGAAACAGAAATAATTTTAGCAAAGTTATATACCAAATGTCTAAATGATAAAGATGTACCAGATGATTGGAAGAATGCAGTATTAATATTAATATTTAAAAAATGGTGATAAAGAAGATATTAGAAATTACAGACCTATCAGCCTTTTATCAGTTTTATACAAAATTTTTACCAAGATAATTACAACTCGTCTATAGAGAACATTGGATTTCCACCAACCAAGAGAACAAGCTGGATTTAAAAGTGGTTTTAGTACAGTAGATCATATCCAGGTATTGAGAGAAGTTATAGAAAGGACAAATGAATATGAGTTGCCATTTTGCTTTGGATTTGTAGATTATGAAAAGGCATTTGATTCTATAAACATTTCTTCAGCAATTAAAACATTGGTAATGATCCAGGATATTGTCATATTTTAAAGAATATTTATAAAAATGCAACAGCAACAATTAGATTACATAATGATACTAGGAAAGTCAACATTGACAAGGGTGTAAGATAGGGTAACTCCATATCTCCAAAACTTTTTACAGCAGTGCTGCAAGAAGTATTTTGTGGATTAAAATGGGAAGCTAAAGGAGTGAAAGTAAATGGAGATTATTTAAGTCATTTAGATTTTGCAGATGATGTGGTTGTTTTCGCAAATAATGCTTTAGAGCTGCAGGAAATGTTGCAGGAGTTATCAGATGAAAGTAGGACTAAAGATAAATGTTAAAAAGACTAAAGTAATGTTTAATGGATTTTCTCAAAATATGAAAATAAAGATTGATTATGATGAGTTAGAAGAAGTTAACAGTTACAAATACCTTGGTCAGATTATTAATACAGATGGAAACATAATGGATGAAATTAATCATAGAATTAAACTTGGTTGGAGTGCTTTTGGTAGAAATAATTTGATACTAAAAGGAAATATGCCTATGTGTTTGAAAAGGAAGGTTTTTAATAAATGTGTTTTACCAGTTCTTACTTATGGATCTGAGACTTGGACACTTAATAGAAGAGCAATACAGAGATTTCAGACCACTCAAAGAAGTATGGAGAGATGCATGTTGGGAGTTACAAGAAGAGATCAAAAATGCAATATATAGGTAAAAGACCAAACAGGTGTTATTGACCTCATTGAAAAAATTAAAAGACTGAAGTGGAATTGGGCTGGACATATTTCTAGAAGAGATGGTAATAGATGGACAATTGAAATCTTAAACTGGATTCTAAGAGATTGTAAAAGACCCAGAAGGATACCACATTTGAGATGGATGGATGAAATAAGAAAGTGTGCAGGGGTGATGTGGAGAAGAGAGGTTAAAGATCGGAGAAAATGGATTGAACTTGGAGAGACCATCTTGCAGTGGATTAATAATGTTTGATGATGATGATGATCTTAAATATCCCCATAATTTGCATGAGTCAACCTAGTTACTATAACATTTCCTTAGTACTTATCTTGTTTCTAAATTATTACACTGCTAAGAAAAATTTCAACTAAATACCGCATGACTTTCTCTTTTTATATTTAAAAAATGTTCTTAGGAGTTGCAGATCAAATCATTTTCTTTTCAGATATATATATACTGTAAGATCTAATTATCAATGGATGCTAAATAATAGTGATGCTATATACACATTTTCAGATTAGTTTCTGGCTTATGATTTTTTAGTAAAAAACTTGAATGAAATGTGTATTGATATTATAAAAAACATAGAGGTGGGTGCTGGATATAAAGTTATAACCATGTTTCTTACTGGAAAAGACTATCAGCAAGAAATCAGTTTGGAGTTGTGAAAAAAATGGCATTAATATATATATATATATATATATATATATATAATATCCATTAATAGCTAAATATTAAATAATAGCAATAGTAATAATAATATTATTAATATTAATTATTTATCTATTTATTTATTACATATATTGAAATATATTATACATACACCATGTTTCCTATGAATACTGTGAGTGGATAATACAGATAGAGTAAAGTAATATCAATTATTATAAATAAACAATATTGATACCATGGCTGAAGCATTCATGTATTGAATGGAATGAGTGCTTCCATGGAAAAATTCACTAAAACGTTCAAAAGCTTTAATTAAAATTCAATTTAAAAAATTCACTTTCAATTTTTTTCACTAACAGTTGAATTCATTTTATATATAATGAAATAATGAACTTCACTAATGCATTCTAATGCAATTTTTGTGTAATATGTATATATATATATTAGACACTATTACATTAAAATTGTTGTGGCAAGTGAAATAAAAACATAAAAAAAGAAGTGTGTTTCCGTTCCTAAAAAAGTCACTCTTCATCAATTATTGATACATATATATTTAAATGCAATATATCCACTCTAATTAAAACTGTTTTTAATAAATAAAAATTTATTGTATACATGTACATACAATCTTATGTTTCAACTGTTTTGCAGTCTTCTTCAGAGCCACTCCTATTTTAATATTTCTGAAGATAACTGCAGGACAGGTGAAAGCTAAGATTGTATATATATATACACATTAATTTTTTTTTTGCTAAAACGTTTTCAAAGTAGTGTGGATAAATTGTATTTATATAAGATATTACAGCAAAATAAAAAAATTGGTAAATTTAGTTATATATAAATGCATACTCAGAAAACTGGAAAGATTAAAAATTTCAAATAATACTATATACAATAGAATACTAGAAATAAACGAGATAGAGAATGGTTACAGAAAAAAATATTTTATATATTTATATACAATTATTATTATTATTACTATTATTATTATTATTATTATTGTTATCATCATCATTATTATTATACAAACTCCAATATTATTTAATTGAAATTTTTATATATTTAATCAAAGAAGATCTTAAAACAAAACTTTCATTTGTTAAAGACACTTTAGCAACAGAAATAATCTTGTTATATAGATCTAAAACATTTGTTTTCAATATTCAATTTTGTAATAATTTAGTAATTCCAGAGAAACTTGTAATATTATATGAAAGTTTAACTTGATTAAATTCGTTTCCATCAACATAAATTTTATAAAATAACCAAACCCCAAAATCATTGCTATCTATAGTAGATCGATCAATTTTAAATCTGAAAGTTATTGCAAGGAGGTATAATTTTGCAATATTTACAGATTTGAAATGATATAATCAGATGCATTTCCAAATCAAAAATGCAATAAATCATGCAGTCAGTAAAATATTATTTATAAACATCTAAAACAATAGTCGTTGATAAAAATGAACATATATGAAATAACAAATAATTCTGTTATCATAAAGAATCTGTAAAGAAATCACATGATTAGACTATATTAAATTTGGATCTCACTAGACATCGAAATATCTTGCATCATTCTTATTTTCTGTTTGATATAAAAGAATAACTAATAGTATACATATATATCAGTACTAAGTGTGCATAATAATAAATAATACACTGTAATAATAATATTAAAAAAAAATAGAGCAAACCTGTTTTTTTTTCTTCACAATTTTTTTTTGGATATTCAAGGTTTTTAACTGAAAAAATAATAAAAATAATTAAAAACTCAAATAAAAAATAGTAAAATAACATTCACATTTATTTTTAGCAATGAAGAAATGAAAACAAACAATATCTCCAAATTGGGAAGTTTCAATAATGTGTATATGGAATATCATTTAAATGGAAGAAAACCATGAATTTAAGAATATGTTCTAAGTATGGATGGCTTCCCGTACATTTAAAACATTCAACGACAAGAAGTGCTACTATTTATAGCTCTGTGTGAAAGATACTTTTTTTCATCTAAATTACACATATATCTAAAATCACTATGCTGTTTAATATTTAAATCTATTTAAACTAATGTGACTCATTATCGCAAGTTATTAAAAATGAAATTCCTTCTTTGCCCTGGAATTTTTAATTCAAACATTTGTAAGTAATAAGCTGTATTAAAAATCTGACTGTTAAAAAAAATCACATAATGAATTTCTGACTTTTGAAACATTTATTAACGGAGTGCTGGCTATTCATAGTGCATTCTAGTTAGAAAGGTAGTTTTTTTCCCAACTAAATTACAAATAAATTTAAAAATGCTATGCTATTTAATATTTTTATATATGGTATACTATGTATTTCCCATTTTATTTTTTTTGTTACCAAATGATGAAAAAAACGACCAATTTCTCTAGCATATGTATTTTACATATCTAATCATTTTCGACTGCCTTAGAACTACCATTAATTCCCAAAGCATAACAGTATTATCATTTATATTTTGTTAGTCACTTCACATACCTGAAATAAATGGCTAGATATATTAGTCAATTTTTTAACTTGTGGTAACATATAGAATTAAATATAAATTATAGAAGCCAGCACTTTAAAGATTTGATATTTATATACCTCTATAAAATATTTATCAAGTATATAAATTGAGTTGTAAAACAAAAGAGAAACTGAATCTATTAGAAATATAGGATTATAACAGAGAAATAGAACATAGTTATTAAGAAGAATAGTTTATCACTGCTAGTCATTTCTTAATATAATTTATTTTACTATATCTATATTTATATATTTTTTCCTCCAATAACTTTTGAGCTTGTATTTCCACACAGTAAAATGTCAAAATGTAGATATAACAATGATTGTTATGAAAGATAAATAAATTCAACAGATATTACTAAAAATATAAAAATAATGAATATATAAGTTAAAAATATATACATAACTTTAAAATAACCTATAATTAACGTCTTAAAACTTGATCAAAAATATTTACATTGGTATCAAGTAGATTTTCTGTATTTAATTGGAACTAAACAAATTTGCGTCTATTCTTGAACTCATGTATTCATACAGTTTGAATCAAAATATGTATACACAAGGAAAACTTTTACATATATAATTCTTGGTTAATATGGTTCTAACAGTGGGTGATTCAATTCTGCAGGTTTTGTCTTAATACATATGCTGGTGTTATTATCTCTTCTCAGTATCCAAAGCTATTTATATTTCAGTTTACAAATTTCACATGGAGATTCAATAGTGGTAATTCCTCATAAGTCAATTTTTATACTAGATAAAAGAGTTGTTTCATGGGTTTGGAAAATGATAGCTATATGATAGATTGGAAGAAACATGCATGGAAGTTCCACTGTGGTAATTCCTCATAGGTCAACTACAATGTGAGAGAAAAGAATCATGTTTTGGATTGGTAGATAATAGCTGTATGGTAGATTGGATAAAATGTGGAAATTTTGTAGTTGGTAATTCCCCATAGGTCAATTATAATGCTAGTGAAAAGAATTATGTTTCCTCATTTTGGAGATGACACCTATATGATAGAGTGAAGGAAATGCACATAAAGATTACACAGCTGATAATTACTTGTAGTTCAACTACAATGGAAGAGAAAATAATCATGTTTCATGGATTTGAAGATGACAGCTATATATAATAAATTGGAGAAAACATTCATGGAAATTCCTCAGTTGTTAATTCTTTGTAGGTCAATTACAATGCTAGAGAAAAGAATTATGTTTCATAGGTTTAGATATGACAGCTTTATGGTAGATTACAAAAAAAAACATGGAATGGTCAGCAATAATGCATTGGGGGATACAATCTCACATACTTTGGTCTAGTACTACATATCACACAATCATGATTTTAATAGAGAAATCGCTTCAGCTTTAATGTGCCACCTAATATCGTTAAATTTATCAGAAGTGCTTAATGAACTATGGTGGAACATGCTGCTAACTTAAATCACAAACATGGCTAATATGAATTTAGTAAAACATAGTTTCTTACTAGAACCCAATTTCTCTTTACTATTTGAATTAATCATTTATATACACCCCCCCCCCCATTTCATACAATTAATCAGGTAAGTGATTTTTTTTTTCATTTCATAAGTAAAACCTTTTTATCTATTTCTGACTTTTCAACTAATTGATCTATAATTCAACTAAATATTATATAGTTTAGTTGAAATTATTTAAGTATTATATGTTTGGAATCAATTCATTTTGGATATTACAAAGCTATTTCTTGTTTTAATTTATATTTTAATTTCAAATTTTCATAATATAAAATATATTTAAAAAAGTATAGTTCAATGAAAGATGTTTTGGAAGGAATGGTGAGTGGAAACAAGAAGAACAGAAAAGCTAGACATTGTTGAATAATAGAAGAGGTGGGAAGAGTTACATGGAATGGAAGCTTTATGACAATGAAGAGAATGGAGTGGAGAAATGGATTAATTGGTGATGTAATTGCTCTCTGAACCTGTCCATAGGACAAAATTCTATTGATTATTGATCAAATAAAATTCTTGGTCGTACTGAACTTTATAATACTGTAGTTTATTTGTGTTTGTATATTATTTTCCATTTCTTCTTGTTTAAAATTCTTTACAAATAATTGGCTTTAGTTTAATATACTTTTTCTACATAATTCTAAATATTATTTCCATTTATTACAAAATATTATAGCTTTTTATATAATTAAATATATAGAGATTAGATATGAATTTATATATTTTTATTTTTTTTTAAATTCTCTGCGTTTTTACTGAATTCTTCTCTTATACTAGAGTGACAGCAAATTAAATAAATAAAAAAAACAATTTCTCTCCATAATGTAACCTTTATTTTACTCTTTTAAGACTTTTTTAAGTAAGATCTTATCTGCCATTATTGTGTATATATATTCAGCATTTGAAATGAATTGTTGATAAGTTTTAAAATGAGGGAAATCTCATATTTGTTAATTAAAAAAATATCAATTCAAATGTTTAAATATTAATTTCTTGAGTGATTTAAAAATTAGTTCCTTCTAGTTTCAGTGTTTTAGACATTCTTTAATATACTGTATATGGATGAGGCATAAATGTATATAGGAAAATTTGCATAAAATAAATCTTGTAATGTTATATTATATATATATAAGCTTGTCTGAAAGTTTATGTTAATATTCTTTTATTTGTAGTTCTACGTTGGATTATTTTCATCATCTAGTTGAAGTGTTAAATGTTTTCAGAAAAAAAATTGAACTTTATTTAAATTATATTTTTTCAACACATTTAAGTGTTAGTAATAGTATATAGATTAGTAAAAAACATATTTATAATGATACCATTCTTTATCCTTCTTTTGTTGATATAAGAATGATCAAGGACAATGCTAGCATGAGAATTAAACAGTAACATTTATATTAATGAATGTAGAATTTAAAGTAATTTTTTAACCAATTAAACTACTATGCCAAAGGCTGTAGTTGGTAGAAATTTGCCAAATGTATGTATGAGAGTCTTCCATAATTCTTTCCTTATTCAAATATTATAAATTATCACATTAGATTGATTAATGGTTATTTCCTATTGTGATGGTGAATGATGATGATCAAACCCTCATCACAAGGTTTAGTCAACTGAAACTGTATTCAAGTGTTAGATGACCCATAAAATGTAAAAGTGTGAATATAATTTAAAAAACCAAAAGGGACATTTGTGAACAATACATATTAAATTGTCAGATGGGTAGTAAAATATTTGCATATTGAAACTATTTTTTTTTTATTTGTGATATTAATTTTTGTTAATACATTTTTTTTAATGTGTTTTACATTTGTTTGTGTCTAAGATAAAGGGGAAAAAACTAATTGAAGTGTATGTGATTTTTTTTTAGTTAAATTGGTAGATAAAGAAAAAAAAGTATACTAAAAAGATTTTATTAATTGTCTTTGGTACAAATATTTTGAAGAATTTTTTTTAATGATGGTTAATATATTGGAAAATAATTAGATACATTGAGATAAAAAAATTTGGCAAGGATTAATTTTTTTGATATAAATATTTTTTAAAATTATATTTTTTTAGTGTACCAAAAGTTTGTATCAAAATTTAATTCATAAGTGTTTAAAAGTACTTTGGTATTAAAGCTGTAACATGAAGCATGTATTAGACCTACTGCACCTGTTTGCTAAACAAACAGTAAATGATTTGGGTTTTTAAATAATATTTATAAAAACACTTTAAGTCTTCTCATATGATATTTACCATATAATATATAACAGGAATTGTCACCTTGAAACAAAATATTTAATATTATCATAGAAAATGGAGATCTTTACTAAAAATATTTCCTCCAAAAATGTAGCACATCATTACAGAGTATGCTGGGATTTTTAACAGAAATGCTAATAAACATATTTTTTTTTATAAACAACTTAAACCAAAAAAAAGGAACAAAAACCACAAAAAATACATATTAATTATGAGACTTTTATTAAGTTTTTATCCTGGCAGAACCATTTCTTTTATATCATTGAGTATGGCAGAAAGAAATCTGGACAATAACTGAAAATGTCAAAGTATTACAAAAAAAATCACCTTAATAAAGATAAAAACACATTTCCACACGTATATTTGCAAGGTTTATTTCCTTTCAATTTGACATCATTGTGACATTACACATTTATTGTGGGTGTGAAAAGGCCTTCTATCTCCACTATGTTGCAGCTCTAATAAGTACCATTTTTCTGTTATATATATATTAAATTATTTTTTTAATGTACCAAGAGATTGTATCAAAATTTAATTCATAAAGTGTTGATAAAATTCTTGAATTTTTTTTTTTTTGTAAAAATATAAAGATTTACCTGCAAGCTGATTAGAAAAGTAAATTAATGGAAATCAAAGATTAAAGTTTACAAAATTCTGTTCTTTTGTGTTGGTATGATATAAAAAAAACTAAACTGAATGGGCAAAGATAATTAATCAGAGAGGAGTCAGCAATAAAAGGTAACAAGATGAGGCAGGAAGCAGTTTGAGCATTGTCAGTCAAAAATTAAAAGAGGGCAAGAAGAAAATGAGTTGACAGATTCAGTGAGTACTATAATGCAAAAATAAGAAAGAAAAAAAGAATTCCTGGGGAATTGTTGGAATCTATTTTTGAAAACTCAAAAAAAAAGACAAATGTTAATGCAGCCAGAAGAGTCAAGTAAACTAAACAAAATGGAATAAAAGTTTACCAAATGCATCAGTTCTAATCTTCAAATAATAATATTATGCTGAAACCCTGAACTAACAAAAAAAGTAGCAGAATCATTTGTCGCTATACTTTTCAATAGAGTTTTGTGAGAGCATGCAAGAGAAGCTTTGTTTTAGCTGAGAATAGTGGGAAATGACCAATCCAAAAGCCAGCATCATGCAACATTGCCTATGAATCATTATTGCAGATAAGTCTTTAAAATATTTAGAGAACAGAAGGAAAGGTTTATATCTCCCTTCCCATTTGATATAAGCAAGAAAAGAATATTTAAATTTATTATATGAGCCAATAGAGTCAGTGAATGTTTTGTGATAATAATATAGGCAGAAACAAGAAAGAAAAAATCCTAGTGTACTGTTTTAATAATCTAAAATAATATAGTAATAAAGAATATTAGAGATTTAGAAATAAAGATACATTATAACAATAAATCTATTTAAAAAATAGAAATTTTAGAAATTCATTATAAATGAAAAGAGTTAATATAAAAGTGTAACATTTTAAATATATCAAATGTTGACAAGAGCTCAGTCTAAAATTAAAAATTTGACATGAAAATGCTGTGTATCTTAATTAAAATATAGATACTAAACTGCAAAATATGCAGCGCAATATTAAACAAAATGTAAAGGATACAAAGGAGATATAATAAAATATAGAACAAAAGATGGATGGAAATTTTCAAAACTTAGTCAAGTATATAACAAAGATACTGTAACATAGAAGATGTACAACATATAAGGGAAAAAGAGTTTAAAAACATGAAATAGAGCATGAATCAGAAATTTCATGATATGGCTGAAAAGCATCAAAACCTAAATGAAAAGGTTGAAGATGTCTAGGAAAAAACAAAACTTACATGAAACTGTTGAGGTTATTCCAGAAAAGCAAAAAAGCATAGACATAAAATTGAAAAAGATGGAGGAAAACTAACAAACATTAGATGTACAAATTGAAGCTGTTGAAAAGGAACAAATAATAGGTATAGAAGTCTTAATTGATGAGTAGCTGCCAAAATTAGAAATAGATCAATGCAAAAAAAATATAACAATGAAAGAAAGTTAATAGATGTGTAACAAAGCATTAAGTCACAAAATGTGAATAAGATGTTGCAGAAAAATGATAAGGTTCATAAAATGGAAGAACCATTGATAAAAGTAGAAAGAATTAAGTTAGGAAAAGTAGAACAAATAGAATTCACAAACTTGAAAATAGAGGGGATTGAATGTAAAACAATAAGGAAATTTCTTAAAACAATAATTTCAGAAAAAGTGGAATTAAAAATAGTAAGCAAAAAAAAAATAATAAAGTTACAAGGAAAAGAACTGAATATTCATTTCAATAGGAGAAAGTGAATAGTAACCATGATATCTTAGAATTAGTTAGGTATCTTGTTATAATCTGGATGTTGGTGGTGCTATTGCAAGGTTTGTAACCATTGTATTGAATCAACATAATTACCCACATAATCTAAAGTGATTAAATTCTCATCACATGCTCATGTAACAACTAGAAAGATTGACATGGTGTAAGATTTTTGATTAAAAAAGAATATTATTTATCTTGTTTGATGCTAAATGAATCTGTAAGATTATGATTATGTATGAGCACAGTTTGCATCTATCTCATGAGGATGTGAAGGTATATAAGGCTTTACTGAATAGTAATCATTTGAATCCAGATGAATTGATTATCTTTGGGATAGTTTTTTGTTGAGTTCAATGTAATGATTGAGTAATGAATTGGATTGCATCCTAATAGGTAAATTGTCTAGAAGTCTAAATAAATTTTCAGAATTTACTCCATTCAAGATAACTCATGATAATACTCCTAAGTGAATAAAGTAGGGAAATTATGAAGAAAAGTAATTTATATATATAGTGAGTATAGTGAGAACAATTAAAGTGGTTAGCACTCATTTCAGGCTTTCATCAAAAAAGGGGGTATTGTGTTGGTGAATGATGATGATTAAGCCCTTAATACAAGGTTTGGTCAGCTGGCACTATTGACTCATAAAATGTAAAATTATGAATATAATTAAAAAAACCAAAAGGGACATTTGTGGGCAATATATAAACACACATTATATTGTCAGATAGGCAGTAAAATATTTGCATATTGGAATTACTTTTTTTATTTGTGATATTAATTTTTGTTAATAAATTTTCTTTTATGTGTTTTAGATTTATTTGGGTGCTTGTCTTATAGATAAAGATGCCGTTTGATGGCGTCGTTTTCACGCTAAAACTATAAAATATGACCATTACCGGGCAGTTGATTTTAATCATTTTGATGTGTTTTTTGTAATGCGAAAATAAAAACAAAATCATCTTTTTTAAATATTATTTTTTGCTAACGTATACAAATTAAATGATAATAATAAATGTAAAATAAAATCAACAAATTACAATTTGATTCGTGTTTTTTATTTGGTTTTATTAGAAAAATCAATTTTCTATCAGGTATTTTTTTACTGGCATTATGGCTTTTTTTGTTGTTGTTGCTTAAAAACTCATAATCAGAATAAAAAGTAAAATTTCTTAGTCTTCCTTTTACATTTTATTTCTGCAGAGAAACAGATATTATTGTGAAAGCGCTATTTTTTACTTTTTTAGTCTTCGTTTTATTTTTATTTTTTTTTACAGACAAACAGATATTACCGCTATTTTTTACTTCAAATAGAATGACAACAAAAAGTAAAAGTTGTTAGGGTTAGGTTTAGGGTTAGTTTTAGGGTTAGGTTTATGGTTAGATTTAGGGTTAGTTTTAGGGTTAGGTTTAGGGTTAGTGTTCTGTTGTTTGTAATGCTAAAATAAAATAAAAAATATCAAAATCGTACTTCTTGTAAAATTTTTTTAGTAACATCTATAAAATAAATGATAACAATAAACGTAAACTATATTCAACAAAGTATAACAGTAGTTGGAGAAAAGAAAGAAAGTAAAACTTTTTTAAACAACAACAAACACATATATATATAAAATGTCTTCTTTACTTATTAACCATGTTTATAATATATGCTTTTTATGAAATTTACAAAAAACCATGCAGAATTGTACTTTTCTTACTGGATATTTTTGTTACCGCTCTTTTTTACTTCAAAAATATACACACAGTAGAATCTTGTTTGTCTCGTGGAATGTTACGAACAGTACGTCACTTGACACGTTACCTAATTCATACTCACTGTACACATATATCTTGTCAACATTTTCCCACTTAAAACTTCAATACAGTATGGTGTAAAAAGTCTGATAATTATTACTTTACTAAATCTGAACATTTCAATACTTTAAAATAAAAAAAAATCCAATGAAAACAACATTTCTATCCAATTGAAATACACACACCCTCTCACCAAGCCGTAACAATGTTATAAACTGTGCAAATTTGGAAAATTTATTTGCTGCGATGCAACATACATGCTGTATTGCGACGCAACATAGTGGCCTGCAATCTGTAGCACAACAAAAAAATTGTATTATAGAAAACGCAGGTTCGAATGTGTCAGCTGCGGAAACGGCATTTTTATGTGTTTTAGCAGGAAAATGGTGCCATCGAGCAGCATCTTTAGCTATAAGATGAGAATCTTTATTTGTGTCTAAGATAAGAGAAGAAAAACTAATTAAAATGTATGTTAGTTTGTTTAATTAAAAAAATTGGTAGATAAAAAAATACTAAAATAGTTTCATTAACTGTCTTTGGTACAAATATTTTATAAAAATTTTTTTTAACAATGTTCAATATTGTACCCGCCCCACATCGGCTTCCTTTCCAAAAGCCCAGTAAAGTCACGTTCTTTATATCTGGACACTTTTGCCGTATTCCTATGGTGACATTCTCGTGTTTTGGTTGATGGTTCACTTCTATGAACCTGCTGTGTTCTTGCATCTGGGGGACTACATAATGTTCTGTGAAGATAATTTTAAACACAAATACATGTACGCTTTATTTATTTTATATGTAAATTCGGATTGAATCCAAGTAGTAGGCGCCAGGAGAACTTTTATAAGAGTCCGCCACGTATGTGCATAAGCTCACTCAACTATATCACAAAACATGCCCATGCATCACTCCAGTCGGAAGCAAGAAACGAACACAGCCAATATCACCTTTCAAATTACATCGTATATGTGATCTTTCAATCACGATCAATCAGACTTATCATATGAGGGCCCGCCCTATATCCCACAGAATAAATTAATCAACACTTAATATTAATCTAAGAAAGCATAATAAACATAAATATAATCAAATCCCAACACCAAAAATATCAAATGCATTCATTCATATACAAGCAAATTTGATCGCTCCAGCACTCATTCCCTATTATATAAATTTATGTTGAAATTCCAAGCAATTAATAACAAAAAATACTAGTTAAATAAATGTTTTATTTTAATCTGTTTAATAACAATTCATGCAGGTATATGACTGGCAAGCCGAGATAATTTAAATATAGATTTAAAGGTGACTTCGCACATATTTTCAAGAATGTTAATCTGTAGCCAAACTTATTTGGTTAGGTTCTCTAATTGTTCATTAATGGTCATGAGTAACTTTATCATTTTAGCTTAATGTTCTTAATAGTTCTTGTTTTTAAAGTTATTTTACTTTGGTGCATAAATGAGTACGATAATTTAAAGATAGCTACCTGTGGAACGTAGAAAGACTGTAAGAGGGATACTGAGCGATGATTTCTTCTTTAACAAAGCATTCTGGCAATTTGCAAGGTCTCAAAAGCATGTGTGGTCCTTATGTGAAGTTTCTCCAGTGTTATGAGCATCCTAGGGGCAATCAGCTGAGCTGGACGTGGAGGTCCGGCGGTCAAGCCGCGAATTTTATGTTCAGCAATGCATCTCCGTTATATTTCTACACGAAAGTTAAATTTTATTTCTTCTAATTCTAAATTTTTTAATAATCCTTAAAAGTGCTGTCCAGCCTTTTGATCTCTTCCTTCCCGCCCTTACACCTTGAATTTTTTTCACCCAATCACTCCCATGCTCCTGTGAGTCCCTTCATCTTATAAGTCCATCGAGTATTAACTCAATTCAGTGGTTTCTGGGATCGTTTGCACCACCTTGAAATTTAACTCAATTTGACCATTTTTTCAGGTATTGTTTCGCTGGAGACAGAAGTCTGAGTTGTACAATAGCAGTGTACACTTTTTCTCACCTCTGTTTCTAAATTCGGCTTATTTTATCTAGGTGTACCAACGCATATCCTGTCTATTGTTTCAATTTCTCTAATTTTACATTTACTAATTACCCCCATTTAAAATAATTTTAGATCACTTGGAATTTCAGAACATATTGCAAATTAATTAATTCATTTTCCCCTTTTGTTCAAAATGACTCAAATGATTTAATAAAAAATGTCAAACTTGCATTCAATCATTCATCTTTTCTTTATTTAATTAAAAAATGCAAAAAAAACTTACAACTAATGATTACAGATTTATTCTTAAAAAAAAAACAGAATAATAAAAAAAACTCTTTTACTTTTTTATTTCAATAAATTTGACAGGTACTCTTATATAGCTGCGATCATGCTTTAGAAATGGCTGTTTCTCGTTTATTATTAAAGCAAGACCGCTTTTTTAAAAGTTTTGTTCCTGTCATTCATTTCGTCAATTGAATATATGTTTAATATAACCTCATATGCCTGGGTTCAAATCCCAACCCAATGTCCTCCTTTCTTCTGTGTGGTATGGGTCCCATTATGGCGGTTTCCCTGGCTGTTTGTCTGCGGCTCCGCCTTCCCTTAAAATTTTGATCAGGTGCTCTGCGGTCAGAGTTCTTTTTACAACGACTATTAACGGAGAAAAAACTATCTGGTAATCTAGGGTCTGCCATGATTGACGACAATGGCCAATGGGTTTCATGCATCCCTGACAGGAGGTATGGGGATGGACCTTTCCGAAGTCCCCTATACAGAATACGATCGATCTCTATCTAAGATTTTGGAAAGTCTGATCCGCCCAGCAATAACGAAGTTTTGGGAAGTGAGCTGGCAAGAACTCTAATGAAATGTGTTGCATGATTTTCCGCACTTAAGTTGGGCCCGTGTCATGTGCCAGCCTTCTCCTGGTCTTGCAGGGTACTCCCAGGTCGATTCACCAACACATTGGCTCTACACACTACAGGTTGACCTGTTTGTTTTATATGTTACACCCTAGGCTTGGTGTTAGTCATCCCCCCTTTCCCTTTTCCTTTTTTTTCTTTTTTTTTTCCTTTTTTTTTCTTTATTAATTCCATTTCCAATATCATATGTCGATTCATGTCACAGGTCATTCCCAGTTCGTGGAATCTATTTCCCATGTGAGTTCCTTTAAACATTTGTCTTTGTGATATCCACGGTCATCAATTCATTTTCCCTCCGTCCTATAGGTTAGTATCGGTCCGGTGGTACTCGTTTTCTGGGTTGTTCATTACTAGACCTCTCTATCTGCCCTCCTATCCCCTCTTCTTGTTCAAATTTTGCTATCATTTCCCCCATCTCATGGATCCCTTTGCAATCCCTTCCCAGCATCATGTGTCTGAGGGTGGTTGGCATATTGTGCCTTATTATTGAGATGATCTGCATCTCCGTCATATGGTACGCAGGCAATTGTTGAAGGCTTGCCACCTGCCTATAATAAAACTGAGTGGCCGTCTCACTGGGCCTTCCCCCATATTTTTCCCTGGTAATTCTAAAATAAATCACTTCTTGATGTGCTGTGTTCCAGAAACACCGCAAAACTTCTTCCTTATATTCCTCATATGACCGGGGTTTAAATTCCAGCATCCTCCACCAGTCTCTCGCTGGGCCCTGTAGGTATCCGCTTGCAATATTTATTCAGTCAGGTTCTCTCACCGTTGGGTCTCCAAACAGATTCCTGACACTTTCGAGGTGGTCCATTGGGTTTTCGTTTTCTCTTGCCCTAAATATTTCTATCTTCATCTGTCTCTCCGACCATACACGACTTGTGTCCCATTGCAACATCTGCCTTTCCCATCTCTTCTGCATCTCTTCCATCCTTCTACCCACCTTCCCATGTCCCTGGTCTGCTTCAATCCTTTGGATTCTCTGTCCCCACTCTCCCAGTGCCTCTCGGACTTTGTCCTGGTGTTGTCTACTTTCATGACACACCTCCTCCGTCTGCCTGATAGCTTCCTTCATCGCATCTTGATGCCTATTTCCCTTTTCTACATCATCCGTTAGTATCTCTACCCTTTCCTTTAGATCATTCAGGTCTGTTTTCGTTTTGTCCATCTCCATCCTATTCTGGTCTATTTTTTCCTCAACATTGGCTAAACTACTATCTTCCCCTTTGTTCTCTTCTGACTTCACTTCCTTTCCCCTGAGTAATTGCCTTATCTCCTCTTTAAACTCTTCCCTATCTCTTCTACGCTCTTCTCTATCTTCCCTCATTTCGGCCATCATTTGCGTCATCATCTTTATTAATGTTTTAATATCCCCTTCATTCTCCGTATCCTGTTTTTTAAATTGTATTGGACTCTCCCCCGTCTGTTCCCACATGCTTTCATCTGGGTTTTCTTCCATTGTTTAATATCTGATTTATAATTTATAGTAATCCACGGCTCGTTACCTACTACTCCGCAGGTCCCACTGACTGTCTTATCCTATCCTCAGATGCTCCTTGCCCTTCAAAATTCCCACAGCTCCTGTCATTCCTCCAATTTGGTTTCTATCGCTCATACTATCCCAGGTCCCTCTGTTCCCTCCATTTCTATTCAGCAGCTATCGATTATATGTGCGGCTATATCTATTATATGGTTATATGCGTCTTTATATATATACGCTATGTTGACTTCTTTCTTTAGCCCCCTTTTCTTTTTAAGTAAAACACAAAACTCCTAACAAGATCCCAGTTACAGTACTTCCTTTGTGCAAGAATATAAATACGTCTTTTAACGATGTATATATATATTTTTTATTTGCGCTTAAATTATTTGCATTTAATTTTAACATAGAAATTAATTTATTAATTTGCTTCCTTTTAATATACGATCTTTCTTCCACGGAATCCCGCTATTCCACAGCCTTCTACAACTATTAAGTATATTCGGACGCTTGATTATTTTAGTGCTAATAAGAGAACTAAATCCCTTTCCCACTCCCTTAAGCAACGTTTAATGATTTTATTTTATGGTGATTCCGAAAATTTCCCCCCGCTTTAATAGATAATTTATTCTGTTATTTCGAGCGCCCTCTCTCTTTTAAATTTGCTTTCGTTGTTAGAAACGTCAGCTGTATCCACGTCGGTCCCACCACTTGAAACAATAGTTTTGGGCCACGTTGATGCGCCAAATGTACCCGCCCCATGCCGGCTTCCTTTCCGAAAGCCCAGTAAAGTCACATCCTTTATATCTGGACGCTTTTGCCGTATTCCTATGGTGACATTCTCGTGTTTTGGTTGATGGTTCACTTCTATGAACCTGCTGTGTTCTTGCATCTGGGGGATTACATAATGTTCTGTGAAGATAATTTCAAACACATATACACGTACGCTTTATTTATTTTATACGTAAATTCGGATTGAATCCAAGTAGTAGGCGCCAGGAGAACTTTTATAAGAGTCCGCCACGTATGTGCATAAGCTCACTCAACTATATCACAAAACATGCCCGTGCATCACTCCAGTCGGAAGCAAGAAACGAACACAGCCAATATCACCTTTCAAATTACATCGTATATGTGATCTTTCAATCACGATCAATCAGACTTATCATATGAGGGCCCACCCTATATCCCACAGAATAAATTAATCAACACTTAATATTAATCTAAGAAAGCATAATAAACATAAACATAAATATAATCAAATCCCAACACCAAAAATATCAAATGCATTCATTCATATACAAACAAATTTGATCGCTCCAGCACTCATTCCCTATTATATAAATTTATGTTGAAATTCCAAGCAATTAATAACAAAAAATACTAGTTAAATAAATGTTTTATTTTAATCTGTTTAATAACAATTCATGCAGGTATATGACCGGCAAGCTGAGATAATTTAAATATAGATTTAAAGGTGACTTCGCACATATTTTAAAGAATGTTAATCTGTAGACAAACTTATTTGGTTAGGTTCTCTAATCGTTCATTAATGGTCATGAGTAACTTTATCATTTTAGCTTAATGTTCTTAATAGTTCTTGTTTTTAAAGTTATTTTACTTTGGTGCATAAATGAGTACGATAATTTAAAGATAGCTACCTGTGGAACGTAGAAAGACTGTAAGAGGGATCCTGAGCGATGATTTCTTCTTTAATGAAGCATTCTGGCAATTTGCAAGGTCTCAAAAGCATGTGTGGTCCTTATGTGAAGTTTCTCCAGTGTTACGAGCATCCTAGGGGCAATCAGCTGAGCTGGATGCGGAGGTCCGGCGGTCAAGCCATGAATTTTATGTTCAGCAACGCATCTCCGTTATATTTCTACACGAAAGTTAGATTTTATTTCTTCTAATTCTAATTTTTTTAATAATCCTTAAAAGCACTGTCCGGCCTTTTTGATCTCTTCCTTCCCGCCCTTACACCTTGAATTTTTTTCACCCAATCACTCCCATGCACCTGTGAGTCCCTTCATCTTATAAGTCCATCGAGTATTAACTCAATTCAGTGATTTCTGGGATCGTTTGCACCACTTTGGAATTTAACTCAATTTGACCATTTTTTCAGGTATTGTTTCGCTGGAGACAGAAGTCTGAGTTGTACAATAGCAGTGTACACTTTTTCTCACCTCTGTTTCTAAATTCGGCTTATTTTATCTAGGCGTACCAACGCATATCCTGCCTATTGTTTCAATTTCTCTAATTTTACATTTACTAATTACCCCCATTTAAAATAATTTTAGATCGCTTGGAATTTCAGAACATATTGCAAATTAATTAATTCATTTTCCCCTTTTGTTCAAAATGACTCAAATGATTTAATAAAAATGTCAAACTTGCGTTCAATCATTCATCTTTCTTTATTTAATTAAAAAAATGCAAAAAAAAAACTTACAACTAATGATTACAGATTTATTCTTAAAAAAAAAAAAATAATAATAAAAAAAACTCTTTTACTTTTTTATTTCAATAAATTTGACAGGTACTCTTATATAGCTGCGATCATGCTTTAGAAATGGCTGTTTCTCGTTTATTATTAAAGCAAGACCGCTTTTTTAAAAGTTTTGTTCCTGTCATTCATTTCGTCAATTGAATATATGTTTAATATAACCTCATATGCCTGGGTTCAAATCCCATGTAACGCTATTCCATTACAATATATTGGAAAATAATTGGATACATTGCGATAAAATTTTTATAAGGATTTATCTCTTTGATATATATATAAATTATTTTTTTTAATGTACCAAGTGACTGTATCAAAATTAATTCGTAAAGTGATGATAACATTTTTAAATTTTCTTTTTTTTTTGTAAAAATACAAAGATTAATTTGCCAAGCTGGTTAAAAAATAAATTAATGGAAATCAAAGATAAAAGATTACAATATTCTGTTCTTTTGTGAGGATATGATATTAAAAAAACTGAGCGAGTGAACAAAGATAATAAATTAGAGAGGAGTCAGCAGTGAGAATCAACCATAAGAGTCAGAGAGGAGTTTGATTATCTTCCATCCAAAATCAGAAGTGAGACCAAGAAGAAAGTAAGCCAACAGTGTCAGTGAGGGTTTGTGATTACACTATAATGTAGAAACAAGAAAGAAAAAAGAATTCCTAGGAGAACTGTTGAAATCCATTTTTTAAAGACTTAACAAAACAAACATTAATGCAACAGAAGAATCAAGTAAATGAAATATAATAGAATAACAGTTCACCAAGGGCATCAGTTCTAATCTTTAAATAATCACCATGTGAGCTGTACACCATTATTCTGAAACCCTAAACTAACAAGAAAAGTAGCAGATTCAAAGTCATCTGTTTCTTTTGATTGTTACTCCAAACTTTGAACAGAGCTTTGTGAGAGCACACAAGGGCAGCTTTGGTTTAGCTAAGAACGGGGGAAAATGGTCATCACAGAAGCCAGCATCATGTAACACCACCTATGAATTATTATTGCAGATGAGTCTTTGAAATATTTAGAGACAGCTTAACGAAAGGTGTACAAACCTCTGCCCTTCCATTTGGTATGAGTAAGAAAAAAATATTCAAATTTATTATGATTTTTTTTTAATTTTTTTTTTGACATATACCATTAAGAAATTAATTTCTTATGAAAATTAAACTATATGTATATGAGTATATGTATGCATATGAAATTAGATAAAGATGTACATAATTATTTATTTATTTGTTCATGTGAAGGAAACTTGAACTGAAATATAATCCCACTTGGTCATATATATATATATTTTGGTATAATATCACCGATAAGCATGGGTATTGTATATATACATATTGTTTTTATGCGTGTTTGTGTTATTTTATATATGTATATATTATATGCCCAAAACTTGCTCTATGAGTTAATGCAGTAAGAAACTAATAAAAGGAGGGGATGTTCTCTTATTGCTAAGTAATGTATTACAGATTAGATTTTTTCTTCTTTTGTGTTAACTTTTTTATAATAATTTTTTTTTAATATTTCTAATTAAGAGTAATAAAATAGGGTTTTTTTGTTGTATTTAATCAAAGATTTGGTATTCAATGTTTCACTCACTTCCCTCCATAGTTAATTGGAATAATATGTAAATTTATTGTAAGAGAGGCTATTCGCCTTAAATTAGAATAATAGAGCTAGCATATGGGATAACATATAAAGGAATGTTAGGTGCATGTTTCAATAAGGATCTTGTAGGACATCTTTCTATGAAAGTGTTGGCCAACCCTGGTGGAGATAAGTTACTCAAATAAGATGATTTGGAAATATAACTGATAGCTGTCAGTTTAATCACCCTTATAACAATAAGGAATGTTATTTTGCTCTACTTTATCTGCTAGTTGATTTACATGATTTGAACTCAGTAGTGGTGGGTAGGGTAATTCCCATTACACTATTGTTATGCAAACAGCTGTTTTGATCCACTCCTTTTAAATTTCTCTTTGTTCAACATACTTATATTTTCCTAATCAAACTTATGCTCAAACGAATTCATGATTATTTCATTTCTCAGATTCTGTCCAATGTTAGATGATATATTGAATGTGATTATGGTTTGTACATTGGACTAAGATTCAAGTATTATGTTTTCAGACAGATCAAGATTTGCTTTGTAAGCAGAAAATTATAATGTGATATTGTAATGCTTTGTAATGTGATAATGAGCTTAGTAAGTTTGTGTTGACAATTTTAATTGACTCTAATTTTAAATTTGGTAGTGATAATATATATAATGAATTAAACAACATTTAAATATGTAATAAAATTACTAATACCAGTTTTAACTTAATCTTCAGTAGAATTTTACATGAATCTTTCAAGACCTCACTGCTTGACGCAAAAATAAATCAATCTCTTCTAGAAATATATTTGTTATAAGTAATAAGAAAGTTTCTATAAAGGGTTAAATTAAAATTAATGTTAATAATATTATTACATACATATGCGATGTTTAATTGATCATTTAGATATTTAAATGTTTATTTGAAAGCACAATTACTTAAAAATTTAATTTCATTAAACAGTCTTTATTGCCTATTAACATTAAGTTAATACAAAAAAGAGTTTAATTAAATTATTGCTTAATTTACACTCAAACTTTAATATCAAATTAAATATAGTGATGGTGTTTAAATACAGTTTTAGTTGCCTAAGTGTTGGGATGTCAAACTGGTTTTTGAATTTTTAATGATATTGGTTGTGACTGAAACATAAGATGCACAGAGAATGATTGGTATTTTCATCCAATGTTGACTAACGTTAGCAATCAATGTATTGTATATAAAGTATTAAAATTTTCTAAGCTCAATTAGTCACTTTTATAAAATAAATTGTACCAATTCAAAATTATGAATATCAACCAAAATAAAATTAAAATAACTAATGGTTCATGTCATTTGTTATATATGTAAATATATATTTATACATTACCTTTAAAAATATAATTATGAAATTTTGTTTACATTGAAATGGTTGAACATATGAAAGTAACACATTACCTAAGTGGTAGCCTTTATACTGAACAGTCAAAGCAATTTTTGAATTCCATTCTGCAGGATGGATTCTAATGGTGGCCGCCAAAATAGAGTGTCCGAGTTGGTTGTTCTTTATATGTGTTCCATTAGAATTGCCAGTGAAAAACGTTCTTTCAGTCGCACTTTTAACTGACTAATAAAAATAAAAATTTGGTATAAGATCACGATTTAAAAATGCATCTTAATATATTAAAAATTACAACATTTAATGTTGCTTATAAGTGACAGACTTAATTATGGTTTTAATTTTTAACAATCTTTATAAATAAATAAAATATTTAAGAAACATACTTATATTAGTAAAATAATAGATATTTGAAAAACGCTTTTTAAATATATTATTATTGTTTTCAAAAAATCATTATTCTACCCATATAAAACAGTTTACAATGGAAGCTTAGTTTTATTCATATATATATATTATATATTTCGATAATTTATAGAATGTTTTTATTTTTCTTGAAAATCAATTCTGCAATTAAGCTAGAAGATATCAATAATGAAGATAAAAACAGTTCTAGATGAAAAAAAATTCTGCATTTTATTTTCTCTCAGTTCAAGTCGTGTAGGTAGTAACTAAACTAACAGCGTTGAGTTAGGAATAGGATAAGAATTTTATAGTACAGATTTACTATGTAGAAAGCGATCAGTATCTCATATTTTAAGAATAACTTTGATACAATCTTTATATCTAAACAAAATCTGTCTATTCTTTTAAAACCATTCTCGTGTTCGCCATAAAATACTAAACATTTTAAAGGAAGTTTTGTATTGTTGATTGAAGGCTGATCTAATGGAGATGCAATTTAATCTCAGTAAATTTACTTTTAGATTTATTTATTTTTTAGTATTTTTAAATACTATGTTGTAGTTCATTATAAATAATGCTAACAAATATTGTTCATGAAAAAAGAATGACCAACAATGAGATGGATTGACTACATCTTTATAACAATGAAGGTACCTTTAAGCGATCTCAAAATGCAAAACTGCTGATGATTATTTTAAAGAAATATTATTTGTATGTCTGCTACAAGTCATAAGACAGAATACTCGGTGACTCTATAGTATAAAATAATAATAATAATAATAATAATAATAATAATAATAATAATAATAATAATAATAATAGTAGTAGTAGTAGTAAATACAGAGACAAAACTCTCCATACAGTAGTACCAGTCAGTGCAAGCCAGTTTTGCCTCTGTGTTAATAGGTTACGTAAGCATAAAGAATGGTGATAATGTGATGTTAACTACAAGTAGTTAATCTGATCAGTACATGATTTTTATTGTGAAAATCTTAATATGCATCAATTATATTTTAGAACTTAAGGAAAAGCAATACCCCATGAGTGGCTTCAGTCAGTAAGATGTTCGATTTTAGATAATTATGATTATTATTCTCTTTATCGAATCATGTAATTGCATTCAGATTTATAGAAAGCATTTAAAAAACCACTTTAACATACATCTTTAATATTTTAAGCCTTCTAAAACGAGAAAAAGCAAAATCTAATTAATAACTTCCATTAAAAATGTTACATTTTAAATAGTTTGATTATCATTATATTTATCTCTTTGGATTATTATATCCATATTTACAGAAACATTTAACACTTTAATTATAGTAATATCTTGTTTTAAAAGATGATCTAAATTCGATTTTTACCACCGTAGTTATCGAATTTATTCTTTTATTCTGACTTCATCCACCCACCTATTTATTTATTTATTTTGAAAAGGACAATATCTTCAACTAAATATTTCTTTGAACAATAAAAGTTGGAGAGTAAGAACGGGAGCATTGAGAGGTTTTCACAGGATAACAGTATTTTTTAGAGTGAGCCCACAATACAACTTCTGTGAGGTGGTCAGATTTTCTTTAAAAAAAAGTAGAAATGATAGGATCACCTTGTGAAAGATAATATAAATAAAATTTTATTTATTAATTCTATTAGGAAAATAAAGACTAGTAATGATTTTCGTTTTAGTTTATTAACATTAGCACAAAATGTTTTACAATAAAAAATTTGTTTTACAATAAAAAATGACTTGTCTTGCATTCAATTAAAAGTTTATAATTATGTTAATGAAGTTTAAAAGTATTTTATATTAATTAATTAATAAACCATATGTAAAATAATTTTCCATGATATGTAATTTAATGTAACCATGATACTGTTTGTTTAAACTAACAATATTTAAAATATTTATGAGAAAATGTCTTCCAAAATTAAAAAAAAAACTTGAGACAGTATATCAATAAATGTATTAAAGACCATGTGTGGTTTAATGCAGTAATAGATTAGTAAAAAATCGATCTTAGGATGTTCTAATGTGATGTGATGAGATGTGATGCACTGTGATTTCTCCTTAAACGGAGTCAGAAATCTCTCAGCAACTATGCCTAGAGAAACCTGTTAGCCACTTTACCATTCTAAGTTTTCCCATATTCTGCGCCATCCCATTCCCACAACATAATCTTTGTCAACTCTATAACCTTTATATCTAAACCCTCCTTATCTTTTCCCAAACCCAGCATAAAAAACAATAATCCACTTTCTGTATAATCACTTTTTTCATATTTATTCTTCCATAACTTCATTATTTGTACCATTTCTGTAAAAGATCTAGTACCATCTGGTGATCAAACTTCCAATGAGCTCCTGAGCAATAAATCGCTTGTTGCTTTTTAAAGTAATGCTTCTTCAATTTATTATAAGAACTGAAGTTCATTTTTTTTTAAAATCACTATGTGTAAATAATAACTAAAAATCTATATTTCGATTATTAAATAAAAGGAAAAAATCAACTGGCTTTATAGTTTGGGAGTTTATAAAAAAATTCAAACATTGTTGGAAGTGTCAGAGCTGGAATCGATGAAAGGATTTTATATTCCAGAATTCGACACTACCATTGCGCTTTCTTCATGTATAATCTTTATCAAGAGTAATAATACTATCAATATGAAAAATATAAATACATAAACATTTAAAAAATATATACAATTGTATAATATATAATTGAAATATCCAGTACATCCTGTATAATTTATTAAAGTATATATATAAACCGGACGTTTCGACCAGGTCACACTGGTCATCATGTGGGTAACAAATATTGTAAAATAATTGTAGAGGCTTTGTAAATACTGATGTATATCAATAATAAATGTATAATATAATGTATATACCTACATAAATTCAAATTTGTATACGTTGTTCATCTGCATAATGAAATGGTTTCTTTAATTCATTATAATCTAAAGCTGAGTGCATTTTTGGTGAAGTCCAACATAATCATAACCTAGTGATAAACTTTACCAAAAGTGCACTCAGTTTTAGGTTATAAAGAAAGAAAAAATCACTTCCTTAAATAACACTTAACTTTAGGTTATGAAGAAGGAAGAAATCAATTTCTTAAAAAGACAAATAAAGAACAAACAGAACAAACAACAAACAAACTGTATGCAAATTTGAATTATAAATACAAATGAAAAGAAAAATAAGTGCCTACATAAATATATACACAAAAATACATATATAAATATAAATCACTGTGCTGATGAATGGTTGCGATATGTAGGAATAGAGGTGTGGGAAGCACTGGTAAAAACGAATCTAATTTCTTTAAAAACGCAGAGTAATATTTTCTATGCTATATCTTTTTTTATAGATATTATAAATATAAAATTGATTATCTTTAATCATAGTTTTAAAATGTTTCAAAAGGAGAGACATTGTAGAAAATATTAATGAATCATTGTAATGAAATTAGATATATGTAGGTATAGTTTGTATATATATAATTTGTATATTGTTATCACATATAAACATACATCCTACTCAACTGAAAAAAAGTAAAGTGAATGTTTTGAAATGCATTCATAGTGAGAGAGATTGATCTGTCTTCCAAATGAATAATACGATATAATTGAGTTAAAAATGAAAGATGCAATGATAAAAACAAACTTGAAAATATATATTATATAATAATTAAGCCGTAAGGAATTATAAAACAATTGAAGCCATATCAATTCGTTCAAGTTCTACATACAAACTATATAATGTTTATTTATTATTACATTGATCCATAAAATGGTTTCAATCTAGCATGATCTTCTTCAGTTGCCATAAAAAAAGACAATTTGACTTCTAACATACCAATTACATTTCTATTTATATACCATTATTAGGATCCGTTTAGGGTTAAAGATTGACTCTATATTAATAAAATAATTTTACCGAGACTTAGTACAATACAGAGCTATATAAATTCATTTTCCCCAAAGAACAATGCGCAATGTTGAACTTAACACATCAAATGAATCATGACTGTAATATATAAATGGAATGAATTGTTATTTTCATCTCTCATAGGAATTGATCAATAATGGTTAGATTCAAAATATATGTGCTAAAGAGATTCATCAATTTTTTTTATTGATGCAGTGATTAATAAAATATATATTATTTTTAGAAGGCATTTAAAAAAATAATATTTTAATTTGTCTTATACATTACACGTAATTGTATTTATAATTCTTTTCGTATTCATTGTATTACTTCTCTTAATAGAAGTTATAAGTAAATAGTTACAAAAACATTGGTTTTTAATTATTACTTACATATAATGATCCAGAAAATAACATAACTTTTTTCAAAATAAAAATGTGAATTATTATTAAACATACTTAGGGTTTGCACTAAATATTGAGAGAGCCTACTGATTTAACATAGTTGCTTTGAAATATATTTTATTTAAATTAAATAATGCTATTTGAATGTCAAAGTTTTTAAAATAGAATTTTATTTTGATTCAAAAATATTTTCAGGTTTGTTTTGATGATGGTGGTAGTTAATGTCACTATTTGATTAGAATAAAGTTATATATTTTTATATATATTAATACTGTTAACATGAGTTTTTGTTCTGTTAATGCAGCATCTTTTAATAAGGTTGGATGTTTTATATATTTTTGTTTTGTTTTCACATTACACAATAACACTATAAACTTGCTGTCATTGCTAATATATCTGCTTTATATCATAAATAAATCCATCCTCAATATAAATAATAATACTATTGTCCAAGATTATATACATTGTTGCACTGGTAAAGTATCAGATTTTGGAGCTCACAATCCATAGATTGTGGCCCAGATCTTTAATTTCTTGTGTTAAAATTTTTTATAAATTTCCAGGCATTGCAGCCATTCACTTATTTATGGTTTACTATTATCCACTAATGGTAATTAAAAGTTTTTTTTGCATGAGTGGCTATTTACAGCTTCAAAAGTGTTTAGCTAAAATATTTTAGTGCTGGAATATTTTTTATTATCGATATTACAAACGATTTTTACCTGTATCTAACTAACTTGTTTTTATTTCCCTTTGCTTTAGCTGAAAATTGAACCAGGGCTATTTATTCACCAATAAGATACTTTAATTATTAGGTGGTTTTTCAAACATAATTGTAATAATATTCTGAGCAATTTAGTATAGCAATAGAATGATGAATTCTGAAGAAAAATGTAATTGCATAGAAGCTCAATATATGACTTTTAGTGCGAACAATAAATAACCTCAAAAAAGAATAAGCTTTTAATTATTATTATTATTATAACAACAACAACAACAACAACAACAACAATAATAATAATAATAATAATAATAATAATAATAATAATAATAATAATAATAATAATAATAATAATAATAATAATAATAATAATAATCTGATAGTATATTGTTTAGAAATGCAGATATCAGAAGGGATAAGTTGAGATTTACTCCAGGAACTTATAGCTCTTCAGACTGTTGCGCTATACAAACAAATTCTTACAGGACTTGATAATGATGAAAACACTTTAGATTTTCTTGACATTTCACTAAAATCTGATTATTGCTAGTAAATAATTTCTAACCATTGTTGTGATCTTTAATCTATATTTTCATATGTAAATGTTATTTATAATATCAGTATATCTACTTTTAACAATCTACTATCATATCAGTATAAATTATTATGTACTTATGATAATGTGTGTATTTGCATTGTGACTAGCATTATTACTTACTTTATGTTCCAACCAGTCAGCGTCGTTGATATGTTCTTTGTAAGATATCCAATATTTCTTTACATAATGGTTGCTATTAGGGTTACCTTGGGTGGCCACATCGGTAATGTATATGGGTTCTGCAAATGTAACCTGCAAATGCTGTCTAATGTCGTGATATTTTGGTTCCCAGTAATTAGTTTGACTTTCTTTTAATCTTAATGAACCATAAGAAGCAGGAAAAGTGCATGAGGGATCACAGGATGACTGCCATTGACTTACAGATATTGGAACTATTTGAGATTCTGAAAAAAAAAATTGCATACATATTTTAAGGTGATCATTTTAAAAGCATGTTACATCTATTTTAAAATTAAACGGCCTTTTATCAATTAGGTGTAAAACAGATTTTCCATGTTACAAAAATATTTTATGACTATTTAGTTTCTATTACATATTATAAACAAAAACAGCTCTTTATTGTAGCGTCATCTATTGAATAGTCGGTAATGCTGCAAGCTAAGATATTTTGATATCATATTATCCATGTTCACCTTAACCTTAGAAAGTGTAATATACATATTAAAAACTTTATTTTTGATTTTTATGTCAGTAGTCTGTGGAATTGTTTATAGGTGGCTTAAAGAATCAGGAGACATGGTGTGACACAGATTTGATAATGAAATTTTCAATCTGAATTGATCACCCCCTCCCCCCAATCCTGAGAAATTTATCTTCTTGCATTCTGGATTAATATGTTGGGATTGCGGTATTGGTGACAACAACAAATAAAGACTTTGGTTTAGTAATTAATGTTTAATAACCTCAAATCTTTTACAATACAATAATAAAAGAGAAATCATTGATTTTTAGCTTGGTTATTTTTTAGCTTAGGAATGTAAGCCAATTTAAATATATTGGTAGCATTTTAAACAGAAAGGTGAATTGTCGTCGATGAGCCACCATATCCCACTGGATGACGCTGTTTTCGCGCTAAAACACATAAAAATGCCGTTTGTCGTGGCCGACATGTTCTAACCCGCATTTTCTATAATATAACTTTTTTGTTGTACTACAGATTGCAGGCCGCTATGTCGCGTAGAAGTATAGCATGTATGTTTATGCAGCAAATGCATTTTCCCAATTCGCACAATTTATAAAATGGTTACGGCTTGGGGAGAGGGTGTGTTTTTTTGAATTGGATGGTAATGTTATTTTCATTGGATTTTTTTATTATTTTAAAGTATTGAAATGTTCAGATTTTGTAAAGTAATAATTAACAGACTTTTTACACCGTAGTGTATTGAAGTTTTAAGTAGTAAATGTTGACGAGATATATGTATAAAGTGAATTGGAATTAGGAAATGCGTCAAGTAACGTACTGTTCGTAACATTTCCATGTGACATTTTAAGATTGTTCCGTGTGTATATTTTTGAAATAAAAAAGAGCATTAACACAAAAATATCCAGTAAGAAAAGTACAATTGTACACTGTATTTTTAAATGTCATAAAAAGCATATATTATAAACATTTTATATATATATATATATTTGTCGTTGTTTAAAAAAGTTTTAGTTTCTTTCTTTTCTCCGACTACTGTTATACTTTGTTGAATATAGTTTACGTTTATTGTTATCATTTATTTTATAGATGTTACAAGCAACAGAACACTAACCGTAAACCTAACCCTAAAACTAACCCTAAACCTAAAACTAACCTTAAACCTAAAAAATAGCGGTAAACAAAAAAAAAAAAATGCCGTAACCCCAGTAAAAAAAATCTTCGATAGAAAATAGATTTTTCTAATAAAAAGAAAACTAAAAAAGACGAATCAATTTGTTTATTTTATTTTACATTTATTATTATCATTTAATTTGTATACGTTAATAAAAAATAATATTTAAAATTAAATAATATTTAAAAAAGACGATTTTCTTTTGTTTTTATTTTCGCATTACAAAAAAACACATCAAAATGATTATAATTAACGGCCCATGAATGATCATATTTTATAGTTTTAGCGTGATAACTGCGCCATCCAGTGGGATATGGTTGCTCATCGACAAGACTTTAATAGACTGCTGCTACTTTTAACAAGTTAAAAGAAGGATATTTCATTTAGGAAAAAAAACTACTTCGACTAAATTAGTTGCTATTTTATTTAATTTATTGATGGAAATGATACTTCGAGACATTCTCGATGAGAACATAACATAAAGGCAATAGAAAAATTTCCTTTAAGGACGATGTATAAAATTCTAAAAATTATGTAAGATTAAAACGATCATATGTTTTCAACTTGCTAGATATGGTTCTTTAGAGTTCACTATTGCGAAACCTCATATTCTTTGACTTAGAAAAGTTAAACAAATGAACAAAGTAAACTTTAAAAAATATTTTATAACAACCTGAGCATTGATTTCCCAAAGAAGCAGATCTTTTTAATCTGTAAAAATTTATTTCAAAAACATTCTAAAGAAGTATAATGTTGATAGTTTTCATTGGGAAAACACCTTTTGCACTTTGGTGAAGTGAAAGAATGATCTCTCTGGAGGTTAAATTTCACCGATGATGTCTAGTATTGCAACTTCTGTTATTCAAATTTTTATGAGCTCGCAAGAAAATAAAATCATTTTATTATTTATATTTATTATTGTGAAATTATATGAGATGAAAATACATTGGAGAACTACAATTAGATAAGACCTTAAAGTATTTTAGAAAAAAATTGCAGCAGAAACATTAAAGTTATAAAATATCAAATAAATAGAATAATCGACTGGTGTGTTCTATATGTAGAAATATTTCTGGCACATATTGATTTTTTATAGCCGTAACAAAACTCAACCCTAGTGACTTTTATTTTGATTTTACCTCTGTCAGAGTTCTGTGCCCAAACTCTTGCGAATGGCAGCTTTCTGATGACTCATTTATTTGCCGTTTGATTAGCCAGTCTTATTTTATAAATATAATAATAATAGTAATAAAATTAAGTTATAAACAATATTAGTCTATAAATAATTTTGCAATTAATAAAGATATTATCTCGTTTATATTTTAACATTATTATTCATTAAACTTATTATCTCGTAACGATTAAACTGATAATCAACCAGCCAACGATGCTCTGTGCTATATATAGTGCTATGTGTGTGTGTATTCACATATACGCGCAATAATAATGTAACTATTATAAATGAATACAAGTATGTGTGTGTATGCTTATTAACAGATACACGCAATAATAATGTAACTATGACAAATATTCAAGTATGTGCGTGTATGCTAAAAGCATCACAGAAACGATTAAGATTGGTCAGAGATAACCAGACTGACCACTTTGTACCTCATGTCATGGGATGACCAATGGAAATAGAGAGTGCTACATCCGGTATGGCGGGAACAAACAAGGTCAGACTTGCTAGGTGAAGTTGAGGGATGGATGCGTTTTCCTAAGTGCACAGACACTACTTCCCTTTCAGCTAGTCTCGTGGAGAGGTCTACCTCCGAACGTACTAAGGTAGATCTAGGGACCATTACAGGTCGTATAGACTTTAATATTGTTTATTGTAAGCCTGTGGGCCTTTAAGACTAGAGTTGTATAATAATGTGTTAGTCAGTTTACCTTTGTAATAATTGTATTATACATTAATCCTTGTATATGTATTTATGTATATAAACCTATTAACTTCACTACCGTGTTCGTGTGTTCAATTATATAATTACTTGTCGCTGTTGAGTGCAGTAAATCTCACTCAAACCTCGACCATATATATATCCAACTAGTACTGGATATTGCACCGGTGCAGTCGTAACAGTTCAATTTGAACCCTAGCAGCCTGCTGACAACCAAATAGGTCAGGCAGAATTATTGAAGTAGCGAACGAACCTACGGTATTAAATGAGTTAGTTATATAAATTTCTTAAAATGCAATCGACAATATCCGAGTTTGACATCAGAGAGGCAAATGAGTGGCCCCTGTACATTCAACAGATTGAAAATTAGTTTTATTAACAGAGTAGAGGAAGATGCGTATAAAACAGTGACATTATTATGTTTTGCAGGAAAAGGGGTCATACAAATAGCTAACAGATTAGCAGAACCCAACACTCCTGAAAAATTAACCTACGATGAGTTATAACATCATTTGTCAAATTATTTTAATCCTCGCCTGTCTAGGCACATCGCCAGACTTCATTTTCGAAATCGCCATCAAGGCAGAAATGAAAATAAGCAGGATTACGACTCAGCCCTACGCGAACTCGCAAAAAACTGCTGTTATGATTCATATTTAGAAGAAGCGCTACTGGAACAATGCCTATGTGGAATGAATAGTGACAGTTTGAGGCAGCAGTTACTGGCTAATGAAGACATAAATTATCGTGAAGCTATCAAATGCAGTATCGCTCACGAAATAGTAGTAGAGCAAGCAAAAGAATTTGCTGTGAAAAAAGGCATTGAAAGCGATCAAACAGGAATATTTGGTGTTGAAAAACTCAACAAAGGGTCTTCCGATAACAAAATTATTAAACAGACAAATAAAAGTCGAACAAAGTGCTATTGTTGCGGAAAACTAGGTCATATATCTAAAGATTGCTATTTCAAACACGATCAATGTAGACTGTGTAAAAAAATAGGTCACATGGCGAGAATGTATGAAAATAGAACAGTTGACCAAGTTAACAGAAATAAAATACAAAGTATTAATAAAACTAAATGTAATATTGTTATAAATAATGTTATAAATCAAGCACAGAAATTTATGACTACTGTGAAAGTTTACGGAAAACCCCTGTCAATGGAAATAGACAACGGTAGCAGCATTTCTTTAATATCTGTAGCCGACTGGAATTCGATCAGGGTGGAAATAAGAGAGCCCCCTAGGCTTAGCAATACTAAGTTTAGAGCATTGGACGTAAATGGTAAAGAAAAAAATTAAGGGTGTAGTCCAAGCTCAAATAGTAATAAAGGCAACATTTCAATCTTGCCACTATATATTGTACATGCCCTCATAAACCCTCTCATTGGTTGTGACTGGTTTACAGATATGAATTGAAATCTCATTGGTCAAAAAAATTGACAGTGAAAAAGACATAAAAGATCGTTTCCTTAAACTTTTTAATGGCAAATCAGGAATGATTAAAACTAAACCTGTGTCACTGGAAATGTCACCAGAGGCCATGCCAAAAATTTGCAGACCTCAAAAGGTCCCTTTCACACAAAAAGAAAAAGTAGTGAAAGAAATAAATGAGCTAGTGAAGAACGGCATTCTAGAACCGACAGAGGAGACAGAGTGGGCAACTCCGCTGGTCATGATCACCAAACCTAACAGACAGATACGCTTGTGCAGTGATTATCACATAACTGTCAAAAAATCTCTAAATAAACATGCCTACCCTGTCCCAAACTCCAAGAAATACTAGCATCACTGCAAAAATCAAAATATTTTGCTAAATTAGATTTAGATGCGGCCTTCCATCAAATTCCAGTAACAAATAAGGCTGCTGAAATTCTAACACTGACTACTCATGTGGGTCTATTTAAATGCAAACACCTCCCATTTGGCATAGTGTCCGCTCCCAGTATATTCCAAGCAAAAATTGAAACTCTGCTTACTGGATGCCAGGGCATTATCCCTTATTTTGACGACATATTAATTTCGGCAAGATCAGAAAATGAATTGCATAGTCGTCTAACTACTGTCTGTCAAAGGCTAGAAGAGTTTGGAGCGAAATTAAATATGCAAAAAATGCATATGGAAGGCCACTGAATTAAAGTTTTTAGGGCACATAGTCTCTAGCTCTGAGACAAGGCCATCTCCTGAAAAAATCAAAGCAGTGTCAGAAGCTAGAAGGCCAAGTAACGTAAAACAATTGCAGGCTTTTTTGGGTTTGGTAAACTATTTTGAGAACTTCCTAGAGGGCAAAGCTCACATAGCCAAATCATTATAAGAGCTACTGAAAAAGAATCAGAAATGGAAGTGGGAAGCAACACAAGAAAGGGCTTTTCAAAATACTAAAGTTTTACTCGTATCAAACAAATTACTGGTACACTATAATAGCGATTTTGAGATAACACTAACGACTGATGCATCGAAATATGGAGTGGGGGCAGTAATATGTCACCCAGCTCAATCTGGGGAACGTCCTATAGCATACGTGTCACGCACTTTGTCCAAAGCTGAAAAAAAATTATAGTCAGCTGGACAAAGAAGCGCTAGCCATAGTATTTGGAATTCGTAAATTCCACCAGTATTTATATGGTCGTTATTTCAAAATCATGACAGACCATAAACCACTTCTGGGAATTTTAGGCATCAAACAAATTCCGGAACACCTCAGCCTGCACATGTTGAGATGGATTAACATACTCTCTGGGTATGATTACAGTCTGGAATATAAAAAGGGAAAGACTATTGGTTACGCAGACGCGTTATCCCAAATGCCTGACAACTCAGAGAACACTACAAGCAAATAGAAATCAATTACATTGACGCACTTCAAAGCCAGACTCTTAATAGCCGAAAAGTAGCAGCATGGACCAATGAAGATGCTGGCTACAAATGGCTGATGGAGAAAATTAGAAGAGGCTGGCCAGCACAACGTCCTCCGTTTTTGCACATAGAGCTTTGGAAAGCTCGCGAAAAACTATCAATATGTAAAGGTTGTATTCTTAAAGGCGATCAGGTCCTAATATCA
This sequence comes from Epiperipatus broadwayi, assembly GCA_028023455.1. Taxonomy (NCBI): domain Eukaryota; kingdom Metazoa; phylum Onychophora; class Udeonychophora; order Euonychophora; family Peripatidae; genus Epiperipatus; species Epiperipatus broadwayi. Next base: position 1,924,514 of record JAQFVV010000214.1, read on the forward strand.
AAAATAGGCAGATCGCACATGCTAAATTTATTACATGAAGGTCATCCAGGCATTGTCAGGGCAAAAGCATTAGCCCGTAGTTATGTATGGTGGCCGAGAATCAGCACTGATATAGAAACATTCATAAAAAAAGGTTCTAGCTGTCAGTCATGTGCAAAAGCACCCCCAGCAAAATATGAAGCATGGAAAGAAGCAGAGAAACCTTGGCAGAGAATTCGCATTGACCACTGAGGTCCAATCCATGGACAATTATTTCTGGTAGTGGTCGATGCCTACTCAGGATGGTCAGAATATAAAACAGTGAAAAACACAAGTTCAGATGAGACGCTGGACAAGCTCATGGAAATTTTTTCATACCACGGGCTACCGGAAACTCTCATATCCGATAATGGAACCGGTTTCACGTCTGAAAAATTTGCCGAATTTATGCAGGATTGGGGGATTAAACACATCCTTACCCTACCACCCCCAATCAAATGGACTGGCCAAGAAAGCGGTACAAAGCTTAAAGTCATCCATGAATAAATTGGGAAAAGGAAGACTCCAAGAGGCAGTTTTCATGGCGTTGCTATATCAACATTCCACACCCACAGCTAAAACGGGCAGATCACCTGCAGAAAAATATTTAGGCCAGAAGTTAAAACTCTCAGCAATAATGCCATCAAAAGAGCATCAAATGCCGATTACAGTAAACAACAAATTTTCACCTGATGAATGAGTCTGGGTGAAAAATAATTTAAATAAATCGTGGACTCAAGCATACATTGTATGCCATTTAAGTAAACAAGTGGTTGCTGTCCGTATGGCAGACGGCAAAATATTATGTAAGCACATTAACCAATTGCGCAAGAGTGCAATAACAGAATGCACTCCACAATTGTTTAAAAGTAATGATGACAAAGAAAATTATACTCACTATGAAACTAAAAGTGAAACAGAAATCATTACTGCTGACGAAGAAAATCAAAATAGTGAAGAAAATGAAATAGTCACAGATGGTGAAACTAAATCACCACCATGCGAAAAGAGGAAAACAAAAATTCCCCTCTGCCTGCACGATTATGTGTTAAGTTCAGAGAAGAAGAAATGAAAAAAAAATCTTTTTTTAGAAAAGTACGTCGCTGAACTTGGGGGAGGCATGCTATGTGTGTGTGTATTCACATATACACGCAATAATAATGTAACTATTATAATGAATACAAGTATGTGTGTGTATGCTTATTAACAGATACATGCAATAATAATGTAACTATGACAAATATTCAAGTATGTGTGCGTATGCTAAAAGCATCACAGAAACGATTAAGGTTGGTCAGAGATAACCAGATTGACCACTTTGTACCTCGTGTCATGGGATGACCAATGGAAATAGAGAGTGCTACATCCGGTACAGCAGGAACAAACAAGGTCAGACTTGCTAGGTGAAGTTGAGGGATGGATGCGTTTTCCTGAGTGCACAGACACTACTTCTCTTTCAGCTCGTCTCGCGGAGAGGTCTACCTCTGAACGTACTAAGGTAGATCTAGGGACCATTACAGGTCGTATAGACTTTAATATTGTTTATTGTAAGCCTGTGGCCCTTTAAGACTAGAGTTGTATAATAATGTTAGTCAGTTTACCTTTGTAATAATTGTATTATATATTAATCCTTGTATATGTATTTATGTATATAAACCTATTAACTCCACTACTGTGTTCGTGTGTTTAATTTTATAATTACTTGTTGGTGTTGAGTGCGGTAAATCTCACTCGAACCTCGACCATATATATATATCCGACTAGTACTGGATATTGCATATAGACAGTCCAAAAAAAAAAAGAAAGAAAAACAATCAAGCAGCCAACTGATCTATTTCTCTATTCTATTCTATTCATTGCCCAGATCTTCAATTCCAGATATCTTTTCCCATCTCTTATATCACCTAGCAAGATCAATATCACTTCCATCCTTTCTTCTTGTTCCCATTCACCATTCACTCACAAATATTCTTTATCAACTAAACTTTTTCCTTGGTGGGTGCTGTTACATCCACACTTACAACTGTGCCAATGTTATATCTGCAAGTCTGACTGTGTGGCCATCCAATAACGTTCGCTAATGTTCAATTCCCATGCTGTTTTCTTGCCACTAATGCTCTGCTGCATATGCTCTCCAATGAATGGTCTGCAACGAATGCTCTGAATATACTCTGTATTCTCTGCAATGGGTGCTCTCCAAACGAATAGTCTGCAAGTGGATGCACTCCAACAAATTGGTCTGCAACGTGCTCTCCAACGAATTGGTCTGCAATGAATGCTCTCCAATGAATTGGTCTGCAATGAATGCTCTCCAACATATGCTCTGAATATCTCTGCTGCGGTCTCCCCTTCTGTGGGCTCTTTCAGCTACACCCATGAATTACATTTCCACTGGGCACTGGTCATTAACCTCAAGCACTGATGTGAGATATCTCTACTTAAATACTGCCTCTAATACTGTGTGACTGCTCTCTACTGCCTCTAATACTACACTGCATAGTTGTTACCCAGTCTTCTTATCATTCTCTGATAACTGCAAAAATCAATCAATACACCATCCAATAAGATAACGTCTCTTATCCAGAAATATTTGTAATCAGCAAATATTCTTGAAATTGTCAATCGCCATTACATCAATGCATTAATTAAATTCTTCAGCTATCAGAGCGTGATCTAAAAACAACCTCTCAAATAAATTCTAGTTTTTTCTGGAGTGCACAAACATGTCTGCCATTTTACAAAACACTACAGGTGCAATCCAGCTTCTATTTCTATTTGTAATCTTCTCGAGCAATCTTCTTTCTTCATCTACTCTATCCAAACTTCCTCATTTGTCATTTTATTAATTCAATTTTTTCCATTCTTCTCCATATCTATATCTCTCAAAGGTCTCCAATCTGCTCCTAATTCTTTTGTTCATTATAAAGTGTTATAAAGTGGAGGATGTAGTACTAAGAATAGTTACTGATTATATAATATTGAATAGATAATACAATATAATTCGCAATTACAAAGCCAACATAATTAAGAAATCGAATTATTCAGTATGCTAGTTATTTTTTCTTTAAATTTCTGTCTGCACTTAGAACTATGTTATATCACCACTATCTATCATTAATACCATATCCCCATTATTTTGTGCCAAGTTGGATATAATATTCACCCACTTTATAACATTCTAAAAAATAGCATAAATGATAAAGTTCTCACCTAAGAGAAAATGATGCTATAACGTATTGAGAATGGATAATGATCATATGAAACAGTACAAAATGGGAAAATGTAAGATGGAATAATGCTAATAAAATTTTAAAAAATCTGGCTGATTAAATATATTCTACTTTATAACCACTAATTATTATCTTTATAAATTTATCTCTGTGTCTGAATTTACTATTCCACAAATTGTCAAAATATGAATAATAATGCAATTAATTGGTTAAAAATTGGCTTGATGTTGCATTGAAAATTAAATAGTGGAGATCTACATTTTTTTAATATACGTCAAAGTGTTGACAGGGAAGCGAACTCAGGCTGGCTGTTTGGAAAGGCAGCTATGCTAACTGCTAGGCCACCAACATTTGATTGTAAGTATATTTAAATTTAAAACTAAGGAGGTCATGTGTATGATCTATAAACTAAGAAATAAATGGAAATTTTCATGTAATAACATGACAAATACGTCAATAAATAATGTTGCTGGATTAAAAAATGGGACATTTCCATGCTGAGCCACTCTAGTAATCACCAATAGCTTCTTTTTATCTTATATTTACTTAGAGAAAAGTTACTATTGGTGACTTGAATAAGTTGTTCAAACTTGGTCTGATAATTTTAAATGTGGTTAGTTAGCAATATTTTTGGACATATTTTTCTATTATTCCTTAAAAATTCCTCACATTTCTTTGTTTATATTTTAATTAATCTATATTAATATTTACTTTAACGTGAACGCACATTTACTATCATCATGGTTGTGCAGATTTAGATGTTTCATGTGGTAAATAAAAAAAGTGTTCTTGAAATATATGTATATAAAAGAGAAGAGTCTGAAATTCACTGGTAGATAAATTGCTATATAATGGGCATTGAGACGAAAAGCTTTGAAATAATCATTTTTGATCTTTATCAATTCATTGCAGGGAAGATTTCTCCAATGTTTAGTCCAATTGCTTCAATCTAGTTTTTTCTTCTTTATATTAAAAAAAATTTCTTACTTCCCTTTATTACCTCATATGTGGTCTCCTCCTTCTATATCTTTTATAATTTGTTAAAAAATACAATTTAAGATTTCAACTATCCATCTATTATAATTTTTAATCTTTGCTTCATTTCAATTTCTTAGTAATGTTACCTGTTTCCTTTCTTACCCACATATTTCACAAATATTTTCTTAACTCACTATCCATCTCACCAAAAAATAAGCACAATGCCATATCTATGTTACTGAGGTATATACAGCATTCCATAAGCAGTTTTTCTACACTTAAAGCACTTTATAATACAGGACCAGTAAATTAATCTACTTTATATTGAAAAGAATATACAGAATTTAAGGTTTATCTCAAATCCTATCTCAATGATCCCTTTTAGCATTAAAGCCCTAGAGACTGAACTAAAAGATAAAATAGTACCACTCATATTATCCTTTTTATTCAAATTTCAATTTGAAAAGATGGTCTACCACTCAAGCAACCTTTCTCTTTAAAACAGTCATAGACCAAATAAGAAATGAAAAAAATACAGCCCCATCATAGTACAACTAGCCATTAATTCATCCTTTGACACTGTCTTCATAGATATACTAATTGACTTCTCACAGAAGCCAAAATATTCAAAGATTATCTGTATCTATTGATAAACCTATTATTAAGTAGAAAAATTTATATAACTTTCAATGTTAAAACATTTTCAATCCCATCATTGCAAACAACTTCATCCATCAAGACTCCTACAAATTTACACTATTTATCCTCTACACCAGATTTTAAATCAAAGTGATTGAAAACACCTATCAGGAATTATAATGCCTAAGCTATGTCTCAATATCTCATGTATTGCCTATATGAATGATGTCTCGATTTTCTTAAGTAATAAAAACCAAATACCACAATCTCTAATTTAATCTGAAAAAATCTTATGTATGGCAAATCTACTCAGGTACTGCATAAGAAAAATATTCAAAGGGGCACCCAACTCTTTTTTTTCTTTTAACTCAACCAATCGACAAAGTACATGCAAAAATACAAGAGAGTCAAAGAAAATACAATGCACCACTCAGTCACTTTTAAAAGCCTTAATTGCATTATACAAATCTTAGCAGTTATTGGAGATATGTTATTCTAAAATAATAAATACACTAGCTCCAATGACTCACGATGCAATGGACTTGGACTACATAGTCTACATGTATTTAGAACTTCCAATGCAATCTTTGCAAATGCACAGAACTTTCAATAATGGCTATTGGAAGGCTGTGATTGAGTCTCTAATCATTACTCAAAGACCCCAGTTTTTTCCCAATGAAAATAAATACTACTATTGGAATCTATTCATTTTTTTATGCTTCCAGTTCCCAAAGAAGATAACACAGCTCTGCCAAAATGTAGACACTGGCTATTACATTCAAAGTATTTTGACATCCTACTCAAAGTAAACTTAGAAACCCTGTCTACCTTACATTTTCTGAACTTTAAATGAAACATCAAAATGCAGAAGATTCATGTGTGCTGGGTCATAAGAAAGCAAAAGTTTCATACATTCCATATCGGTTTCAAGCTAGACAACATTTTTAAAATAATGACTCAAATATCAATCACATTCTAAAATCCTTTGAAAAGGGGTGCTTCACAAACATATGAATTAGAAAATAACATTACATGCATTTTTATGATAAAAATATACCATCACAATAACGACACCAAAAATATTACAACAAAGAAATAGAAAAATAATGGATCTAAATACATATACCAACAAGTGATAACTAATGCATTTGAAATTTGAGCCTATATCATACATAGCAAAGCTACTTTCAAAAACAAAAAAATATTCTAATTTGTTGGTTACTTTCTGCAAAACTCACAAGATAATACTACTGCCCATAACTACAGATGGAAATAATGATGTTAAAGCCTTTTCAATCGCTATAATCTACACTGAACTGTTTCAATTATGTGTCATTCAGTTTTTTGTGTATTGTTATAAGTGGTCCAAATGAAAACTGTAAGCTTTCCTAATAGTCTAATAAAGTCTTTGAAAAATAGTAATGCTATTAATAATGTGACAGAACAGGTTCAAACCCAGTCACAAGAAGCACAAAAGGTGGTCATCATCATACATATATGATGACTATTAAATTTAGTGGTCTTAAATTTAATTAGTTTTTTTTATTGCGTGGTTATGGTTGTTTAAATGTATATATCGGAAAAGAGGGGGGTCGTGCTCTGTTGTTTTGAAACAGTTAGATATGTACAGGTTATGGGTGTGTGCATGAATAGGTTTAACTGTTGGAAGGGGAGAGATAAGGTTTTCTTTTGCTTAGTTTTATGATAAGCATAGAAATTGCCAAAACAATTAAATTTGAAAGGTACTAAAAGCTTTCATATATCTCGATAAGAATCTGGTTGGCAGAGAACAAGGCAAGAGGAAATAAAAAAAACTGTGAACTTTCTAGAAAGAATGGAAAGGGGGTATAAAAGGAAAGGAACCAGAATGCTAGTCATCTTATTCCTGCAGAGAGTAAAATATCAACATATAGAGATATCGTTAATGCAGCAGAGAGTGATCTAATAATTTTGTACCAAATCATGGCAGAAATGGAAATGTAGGGATGAGAGTCTAATTTATCAGGCTCAAAACATATCCCCAACTAACTGTATGGTGCCACAACTGATAAAGAAGAGGCTTCAATGGATTGAAAGCCACCATGATCAAACCTATGAATCATCAACTTTCTGGAAACGGAGATCAGAAAAATAAAGAAGAAACCTTGCATGTTGTTATATATTTATCTGGATTCATATTGAACAGTAAATGGGTTTTATTCTATGAGCTCCCCAGGGAAATGCAGGTAGTATAAACTTTTGTATTGATTTGGGTCTAAATTTCATAATGGATTCCCTCAACTTTGTGAACAAAATTCAACTTAAGTGTATTTACTAAGAAATAATAAATTGTGTGTAAGCTTGTATTTTCATTAATAGCTGACGTCATTCCTTGAACTAAATTATTAGTAATAACAAAAAATGAAAAAACTTAAATAAAAAGAGAATTTCTTTTCAATGTTTAAATGCATTTTATGAACTAAGTAGTTATTTACCTAATGAATGACTTTTGAGAATTTGGAACAAATGCTTTAACAAGTGTAATAAATTAATTAGTAAATTATTGCTCAGTTTATGCAGTAATAAATATTTATTTGCCATCATGAAGTTTTATATGTGATATTGCCAGCAGTTTCATAAGCTATCACTAAGATCTTTGAAATGCTCTCTAATTGGATCCAATTAATATTATTTGTCTTCCTGCAGAAAATTGTTATGTGTTTATTCAGATTTATTTATACAAATGATCATCCTTTTCGTACATGACCAAGATGTTTTAGCTACAGACTGTAAATGAACTTTTCTATTCCAGCTAAGAAAAAAAAACTTTAATGATTATTATTTTTATTAGCATTTGATAGATGGGTAGGCCAATTATTTGTTTTATATTTTATTATTATTATTTCTCTCTTCAAGAATGTTTCAGAAAAGTATAATATGAAAAAATATTATACTGGGTAATTAGTAATTATTTTAATATAGTTTTATTGTGTACCTATATTTCTATATGGGATGTTGACAATAGAAATATCTGTTTGCTATTAGGAAGCTAACATCTCATTTTGAAAAGGGGTAATTGCATAAAATTTATTATTTTATTCTTGCATTTTAAAGAAGTTATGAGGTCCACTTCTCAATAATTATTTTGTTCCAAATTTAAAGATTTGTTGCTTGTCCCAAACCAGATTTTTTTATTTCAATTTATGGTCTAATGTCAAATATATTAAAGAGTTATTTTATCTTTGCTTCACTAGAAATAATGAGGATATTTAGTAATAATTATTATATTTCAAAGTTAAAATATTATACTTCATCAGAAATGAGAGATTCATTTTTTATAACCTATTAATGTCATTACAATATTTCCTTATTGAATGTGATTTGAAATTGTTTTATGTGTTATTATGTGTATATACCGATCTGTTATTTAATCCAATTACATAATTGTTGAATTGAAAGTAAAAATAACTTAATTTCCATGGTTTCAGATGATGTGATATGCCAAAAAAGAAGTGGAAGAATTAGGGATTTATTTAAGAGTGAATTTATTGTTTTTCCTTATGTTTAGATTGAAATGTATTTAGTGGCTATGCAGAAAGAAAGCGTTTATGTTATATATTGTATTGTCAGGGATTGAGAAAACTCTCCCTCAGTTTATTGAAATATTTGTTATGAATGGATTATATTTTCAGATTAAGTAATTATATTTTATAATAACTTTAATTATATTTTATAATAACTATAGTATAGGAAGTAAAGTAGTATATTTCTCTTATTTTTTGGTGATGAGACCAAGTCCACACCAGCATTTAAGCCTCAGAATTAGGCTAGGGAGTCACTGTGTTTTGTTATTTAAATGATTAGAGTTAAGAAAGTCTTCTTATCCCTCATGTATTCATGTGAAATGTTTTCCCATCATTTATTCATAGCCAAGTGTAAGATAGTTTGCTGATAAGAAAATAAAATAAAGGTAGAACTGATTTTTCTCACAGAACAGCTGAAGTAAAATTGATGTTAAAGCTTGGTTGGCCATGGCATTATCTGTATTATGACATTTTACCCCAGTTTCATATGTAAACCGATTGGATTTGGCTATGTTAATTATTTTATAACAGGTAGCACAATTCAGACGCATGCATAAAATATTATTAATTCAAAAAGTATGGAGAAAATCCATTATTGATTTGTAATTCTTTAATCAATGTTTCAAATCATATCATATTAATTATTTTAGGTTTCATACCATTAACTCTCAGAATGTTTCATCATTATGTTGAATGAGCAAGCAAAATAAAAAAGTGTAGCCATTTAATAGAATTATTCATTTGATTTTTGAAGGATAGCTTGATCTCTTACTCATAGATTTAAACCCCTCTTGTATTATTTTGATGTGCATTTGAAGTAAAAATGTCAAGAATTTTAGTTTCATATTTTACTATTTTAGTGCCAGTGTTTGATAGAGTTTTCTTTTCATAAGCATATCAGAATTGACTGATAGCTTGAGTATATTGGAAACAAAATACAAAAAAAATAATTTTATATTTAATTATTCTGGTGTGGTGTTTAAATAAAGTCTTCCCTTCCATAAGCATATCAGAATTGACTGGTAATGTATGTGTATTTGAAGTAAAATACCAAGAAGTTAATTTCACATTTTATTATTTTAGTACTAGTTTTATAATGTTTCTTCTCATAAGCTTATCAAAATAGACTGATAGCTAGCAAATGTTGGATTAAAATACCAGAAAGTTTATTTTAATGTTATTTGTTCTCATGTAGACTATTTAATCATTGATGTTGGAATTATCCAAAGCATGTATACACATAAATTAGAAAACCAAATGTTTATTTAGTTATCTTGTAATAAATGTTTTATAAAAGTTTTGTTCGGAGTTCTTCTTTGGCATGCATTCATGGTCTATGTTTCCACACATGCACACACACTTACATATCCAATATATGATTGCACTATTCCATAATTTAATGATGAACATGTTCAGATCTGATGATGTTGCTTTCTTGATCCAAACACTATAGGAAGGGCTTGACTATTTATTGATTCTCTGGAAAATTTATTACTCCGTTATTATTTAGATGATGAATTGAAATCAAAATACACCCCATTTCTTTCATTATCTAACTACTACTATTTTATTAGAATAATGCTTAATTTATATCATTACTTTTTTTTTCATAGTCATTAATAGTTATTATAAACTAAAGATTTAAAATGAAGCCATACAATAAATTAATTTCCAGAGATATTCCCTTATTATTTTAGATTAGACACTAATTTAGTTATTTATCTTAAATTACTGTATAATAAAAGTTAAGTAATGTTATATCTTATTTTATATTTAATTTTAACTTACCATACAGTGGAGTTAATCAGTATTACATCTTTATTTTATTAATTTAATTCTATCACACAGTAGAGATTGTTCAATGCATTTGGATGATGGGAGGAGATGAGGTTAGACTATAACTTGTAAATTTAAATGGTGAAACTTTACCAATTTCAATTATTTATTTTTTTCAAACCTTAATAGATGTTTTATTCCTATTAAATCATAATGTTTCTTCCTATATTTAGTATGCATTTTACACCTTATAGATCTCTGTAGCCCCCACTGAACTAAGCTATGGTAGGACAGTATTATAAGAGACTCATTAATAATTTAAAGCAAGATCAGACTAGTAGTTTATTCTATTATCAAGAGAATTGGCTCCCCAGATATTTGTTTATAGGAAAGATAGGAGAGGGGTTGGGAGAGGGTTACAATATATATATTGCTATAAACTATAACCAGAATACTACATATCTCATGGTTTAATTATATTTTAGTGGAGAAATGTGAGAAAAAATGATATTGAACATATCTATTATTCTGTCCTATCACCACCTAATCTATTACTACCCTATATATATATATCATTCATGAACCCATACACACATTCACATGAACACATACTAGATCTTTTCTTATCTGGCATATTGAATTACCAATCTTTTAATTTATTTAGCAAAAAGCATTTTTCTTAAAGACTTTGGTATTATTTTACAATTGTTGATCAACCAGAACTTTTTTGTTTACAACAATTAATGTAGCACTTTCTTATTAGAGTGACATTAAGATAAATTTTTATAAATGGCATGTGCCTATTTGAGGAAAATATTTTCCAGATTCCCAAGAAAGTATTTTCCAGGTTCCTGATAAAATATTTTTTTGGATGACTGTTACCTATTCTCTTCCTGTGCTCAAAGATGTGTTAATACAATATAGGTCCAATAGTATTATATCCTATAAACTGAATAATATATCGTAAAATTTTATAATCTTGGATTTAGAATTGAAATTTGATATTTTACTTATATATCATCATCATCATTGTCAACCATTATCCATTATAGGATGAAGATCTCTCAAGTTCAATCTATCTTCTTCAATCTCTAGTCTCTATTTTCCACATCACCCCTGCACACTTTCTTATTTCATCCATGCACCTTACATGTGGTTTCTTTCTGAGCCTTTTACAATCTCTTGGAATCCAGTTTAAGATTTCAGTTGTCTATCTATTATCATCTCTTCTAGCAATATATCCAACATAACTCCAGTCTTTTAATTTGTTCAATGATGTCAATAACACCTGTTTGTTCTCTTGCCCATATATTGCATTTTCATCTTATTTTGTTACTCCTAACATGCATCTCTCAATACTCCTTTGAGTGGTCTTAAGTTTCTGTATTGCTTTCCTATTAAGTGTCCAAGTCTCACATCCATAAGTAAGAACTGGTAAAACACATGTATTAAAAACCTTTTTTAAACTCATTGGCATATTTCCTTTTAGTATTAAATTATTTCTACCAAAAGCACTCCAACCAAGTTTAAGACTATAAGTAATTTCATCCATTATGTTTCCACCTGTAGTAATAATCTGACCAAGGTATTTGTAGTTGTTAACTTTCTAACTCATCATATCCAATCTTTATTTTCATCTTTTAAGAAAACCCATCAAACAATACTTTAGTCTTTTTAACATTTACCTTTAGTCCCACTTTCTTATTTTCATCTGATAACTTTTGTAACATTTCCTGAAATTCTAAAGCATTATTTTCAAAAACAACTACATCATCTGCAAAATCTAAATGACTTAAATAATATACATTTACATTTACTCCTCTAGTCTCCCATTTTAATCCACAAAAGACTTCTTGCAGCACTGCTGTAAAAATATTTGGAGACATGGAGTCACACTGTTTTACATCCTTATCAATGTTAACCTTCCTAGTATTGTTATGTAATCTAATTGCATTTTTGTAAATATTCTTCAGAATATGACAATATCCTAGGTCTATACCTTGATGATCCAATATTTTAATCACTGAAGAATTGCTTATAGAATGAAATGCCTTTTTATAATCTAAAAATCCAAAGCATAATGGCAAGGCATATTCATTAGTCTTTTCTATAACTTCTCTCAATATTTAGATATGATCTGCTGTACTAAAATCACTTTTAAATCCAACTTGTTCCCTTGATTGGTTGATATCCAATGTTCTCTGTAGGTGAGTTGTAATTATCTTGGTAAAATTTTGCATAAAATTAATAAAAAGCTGATAAGTCTATAATTTCTAATAAATATCTTATCACCTTTTTTTAAATATATCAACAAATTAAAAATCCTTCTCCTTTTTCTTTTCAAAAACTTTATTTTCTAATATCAATACTGAACATATATATTGTACCGTTTATTTATTTATATACAGTACAATTATATTGGCATTTGGTAAAAGCTAAAAAAATAAAGGTAAATTTGGATTTTTTTTTTAGTATAATTTTTTTTTTTTTAAAAAAAACGTACAATGAAAGTTAAATTGTTCTTTCGTATTTTTTTACGTAATTAGAAAATAAAAGTAGAAATTGGAGAGAACAAAAGACACGCTGATAAATTAAAAGAATTCCAAAAATAAAAAGATAAGCTAAAAGAAATTTTTTTTAGCTAATTAAAGATGGCCGAAAGATTTGCTAAAAAAAGAGAACTTTGTAATTGAAAAATGAGTAAAGACTGTACAAGATTATGAACCAAAAATGCCATGATAATAGCAGGCGCAGAAGTCTGAAAACTGTACCTCTAGTATAAAAAGGAGGGGGTCAGTTTGATCAAGGTCTTGTTTCGTTTGTTTTCTCTATAGTTAGTCCTGAATAAAGAACATATCTAGGGTTGCTCTATGCTGAAATAATTCAGCATATCGGAGTGAACCGGAGCTTCTGCGGACATCGTTCCTGAAGATGTACACCAGAAAAGTCTTCATGACCGACTAGGAGAATGGACCACAAGATCAAATAATCAATAGCCGAGCTCATTCTAACCCAAAAAACCATGCATAGTTATCTACTACCTTCTAACTAAATTTACCGGTAATATATGACTCTTATTATTCCCGATTGCGACTAAATTGTCGACAAACCATTTTGCAAACTTGTAAAAATATATGTATATTAGGACCCCGATAGAGACTTTAATTTTTCTGTTCTAGAGACTTTTATTTATCCAAGAACTTTTTTTAATTGTGAAATTGTTTTTTATTAATTGATTCATATCTGAATTAATGTATGTTCTCTCCAATTTATTTAATTAGTAATCTCTCTATTTTAATTTGTTAGAATAAAAATATTTATTTCTAATACCAACTTTTTCATTTGTACATTATTAATAATATTTATTAGTATTTATTATTAAATTTATTATTATCTTAGTAAGATTTAAAAATGTAATTTACCTCTGCCATTTTATGTTTAATAAGTTCCAGGAAAAATAATATTTAAAAGATAATTCTAGTTTATGGTAGAATTACCAATTCTTAAAATCTAATACCGATAATTTAAAAAAAAATCTTTTCTTTTTTTTATTTACAACTTTCGAGATGTGCTGGTGACAGATTTCAGCAGATTCTTAGGGATCCTGGTGCCCAGATCAAATAAATTAAAAGCTGATTTCGTCAATAGCACAATTAATAACAATTCTAGGCCAAGTTGATCAGAAAATATAGTTATGTTTTTAGAAATAGAAATAGAACTTTCTTCTTTTTGGCATAACTTGATCAACTTGTGCATTTTTATAATGCGTATAGAGATCTAGCAAGATGGAAAATGTTACAATATATATATATATATATATATATATATATATTATATGTATATATATATATATATATATATATATATATTGTAACAGAATGGAGTGGTAGGAAAGTATAAATGTGGGGTGATGGCAAATCATCACCACCACAGTCAACAATATTTCAAATAAAATGAGTTAATATAAAATTTACAAAAAGTATAATATAAAGGGGAACATGATCAGAAGAGTAAGGGTTTAACCTGGGGTGATGGAAAATCATTATCAACCCCAAGTAAATACAAAATCAAATATCAATAGTTTACAAAAGTATATATAAGTAAGATATTTAAAAGAAGCATGAGATTAGAGAATCTCTGTGAGATCATTGAGAAATCAGCCAGCTACTAAAAGCATAATTAACTATCAAACCAGCATTATCATAAATCAAAGTAAGTATAAGTAAATATGAAGAGAACCATCCATCATCATCATTGATGGGAATAAACAAATCAGTACAATAAATCAACAGACCATCTTGTGGCTGGATTTAAACAATAAAAAAATATAAATCAACAGTCAACATTGTGATTGGATTGGAAATGGGTCTTTTGTAGACCAGGCTAACTACTGAGCCTTTGCCAGCTTAGGCAATTATTTAAACACAACTTGGATGCACCAGCCCAGGGTCCATCCACTAGAATACACAACAATCAGAAATAAAAACAACAATTCTGGGACATTTAAAACATACTGATCATCATCAATGCTCTGGCCACTTGTACTGGTCAACTATAAATGTAAATTTTTAATAAGACTAAAGTAAAATAAAAGATAATAGTGCACAGGCTTTAAAGAGTATTCTCTTTTGTGCCAACCAGGATGATGATTGATCATCTCTGGATACCCCAAAGCACTAAGTACACATCTCCATTTATATATTCATCCCATGCACAAATCTAGCTCAGAGAACACAAGCTCTATTACTGTATGTGACCAAGAGATGATGGAAACAATTAAATAAGTTTATTAATAACAATAAAAAAATGGTATTGTGGCTCTTCACATATCAATTAAGCCTTCTGATTTTGATTACTATACAATAAAAAAATTATCACATTTATGATTTACAAAATTAAAATACATAATCCAAGTTATTACTATGGTTTACATATATATGTGCACAGATGCGCGATTTATAATATACAATTAATATTCAATAACAAAAAATGATTAAAATTTACATATATGTCTTATATGACAAGCATTAACATACATGTGCACACATAAATATGCAGTACAATTGACTTTTATTACAATCATATATATATAAAATACTAATACTATAAATGTTTAAAAATTTACATATGGGTGTGTGCATGTACTCGCACACTGACAAAAAGTTACATATTTTAATTTGTTACAATAATAATTATATTTTCCTAATTGATTCCATTTGGAAAACATACATGTGTATAAACAAAATATATAATTTAAAATTTAATTTCAGTTTATAAGTTGCTTTTTTTTATCAAACTAAATTAAGTCAACTTTTGTTTGACAGGTACTTGTTGATTAATTATCAAAGTCTCTAAATATACAATGTCTCTCTTTTTTCTAATCTAAAAATTTTTGGAAATCTTTTTCTTGATTATTAATTATAACTTTCTTTGTAGTTTTTTCCTTCTAAATTTTAAATATAACTTTAAACAGTTTTTTTTCTTTAATAAATGATTTTAAACTAATGTCGGTTTATATATTTCTATCAGTTATAAAAATGTCATTTTATTAAGGAAATTGTTTAAAACTTCCTTATCATATATAACAATACTCACCACCAGCTGTATGTATATATGTTTATCTGTGTTTCTCTGCCTTTATCTGATGCAGCATACATATAATTAGTTCTTCAGCAAGCTGGAAGATTTTTCTTAGTGAGTTTGGTTTTTAGTGACTGTCATAATCAGGAAAAATGTAATCCATGTAAAATGTTGGTCTCCCTTTCAGTCTAGGATTGTTCCAGGCAAGCAGTGGTCTTGGTTTGATAGATTTCAGGCAAGCAAACCAACCTCTCCACGTTTAAGGCTATGCATTTCAGCACAAAGAAGTGGGTCATTTTTCTCCATGTAAATTCAAACTTCTGCTAAGGAAAACAGTCTACTATCTTACCTTCAGCTATATCAGTTTGTGGTAGCTATTCTGCAAATTCTATGATCAGCTAAAATCAACTGCTGCACTTCATCAAGTTGCAACAAAATACTGTAACCAACTTTTCAGCTGACCTGTTCTTACAAAAACTATTATCCAGATTGCTCTCTTCAAAAATCACTATCCAGACTGGAGTTAATTTTGTTATCAGCCCTTTTATAGAATCATCTAAGGTGATAATAACACCTTGATTGAAAACAGAATTTTATTTTTATCTCTCTAATCCTTTTGAAAACATACATGTTTTCTTAGACAATAAAAATTTACAAATTAATTAAAGATTTCAAAAATAGACACTTTTTAAAAATTATCAAAAAAACATGCTTACATTTAAATTTCAAAATCAGAATTACAAATAATATTTATCAGACCTTTTAAAAGTTTAATTTATAAAACATTTTTTATTTTAAATCAGAGTTATTATTTAACCCTTTTCTTATTATTATTTTATTTTAGAAAATATAGAAAAAAATCTACAAAAATGTATTCTGTGTTTATTTCTACTTTTCCTTTCAACTTTATATATATTTATGCACACACACTATATTATTATGGGTGTACCATGTAACCCAAACAGTTACAATATATATATATATAATTCAAAACTCCAATGTTTCAACTGTTTTTATCTTCAAACAGTCATTTTCAAGGATCCGCAACAACAATATGAAATACATATTTATAAATAAACCTCAATTACATATATACCTTCATTTTACATTAACATAAACGGTAACAAATATATTAAACATACATAATTATATTTTACTTACATCTCTCTCTCCCACTGCTATTTTTTATTACACTTTCTTTTACATTATTTAATTGCAAATCTGTCTTAAATAATGTAAAAGAAAGAGTAATAAAAAATAGCAGTGGGAGAGAGATGTAAGTAAAATATAATTATGTATGTTTAATGTGTTTGTTACTGTTTATGTTAATGTAGATGAAGATATTTATATAATTGAGGTTTATTTATAAATATGTATTTCATATTGTTATTGCAAATCCTTGAAAATGACTGTATGAAGATAAAAACAGTTGAAACATTAGAGTTTTGTATTATATATATGTTCAGTATTGATATTAGAAAATAAAGTTTTTGAAAAGAAAAAGGAGAAGGATTTTTAATTTGTTGATATTTTTGTAGAACATATATATTTTAAAAGAAAAAATGATTGTACATTTGCTGTGTTATAATATATGACTTTTTTAAAATATTAATACAGCATTCTTCCAATTATCTGGTACACGATTATCATTTAGACATTTGGTATATAACTTTTCCAAACATTTTTTCTATTTCTTCACTTGCTTCTTTTAAGATATCGATTATAATTCCATCATTACCTGGAGCTTTTCCTTTCTTCATAAATTTAATTGCTGTCTCACTTCTTCATTTATAATTCTGTACAATTCAGAATATATAATAGATGTGGGAGGTATTTATTCTTCATTACTATATAATTCTTGATAGAACTCTTCTACCCATTTCATAATGTCATCTCTCTTTTTAGTAATAGTTCTCTCTTTTTTCTTATTGCAAATAAAAGTTTTCTACCAATACCAAAATGTTGTTTTACACTCTTGAGACTTTTATTCTCTTCTACAGCTTTCCTTGCTAGTTCACAATTATACTTTCTTATATAATTATAACTTTTTTTGCACCAATTTATAAAATTAGAGATATGCAATCATTTTTATATATCTTCCTATTTCTTCTTTCTTCATAAATTCTCTAATCTCATTGCTGCTTTTTTATTAGCTATCTTTGTTGCATTTTTAAAAAATGTATCAGTTATTTTCTTATTAATTTCATTCAAATCTGAATCGTGTTCAAAATCTACTAATACTTGAAACCGATTTGCAATTTCTAATTTAAATTCATTAGAATGTTTCTGAAGATTAGGAATATCAAGTATAGATATTGTTTTTCTTAATAATTTTTGTCTCTGTAATTTTGCATTAACACATATACATCTTGCTAATCGATGATCACTTCCTGTGTTGAATTTATTAAGAGCATTACAATCTTGAAATATGTATTTCTGTTAGTCAAAATATAATCCAGATGTGCCGTATCTTTGTTTGGATGCTTTCATGTCCATTTCCTTTTAACATTTTTCTCAAAAAAAGAATTCATAATATAAAGTTTTTCTTTTTCTGCAAACTCCACATGTCCATATCCTCTCTCATTTCTATTACTATAACCAAATTTACCTACAACACTTTCATCTTTCATTTGTTTAATTATACATATGTATATATAATCCACAAAATGTCTTAATTCACATTGTTTTTGTAATTTTTATTTGTTTGGGATTCATAAAAATAAATCTTTTGCCTTGAGTAATTTGGGATAGTGGTAGAATGACAGGTAATTATGCCATAAAACCTAATTTTTTAATAAATACTTATTATTTTCTCCACATTTCAACCACTTTTATAGAAGTCATTATAAAAGAAAATGAAATTAATGAAAAATTCTTAACCGGTATATAAATTTATTTACAGAGGAAAAAAATATTTATTTTCTATATTCTTTTAATTTAAATATAAATTAAAATTATATTTATATTCTTTTTACCAGACTTAATTTTATTTTCGAGTTTACTTAAAAAACTACATAATTATCTCAATGCTTCAATTATTAATTACAAGCATTCTCAATAGTAAAAACTATATCTTGAATTTACTTTAAAACTAGATTATCTCAATGATTTCTCAGTAGTAAAAAGCTATAATTTTAAAATCCATCTAACTTTCATTTATATTCCCCTGTTAACAGTTAAATCTTTAATTTCTACATATAATTTAATTAAATGATAAAGATATGGGTGAATGATTATGATATAGAGTCGTAGACTAAGCAAAGTGTAAGTTCATTGTGAAATGCATTAGGAGGTCGTTTTTTTTTTTTTTTTGATGTCTTTATTTATATTTCAAGAATCTGTGTAAGAATGAAAGTTTTAAATGCACTTAAAAAGATACTATATATACATGAAGGAAAAAAGAGATGAAATTCATTTATTCTATGTGCTTATGTTTATTTATAAAAAGATATATATATATTAATCTTTAACTGGAGTTTAAAATTTATGTTTGGAAGAAGAATGATATGATAATCTCTAACCTAGTAAATAATTAGTAATGATCTATTAATATATTTTTCTGAAATGGATAGTGTCAAAGTTGTGACTTTTAAATCAAATTGTAATTGTTTTGTCCAAAGCCAAGAGGAATATGACTTAAGGACAAACAAACACTTTAGTTGATTTAAATAAACATTTATCCAATTAATAATATATAAAAATAAATGCTATAATGTACAATTTATGTAGACGCTTACGATGTTATTACAAATTAAACGTGAACATTAAAATATTGATTTACTTAAATAATAAAACAGATGATGCCGTTAATTTACTCTAAATCCGTTTTTAAAACTTTCGAAGACGGTTACCTTTCGATCCCGCATTAATTTCCACGAGTACAATGTAAAAGTCCCAAAACAATTCTTTGCAAGTCAGAAGCAGAAGAGCGATACAATAAAAAAGCGGGAATCCTTGATCTGCTTTTCAATTTGTCACTTTAAAATGTTACTTATTTCTTTGTTCTGTATAATAAATTCAACAGGGGGGGGGGGTTATAGAAAATATTATTTAATTTATTATAATGTTGTTGGAAAGATTAATTCAATTATATAACAGTAATAATTTAAATAAAGATTGATAAGCAATTAATTATTTTAATTATAGATATAAATTTTTTAAAATAATCTAATATTGCAACTGTTAACATATTAAAATAATTTATTTTACAGAACAGGTTTACATTTGGAACTAATTAATTCAATATTTATCATTCTTCGGTAAATTAAAAATTATGTTAAACGTAAGAATGTGAATTAGAAGGAACGGAAGTCAATCATTGGTCGTCTAGCGGTTAGCATAGCTGCCTTCCAAGCAGCTGGCCCGCATTCGCTTCCCGATCAACAGCTGGCCCGGGTTCGCTTCCCGGTCAACGCATTTGACATATATATATAAGAAACGGAGATGTAAGTATGTGTTTATAAGTAATTGATTTATTATTTTTACTATGTAAAATAAGGTACAGGATACATTTTTTTATAAATTCCCTTTCTTCAATTTAATATAATTTAGGTTAGGTTGTCAATATCCTTATAAAAAAGAGTCAAAACTTGTAAGAAATAAATAAAAAAAATTATTTATATGCGGGAACTCAGTAAAAATAAAACGAAGTTTAAAAAGAAAAATACGAATTACGATATTAAATTTGTAAAAAGAATTGATCTTGAAATTTGGACTTTTAAATTGTTGTAATTCGGGTTATGCAAATTTATAATTACCAATATTATATTTTACAATTATTAATTTTGAGCGACTGCATATATTTTTAAAACAATATTAGTAAACAAGACTCTTTAATTTTTCTATAGTTATTTTTGATAGAATGTGGCTATTGTTAATATTATCTTTTATTTACATTGATGTAAAAAAAATATAAGAAAAGGTGAAGAAACTATTTAAAGAGTGACTCGGAAGTTAATCTCAATCAATCTAATTAAACTTTGGTATATTTATTTATAATAAAATAAATTCAAAGTTGCTATTACAATTTATAATTGTTAGTTTAGTGCACCGGCATATGTTATTAAAACAATATTCCAAGACGGGAATCTTTAGTTTCTTCTATTGTTATTTTTGATAGAATGTGGCTAGCATGAATATAATCATTTATTTACATTAATGTAAATATAAAAAAATGAAAAGGTGAAGAAAAGCAATTAAAGAATCACATTAGACGTTTTATATTAAATGATCCGTATCAGTCGAATTGAACTCTGACACATTTATTGATAATAATAAAAAAAATGAGCTTCATTGCTTAGACAAAGTATCTATAGTGATAATTTAGCACGATATTGTTTATCAATGATTTATTGTTCTAAATACTTATACAAATATAAACATTTAAAATATATTTTGATTATATTATTTACATATGCTTTAAGAGTTAATATTATTAATGACTTGAAAAAATAGTCTTTGTGTTATAAACACACAAACAAACAAACAAAAGATTCGTTTTGTTGAGAATGGGTGCATAAACTGATTGCAGAATAGTTTGCGCAATGGAAAATTTTCAATTAACATTGCGTTATTTATTTCAATGATGAAGTGACAGATTTGAGATCTAGAGGTTTCCTGATTGATGCCCAATTTTTAGATGTTATTTGTCTTATCGAATGACTTATTATTCAGTGATTTTCACCTCTGTTCAGTGGGAGAGTGCTAAGTGGGTAGACAATTAATTAGATAGATAGACAAACAGATAAATAAATAGATGTGTAGAATATATTTATAAGATATATTAAAGGATGTTAAATGAACCAAGGAATAAGTGGCTGAGTAAATTGGCAAACAGATATTGAATACACAAGTAGAGAGAAAGGTAAATGCATGATCAGGTGAATCGATAACAAAGTGTGAGGATGTGTAAATAAGTGGGAAATGGATAATTAGATGAGTACTTAAGAAAATAGGTAGATAGGTAGCCAGGTAGCTTAATAGATAGATAAGTAGATAAATAGGTAAATAGATAAGTAGGTGACTATATAGACAAATAAATAGACAGTTATAGAGATAGATAATAGATAGGTGGATAGATAGATTGTATTGATTTTATTGCAATAAATATTTGAATGATTAATATTATTTTATTTTTTTTAAATTATTAGAATATTTAAAATTAGTGTATTAAGTACAATATTTAATATCATTCCTTTTTTTAAAAAAATTATTAGAACTTTAAATATCTCTAAATTTATTATTATGGCAAACATTCTCCTTCCAATTTTAGCAATTTTTAATTATTTATTTTCCTTCGTTTACTTACCAGAGCTTCCACCATAGATGTGGATGCTTCCATCAAATGTGCCAGAATTATAAACCAAGGAGATTCTTCCACCAGAACCACCCCCCATTTTTTCACTTCCTTTTCCTCCAACTGCCGAAAGTCGTGCTGCTCCTGAGAGTTGATCTGTTTGTATCATGATGCTTCCTCCACTTCCTCCTCCTCCACTTCCAGGAGCATTTCCTCCATTCGCTGATACAAGTCCATCAAGTAAAAGTGATTTGATTGCTTTTATGTTAACTATACCCCCTCCTTTGCCTCCTTGAAGACCCCCACCACTACCTCGTTGATTAGGAAACGTAATGCTTCCATATACTACCGCTTCATCACTGACAAGAAAGCGGCGTTGACTTCGGCCACCTCGTCCCCCATAGCTTCCTATAAATAAATAATTAAATATGTATAATTCAGAGATTATGTTAATAAAACAACAAAAACTTAACTACAGTTATTAATTCTGTAGAAAGTAAATGTCAATGAATGTATGCTTAAATTAAAAATAGAATATATATTTTATAAGTTTTGTAATAACATAGAATATTTTGTTTGCATTCAAAATAAAAATAATAAGAAACTTAAATTAGGTTTGTTATAGCATAAATGAAACATCACATAATCTATGCCTATACAACACTTTAATATAAAACTATTTCTTCTACTACAGATCTGCCATATAGTGTCAGTTCAGATAATTAATAGATGCCAGATGATAGTGTTTAATAAATTTCTATCCAGTGATGTTCCATATCCTGACATTACTTTTTTAACTTATGATTTTTATTAGTAGGAGTTTTAGATTTGGATTTACAGCATCTGATTTTTTTAGATCTAATACATCTTTTTTTTTCAGCAATCACCATTTTCTTCTCATCAAGCTACCAGTTTGAAAATTAAAAATATCAATGTTTCATTTGCTTATTAATATAGATTTGATACAAGTTTCAATTGATATATTTGATGTCCTCAGTTTTTTAATACCTGTAGGAATCTATATTTTTTGTCAGTCGTGTCTTAAAATGAATAAGACACTAAGTAAGAAGTCTAACTCATACAATACTTTTGCATAACAAATCTATTTCTGTTACTTCATTTCTCAGTTTGAACTATAAATGAATCTGAGATGATGTTATCTTAATAAATGGCTACCTAGTTTTGTGCTATATATCCAGACTAGTTTTAAGCTAATGGTTCTCATCAGTGAGGAATCATGGACTTGGATCTAGAACATCTGGATTTTTTGATCTAATGCATCATTCCTCCATCAACATCACTTATTCATTTTTGTACTATCAGTCTTAATTCATGTCCTGAATCTAATCCATGTTGCTTGCATACTCATATAGAATTAGGAAGAGAAATAGATTCACTACTTAAGAGACTTAGATTACTAAGTTAAAGGATACACAAAAAGTGGTATATACATTGTAGGTTTTTGCATTAAAAGTTGAAATTAAAGTTGACTTTGTGGTAACACCTTTTATAAAGTCTTCTGATGATTAAACAAACAAATAAGTTTATTAGAAGTCTTGAAGAAAAATTCGGATTTAACAATATAAAAACTGTAATTCTAGAAATATTTAGTTCTTTTCTTTTATTAAATTCTAATTCCATCAAAAGCATTTGTTCACTCATGAAGGAAAGATTATTTTGTTTTAAACTTTCAAGATATAACTGAACATGACTTTGGCCTAGTCTTGTTGATCAAATTCATAGAGCTCAAACTTAGTATCTGTAATTCATGGAGAATTAAAATATCAGTACAGCAGGCATAATGCAATTTATTATGGAGAATTATGTGCTAATATTGCCACAAGATTGGCTTGGCATAAATACCCCTCCAACCACGTGAAAAGTGAATCTAATATTAAATCAGTATTTTTTGAGCATAACATAAACTTTGACTATAGCTTTAACACACAAAGTGTTAACATTGTGTTTGCTGAATGCGATGAACAAAGGGCATAGTTCAGAACTGCTGACTCACATGCCCTTACCAAAATACTTTTGCATTGCTTTGTCCAAAAAGTGGAACGTGCAGATTTGCATAACAACTGCTGTATTCATATTTTAATCTCACTATGAATTTCAACCACTGAGTGTGAGCACTATAAATTTGACTGACTATGTTGAAAGCATGCTCAATTATATATTGAAACAAAATAATCTTTTAAGAGCAATAAAACATTTTTGATAGGATTAAAAAATAAAAACTATCTACAGAAGTAGATTCTATTCTTGATTCCTTTGTTCAATATTTAGAGTGCTTTTAACTCATAGCCTGGTGGAGGGTGATTTACTCCCTTCATTTACATACATATTGAGCTATGTTTAATTTAAAGGTTAAAAGTATTTATGTTATATTTAATTGTCTCATTCTATGTCCTTAGGATTAATATATCGTTGGGAATTGTTACTGTTGAGTTTTAAAACCAAAATTAATTTACACCTTTGTTTTCAGCATTTTTTTTATCTATGATTGGTTGAAATTCTAATAGTCCAAATAATGAATGAAATAGTGTATAAATCGCTTACTCTCACTATGATTTTAAAAAAAAAATCACAACTGTTTATCGACATCTGTGGATCAGAGTTTTTTTACAGTGGTACAACAGTAATGTGCCATGATTATGAAAAATTATGCCTTCTAAAATGATTCCCAAAGACTCCTTTATTTCTACATTACAATTGCCTACAGGTTGTTTGCGTTTATAATCTTAGTGATTAGTTAAATAGAAAATTTATTTTTCTTTCTCTCCTATATATATAATCTTAGTGATTAGTTAAATAGAAAAATTATTTTTCTAGTGATTAGTTAAATAGAAAAATTATTTTTCTTTCTCTCCCGCTTTTTCCATCTTGTGTAAGTTTGAGTAATGGGTAGATCTGGAGTAGATGAAGTAGATTTGCTACTTAAAAGTAACGTAAAAACACAGGTCATGTGATATTGTAGTGATGCTATAACAATTATTGGCAGGGAATATAGATTTATACAATACATTGTTAGATCGGAAGTCAAACTCCTATAATGTGCTATTACTGTAAATATTTATAAATCTTCACACTCACATATCAGTAAGAGTTTTAAAAACTTAAGTGAATCATTTAAATTTACAATGCCTTTCTATAAATACACCAACTTTCACTGACCATGCTAAATCAGGGATTGAGTTTATTGTGTGCTTGATGTTATAATCCAATTTTGAATTGTACAAATCTATTTAACCTATTGCAAGAGAAAGACAGTGTCTCATTTTTAACCACCCATGATCAGACAAATATGACTTATAAATGTAAATCTATTATTATAAAGCACTGATAATCTTGAAATTGTTATAACGGAAGTCGAACTCTGATAATGCGCTATTACTTTAACTATTATAAATCTCCGCGCATTCGCATGTCAGTAAGTGTTCAAAAAACTTAAGCGAATCACTTAAGTTTAGCGTGCACTTCTGTAAATACACCAACTTTCACTGACCATGCTAAATCAGGGCGTAAGTCTACTGTGTGCCTGATTTATAATATTTAAAGTAATAGTGCATTATTGGAGTTTGACTTCCGATCTAACAATTTCAAGATTTTCAGCACTTTATAATAATAGATTTACTTTAATATTGTTTTGTTACTTATGGATATTCAAGACAAATTAGGAAAGAATATTTATGAACTTTAGTAAAAAGATTAAAAAATCAAAACGATTTTCAAACTTGTATAAAAATGATATTATTTTGTTATACATAAAAAGTGATAGAAATATAATATTGGAACTTGAATTCTTTGGTGTATAAACTATATCATATTCTACAATAATAAAGTATTTAAAATTATTCCCAGATAAGCTATCTAAAAATAAATAAAGATAATTCTTTTGTATACAAAAAGTTATATCATGAACTTGAAAAGAAAGCATTCAAACTCTAATTGCAGTCTTTGAAGCAAAAAGTACTCAAAAAAGGAAATTCCCAGAGAAGATTCTAATGACTTATTATTTTATATATTAATTGATTTAGTATTTTATTTTTCTCATTATTTCTTCATTTCCTAACTCTTCACTGAGGTGAGCCATAAGCTCGAAACCAATTGGTCTGGAGATGAGGATTTTCGAGAGAGATTTTGAATTCTTTCTCTGTTGGCTCTTATAAATAAATCTTGTTTTGGAGCTAATGATAAGCTTCATCTAGTGAACATTTTAGCACAAGCTTAAAAGCAAGTTGCACAATTTGTGTCTTTGTTTTATTATTTATTATAAGTGTACCTTTGAAGGCTTTTGTGCTGTTATATTGCTCTGGCTTTTAATATATGGTGAAACTGAACTGAGTTCAGACCCATATAGCAATCTGGTTTGTAAGGTTGGATTTGAAGGCAAATTCAAGTTTTCAAACTGTTAGTAACGTATTAAATAAGTGCTGACGGCTGAGTTGGAGTTTTAGATCTAGTTTCTGAAATCCTAACTCTTCACTGAGGTGAACCATAAGCTCGAAACCAATTGGTTTGAAGATGAGGATTTTCCGATAGAGATTTTGAATTCTTTCTCTGTTGGCACTTATAAATAAAGCTCATTTTGAAGCTAGTGGTAAGCTTCATCTAGTGAACATTTTAGGACAACTTAAAAGTAAGTTGCACAATTTGTGTCTTGTTTTATTAATTATTACATATAATTTTATTTATATATTACATATAATATTTTTGGTTGTATTCTCATCCTTGGTGTTCGCCTAGAGATGGCGTTGATGCTAATCGAAAACATATACATATAAGATTCGGGGCCCGACCTAAATGATCAATTTGATCTAAAAAGATCTGATTTCTTAGATTTATAACAAAATATTCTACTAACTAATACTATTATATGATGTTAGTTTTTTTCATTTTTTTCGTAAATGTTTATTATTCTTATCTTGTTTTTGAGTTTGTGTGTGTCTTTTTAGGTGTTTTTCTAACTTTTTTTTTGGACTTTATGTGTGTCTTTTTAAAGTTACGTTTTTTGTTTTTTTTTTTGCAAGAGTAAATCAATATTTATTCAAAATCAAGATGTAATAAGTAAATGTTTATTAATCTTATCTTGTTTTTGAATTTGTGTTTGTGTCTTTAAAGTTACGGGGCTTTTTCTAATATTTTTGGGGGGACTTTATGTGTGTCTTTTTAAAGTTACGGTACTTTTTTTTTGCAAGAGTAAATCAATCATTTGATTCAAAAGCAAGACGTAATAAGTCAATGTTTATTAATCTTAGATTGTTTTTGAGTTTGTGTGTGTGTCTTTAAAATTAGGGAGCTTTTTCTAATTTTTTTTAGACTTTATGTGTGTCTTTTTTTAAAGTTAGGTATTTTTGGTCAAGAGTAAAAATCAATTATTTTTATTAAAAAAGCAAGACGTAATTCTAAATCTATCAAAAGTAATGTCATTTATATACTACAAACATTACATGATCACCATCTCTATACTTGCACATAATTTGTTGTAAACAAAGGCAAAACTCCCCATACAGTAGTGCCACCCTGTGCCAAACAGAGTAATCAATGGATGCCAGAAGGGACTAGATGGGGATTTTATGCACAAGCCTTCTGGCATCCATTGATTACTCTGTTTGGCACAGGGTGGCACTACTGTATGGAGAGTTTTGCCTTTGTTATATACTACAATTTAGAATTGATACCCGACTACTATTAGTAAGGACCGTCATTGAAAGATTCAATTGAAAAATGATACCCGACTAATTTCTGTTTGTTTTTTTTTTTGGGTGGGGGGGGGACAGTAATGAATCAGAAAGTGGGTTGTTTTTGTTAACTCTGTCTATATAAAAAGGGTACCATTATTGAAATACTAAATTTAAAAATGATAGCCGACTAATTTGTGTTTCTTTTGACAGTAAAAAATGATAGCCGACTAATGGTAAATCTTGTGTATATATATAAAAAAAATACCATAATTCAAATACTCCATTGAAAAAACCAAACCCCATTGAATTTGCTTTCTTTTTTTTTTAAGACAGTAATTAAGCAGGAAGTGGGTTGTTTTTGTTAGTATGTAGATATAAAAACTAATCTTATTTTGAAATAATAAATGTAACAAAAAAAATAATAATAATACCTGACTAATTTTCTTTTTTGGACAAGTAATTCCTAATAATTAGACACTGGATTGTTTTTGTTTGTGCGTATATATTGTAAATATCGATAAGTCTATCTATATTTTAAAAATTATCATTTGTTATATATAAAAAAAAAAAACCTCTTTGAGTTGATGTTTATACATGAAGTATTATTATTTATGGTTATTAAGTATAGTTATTGTTTGAAGTTATTATTTTATTTATATGTTGATGGTACATCGTTATGAATATTTAATTATTATAAATAATTAAAGACATATAAATTGTTGATTATATAAAAAAATTATTTTATTTGCAGTGATTATTAAAAAATGCAATATTATTATTTATGTATATTTTAAAGCTGTCAAATAAATTTTCAATTTAATATTTTATATATATATATGTTTGATATTTTATTTTTTTTAATGTTAATTGTTTAAAAGAAAACATGTGTAACGAGGGTTTTCAAAACAGCATTTGCTAGCACATGGAGCAACAATAAAAAAAGAAGCCATTATTGTTATTATTAAGATAGTAATAAAATCAACTGAAGGATAAAATTTTGTTGTACTTTGTTTCTTTGAAATTACCATTCTTCAGAATATTGGAATAAGATAGATTTCTATGGTAAATACATAAATCATGACAGGCTAATAGAGATATATCGCAGCCAAGAGGTTGCTTTTTTCATTTATTCCAAGGCAGTTTAAAAAGAAATAGGCAAATTTCATCCGTTTGAAGCAAATTTGACATAGCTATCTGGAATCTATAATGATCAATCTAATAATAATCTGGAGGTAATAAAATTAATATATTGGTTAAATTTAATTTATTTATTTATTTTTTAAGGGAAGAAATTTTAGAAGGATAAAAATATACTATATAAAATTGAAATTTTCTCTAACGTAATAGTTTCCTCACTTTCACTAGAATTCTAATATAGAGGTAAAAATAAAAATGGAATAAGTTGATTTTGAAGGAAACTAAAAGTGAATTTGAAAGGTAGTTAATATTTTTTGTATAAATATATATAAATATATTTTTGAGATTGATATTTTTGTTTATTTTATTTTTCATTATAAAATATATTTTATAAATATTAATTAAGCCTTGTTTTCTAAATAAATTTAGTGTAAATTAAAGTATTTAAAATCTTAAAGTATGGTTTATAATTTGGGTTGTATGGTTGTTATGTATATTTTATAAATAAATTTATATTGAATGTTATTATAAAATTGTTTTATTATTAATTTATTTTTTTTTTTATTTATATAATGATTCTTATGATAAAAATAATTTATATGTATTTGTGTATATAATATTTTTTTTATTATTTTAAATATGAAAAATATAAATATGGATTTGTATTTATATTGATATCTACTTGTTAGACAGATATGTTTTATATATTTAATATATATATTATTGAAGTATATATGTATATTTATTATTTGGGTTTGTATTTAAAAATTGATATTACCTAAAATTAAAATAATATAAAATAAAGGATGTACTATTTGTTTTATAAGTATGTTTGTAATTTATTTAAAAGAGTATTAATATTTTATTCTTATTTTTCTTTTAATGAAGTTTATGAAATTAATTGAATTCAATTTAATAGAGGATAACTTCATATTTCACTTATTGTTTAGTCTTTAGTCACTTATATTATTATTTTCATATGTTTAGATATACTAAATTTACTAATTAGATTGTATATTGGATTTAGTGGAATTCCTTTGTTTTGATGTATATTTGATTAGTTAGTTATATCAACCTTGAAAATAAATTATAATGATAGATCTCATTGCTCTGTATGATTTTAGATTTATTTATGTATAGCTAGTTGGAAGGGATATAAAAATTTATTTAAATATAACTGGGATAATTTTGTTTTTCTTCATTTAAATCATACAATCTATTGTATTAGGCTTTCCAAATTGGATTATTTAGATTATATATATTCCATTAGTTTATCATAATGTTTGAAGATTATTTCTTCTATATATTGATGTTCCATTACATTTGAGGTATAATATGTTTATATGATATATTGTCCATTACATTTGGCACAAAACTGTGTCCCAGTTAACTGATGATTGGTATAATGGAGTAGAAGTATGTTCCATTACATTTGGAACATAACGTGTCAGCATAATATGTTTGTTTAATTATTCATTACATTTGGTGTATAAAGTTAGGGGCTTGGTTAACTAATAATTATTGTTACAAAAGTTCATATGTTTATTTTCATTTGAGATCATATATAAAGATACATTCCATTATATTTGGCTTTCCCAATGTTTGGGGCCTTCTTTCTTCAATTTAAATGGAATGCAGCAAGTACGTTCCATTACAATATATACAGTATAGCAAAAGTAACTGGTCACGGACGAATTCTCACGAAAACGGTACTTTTCGCGTGATCCTTAATTTTTTTCCCCTTTCGCACCCTTAAAAGCAATTTTTGAGGGTTACCCATTCATAATGGAATCTTCAGGACATTATTACTAAACTTACAACAGTAAAGTAAGTTACAACACATTAAAAAAAATAGACATCTTATCAAATTTTAAAAACTATGACTGCTTCAAATACACACTCTCACACAAAACTACAGAGAAAATAGATATTCTACTATTACGAGAAAATGATGAAGAAAATCGACTACTACGGCAGCCGATCAAGGCATTTCTTTCTCTTTGCTTTTAGCATAAAAAAAGCCATAACTGGCAGCCATCGGGAACTCTTTCTGTGTTTTATCATAGAAAGAAGTCTCATTTGTGTTGGCTTTTGTCACCGACACTGCCTCCGTCCAAAATAACGTGAGGACTTTTCTGCATTTATAACGTAGAAACTTTCCTCTTTTGTTGGGTGAAGGCCGGTGAAACGGTATATTTCTAGGAATTTACCTAGAAATAGCGACATCTTGAGGCGAACACCAAGGATGAGAAAACAACCATATTTTTTATAACGGGTATTATATTTTTACATTTATATATATATATATCTGAGAAACAATATTGCAATGCTATTCAAACCAGCGACGACATATTTATATATAATGACAATGATATTTTGAACACATGGAAAAAATATTTGATCATATTTTGAATAATATTACAAGAATTGAAAACAATGACTTTTAATGATGTAGTCATATTATTTACTCATTTAGATTTGCATAAAAATATTAACTATTTTAAATGAAGTCAAAACACTTCTTTATAACACTGAAGATTCTGATGAATATCTGGATAAGATTAAAATATAATGATACAAGCTATCTTAAAAAATACTGGACTTTTTTAAAGGAATATGGACTCATGAAGTTGTTTTGCCATATCAGGGGGATGCTTTCATTGGTCAAATTTTTAAAAGTAAAGAAAATAGACAAAATTTCTATAATTATTGTGTAATATCATTATTACTGAATGCAGTAAAGTATTTTGAAAGATTTTATTATTAGATTGTTTCCAGTTACAGATGAATGGTTAAACTAGAGACTTATTGTGATATTAGAAAATCAACAATTTTTTACGGGCAAGGTTTTTGTTGCCAGGCAGAAGTGTCAGGAACAAAAAGTGATTTATATATATCCCTTCTATTAAATTGGTAAAGGCCTTTGACTCACTTAATTCATAGATCTATAGTATCTTTTGAAATTAGAATCAAATTTTATTAGAATTATGCTGTTTTTACATAATGGAATGAAAGCATGTGTTATTATTATAGGCAGTATTTGAAATAAAAACTGGTGTTGAACACTATCCCTAACATGGTTTTTGACTTTTATGATAATCTGTGGAATTACTTATAAGCCATCTAGTGAAACAGTGATCAAAACAAGATACAGATTTGAAAGTGGATACTTTAATTTGACTTGAATGCAAGAGAAAATAAAAAACTTTTTGAATTCTAGATTTACAGTATTCTGTGCTATTTCTGCTAATTCATATGATGATCTATAGTTGTATTTAATGTTTTTAAGTGCAACACAAAGTACTAGATTTAATAATGAATGTTTATCAAATTCAAGTTCTTTATAAACCATCTTGAGAATATGTCATTTCAAATAACATAAACTATCATAGTTTTATATACGTAAAAGTTATATATAGAGCTCACAAATAAGCTCTTAACAAGATTTGCAGAATATCCCCAATCCCAGACTGGTTTCTGCTACTGGCTTCCTCAGTGAGGTGCTAGGATATTCAAGCATTAGATTAAAAATACCAGGACACCCCAGCACTTTATCTAATGGATAACTATCAAGTAGAAAATTTCAGATTTTCTACTTGATAGTTATCCATTAGATAAAATGCTGGGATATCCTGGTATTTTTAATCTAATGCTTGAATATCCTAGCACCTCACTGAGAAAGCCAATATCAGAAACTGGTCTGGGGTTGGGTATATTCTGCAAAGCTTGCTAAGAGCTTATTTGCGAGCTCTATATATAACATTTGTAATAGAAGCCTGTTAAATAAGGTCATGAGACATATGACTTGATTTCTTTGTAAGTAAAAAAAAAGTGGCTTTAGCTAGCAATATGTCTGGCAGACTCTAATATATTACTGTTGCTTCTAATAGGTTAAATAAAAAGATATTTATCACCACAAAATAATTATAGCAACTAAATTAGTTACATGTAGACCTGTTGTTTTACATAGTTTTTGGATGTAAATAAGTCAATTATTTTATATAGCACGATGTTTTTTATAAACAATAATATTTAAATACCATTAAACTGTTGCACATGCGCTTTGGATTTTAAATATAAAATGAATGAATACTAACACTTCAACCACATGATAGAGTCTTTGGAAAAGATAGAATGGCCATCTATCTTTTCGAACCCAAACGCTTTTGTATGGGCGAATCTTAAGTGTTTGAAAGTGAAAGCGTGAAGTTATTAAATAATCACTTTAAATTACTTTTACATGCTTGAATGAATGACGCTGGTGAAATGCTGTTTAAATATTATAATTTTTGGATGGAAATGAAATTTGGAAAGCCTATTGGTGCAACTAAATATATTAGCATAACAAATCTCCTGAAGTGCAAATATATAAACGTACTGAAAAATTAATTTATAAAAGATCTTCATTATCATCAGTATTAAGTTGAAATAATTTTATTGTTTATTTTGGATGAAGCAAAACATTTCTAACTTCCTTATTATATTCCTGGATTCACATAAATTTTAATTAAATATATTCTAATCAAGATGTTGCTATCTTAGTTTTAAATTATTTTATAAAACAAACAATTCCTATTGAAGATAGTTCAAATAATATTGCAATCATCATTTGATTGGATAATTTATATATATACAATATTTACACATTTCACTATATAAACTAACTGATCATATCCTCTTCTTACAGATCTTCCTCCATTTTTTAGTATTTGTAGGATATTTCAATTCTAAACAAAGGCAAAACTCTCCATACAGTAGTGCTACCCTGTGCCAAACAGAGTAATCAATGGATGCCAGAAGGCTTGTGCATAAAATCCCTATGTAGTGCCTACTCATCCAATATCCCCAGACTAGTTTCTGGCTTGTGGCCATCATCAGTGAGGAGCCTTGGATCTGAGAGCACTGCACCTAGATCTTAGGATCTAATGCAACCCTCCAGCAGCCACCTTTTAACTCTACTTTACTACAAAACTATGAGAATGAAATTGAAAACATTGTTAATATCTTCAATCTAAGCTCAATAGCTTATATAGTCATATGGGTCTGAACTCAATTCAGCACCCATACATTTTGGTGTCTTTGGCTCTTAAACAACCATAGCCACCACTATCCTATTAGGCAGGATTGGTGTTAAACCACTAAACATCACATGATCACCACCATCTCTATACTAGCACATAATTGTTGTAAACAAAGGCAAAAATATCCATACAGTAGTGCCACCCTGTGCCTTTGTTTACAACAATTATGTTGTAGTATAGAGATGGTAATCATGTGATGTTTAGTGGTTTAACACCAATCCTGCCTAATAGGATAGTTGTGGCTATGAGTTCAGACCCATATGACTATATAAGCTATTGAGCTTAGATTGAAGATATTAACAATGTTTTCAATTTCATTCTTATAGTTTTGTAGTAAAGTAGAGTTAAAAGGTGGCTGCTGGAGGGTTGCATTAGATCCTAAGATCTAGGTGCAGTGCTCTCAGATCCAAGGTCCTCTCTGATGATGGCCATAAGCCAGAAACTAGTCTGGGGATATTGGATAAGTAGTCACTAGATAGGGATTTTATGTACAAGTCTTCTGGCATCCATTGATTACTCTGTTTGGCACAGGGTGGCACTACTGTATGGAGAGTTTTGCCTTTGTTTACAACAATTATGTGCTAGTATAGAGATGGTGATCATGTGATATTTCAATTCTCATAATAGTCTTTACTGATATGCAAATGAGCATTAAGCCAAAGATCAACTTTTAGAAAAAATATACTTAAACAATGTCTACTTACTTTACGATACCAAGTAAATATAAACATTCAATCCAGGCATATTGTCAATAGAAACGGATCTCTGATTTTCTCTTTACTTCAATACAAATGGTTTAATATTACCTGATTATCTATTAATAGTCAACCATTCTTCCTATTCAATATAAACTAAGTCTAATCATTCTTGAAATTCTCATTCCTATAGTAGCAAATATTCTGTTGAGATATACATTTTAAAAAAAGTTAACTGGAGTCAATATGTGGGATATCTGGATTCTTTTTAATAATAGTTTTAATAAATTTATAACAACCCATTACCAAAGTTTGACTTTATGAGGAATTCAAAGCTGGAAATTGCAGACAAACTATAAAATCAGTAGATAGTGCTAGATAATAAAAGTGGAGGGAGACCATGAAAAAAATAAAAGATTATAATATCTGATCATAAAGCATTATCATTTTTAAATAAGCTTGATGGTTGTTGAAGAACTTCAAAAAAGAAATACTACTCTCAGCTGTTGAAAAAAGTCTGCCACAATGGGCATGAGATGAGCATTTACTTACATAGTTTGGAGAAACAATAGCATTGTAACATTGTAGATTGCCAAAAGAAGATCATCATTTGAAATGGAATGTGTTTTCATGGCTGTAGAATCAGTTTGATCACTCTGCTGAGAATTATCTACAGCTAGTGGTGACAATTGACATCCATCAAATGGTGCAAGGACCAGCTGGAAAAGTCACCAAAGACCATCATTGATGGGAACAACTATCTTTGGGAAGGGTGTGCATATAGCATGTCATTTGGAGAAAAATGTAAAATCGGAGGAACAGAAAAAATGGTGGAGATTGATGAAAGTCTGTTCACTAAGTGCAAGAACCAGGCCTGATAAATATTTTTGGAGAAATGGATGTTCAGGAGTTTATGCTGGGAGATGTATGAATGTTTCATCATGAGAATTCCAAACAGGACAGGGCTGACTCTGATGCGAGCCATCAAAAATAATGTCAGAGGGCTCCATGATTTATCTGGACTTCTGGAAATTGTACAAAACAAATGAAATGTGAGCTGCCCTGTATGAACATTTTTGCATCAATCATACCTATACTTCATTGACTCAGAAACTGGTTTCTGCATGCAGAATATAGAAAGACTTTGGGATTTGTCCAAATAGTGAAATAAAAAATGAGGAACAACATATCTGCATCTCGATTTTGTCAAATTTATATGGAGGTGATTACACAAACAAAAAGATGCTTTCATTGCTATATTGGAGGGCATACAAATATATATCTGCCATACTGACTGTCAGATATTTTCTTGTAATAAATGTTCTCACCATTATAACTTAAATATGAGATTTGTTTTCTTTTTAATAAAATTTTAGGTCGCCATTTTGATGTAAACAAATTTAGCAATTACAGTATGTCCAAAAATCAGGGCAGCACTAATCCCAAAGTACCCATTGTAATATTAAAATGTAATTATTAAAAAGTATTCTGAAGAACGTTTAGCAATTTTAATAGATTGGGATCAAGATCTCATCAATAAGAATAAAAAAATTCGGAATCATAGAATATTCTCTCTCACACATATATAATTAAATGATAACTTATGGTCAAATATAATAAAAAAAATATTGGATAATATAAAGTAATCTTCATAAAAATAGTAAGGAGTAATGTCAAAATTATATTATAATTGTGGATATTTAAAAGACAATATATTTTTCGCAAGATGTTGATATCTAAATTTGTTATTATGTATAAAGTATAAGAGCTGATAGCAGAGAATCCTATTTTGTTTGCAAAGAGCAATGACTATACTATGGAACCTCTTGGCTAATAAATCATGATTGTCATTTTATCAAAATATACAACTACTCCCTCACACACATAAAATAAAACAAACTATAGAAATATTTTAACTTCAAATTGGCTTTCTTCAACTCTAGTTTTTTTTATGAGTTTTTATATATACCTGGGTCTCATTTTGTGCGGATTTTTTTAACACAATTTTGAAGTCATGTGATTCATGTTTCATCTTAATATCTTTTTATGCAGGTTCTCTTTTATGTGATAAAGAAGTTCATATTTCACTATATTTATTAGATATCAAGAAATTTAAAGTATTAATGGTACTGGTTGATTAGACACACATGTTGCTTGATGGTGTTATCTATGTGCTAAAACACATAAAAGTGCCATTTCCGCGGCTGACCGTATTTTTGCAGATACGTTTTACATGTAATACTGTTGTAATACACATTGCAGGCTGCTTTGTCATATCACACTAAATTATTTCTGCAAATTTGCATACTTCACACTTTTTTACAGTGTCATCTGAGGGTGTGTGTATTTTAATTATCAAAAAATCGTTATTTGTAATTTTTTTGAAATCACATGATTTGACTACCAATAATTTTTGGAGGTTTACACACTTGTGTAAGCAAGTTTTAAGATGCAATATCTTGCGAAAGTGTAGTGAACATACTTGGGAGTAGGTAATGCATCAACTAATGTATTCTCGACAACCTACATGAGACAAAGAAAATGATGCAGGAAAACCAAGACATAATTCGATTCTCGCATTTACCGGCAACAGAAGATGCCTTCTAAAAAAAATCATTTTAAAATAAGTAAATGTTATTATTAATGCTTTTTAAATTTGTTGATCTTTATACCAAAAAAAAAGCATAACAATTTTTAAATTTGTTGATGTTATTTAAAAAAAATAAAAGTGAAACAAACAAAAAAACGTAATAAGTTTAAAATTTGTTGACATTATTTTTTTTTCTTAAAAAAAAAAAAAAAAAACAAAAAAAAAAGCCTAATAAGTATAACATTTGTTGATGTTATTTTTAAAAAAAAAAACCAAAACCAAAAAAAAAAAAAAAAACTGTAATAACTTGAAAATTTGTTGATGTTAATAAAAATAAAAAGCTTTAAAACTACAAATTCTGTGTTTGATTTATTTTTTAAGACAAACAAAAAAAAAATTTTAAATAGTCGAAAAACAAAGGAAAAAAACAATAGAAAAAAAAAATACAGCCTGGGAATGTTAATATTTTATTGTTTTTGCATATCAACAATGCCATCAAGTGGCATATGTGCCTAATCAACAACTACCTTATTGATAACTTATTTTGACTTGAAATACTTTTTTTCCAAAAATATAATGTTATCCTAGCAGCTAACATGAATATGGCCATGAGGCTATTTAGAGTCTTTGTTTCTATGTAAATAACCTACTTATACTTATGAGTAAATAATAATAATAGATTTATACTTACAAGTATAAAAATATTACAATAAATATTCAAAAATTTTAAACTTTTAAAACATATTTTGTTAGATATAACAGAAATAAATATTCTTTTAGATTTTTAAAAATAATCAGAAATAATGAAGATTTTGTAAACTGAAAATAATCTTTCTAATAATAATGTATAATCTTTTTGTTTTGATTTTGATCCCATTTTTTAAATATAGAATGAAAATGTGAACATTTAAAATTTATTTCAGTAGTAAACAAGAATATCTACCAATTGAAGATGAATTTATTATTTTTTGATAAGTAATAATTATTTAATCAGATTTTACATTGATGTGTAAGACAAAGAAAAATGTCAGAAAATGCTGAAATCTGAGAGAGTTTGCTGCAATGAACAACCTCTTAAATTCCAATGAGAGCTAAATAGTTGTATGTCTGGATATTGTGAGTTTTATAAACAATTAGTAAAATCATTATCTCAAAGTTTAATCACTGATTACATTGTTGACAGAAAACCAGTTAACACTGCACAAGACTGAAGGTTGCATTAGTTATAATTCTTCTTGTGATGAATCTGATTTCTTACCAGTTCACAAACAAACTCTGTAGTTAATAAAAAAAGTAAAAAAAAAATTGTCTTGTATCAATTTTTTTTCAAATATTTGAAATTTTTTTTAGTCACACTTTATTTCATTATTTTTTCTTATGTGAATTTTAAAGTAATTTTTTCTTGTTGCTTTGCTTTTATGTGATTTCTGAAAATTACAGAAGTTATCCCCCAGTTTTCAAGGTAAGTTAAGTCTATTTTTCTGTGATTTTTTTAATGTGGGTTTTCTGGCGAATCTATCTACTACATAAAATGAGACCCAGGTATACATAATATTATTAATGGTAATTTTATCTTAGCCCTCTATAGAAAATTTTTACAATTATTGAAAATATTAAGCAATCTTTGTTGGACACATATTTCTGTCAATAAGTAATATTATCAGTAGCTTGGATCATGAGAAAACTTCACCAAATTTTAACAATATAGTTTTTATTTAACTCCATTTACATTTAATGTCCAGGTTAGATGATATTGTTAATGTTCATCAATCGTTGTCACATGAAGTATTGTATAAAATTTGTAAAGAAGAAATAAGTTAAAATTAGCTTTAACTAGTATTATTGCATATTTTTGCAGGGTCCAATTATTTATATTTACGTAAGTTTAGTATTTATATTATGGTGTAAAAGGCAATAAAGATCCTAACTATAACCACTAATATTACATAATCTATTATATATTTTATTATATTAAAGAGCTGAAACTTATATATGTAATAATGTGATGTAAAATGACATCTATATAAATTCTTGTAATTCCTTTTGCATATTATTCCAATCTATAATCATCAAATTATTATGTATTCACATATTCAATTTATATAATATATAAAATAAACAATGAACGATTGCTATATTAAGATCATTGTAAAAATAAAAATATTAGTCGATGCATCTATAAGGTGAATAAATCATTTTCCACCAAGCTAGGAATAAATAATACTCTATATGTTAACAAAGAATCAAGAACAGAATGGATTTACTTATACTTTAAACTTTTGATGTTTATAAACTTATAATTGACATTATTGGTGAAAATTTAGAATGAAATATATATACTAAATGAAATTCCATGAATAATTATTATTCAATTAATAAACCAATCATCCAAGAATAGCGACAGAAAGTCATTTTTAGTAACATTATTAATAGACAACAGTAGAAAAAATGAATGATTAATTAAACAATCAGAGTACAAGAAAAAAAAAATTAAAGTTGATATATAACTTGTGAAGGCATTGGAAATAAATCTTAATATTACAGTGAAGCAACTTTCTTGAAATTAATACAGATAATAAAATTATGGTATATATATGATAGAAAAGATTATTGTAAAAAGATGTAGATAAGCTTTTTGTGAGAGATTGGAAAATGTTAGAGAAATTGAGAATTGAAATAAATGAGACCATTAAGAAGAATGAATATAGAAATTAATTATTAGAGTTTTAAGAAATGCAAATATATAAATTAATACTACTTATCAGTTATAAGTGACTTTGGAAAAGTAGTAGACACATTCCATTACATTCCATCTTTACTTTAATATTTTAAGGTAGTAAGTTGCTTTATTATTATATCTTAGATAGAGGTATTTAATTGTGATCCTCATTCCAGAATTAGAAAAAGACAATTTTTTCAATTACCACAACCAAAAGCAGTACTCTATATATTTTTCATTGTTTTAAAACATGCCATAATTTATAAAAATAAACATTGTCTTTTTACAAACTGTGGACTGATGATTCAGTAGTTGAATATTGATTGTATTTAATCATTAATAGACAGTGTTTGGTTAAATCACGGACAAGTACTAAATAAATAATCAAAAATTGTTGGGAGAATTAATAAAAAGTTTGAGCACGGAAGTACCTAAAATGGTATCGATAAAGGAATTTTACATACCAGCTTCTGACACTCTACCACTGCACCAAATTATAAAATGCCATATGTATGTAAGTGATGCTAAAGCATTGATGACGTCAGTTATTGTGACAATAATTTATTCAGCTTCCGTAGGTTGCTAGAAACACGGAGTCAAAAGATAATAGTCGTCTTATCGATGGATATATGCAATCTGTTAAATCTAATGTTTAAATATCACATGATTCCTAAAGACTAATTATTAGTATTTAGTAAAATAATAGAATGGTTTATTACTTAGGTGTTGATAAGAAGTTCAAGCATCAAAAGTGCGAAGCTGGGGCCGCTGATTCTTGAACTTTGAGCTCTAGAATCAGCGCCAACCAGGAACCCATTGCATTGTTTAATGCCGTTTAGGTAATTTCTGAAAAACAAATACGATTTGAAACTTATAAACTGAGTGTAATCACATATTATTATGTTCAAAAGACAATAATAAATCTCTTGCAAATTTTTTTAATATTCGTATAGAAAATATGTTTGTAGAAATACATTACATGCATTGTTTACATTTACAATAATTCAGACGCTATTTCAAGTTATATTTTTAAGCCACTCAGCTCGCGAGCTGACCTAGTGCGTATTCGTGTTATGTATTTTGGAAAAGTATGGGTTTTATTAAGAAAATTCAATTTGTGTTATTACTTATTTCTATCATCTTTAGCGGCTTTTTTATATTAAAATATTTGAAATGGAAAACCTCTGAAGTTTATTTATCTAATAATTCCAGGGATTTGCCTTATTCCGTTTCATCGCTAACAAATCGTCTTCTTAAATCTTTAAAAGTTAGTAATGAATATTTAATTCCTAACATTGTTCATTTTATTTGGTTTGTTGATAAAAAATGGCCTCCGATAGAATTATCGTTTATGAATTATCTTTCTATATTAAGCGCCTATAAAGTTTTAAACCCTGACCAAATCTTCTTCCATTGCAATATGTTACCTATTGGCCAATGGTGGGACAAAACATTAGAAACTGTTCCTCTTATTATTGATAGCGAAACTTTGCCAATCGCTATATTTGCACAAAACTCGATGTACCTTGAATACTGGAAAAATACTTCACCTTTAAACGTGATGCTAAAATATGGAGGGATTTATTTAGGTATGAATGTTTTAGTAATTAATAATTTTGACCCATTACGCAAATATTCGGTTGTTCTCGGAAGTGGAGAAAATATTAGTGTGAATTTTGGAATAATAATGGCAAATAAAGAATCATTCTTTATCCAGAGTTGGTATAAAGTGTTAAAAAAAACGGGGATTAAACATGCAAAAAAAATGTTATGGAAACTTAGTTTAAAATATCCAGAAGAAATTCATGTGGAAGACGACTTTTATAATCTCCCTTACAAACACCTGTCACCTTTTCAGATAAATGTGGATAAAGTCAGTTGGAAAAATAAATACTGTCTGCATATATTTTACGAAAATTTTACTAACCCAGAAGAAATAATGCGGATGAATAGTACTTTAGGAGAGGTAATGCGGTGGATTTACTATGGATCTCCAGATCTAATTTCAACTGCTTAATTTAAAATATTTTTTCATTTATTTATTATAATGTAACTTCGAAATTTTAATGAACTTTTCTCGGAATAATATAATTCAAAATAAATGCATATTTTGAATTATGTATTTATTTTGAATTCTTTATTTATAATTTATTTTTCAGCAAAAAGTTTAATTTATGTTTATTTATTTTGTATTTATTTTTATATGAATTTAACTATAATTATATTTTCTTATTTAATTGGTGAAGTTTAAAAAAAAGCGAATTAATTTTGTTATCTGACTGAAATATATCACATTTATTTACTTATCTATTAAAAACACACTATAATGATTGTATATTTCATTTTTATTTTCATTAAACAAAATAACATCATTACATAACTCTTTGAACATTAACAGCCTAAAGCTAAACTAGACAATAAAATAATTAAAATTACCCCAAATTCAAAACTAAATCAGACTAGCCAAAGAAAATGAAGTCTATATTACAACCACTGCTTTCTCTGTTAAAAGTAGACTTCTCAAGTGTAAAGGACTAAAACCTGTCACCAAATATATATTAACTATTACCCACAATTTCCAATTACAACCCAACAATTAGAAAACAAGTTAATTGCTTTGACACATGAGAAAAAAAAAAGTTAATTGTTTAAGAATCATACATTTTTAATAATAAAGATTTTTTAATTTTTTATTTATTTCCATTTCTTTCAAAGAAGACCTCTTTAGACTCATCAAAACTAATAGTGTGGCCTGTATCTTTTTCATAGATATATAAATCAGAACTAATTAAAGAATCTTTATTATTAAAAATTTATGATTCTGAAGCAATTAACCTGCTAAAGAGTTCTTTTGCTATTTAGAGTGTGTGAGGTGTATTTGGGAATTGTGGATAGTAGTATATATTTGTTGATGGAGTTTAGTCTTTCGCAATGGGAAGTCTGCTTTTAACAGAGAAATCAATGGTTGTGTTATAGAGTTTATTTTCTTTGGTTAATCTGGTTTAGTTTCGAATTTAGGATGATTTTAAGTCTTTAAATTGTTAGTCACTCAAGAGCTTTCTGGAAAGTTAAATTCAGAAGTGAAAAGTAACCTTTGATTCAAGAATATAGTCGCTGTACCACTGCAATAAATCCTCTAAATCAGTAAAAATTATTTGAGTTTTTATTATAGTTATTATATTGTTCCATATTTAATTAGTGATGATTTTTAAAAAGAAAATAAGTTTGACTTATAAGTTTACACTTCTATACAGAAGCACGCACCATCAAGTAGTTTTGGTGCAGTAGTAGATCGATAGATTCTGGAGATCAGAGTCCATGGATTGTGATTCAATTATCTGTTTCCATGTTTGAAATTTGATTGTTTAGTTTTTTTATAGTTTGGCGCGATAATAGAATGGCAATTTTTGGAGCTTAAGGTACATTGATTAAGATTATTTCTGATAAAAACAAATATGTTCAAATTAAAAAATGTTGGACTATTTCAGTCACCAATACAAACAACTGTTAGTAATAACACTTAAATAGATATGACACATTAATAGACTACATAGCATTGGAGTGGTATTATTTTCCTCTCTTCTTCAGGTATTGATGGCTTGACCAGTGACAATATTAGCATAGAAGTCAAACTTATCTCTTTTATATTCTTGAATACCAAAATTTGAAAGCAACACTTTTGACGTGACATTATATATTTGTCAAAAACCAAATATTTCATTTAATTTTAGAAAAAAATTAAATAAGTGAACAAGTTACATGTAAACTTATGATTTTGAATTTCAAAATTGTAATAAAACTGAAGTCATGCTAATGTAATGATTACTATTGAGTACAATATGGAGCCTAGTTTTTGACTTGAATGCCCATGCATTTGGTTTTATTTTTTTCTAAATATTAATGTCATTTAGTTAATGCACCATGAATTAGATGTAAATAAATTTGAATAGAAATCAGTTCCAATGTTTATGTGTACTACTTTTTTTTAGTATGGATACCTTACTATTAAAAATGACAAATTCTGTAATATATAACTTTCATGAATATGGTCACCACATGAGTTTATATTAAAACGTTAACGGTAACCAACTTTGAATCAAAGCTGATTGCTTGCTTTAAATTAACTATTCCATAATGGTCATACATTAATGAAGACAATCCTATTATGAAAAATCTTAATTAAGAAATACTGACAGTGTTTCAAGAGATCTAATGAAAGAATATATTTCTAAAACGCATGTATGTTGCAGAGAAATTTGTCACTTTTTATGTTGACATTGTAAAAATGCATTAAGCATGATAAGTTCATTTACATATAATAGAAATTTCATAGTACTTACTGGATTAAATACTAAAGATAAAAATTAAAAATTATTTTTTTTTTAATAAAATATTTTTTGCTTAATTTTAATTACACTATTATTCGAGTATAAATTTTTCTCCAAACTTGAATGCACATGTTGGTAAAAATTGCAGACTTGAGTCAGAAGTTGTGGGAAGTAAAGGTATTTTTGCAGTAATTATTAAATTTTTGTGTATCATATAGATTAACTTTCATAAATACTTTATTTAGGCAGACAAATCATTATAAAGAAATAAGAATGCATCTATTCTCAAATCAATAGTATTTGATAGATTATATTATAATTAGAAGACACACTACACAAGAAGATCGTATTACATTAGCACTTATAAGTCAAAGACTGTTGAATTAGTACAATAGAAGATTAAAATAGTAGTTGCAATTAAAAAAATATATTCCTATTTCAATA
Source organism: Epiperipatus broadwayi (assembly GCA_028023455.1). Lineage (NCBI taxonomy): Eukaryota > Metazoa > Onychophora > Udeonychophora > Euonychophora > Peripatidae > Epiperipatus > Epiperipatus broadwayi. Next base: position 1,969,274 of record JAQFVV010000214.1, read on the forward strand.
ATATTTACAAGCAAAATTGATATTCATATTTTAGAATTATCTTCTATACTATTAAAACAGCTACATTAGTAAGATAAAAAAAATCTTTTAAGAATTGTGTTATGGTGCAAGAAAATCTATTCTTGTAATTTACTGGGGGAAAAATCATATTTTGATAATCTTATTATTACTAGTGTGTTTAAAAGAAAACATCTGATTTTTTGACTTGTCAGAATAATAAAATATATGTAGAGCTTTAGGGTGTAAAATGATTGGTGGTTTAAAATTGCAAAGTGGTATACAGACATTTTCTGATTATGACCACTTTATATATTTTTATAATATATGTTGAAAGCAATTTATAGATCTGAGAAAATCTATCAATTGTATTAAATCCAGATATGACATTTCTCTTAAATAAATAAAAATATTTTGAGCATGAAAAGAAGTATTTTGGTAATTTTTTTTGAATATTGATATAAGAATTAAACAACTCTTAATTATATATCCATATCATCTTTTCATTTAGATTTGACCACAGGTATCCTGCTTAATGAAGTCAAAACAGTTTTTAGTGATATTAAAAATGGAAAACCTATAGATTCTGATGAAATATTTGAAGATAGTTTGAAAAATTGTTATAGCAGCTTCAAAAATAATATATATATATATATATATTAAGAATGTATAAATGCATAAAATTGTGCCATCTGATTTTAAGAATGATTCTATTGTTCCAGTTTTAAAAATAACTTGGAATATTATCATTAACTAATGTAAAGACTTTTGAATAATTTTGTTAAACAGGTTGCTGCCGCCCTTAAATGAATGATTATTAGAAACTTAATATTTTAACAAATGAAGTGGTTTTATTTCCAAACAAATGCAAAAAAGGGGCCAAAATGTGGTTTATTTATCGATATAGTTGATTTACTCAAAACCTTTGTCTTGTAAATTTTTATAATTAGTTTGCTCAAAAACATTTGTTTGAACTTAGTTATAAATTATTGATTGTACATAATCTAATTAGAGGAAGTTTATTACTGCAGGTAAAAAGCCTAAGGTATTTGAAATGAAAAATGGTGTTAAAGAAGGCAGTGTTTTTGCTATAACATTATTTCCGATAATCTTTGGAACTATTTATGAGTGGCTAATGAAACAGTGATCAAGATGCGATATAAGTTTGATGATAGAATTTTTAGTTTATAACGACTGAAAACGAAAATTAAAACTTCCTTTCTTGAATTCCGTATGCAGATAATGCTATTTTTGACAGTTCAAAAGATGATCTACAGAATGTCCTTAATGTTTTGAATGTTTGTATAATAATTAGAAGAAAAAACAATGTTTTTCATTAGTCAATGATAGAAAAAAAAAACTCTTCAGTAATATTTAGATTGAATGGTTATCAACTTGAAAATGAAAACTAATTTAAAAATCAATCTGATTTACAAGTAGGATCATAGATTTAGATATCAAAATTTAATACAAAAAAACTAGTGTGCTGTTGCTCATTTTAGCAAGTTAAAAGATAGAGTATTTCTTTACAGGGAAATAACTATAGCAATTAAATTAGGCGTAAGTAGAACTATGTTTTATTCTCTCTATATAATCCCATACTACCAATTATCCTATTCTTTCAAAACATTTCTTTATTTATATCAAATCATCTAATTTGTTGTGCAATATTTTAGCTATTTTTTATATCCATCGCCAAAAGTATTAAGATAGAGAATATTGGCATTCAATTAATTTATAAATAAATTTCTGTCTGAAGATAACTACGACAATTATAATATATATATATTAAGAGATTTAATTGTGAGACGAAGCTGTCAGTAAGTATATAATTTTTTGTTAATAGGTAGCAATATCAATTCTTAAGTTGCTATAACAAAATTAATTTATATAGAGTCATTCGGACACTTGTAAGATTAACCTTACAATTTAAGGCATAATAATTATACATTTGGAAAAGGTAGAATTCCCAAACTTATAGACATCATTTATTTTGCTATAAATCTTTGACATACATGTCTTTCTCTGTTTCTGACTATTATATTGTCTTTTAATACATTCATACAGATTATATGTTTTTTATTATTAAAAGAAATTCAGTTCTAATTTTATAAGGATCCGGAGCTTCTGATTAAGAAATGTTTGACGCAATTATTTTAAGCAGATTCAATTATCTTTTATTAAAGTACATATCACATCATTATTAAATCACGTTCTGTACAGTTTAGTGCAGTAATAGAGTAGTGATCCTAAGCGCTAGAGGACCCCAAATTGATATTCAATATTTGCCATGTCCAATCTTCAAACATCAGTGCACTATTAGTGGGGACAAACTACTCACCTATTTTATGCTATCAAAATTAAATATTCCCATACTTTTATGCAATACTGTCTGGTTTGATATCTATTTTAAAGCCAAAATTAATCAATTATTATCAAAGAATTTCAATAATGCACTGACAATTGTAATTTACACTATAATAATATTTCAGAAAACTATACGAAATGATCCCTATAATATTTTAAATTTACATAAATGCATTAGTAAATATTTTAAAGATGTTGCAAAATGAAATAGTTATCAATTTTCTTATCTTGAAAATCTCATTTAGAATGTCAGAAGTATAAAACGTCTTCAATGTGATAAGTTAACATGTTTTCTTAGCTGGCTTTAAGTTATTTTTTGTGAATTATCTTCAGGGCAGAAATATATATGAATATTCTTCAGTTTTTGAAAAGATTCCATTCAATCCTTTTTAGATATACTTAAGAATGAAATTCGATCACAACATTCTTGAAACATAAGAATAAGGATTTCTGAAAAGGATAAATGATGCCTGAGGTACATTTTATAATGAACATGCAATTTTCAGTCGAAATAGATCACAATCTCTTAAAAATGTCTTCTTTATTTATTCAGCATTTATGAATACGAAATTATTCAATTTAAACTACAATGTTAAACTCCCTGCATTCACAACTTGAAAATTATCCATTTTACATAAATGCAGTAACGAACATTACTAATCCATAGTTAGATTATGGATTATTATTTTATTCCTAGTACACAGAATAAACTTAATTGGGTTTACAGTTTATATCTGAACTAGGAATGATATGATAATCTCTAGTATAATAAATAGTTAGTAGTAACCACCAATGCATTGAAATTGGATACAGGAAGTTCATCACTTATGATTCACATTATAATAATTCAATATTTTTTTTATGATCAAGCTCCAAATATCAGCTCTAGAAGTAAAGCCATAAGATTTGATATATTTGTGGTTAATAATAATGCATGTAACTAAATCATTAAATATCCAAGTAGCTTTAAAAAAGTCTGTGTCATTAATGATATTGTAATAAAATATATCTCAGACATAAATAAAATATATATCAGTTTGTCGGCAACTTAATATCTCTGAAAAAAAAAGAGTTGCATGTTCTCTTGTATATGTCGAATTTATATAGGTTAGATTTTTTATAGGGAGTGTATAATCAACCTTCTAATATTGTATTTCTATAATTTTATAACAGAAATTATTTTAACATAGTCAACTATTGACAATTTCAGTTTTTCAACTAGACTACTTTTGTGGATCACGTTAACCCCAATGGATCAAATAAAATAATTGAATATTTTGTTACCCAGAAGGTTATTTGTCATTTGAAGGTCAAAAGTGATAGTTATGAGCTTTGATGTTAGAAATATTTACTTCTTAAATTTGACTTATCCCTACAGAGAGAACAGATTAAATCATGCAATTGTAAAAACATTTGCAAGAATAAATATTTACAATTATAATTATACTTAGGGCTCATCATCATCATCATTACTATTAGCAACTACTAACAATTAGTATGACCATTCTAACTCTAAGAAGATCAAAGTTAAAGATAAAAATATTATACTGAAAATGAATTTGCAATAACTATACAGAGCAGTCTGTGAAACAAACATGTCCACTTAAAAACACTTGGTTTATTATTCTATTTTCTTTTAATATTTGTCTTTTAACTTCTGCAGCGTTCTGCACTCTCAAAAATATTTCAGCACCTTCTTTAATTACAGTTGATCAATAAAAGCAATCAATATTTTTTTTTAAATGTCTTTAACATAATCTGTATATCTCTCCTAAATAAACTGTGCTCAAATTTGTCATAAAATACTTTTGTAGGAAATTTTGTATCTCCATTTGTTTTACACAAAGAAAACATGATTTTCCAACAGTAAATTATATGGTGCTAATTTAGGATGTGCTCACAGCCATTTCCAATTATAAAAACCACCCAAAATCCATGCTGTCACATCAAATTAGGTGAAACAACAGTTCAATATATGGCTAATTTAGTTTCTGTAGTTATAAAAATGTGAGAAAATATTTTATCACTTACCTTGTCAAAAACAACTTTGCCCTATTAAAATCTGTGCTACATCTCAACATCTAAGTTTACCTTTCTATTGCAATATTTTTTAAATGCTGCATCTATTATTGATATCAATATAATAAGGTTAGGATATATGCCTTATCAATATGCACCACTTCAATTGTCTATCCCTCACCCCCCCCCAAGAAAAAAATTCAACCAAAAGAATATAAACAAAAAATAGACATTTACATTTGTAAATTTAATAAATTTTATGATATGACAGAACCATTTTTTTGCCTAGGAGCAGTATAAGCATTCACCTTTATTAGTAATATGTTGACTTACATTCAGCATCAACATCATCAACCATTATCAATTCACTACAGGATAAAAGTCTTTCCAAGTTCAATCCATCTTCTCTGATCTTTAGCTTTTCTTCTCCACATCACCCTTGCACACTTTCCTTTTTCATCCATCCATCTCACATGTAGTCACTTTCTGGGTCTTTTACAATCTCTTGGAATCCAGTTTAAGATTTCAATTGTCCATCTATTATCATCTTCAAAATACCAAAACAACAAGGGAGGATGTAGTTATTTTATAATAAGATTGCTATTTTATTTCCATTGGAAAAAATTATTGAAGCAAAAGTTTATGTTCCAGAACAAATTTACTTATGATATAAGCAGAACATTTACTGTTCCCTTAATTTTAAAAAAATAAAGACACAGTGTGGTTTGTTATTATTTTTATTTTTTGAATTAATTCTTAAACACTGGTTGACTTTGAGTTTGGTTGAAAAGGCAAACAATTAATAAATATAAACTAATTAGTAGCACTAATCTAGCTATGATTCTGGCAGTGTTTTTTTTTTTGGAAAGCTGGTTCAGTGCTATTAATTAGTTAATATTTATTAATTGTCTACATTTTCAACCAAACTTGAAGTCATCAACTGTTTAAAAAGTAAGTTGAGATTTTTTGAATTAATGTAAATGAGTAAACATATAGACAGTTAATATATAGGTAAATATATTCTTTCAATTTATTATTTATAATTACATTATTTTTTAATTCTGATATAATCTTAATTTATTTATGCCTACTATACACATAGAAAAAACAACATGTTATACATATATATGTGTGTTCTGAAAAATATTGCACATATGCAGTTCAATAAACAATGCTAAAATATTGTAATAAAAACTTATCATCAAAATAAAATGATGGTATAATATTTATGGAGGAGGGTCTAGGAACAAATAGCTCCGATGTACTTATATTCTGTTTTTATATCAACTGTTTGATGTCTGAAGATGTAGATTTGGCATACAGAACACTGCATCTTATAAGATTATAATAAAACTTTTGAAGATAATGTTATAGCCCAGAAATTCTATTTAATTCTGAACTTTATTATAAGCATTGAAAATTATTACAAGTATCAAATTTTCTATGCTCACAACTTTGACATCATAAACTTCAGATAATCACACCAATGATTAGTACTAATCACTTAATAAACTTTAAATCCCATTAAAGATTAATATATATATACTTTTTTAATAAAATACAAGAACATGGAGTAATACAATTTTATTTGTATTTTTCCATATGTAACATCTTTTTTAAATTTACTTAAAACGTAAGCTCCACCCACTTTTGAAACCTGTAAGGAAAAACATCGTTTTCATAAACGTCAACGTTTTAAATATACAGTATATGGAAAAAAATAAATTAAAACTATCTTTATTTTTACATGCAAATTATTCCCTGAAAACATATACGGTATTTGCTATGTTAAAAAACTTTTGTAGCACATGATGCCATACATAACTAAATCGTTTGAAGTATGTTAATAATTTTTATTAGTAATTCATTAAACTAGAGATTATCCACTTAATGAATATTTCTGGGGTGTAATTTTCATTATACCGCCCTCATGCAAGGTAGGGACTGGTTCTATCTGCTTTTAATAACTTGTGGAGGTGTGCAATCATATATCTTTTTCACATGTCTTTGGTCCGACAAGATGTTAAAAGTGGGTAGAAACCGGCCCTATCTTGAGTGAGAATCGTGTAGTTCACTATACTATTCTTGAAAATTACACTACAGAAATATTATTTATTAAGTAGATAATTTCTAGTCTAATGAATGACTAATAAAAATTATTAGCATACTTCAATTAAGAGATTTATATCAAACTTGTGTAAGTTTGACACTTATCTATGAAACTGTAGTAATTGGCTATCAGTATATATACTGAACAATAATAAAGATATGCGTAAGAGATTGTGATATGGTACCAACTGATTAGTGCTGGTTCAGCATGAAATGTCCATCTTGGGAATCATACATCTTTTTCAAATGTCTTTAGACATATGTTTACGTTTGCAGCTCTCCACAAGGTGTTAAAAGTGGATAGAAACCAGTCCCTACATTGAGTAAAAATGGTTTAGTGAAAATTTCACTACAGATATATTATTTATTAAGTAAATCTTTTGAAGTTTGTCTATACAAATTACGAGAAAAATTATGGGGCAGAAATGTATTCTGTCTCGCTCATTTTCAGTCTCCTCGCCATCGGATAGCAAACGAGAACAGAGCTTTTTGATACTTATTATCTCTGCAGATTTAGTTATGAAAATATTTTATATATAGAATGTGTAGACATAATGTTACATATGCATTTGAGCATAATAATGGAGTGCTAAGCTCAATAATACTAATGATTCCAAATCAAGTCCCATTTAAAGAAAATAATTAAAAAAAAAAACGTCAGTTTTGTCGATTGAGTGTATGTTCTTTTTTTTTCCAATTTGGTACGGTACATTTTTTCTGAGCAGTATAATTTTGTTTCAATTCAAAATGATCTGTCCATAAATAAATATCACATAAAAATTCTTTTCGCCCTTTTCTTTTTTATTAAGATAGTCTTTTTCAGGTATTTAATTTAAAAATAACATTTTACAATTTTTATTCAACATTTTGACTATATTTTATATTCTAATCAAGAGTTATATATTGTTTTTTATTTTGTAATACTGCATTAGATTGCACTAATATTTTAGTGAGATTATTTAATTTTCATTAATAAATAATATTATTTATGTATCATCATTTATATAAATCATTTTCAATTTGAATTTTTATCCACAGTTTTATAGAAATATTTATGAATATTTGACTGACAGTTTGTTATGATGGAATTTTATGTATAATTATATATTAGATTATTTTCATTATCTAGATTAGTTATTAAATATTTTTTAGAAAAAAATTAAAATTTATTTAAACTTTTCACATCTAATTGTTAGTAATAATATCGAGATTAACACCTTCCACAAGGATTCACGTGGTATTGCCCTCCTTTCTTCTTCAAACATTGCCGGCTTGACCAATAATGGCGCTACTAGGTTAACGAACTGGCGATCTTTATATTCGAGAGTACTAAAATTTTAGGTGACACTCTAATTTAACTAGACCATTCTGTCAAAGGAAACAGTAGATATTTTATTCATTTAACTTTCAAGGTCCTCCTGATTTTTCCATAGTAAGATAAATGAATGGATTTTAGATTATAAGAATCATTACACTAAAATGACTTAACAGATTATTTACCACTATTATGTGAGCAGTTTTTTTTTTTCATTTCATTTCTACTCAATAGTCATGCTTTTTTCCATTCGAAAATATATTCATTAATATATGCCCAATCTTCTATTTTACACGTATTTGGTTTTCCTCTCTAATATAGTTTGGAGTAACTTTGTACTTTAACAAGTAACATATATAAATAGTAATGCCCAAAATTTTATTTTTTCATCTTCAAAATAAAAGAAAATACCTGATAGTGTGATTGATGAGACCAAATACGGCCATTTATTACGAAATTTCCTTTACATTACTAAATGATTTTTTTAATAGCAAAAACTTATATTTATTAAATTTTTGCACTAAAAATAATTTATATTTAATAAAAATTATATTTGAAAATAGAATTATTATTTTTTTTAGATATAATTAAATTAAAATTTCTACTCCACCACACATCCTGGAAATATGTGAATAAAACATGGGACAAAAAATAATTCCCCCAGATGCACTTCATATTGAATTAAGACACTTCAGTTGGTTCACATCAAAGGCTCTTACATGTCTTTATCATATGTTCAGTGTATAGCAATATGAAATTATTACAATTTGATTTATAAATATCAATCTCGGTGTTCTCGCAACTTCGACGCCATCCATTTTGATAAATATAAGAATAATTATTAGTAACCTTTTTTTAATAGAGACATCCCCAATCCAAATATAAACTTTAGTGTCAAGGTAGGAATGATATGATAATCTTTTGTTTAATAAATTATTAATAATAATTATTGATTTATTTATATGAAGTGGTTGATATCAAAAGTTAAGAGTATGTAAACTTTAACACATATAAATCAAATTATTAACAAAATGATTAAGTTTGTAATTGCTGAACTTTAATCACACATTATTTGTTGTACATTGGATAGTGAACTCAGAATATTGAAGTCTATACGTAGCGATATCTTCTAATATGAGGTCAATATATAATAACCGATAAACAATGACCAGCCACGAGTAGGTATTGATGTTTTTAAACAATGACCGGCGAAAAGTATGGAATGCTGTTGTTATTTTACTGCTGATTTTAAAAATAAAATCATAGTTATTAAAGACTAAGTATTGTTTTTGATGCAAATGTATATTTTTTCTCTTATTATCTAGTTTTTCCGTTTTACTTTATTAACTTCATCGATATAATCTGGTATAGGATAGACCATTAAGTCTCTCATCTTATTTTCACTGAATTAACTACAACTACGAGGTTAAGTTTCAGGACTGCATTTCTGTTCTTTAATTATTTCACAATTTTGATTATAAATTAGAATCAATATACTAACACTGCTTTATACTAAAAAAACATTGATAACATCAAAGACAATCTTTATATATTTTCGGTTTTAAACGTATTTGTTAAAAACAACTGTTAGATATATATATGTTCATACGAATGTTTTCATGGGTTGCAGATATAAAAAACATTTTGCGGGAGGGTTCATCCATGTAAGACTTTAATTTAAAAATTTCAACGTTTTCGATTTGATCACGCAAGCTCTCAACTGGGAAATGAAAACTAAAATTGTATAGGAGTTTATGAGTCTTCTTATCTAGGTACGAATAATCATCGCATCAGTTCTAGAAGGGATGAACGTGTTAATGCAGTGAAATAACATTCATCAGCAGCAGCAGTTTTGAACCATGCTAAGGATTCAGGTCACAATATTGATTTTTCTGAGACCAGTATCCTATCCAGATGTGAAAACCTACACCAATGTAAGATCAGAGAAGATATTGAGATACTAAATAGACCAAATTGTATCAACAAACGCGATGACACATGAAACTTCCTACTATTTGGAATTAAAAAAAAAAAACAAATTTCCCTGCATTTTTATTTATTATTATTTTTTCAATTTTATACATCTATTTTTGATTATTGTTAGTTATAACCAATATTTGATATATATGAGCATCTGTCAATTTTTTTTATTTTCCTACTTGCAATTTCTTTTGTTCCTGGTTTTTTATTTGTTTTGACAAAAATCGTAAATAATCTCTAATATTAATGCTATATAACTCATAATGTATATAGTAAACTAAATAAAGTTAATTTAAAATTAATTTCTCACTTCTTTCACCAGCTTCTTTTAATACATCAATATTAATTCCTTAGTTTTCAGAAGCTTTTGCATTTTTCAAAGATTTCATAGGCTTGTTATATTTAGATATATACAAATGTTAAACTGCCTTTTATTATATTAATAGTTTTTATGAGACATTTATTAGACTAGGGATTATTCACTATATTCATTAAGTGGATAATCTCTAATCTAATGAATGTCTCATAAAAATTATTAATATACTTCAATTAATTGATTTGTCTCAAACTTGTGAGGATAGTAAGTTTAACACATCAATTAAACTGTAGTAATTGGTTATCTATATTCTGAACAATGATAAAAATTTGTGTAAAAGATTGTGGTTTGAGCCAACTAATGAGTGCTGGTTTGGCATGAAATGTGCATCTTGGTAATCATAGAATTGAAAGTGGTGTAATGAAAAGTACACTACAAAAATATTGCCTTTTATTATATCTTTAATTATATGTTTCCAAAAAAATATATGATGGTTATTTAATACATTTAATTGGATGTTTTATCTCTTTATTTAAAATTCTTGAGCGTTAATAAGTTATCTTAATTCAAGGAATTATTTTCTGTTTTTTTATTATAATATTTTCTGTTTCTTTATTACAATATAGTCAATGGTCGAACATTTCATAATGATTTCAGCTCTCTTTTTACTAAAAGTGCTATATTTTTTTTTTACTGCTGAAGTAATTTTTTTTAAATTGCACGATATTGTAGATGTATTCTTTATTGTTCTTTACTAGTATATAGTTCTCTGTGGAACTTTTTTATACATTTTATGCCATTACTCCTCTTCTTATTAAGACTCTTTTTTCTTATCATTGACCCAATTTTCCAACATTTATAAGAATTTTATTTTTTTGTTTTAGATTTTCTTTCTAATATATAGTTGTTGTTTTTTAATACAATTATTTTAATAAAATTATTAATTCTTTTATATTAAATTCTTCTTAAAAAAATCATATAAAAATATTTTCATACCCCCCCCCCCTCAACAATGAATTGTTGCTTTTTTTTACTAGCTATCCAGTCTAGGCATAGCAGTTCTTAATAGAATATCAGTTATTTTTTTACTGATCTCATTCAAAAGTGAACCATGATGAAAATTTATTAATATTTTAGGCGATTTGTCAAATTATAAATTAAATTTAAGAAGTGATTCTTAGGATTAGAAATGTTAACTGTCTGTACTGTCTTTCTCAATTGGTTTTTGTATTTCAACATACCAGACATTACAAACCTACCAATATGCTATCACTTCTATACATGATTTTTATTCAAATAATTACAGCTTATCTAAGAGAACTTCGGACTCAACCCCCCCCCCCCAAAAAAAAAAACAAAAAAAACAAATTGAGTCTTTTTAAAAAGTTTTAGCACAGAGGATGATATTCAAGTGTTAAGAAAATTTATAGAAATTGCCTATAAGTAGGAGTTGTCGTTATTATTCTGGATTTGTAAATTATAAAAAAATAGCATTTGGTTTTATAAGCATTGCTATGATAATCAAAGATGTGATAAATGAAGGTATAGATTTAGGATATTGTCATATTCTGAAAAATATAAATCAAAATATAACAGCAGCGATGAGATTACATGGTATCATTAGAAATATTAACACTAAGGCGCTTTATAGATTTAAATGGCAACTTAATGAAAAAAGGAGGTTTTTTAAAGTAATTTATATTTTGCAGTCAATGTAGTTGCTTTATAAATAATAAGTGTTTGCCAGATGAAAGCAATGAAGTAGGAGTAAAGGTAATTAACGGAAAAGTCTAAAGTTTAATGTGTGATAATTTTTCATAGCAACAAAAGTATACTATATTTTTAATTACGATTTAGAAATTAACAATTACAAATATCTTCCGATTTTTAATATGGATGTGGAAACACATTAAGCTTGGTTGAAATGTGCTTTTTGTAAAAATAACTATACATGATAAGGTTAAGCTTTGATGACCTAGCAGTTAGCATAGTTGCCTTCCAAGCAGCTGGCCCGGTTTGCTTCTCGTCCAATGCTTTGACATATGAAAAAAAACAACAACTATATATGATAATATGAAATGAAAACTTTTTTTACTAGATATGTTTAATTATTGTTTATTCGTGTTTTTGACACTTTTCTTTTTTTTTTTCATGTATCAAAGCAGTAGCGGGGAAGCGAACTGCAAACCCGGGATAACTGCTTGTTGAAGCTTAAAAGTAAAGATACTTCAAATCACACACTGAAGTATGAGATAGGTATAAGGAAGAATCAAACATGATATAAGTGAGTAAAAAAAAAAACAATATTTATCACTAATATCACTGAAAAAATAAAAAAACTGAAATGACTAACTAGTCTGGACAGTTGTTGGAAAAGGTAACAATAGATGAATAATTAGTCTTAAATTAAAACCCAAGTAAATAAGAAAAACCTAGAAACAGATTGTGCTGTTAGATGAATAAATGAGATAAAACGTGTTTGAATAGTGTGAAGAAGATAAGTTATAGATCGGAGAAATTGGATTAAAATAAAAAAAACTTTCTTTTTGTAATGGGATAATAATGTTTGAAATTGATGATAACGATTTATTTGAAATATCTGTAGAGATTGATAAATATTTTCCAGTTTTTATGTTCTTTAAGGTCAAAAATCTGCAAAGTCAGCTTTAATTTGATAATATTATTGTTTTGAAATAAATGGATGTTATATTTTGATTTTTCTTTAATTTTTTTAAAGATATAACTTAAGAAACAAAAATGTTATCAGTACACACCTTTAAAATAAAAAATTGCTTATTGTGCAAATAATTAAATTTTACTTATCAGAAAAAGATAACGATTAAAAAGTCATTGTTGCATAACAAGATGAAAGATTTTTTTAGTGTCGTAACTAATGTGCATAATTTCCAGTACTTGAGATTTAAATCTAAGCTGGATGAAACTTGGAGTGTTTTTTATAATGTGCTTATGACGTTTTTTTTTTTACATAACCATCCATAAATCCATCTATCTAGACATTTATGGTCATTTAGATACCCTGTAGTCACCCTAACCGTTATCTAATTATTGGTTGGTAAATTGATGTTTAGCTAAACTATATCATTTAGATCTGAAAAGATTAAGTATATGGACTGATTAAATGAGCGTCTATATTTTGATAGCAAAAAACGAAATTGGCTATTACACAATACAACTTCATTGCGCTGTGGAGAGGACAGATTTATTGACAGGAAAAGTACTTTATCTTCATAATATTGTAAAGTAGAGAATGAAGAGATTAAAATAACATTATTTTTGTCTTAGCCTATGAATATTAATTATTATTTTTTAAAACAAAAATAATAACATTCACAAATCAAGGATGATCATTTTTTCTTCTCTGGGTGGTTTAGTGTAGAGACAGAGAAACAGAATTGAGAACCGAATGTTCTTGAATTGAGACTATCTGTCACTTCAGGTACGCTAAATTTAAAAAGCAATCAACTATTTGATTATTGTCTTAAGTGATTTGTGGCAGCGGTAGTATGGTAAACTTGAGTATTGAAAGTTTTTGAGTAAAAAATTAACTTGTTACTTCTCATAGTCAATCTTCACATGACCTCTGATTGACTAACAATAGCGCTATTGTTTTAATATATTATCTAAAAAGAGCTTAATTAATTAATGATTTAGTTTTATATTAGATCTCATTAAGATTTTAGCAATAAGTTGTGAGAAGTTTAGATAGAGGAGAAGCAATGAAGAGTGACCAGTTCTTCTGAGCGCATTCATCCCATCAATATATTTTAAACTTTTTAATTCCCTTATGTAATTAAAATCAAATCTCATTATTTTTTATTGGTATTATAAATAGATAATCAAATGGCTTGTTGTTCAGAAATTTATAAGAAGTTTAATCGCCGCCATTGACAGGGTTTAACTGCAATCCATGAATCTTAAATTCCATTCCAGAGTTTGCCAAATCTATTTCCGTATCCTTTATTGGTGTTATAATAAAATTATAGTTAACTTTGGAAATAATGACGCCTAAATGAAGTAGGGTATTATAGTTGCTCCATTTATTTTTTATATTGCTTGGAATTTTCATTTTTACTTTCAAATGTAAAATTAATAAACCATAGTTTCCATTATGTTTGATTGTAAACAGAATGCAATATTTCTCTGTATATACATTTGGTTTCAGGCTTTGATCGTGGTTACATAGAGAATATAATAGCAAACCATATAACACATTCCTTTAAAGAGGTCTATATAAAAATGCGTATTCTTGTAAAAAAATATCTATAACGTAAACATACTTATATATAAAAGCGTGTACATTGTAAGTGTGTTGTGGCCAACAAAAAAACAAAATGTAAAATACCAATATTTTTTTTTTTAAAATATTAATTTCTCATTTTTTAAAATATTTTATTTACATTTTGAATCGTAGATATCTGAAACTACGATGTGGAACACTATATATATAGGTTTAATAACTTACTGTCAAATATATTTTAAAAAATTGTATTTCATTTTAATTAAGAATAATAAATTAAAATTTATTTGGTTTATGTCTGCATCTTTCTTACGTCGCTCATCTAGCTGTAAAATGCTAGCTATGTGTTTGAATAGAAAATTTAAAAGAATAAAAAGGTTATAAACCATTCAATTTGGGAAATTGTAGTAGATATAGATAGTAAATATATCACACGTTGTTGTTTGTAAAACCGCTTTTTAATATTTATTTAACTCATTTTTTTTTAAAAATTTTTTTTGGGGGGTTTGGGGGGGGGGGGGGGGGGGGGGGGGGAGGGGGATTTGTATTTAGGTGGAGAATAGGTTAAGATATGCAAATGAAAAAAAGGGGGAAATTTGACATTTGTAGTTTTAAAATTGTAAGAAAAATGTGTTCTGTCTAGAAGTTATTAATCGTTTAATGAATATTTGATTGCTTCTGTTACAAATTTTGAAAATCATATGATTTAAATAAATACCTCCTGATCCAGCAGCATTTCCTTTACCAATCCCGCTTCCAGCAAGATGTCCTTCTTCATCTGCAATTATCTTTCCTGTGGGACGAAGTATTATATGATCTGCCTCGATAGAAACATGGTTGTTATCACTACTACTTTCTAGAAATACTGTTCCTCGAATTTCCAAGGAATCGTAAATGTAACGTCCTGGAGAAAATCGGCATTGTTCATTTATTACAATTGCAATTGAATTATTCAGTCCAGATCGGCAAAGAGGAATATTTAAACAAAAACAAATATACAATTGTAAAGCTAAAAAAACAATTATTAGGAAAAAATATTTCATTGTGTGAATTTAAAAAATCAGATCATCATTACAAGATTAATTTAAATCGTTTCCTTATCTGATGGAAATGATTAAATTGTTTTGAACTGATTTACTTTTATACTTATTTTATTTATCTTTTATAACTTTTTATTTTTTAAAAAAAAAAAACAACTTCCGCGTTACTTGAACTTTACTCTCTTTATATCATCCAATAATAATCGACCTCCTGGAAACTAGAAACGATTTACAATTCTGTAAACTGATCATTCTCTTTTTATGGACGATCTTTTTAATACAATAGTTTATTATTATTTTATTTTATGACAATAAAAATCTATTGTTCGAAAAGATTTTTAAAATTAGTAACGTATGTATCGTGGCTATACGCACTTAATTTTCTAAACATGTGATTTTGGGAAAATACACCGGATGTAATATTATTATTATTTTTTTAAAAAAAGAAGACTTTTTAACTAATAGATTCTTTTGTCTCCAAAAAATAAAATAACTTATTTTCCATTGAAGCATTAAAAAGCAATAACAAAATAAAAATTAAGTCTTAAATATATAATCTAATGTTTAGCTCCTCGAGAATCCATATAAAGCTCGAAAACTGGAAGTGATAGAGTTGGGCCTGAGCTTTGAATTTTGATTTCCAGAATTTGCTTCCTCCCATTTTACTCTCTCTATACAAAGCTGTGAAAAATATCGGAAATGAAAAAAAAATCGCAACTGAAAAAATAAGCCTTCAAAAGTCATACATTTCATTAATTATTTAATACTAAATATTTTTTTGTGTTAAAAATAATAATCGGATGATTTATATTTCTGGAGAGTAAGTACGAATTTCAAATGTACCGAAAGTGGATCTTAGATTCCAGAGAACTGCTACTATACATACAACTCAATTCACTTGTTGCTATTTATAATTGTATGTTGCATTATGTTGTTAAATTTGTAATAAATAATGGAATGGATAGTTACTTGGTGGGCCATATGATGTTCAGAAGTGATAGCAATCATTAACTGTGGAGTCTTATAACTTTGGAACCGTGTTAAATCACTGTAATTCCAGTCAGGTTCTTTCATAAATTTAGTCCTTCTATAGGAGCTTCAGCTATATTAGTTAAAAAGTCTAGCCTACATTGTATATGATAGAGTTTGAATCAAGATAAAACAAAATGTTTTTATGGTGCTGATGTTTTACACACAGGATTAAGATGGACTTTTAGGCAGTGGACCTCTAGAACAGCGTCAGTCACTCACTAAAAATAAATTGTCAATTGATCGCTAGAAAATGAAATGAAAAAGACAAATTGACAAAATAAATTTACCAGTGATTAATGTGATAAGTGTTATAATCAGTATCATTATTTTTGGAAAAGAATCTGGAGAGCTCTTTGTTCTGAAATGACAGCATATAATACTGCTTTACTTTTTTTATATTATCTAAAAATGATGTTTTTGTAAAGCTTCCAAGAGATTATAGGAGTGCATGCAAACTTTGTGCACCCTAGTGACAGATTGAGCATTTAATCGTTCTTTTCAATTAGTCTGATATATATGCTGTTACTCTTCTTACTAGAAAAAACTCAATTTTAAATTTTTTAAACTCATATTCATCATCATCACCATCATTTTTAATCATTATGGATCCACTGCAGGAAAAAGGTCTTACTAAATTTCATCCAGTTTCTCTTATCTCTAGTCTCTCCTTGCCACATCATCCCAGCACAGTGCCTTACTTCATCCATCTAGTTCATTAGGTCTTTTATAACCTCTTGGAATTTAGTTTAAGATTTCAACTGTCCATCTACTATCATCTCTTTTAGCAATATACCCAACCCAGCTACATTTTAGTCTCTTAATTCTTTCAGTGATGTTAGTAGCACTAATTCTTTTAATGATGTTAGTAGTACTTGTTGGTTCTCTCATCCAGGTATTTCATTTTTGATCCATATTATTCCTCCTAACATACATTTATTCATACTTCTTTGAATGGTCTGAAGTTATTGTATTGCTCTTATCCAACAAGTCTTAGATCCATAACCAGGAACTTAAAACACTGTTATTAAATACTTTCCTTTTCAAACACATAGGCATATTTTCTTTTAATACTGTTTTTTTCTTATCAAATGCATTCCATTCAAGTTTAATTTTATAATTAATATCACCTATTATGTTTCCATCTGCATTAATAATCTGACAACTACCAATATTTATTTTCTTCTCTTGAGAAATTCCATTGAACATTATTTTAAACAATTCATAACAAAGCAGAACTCTCCATATATTAATGCCATCTTGTGCTAACAAGAGCAATCACTGATGAAGGCCACAAGCTAGAAACTAGTCTGGGGATATTGGATGAGTAGGCACTAGATAGGGATTTTATGCACAAGCCTTCTGGCATCCATTGATTGCTCTTGTTAGCACAAGATGGCACTACTATATGGAGAGTTTTGCTTTGTTTTGAATTGTTTAATAACAATTATGTGCTAGTATGAGATAGTGATCATGTGATGTTTAGTGGTTTAACATTACTTTAGACTTTTTAGTATTTATCTTTAGTTTACTTTCTTACTTTCATCTGACACTTGCAAAATTTAAGTTCTGAGACATCGTTTTCAAAAACAATTACATTTTTACTAACTTTCTTTTCTGAGCCAACTTAATATATGGTAATTAATGAATATATTCACTGAAAAGTTAGTTTTTTAATATTTTGCTTTATTACTGCCTAGTATGCTTTCAATTAAGGAATGTTTCCTGGATTCTGGATTTGATTTTGGCTGCTGGGATTTATCCCAGGATTTCCCAATCTGAATTATTAATTTCAACAATCAATATTTACAATCTTACACACACATTTTATATACATGTGACCACTATGCTGGCAAGATAAATAGTTTCTTCATAATTTGAGATCGTCAGTAATAAAGATGTTTTTATTACTTTAATTTAGAAAAATATTTATTTTCATACGTTTCATTTGCAATAGATATATAAATATTTAACAGAAAACGAAAGATAAGCCCTTTCTTACATATCTCTGTAATGTCATCATAGTCATTTCTCAAGTCTCTCGACTCGTTATTCCTCTCAACCGAATAAACTCGAGCTCTCGTACATATTCACATTATATACGTTATTTTTCTTTGAGAGATCCTTTTGCACTTAAGCCGTTTTCCATATAAAAATTATATTATGTGATGATGGAGAGATAAAAAAAAACATCTGGCAATACTTCATTGAATGTAATAATAACGAAGAAGAAACGTGTAGTCATTGTAGTGCAGTGCTCAAATGTAGAAGTTTTTCTATAAGCGGATTGCTTCGGCATTAAAAACTAGACATTTTATTGAAAAGCCTACGTTGGCAAATGATTGCAACTTCAAACGTTCTGCATGGGATGAATCTATAGAAAGCTCTTCAAAATGTTTAAAAAGTGTTTATTTTCAGCCAATGTTGTTTAGATTTTTAAAGAAAGGCACAAAAAAAAAGAGAAAGAAATCATTGCAAAGCTTGTAGCTGTAGATTGTAAATTGCCTGTGTTCTTTATATTCATATTACAAGTCCATTGCCAAATCAGTCTCAAAATAAAATGAAATGATTTTTTTAAAACAATTTAGTCACAAGTCTATCAGGGTTTAAAATAAGAATATTAATTTTCTGAAAAGTTTTAAATTAGTTTCAATTTGTTTATATTGTAAAGATCGCCACAGGTCTCATCGTTATCCTTACAATAACATGCATTGAACACAGAACATAAACTTAAAAAATTAAATATTTGTGAAGGTAATAAAGCCTGTGTGTAGATATACACACGTATGTGTTAATTTATAAAATTAATACATCCATCGAACAGTTCAAGTTTATTAGATATAAAGGTTTGAATAAAATTATATTCGTATTTTACAAACTGGAAATGCTTCAAACAAAAATAATCATGATAAAAGGAATTAATAAAAATTTGTTACTAATTTTCATTTTATTAGTGTTTTAAAATAACCATACTTGACTAAATGATGTTGTTTAAACAGTTGAGAAGGTTTTGTAAAAAAAAAAAAGAAGCCAATTTTATAATCTAGTGTTGTGAAACGAAGGGGGAAAGAAAACCTGGTAGAACGTGCTTGAACAACCATGACTAACAACAACAATTTTTTTTTGATGGCTGGAAAAATTAAAAACAAGTACAGTAAGAAAAAAATATATAAGAAAGTTTTCTCTTCTTTATTCTTTAACGACGACAGATCAAATAATTTGAACAAAGTGGTATATAATGTTTTGATAAAAACATTTTTCAACATTTCAAAAAAAAAAACAACTAATGCACAAGGAAATCTAGAACTGTGTTGTTTAATTTTATATATATAATGTGACCTTCCACGTTGGCACCAGGAAGAAATGTGGGAAGTTCACTAAAATTTTTTGCCAATAATGCCACCAATTTAGTCCTTTTTATAACTTCATTAAGAAATAAAATGAATTGTGATATAATTTAGTATTTTAAATTTATTTAAAAAATTATCAAGACCTTAATTGGGGTGTACCAGTCATTAAGATTTTATTTTATGTGTGTCTGGTAGTGGAAGAGGAATATAGACAATATCAGGGATTGTTAGTATGAGAGCTAAATTAGTAGGAATGTTAGTCTGTAAGACCATAACAGGTGTTTGTTCATTGTTTTTCTAACTCACTGTCTACTCCCATCCAAGATTTAGCTTGTATGTGTGGGTGTATGTCCATTTCACATCATTCTCACACTTCATTCATATTTTACATTACTTATAATATCCAAGTTGTAATAGCAGAATTCACGTGTCATAGAGGACAGATACACATATGTACCATTAATTAATATGATTTTTTTTATATTTATTATTTGTTAATTATTTATTATATGAAATCTTACATTTCAAATTGTAAAAGTTATTTGTTTATTATTAGCGTTTGTAAATTTAATATTTAATATTTTTTTGGTAATACATAGTCTAATTTCCCATACCGTTCTATGGCGCTGTTGCTAGTGAAAAACAAATAGATATAACGTTACCGGGCTGTTTTTAAATTTTATTGATTTATGTTTTTAATTTTTGGATTTGCTTGATTTTTTTTTTTGTTGTTGTTGTGGTTTTTTTTTTTGTTTGTTTTTGTAACCGGTTTTATATATATTTCTTATTAAAAATAAAAGAAAATGTTTTTTTTTTCTTTGGCTTTTTAAAATATTCTGTCTTTTTTTTTTCAAACAAACATTTCTTTTTGTGCGGTCTTTTTTTTTTTTTTTGAAAGAAACTTTTTTTTTTTTCAAAGTTTTTTTTATTGTTTTTTAAGAAACTTTTTTTAAAAAATTTATCCAGAAACAAGGCTTTCTCGACAGACAGACCTCTCTAAGACCTGTCATCATGTTCCTTATGGTGTTTTGACACCTTTCCAACTCAGCTCTAATACGCTTCACTGTAAGCTGATCCCGGCTTCAATAATAAATTAGCCATACCGCTTGTGAAAAAGTGATTCGGCAGCCCTCAAAGCCCTTTTCCATGAGCGAATGGAACAGCTTCGTCAACATTGACACGATTCCATTTCAGATGTTTGACAACGCCTTAATTTTATTAAACCACCACAAAGACAGTTTTTCTGGGTGGGTAAAATATTTTTCTTTGGGTTGAAGGAAGGCCACTGCATCTGCTTTGTAGCAGGTAAATCTCAAAACTACAATGCTCAACGGTCATCTGCCATTGAACTGTTTTGATCTCGAAAAAGTATCGGAAAGTGCGCGACTTGATCATGAACTTGGACGAATCATGATTTACACTCCTCATTTAGTGAATTCTGACCCCTGACAATGAAAGTAGGGGTGTTTGAGAATTCGTTACAATTTTTAAGAACTCACATCAATTACAATACATTTAAGCAAAAAAAAAATCCGTTCTTATATTCTTTTAGTCATTACAACTACAGAAACCTTCATATCATATGCTGTACAATAGTCAAGAGTAATGTCTGTAGAGAGTGTCGTATACTCGAAACTAATAATGTTCAACATGCTAGAGATGTTAGGGTAAGGGTGCACTTCAACATCTTGGTGTTTGAACAGTTTACAGGTCATAAGATCTATGAGCGGCCTTGTAAACAGCATGTGCTTTAGCATAGAAACAGCGCCATCGTGTGGTGTGAATCAACAGATCACATATTACCATTTTTTTTCCTTCTCAATATTCTATTACTAACATTTTTACACGCAAGAAAATTCTTGCATACTGCTAACCTCATTACAACAAAAAAAAGAGGTATGGCCCAGCAGTTTTTTTACAAGAGATTCCAAGAAAGAATAGAAAAATGGAGAAAAGAAAGAAGAAAGACAGAATAGTTATGGAAAGTGCAATAATTTTCTAAAAGAATAAGAAAATGGGTGAACTAAATATTGTGAAAATTCTCTACTATTTCTTTATGGAAAAAGTTCTCTCATATTACTCAGAATAGGACTGTACATGGAAGGCTAAATTTTAAAAGGTACCCAGCTCTGGCTTTTATCATCTAGTAATTTAGATTTACTTTGTTCAAAAATGCATGGATATTATATAAAATTGTTAATTATAATTTACTATAACGTATTTATAATGAATAAATGATGTCAGAATTGTATAAATTACTAACAATGAAATTAACTAGAAAAAGTGTGCTGAATTCTTTAATGAAATGCTTTATGGACTCTCAGTTAATAAATTTTCTGTTCTTGCTATGCAAAATAAAATTAAAATGAAAAATTTGTCTGTTCTAACCTTCTACAGTAATAGTCATATGTACCAAATAACCTTACCATTCACACCTATAGAAAAATGAGTGATAGAATGTGTGACTTAATAATGTTTAATGATTAACTATAAGTAGGGTATGGAAGCTTGGATAAACCAAATGACCTTGGATTTAAACATCGTGAAACTTTTACTGAATGCTAGCAACTTAAAACGGAATAAAGACATAAATTTTTGTTTGGATAATCTTACCGCGTCAGAGATATTGTTTCTTATGACCAATAAAGTGATTCCAATACACATAAAGGCTGTACATAATATCTATTAGAAAATTCTAAGAACATTGGAAATTATTGCAGTTTTTATCAAATTCTACTTTAGCCTGCAGGAACAACGTTTGTATGTTTTTTTTTTATGTTGTCAATTCGTTTTTATCATTGTGAGCTACAAGCGTATATTTCTGTTTAAACTTTCAAGTCTGAACTAAAGAGAAAAACTTTTATTTTAATGATTAAATGTTGACTTGTATTTCTTCCTACTGCCTATAATAGACAGGTAGATTTTTTTAATGCTTAATGTAACTTATTATTGTTATTTATTTATTTGCCTAATCTCCACAAGAACATCTTGGAGATCTTGGTATAAAGTATACCAAGTCAGCAATATTATTTTTTTTGTATCATGTTCAAAGAAAAATGGATATCCTCATGCTCATGTTATTAGTTCAAATTAAATACTTTAATATTATGCATTGGTTAATAATAATAGATAGACGCATGGAGATATGTTGGTTAATAATAATAGATAGACGCATGAAGATATGTATGTCAGTCTGCAGAATAGTTAAACTTACTTGATGGTATTGACTTAAAGTTGAAATACAATATTCATAATTCTCACAAATAATAGATTCGTTTAAATTTAATTATTGTTAATATGACATTTTATTGTTTTTATATGATTTGGAAATCATTTTATATATGATCGTATGTTCACGTGTGTGTGCACTGTTGTAAACTATTTTACCAAAGTCGTATTTTGCTTTTCTATCAGTTTCAGTTTGGTGCTGTATGTTAAGGGAAGATGAAGAGTTAAGGGTTTGTCTGCTTATAGATTTGTTTATATATGAAATGCGTTGAGTGCATTTGGATGAAGAAGCGGTAGAAGGGATGATTTTGATATGTGGATTGAGTAATACTCTCCTTGATTACTTACTTGTTAAACCATGGGAGGTAGTGTATTGTTTTTGATAGCATGTGATAAGATAGTTGTATTTCTTAAATGAAGTGGCAAATGCCTCATTTATGGATGATAAGTCAGCTGAGTTCTGCAACATTTGTGTCCTAAAAGTTGGTAGATGTTTACTGAAGAATTAAGTTTGAATTTGGAGATTTTGGTTAACCCTCACGCATGTATATGTAAATGTTTATTTATTGTTATTTCTCTCCCTTTCTTCATTATGGTGTAATTATTATCAGGTAATATATGTTGGTTATATCAGATAAACGTTTTATGGATTTCTATAAAATGCTGGAAATAAGATTATTAATTTAAAGATTAGCTTGCTGCACCATCCGTATCCTGATAGAGATATAATTAATTAATGCTTTGTGTTTGTGATCTTATAAATGCACAAACATTCGGAAATATGATTAAATTAGAGATATAGAAAGAAACCATCTTTAGAATTGTGAGTTCTGAGTAACTTGACAGATTATGGTATATATTGTCATTATTTCATTATTATCATTATTAATTCATTCTCCCAATATGAGCATAATAGTATATTATAGAAATTATCTTATTTAAAGCTAATTTGATAAAGTCAGTATAAAGTTTTATATTACAGACGTAGATTTGTAGGCATACGGAAACTTTACTTTATCTAAAAAGAAAGTAATAAAACTGTCACTTGGATTTATATAGCAAATATTAACCTACAGATATTCAGAAAATAATTTTATAGCATCAGTTGATTCTTTGGTACTGTTTGTTTTGGCTTATTAAGAGCACAAGTGAGAATAGATGTATTAACATTGCATTGTAAATGTATAATTTTCTTTTATTGTTTATTGTTGATAAATGAGCAAATAGAGTGATAAATGTAAATAAGATAATAAATAGGAGGAAGTGTCTTCAAATATTAAGTGTATAAAATTATATAATTTAAGATTATTTAATCAAATCTGTGTCTAATGTAAAGGTAATGTTAAAATCATCATCGATGTGTTGTAAAATAATGTTTTCTTGTAATAAATGTTTTGTTGAAATAAGATCCCCTATGAACTGTTTTATCATATAAGTTCAATTGACCATTTCCACACACACATATGTTTGACATAATATAACTATAGAATTTATTAACTTGCCAGTATGTGCCATTTATTTAAACAGTACAGATTTAACAGATCTTAACATTGCAGTGCCAAAATATGCTTTTACCTTGCTTAGAATACATGATGATGTGAGACAAAAGGCACCCAATCCTTATCATTGTCTATACTTTATTTATTGTAATGATTATCAATTTCATGATAGCCCTTATTATTTAATAGATGCTTATAATATAGTTAAATCAATAATATAGAATTATTTATAAATGCTTCTATCATCCCCATTTGCATCCTATATGACCACCATACCCTATAACCCCCAACTGAGCTAAGCCATAGAGTAGTAGCAGCATAAGAGTCTTATCAATAAGTAGAAATGCAATTTCAATAATAAATTTATTCTATCTTGTATAGAATTGGCACCTGGGCATTTATTTGTACATAAAGTGATATAGGTGAAGAGAGCAGAGGTTACAATATAAAAATTAAAACACAAGATTATCTTTATGATTTTGTTGGAAT